>OY728131.1:769219127-769930854 GCA_963277665.1 Viscum album
TATCATGTTTTTCTCCCTGTGAACGAATCATTCATTTCGTGATTTTTAGATCTACAAATCATATCATAGAAAAATATCTATGATAAGTTATGGTCATTGAACAATAATTAGTTATCATAAATCAATTTATTTATTGATTTTGTTACTACATAGAATAATATTGATTCATGTTTATAAATTCAATTATCAATTATTTTTTATGATTTCTATAAGTTCATCCATTGATTATCCCCAGTATCATTCCTTATTATTTCAAAATACTTACATTCTAAACTTTTAATATTAATTTTTCATCAGTTTCACTTAATTAATTTCATAACATTAATATCTATAATTTTATATTGTTCTTTGTTTTTCATTATTTGTTGTTTTTTTCTTGGTTCATAGAATTTTATTTATCTTGAGTTTTACATTTATTACAACTAGATGGACTTAATTATTTTCTATAAATTGTATTTCCCTATGGATTTAATAACCATTTATTTTGAAACAACTAGTACAATTCACCATAGTGGATGCAGAATTATTTTGGTTATCACCTTAGTTGGGTTATTTTTTTCTAACTAAATTAGGAAATCTTGCACCATTGTTTTTTATTGAATCATTATTGTAGAGTGGGTTGGATATGTTTCATAATTTTTTTTCTCTCCAAAATATTCATTAGTATATATATGATTTGTTTTATGTTTCATTGATTTTTATATAAAATATAGAGATAGTTCATGTTATAGATAATGAGGATGAAGAGTTGTAGACCAATGTTACTTTTGAGAAATAGTTTATTTCTATTGTGTGCATGAGTGGTAATGTACCATTATGGAAGATACTACCACCTTTGAGTGGTTTTTATAAACCCAAGAGTATAAAAGAGTTGACATGAGAGTGGATGTTTTCCCTATGAGCCTAGTGCATAGATCTATTCAGTGAGGATCCATGGGGATGATACTAAAGGATGATAATAACTTCAGGAGAATTTTGAATGAATACCAATTTTTGAGATATAATCTGAAGATTTATTTTTCTTTTTTTCAGGATAGGATTCCATCCATGCATAATTATCTTCCCCCCACTTGTTGTTATTTATTTTACAAATCCCCCTCTTCTTGAATTCCTCTTATATGTACCCACTCATGTATACATCATTGTTTTTTCCATTTCCTCTTTGTTCCTAATGTTCATAAAAATTATTATTCAAAATCCATCGCTACCCTAGTTTAATGATCTTTCTCATGATTCCCCGTAATTTCTAGACATATATATTTTTATTGTTTTAAGATGGTGATTGTGAAATATTATTTGGCATCCCCCTTATCAATTTTCATTTTCCTTTTTTACTAATGTATTTGGGTCTCTATTGTGCTTATACATAGAACTATTATATATTTTTGTGATTATTTTCTATGTTATCTATCCTTCTCTACCATTTCCACTGAAAAAATCATGTTATATCCAATATTGGCATATGGGGTTGGTGGTTTATAGTGTCTTTAGACTATGATGTGGAAGGTGTTCAATAATGGTTTGTTTTTCTTTCACTTTGATATTAGCGGTTTATTTCTACACAAGGTTAGTCTTAGTCATGTTAAATTTTTTATTTTCATTATCTTGTTACCTTCTTTTAGGATATTCTGTTTCATTTTGAATGGAATTGATATTTCTATTGGTTATGGTTTTTGATTGGTTGGTGGTTCTTGGAACATTGTTTTTTCTTTTGTTATAATTGAATGCTATAATTACACAAATTTTCACGAAAAATTTAATTGTTAACTCCATTTAGTATTTCATGATAGTGATTTTGTGTCATGTGATTATATTAATGAAAATTTTCAACATCTCTTCTATTGATTATATTTTGATAATGATGGTGATTATGAATTTCATGGTTTTTGACTTCTATATTGGTGGATGATTTTTGTACAGTATCTTATATTTTTTAAAATTGTTGTATCCTTAAATATAATATAAATTTAAGAATTCAAAATATTTGGGTTTTTTGGTTTGTTAATAAAAATTATTCTTTATTTAATATTTTTCTTATTTATAATGGGTTTTAGATTATAGTTTTATGTTGTCAGTGAGATAGTGTTTTTATAGAGATGGTTTTTGTGGTGTAGTCTCTAATAGATGTTTAGAGGTCAATGGAATCACCCATATAGATGGATTGAAAAAATGTAATTTGGTATGTATTCTGAATTTTTATTTTTTAATTTTTTTTTTATATTTTTTATATCGTTTTTTAGGAATTTTGAGATGTGCTGGTTGTATAAATTAATTTAATACCTATGTTTTTTACATATAAAAAACACAATGAATTTGGATGAATTTTTGTTTTGATTATTTAATATTAAATTTTTTTATTTTCTCATTTCATTTTGACTGATTTTGGAATTACATAGAGGGGTATTCTAGGTTATCCTTTACAAACATAGTTGAAAATTCCATTGGGTATCCAATATAGGGATCTAGGTACTTGGTTCCTTATCCAGGGGTTTGGAAGCTCACAGATCCTCACTACCTAGCAAGTTTGTTGGTATAAATCCAATGTGAATATTGACTAGGTACCTATTAGCTTCTTTTTGGAGACCATAAAATTATATATATATATATATATATCATGTTAGATTAATATTCAATAGTTTTAAAAATTATTTACACTATAGAACCAAAAATGTATTAGAGTCATTAAAGATGAGATAAATAATCAATTTATTTCATGGAAAGTCACCAATATCCCCCACAATGCTCTTATCACACAAAGAAAATCCTTGAAATACAATTATTGAAACCATTATTCGGTACTAGGGGATATAGAAACATAAAAAAGGTGTGATCAGATTCATAATAACTAAAAAAAATAGGATATATTAATCAATGGTCATAATTGTGCATAGGATAATCATGTGTATGAAAACATGATCATAAATCACGAATGAGACACCCAATAGGTCAATGATCATTAATCATGAGTCACAAAATAGCACATTGTCAAAACAAAATACACATGTCATAAGAGTTAAAAATAATTTATAATAATCCATCATCCATGTGAAAATATAATTATAATTATAACTGTGTTTTTATAATAAAAATATTAATATAATATCATTTCCTTTGTCAAGGATCACTGCAAAGACTATCATAATGGATACACCCCCATAGTGGATTGTTTTCAATACACCTTGGGTCATTTCTTTCGTCAAAGATAACTACCAATAATATCATTATTGGTAGATTCCCACACTACACTAGGTAGACACACATTAAAACCAATATTATATCATAATATATAAATATTTATGCAATTAATTTATGGGATATATAATTTGTGTCCCACCCCATGCGCAATGAAAGCCTTATATAAGTGTAAAAAAAGATCATAAATTTTTTCATAATTTAATCAAACCATAAACCTTGAAAAATATATGTGTTTAATAAAAATTTCATTATCAAATAATCATATTCCATATAGATAAATGAAATTATATGGTATCATAAATACATTCTTTATTAATCAAAGATTAATAGACCCATTGAAAGAAGTTGGTTTCATAAAAAATAACAAAAAATCATCATAAAAATCTATGTAGATTAATGAATTAGATAGTTTCGTAAGAATAAATCCTAATGAATCATAAAAATACATAAATGATACCAATATAGTTAAATATACCATTAATAATTTGATAATATTTCAACAAATATTGAAATACACATTTTTTTTAAAATTTTATGATCTAAAAATTACCAAAAAAATTGAGATCATGGTTTTATATAAAAATAACAAACTAAACTGATAAAATAATTATGAAATAAAAGAACATTCATGATTCTAGGAAAATTCATTCATGTCATATATGTTAAAAGATAACATTATGTTAACACATTGGTAAAAAATCAAACGGATTTATATATAAATATTTATAAATATTTCATTAAATTATTTGTAATGAAATTTAAATGATTTAAAAATAATCAATCTCAATCATTTAATTATTTAAAAATACCTCCAAAAATCAATTTTAATAACTCTTACATGGATGAGAAATAACACATACCCAAATATAAAAAAGAAAGTCATATTTTCTTTTAAAAAAATCCCTATAATTTTATGTACCACAGAGAGGAAATTGGAATTATTAATTGAAAATTCCAAAAAGAAAAGGTTATAAAGATATTTTTTTTAAATTAAAATTATCATATATTTTCTCTCAATGGAAATTAAACTTGGATAATCCTCAAAATATTATATGGTTTCATAAATTATTTCTACAACTATAATATTGCTTCATATGAATTCAAACCCCATATATAATAAATATAGATTAATTATAAATATATTAAAAACACATATTCATATATTAAATACTATAATTTATTCGGTTATAATTTCTAATTACCATTTTATTAATAATTCTTTTTTAAAATGAACTTTGGTTGAAAATCGGTTTATTTTCCAGGCATGTTATAGTTTAATAGTTCCTCTGTTTTTTTTTATTAGTCAGGGTTTACTTATCTCAAAATCATAATAATATCATAATTATCATATTATTTAATTATAAACACTTTTTTAACTCTCAATATAAAGGGTCAAATAAAAATGACTTATATCACCACTTGTAGAAAATTGTTTGTATGTATGCACTAGTGATCATTCAACTTTTCAATTAATTGAATGAATTAAAGGAAAATAATAATTTTCCTTTTTGGAATATTAATAATATAATAACTATAATATATATTTTATATAAATATATATGACTATCAATGTTAAGTTGAAATGAAAAATGAATCACATCGCATCGTGGAGGTGGTTGTCTATAGGTACAAATAAGTAGTGTTATGATTTGTGAAAGGGTGTGAATGAGATAGAAAATGAATAAACCATTGATAAAAATATCTCAGTATAATATATAAATTTTTTTATCAACTTAATTTTTTTATAAAAATTTTTTCTAATTTTTAATAACAATGAAACAAGAAATTGATCTGTAAGAACATATATATCTTCTTCTCACATCCTCCAATGAAAACAACCTTTAGGGTTCTTTGATGGGTATTTTTTTGAAGAAAAACACCTAAATTCTAGGTATAAAGAATATATAAGATTATTTTGTAATAAGTTTGTTGATATCAATTTAACATGTGGAGTATATATGTGAGAAGAAAATGTTACCTTCTATAAGTGAGGTGGGTGGAAAACATGTATATATCAAGAACATTAATAGATAATAATGTCAATATCATGGGAAAGTGATTACAAATTTCTAATGAATAAATTATATTTATAATTAGGTAAAATTAAAATCAACCAATCCACATAAATCAAATTGTTTATGATATTTTACAACTTATCTCTTAGGTTAACCCCACTTTAAACCATTTTAACCCTTTTTTGGTGACAATATTTGAATCGTGGTTAATATTCATTATGAAACCAAATTTAGTTTAAAAAATATAACAATACTAATTAAAATGATTAAAATTATGGAATATATTTTTCAAGATTCAATTCATAGAAGAGGTAGAAATTATTTCTAATATCCACACACAAAACATATTCATAACATTTTTGGTGAAAAATATATTTTATCATAAAAATCATATTGAACTCATTCCTTGACTAATAATAAATGGTAAATGAATGTTAATTTATATGATGGAATACACTATCAAAGCATTAATTTAAATTCAATAATAATTAATAATTAATATAAATTTCAAGGAGATAAAATATAGTATGCACAAAAAAATAGTCTTTCTAAAAAAGAACTCTTTTACCTATAAATGATATTATCATCATATTAACCAAACTTGTAATAAATGTATGAATAATTTTTCATTTATTTAAATTAAATAAAATTTTTTATTAATTTTTTTTATTTTATTAGTAATCTCGAAATAAAATTTATAAAGAATTCATTACACAGAAATATACATCTTTTTTATAAAAATGATAATATTTTTATCATTTTAAAATTTATTACTTATTATAAATTAATCAGTCAATTTGTAGTCATTATAAAACCCTTTTATAAATACATTTTTAATGTTTTTGTAAAAAAAATTTGCACAAACCATTCCAACATATTGGTTATAGTAGTAACATTTTGTAACAATGTTCCAATCGTATATCAGATATCATTTAAGCTCAGTGTAGTATGTAATGATTGATAAGATATAAAATATATTTAATGATAAATATATCATAAAATATCAATTTTTTACATTTTACCCCATTATAATAATTTCCCATTTGAAATTATGTTACTCTAATAGAAACACATAATGATACTTTTTCCTCATCATAGCCTTTTGTTACCATATAGATTCCAAAAATTAAAGGATTCACCACATTACATTTAATGTGTGATTAGACATGTTCCATTGACCATTGTCTATATGATTTTTAATATCTACTATTATATATTATAATATGGATTATTCCACGTCATTAAAACATGTGATTTCAGAACATGTGAAGTATTTATTTGGTATTTCCCTAAAAGATATTTACGGAACACATCATGACTTGGGAGAGGTTTGGTGACATAACAAATGAAAATATATAATCCCAATGTGATAAAAATATCAAAGGGAATGATATTTAATTCTAAATTTTATATTATTTCTAAATCTCATAACCTTCTTTCCACACAGATATATTTAAGAGTCTCTTATCATCAACATGAATATCTAGACATCAATGATTATTTTCCACATAACTCTTTTGTCGACTATAAGCTATCCTAATGTAATGAATAATGGATCTATCATTTTTTTAATTTATTATGCTAGTTAATGTACTAATACCATTATTAAACTTACTTTATCCTATCATATTAGAGTTTTCACTTCCATCCAAGAGTTATACCTAAAGAGAAACCTGAATTCTTCAATAAAAGAACTTTTTATTTGAAAAAACAACCAAGGGAATGTGTTGATGCAAACCACCTTTGGAATATATAGAAAAATATATCAACATATATTCTTGGGAAAGTCTAAAAAATTATGGATGATATGGGGTGATTATGTTCAACAATATATTATAAATGTTTTAAGGTATTCTCCAGAATATCAAGGAAAATATTGGATACCGATCAAATATATTATAATTTTATACCCAACAAATCCTTTCCACATAACCAATGTATATCCAAAATAAGAGATTTTGAGAGAAATATTTTGTAATATAAATGTATTTTGTTTACTATTTATGGAATTTGACTACATCCCAAATAAAATTATAGACATTATTTTTTTTAGAGAGACAGACGATGAGATCTAGAGTGATGATTTCTCATTTAAATTAGTGTAAATGAAATTATTTTAACAACCACATTGATATATTTATCTCATACTTAACTTATATATATATATACCATAAATTTAGATACCTACCCCAGAATATACATTTGTTGTTTTCATAATAGAAATAACCAAAGATATCTCTATATATCTATGTACTTCTGTGATGAATATGGGTTGATGAATTATGAAAATAATTTAATATATCATTATTCAAATATTTTATTAATTGGACACAAAATTAGTTTATAACCCATATCATTTTATCATTAATAAGGTTCAAATCATTAACATTTCTCACATTCTTCTGTAGTTCCCTATCTTTCCTTTTCACCTATTTAATCTTCACATGAATGGATAGTATTGAAATCATCTCATAAAGTTATTATTTTTATTATCTCCTTATGATTTTAAGATCCATAATTTGAAAATCCATAAATGTTATATCTCTATTTATCCTCAACATGGATAAAATGGATTGGTCTTTTTGAGTCATAGAATTGACCACCTTGTTCGACTTCCTCTCATGGAAATGTATCGACCAGTCATAATAATTATAAAATTAAAACCATATAAATTGGTTTATATTAAACTCTTTCTATGTAAATATATAATTCAGAAATTTATAAACAAAATATATATGAATCCTTATATCATAAATATAATTCATCTGTGTTATTAATGTAGAAATTACTATAACTAGTTCTAAATCGTCCGTCTAGTATTTTTAATAATTTTTTCAAAATTGGTGTGAAGTATAAGTTATCAACATATATTTCTACATAACACCAACCACTTCACCATTATTTTATGAATCAATGTTGATCACAAATCCTTCTCCACTGAAGGGTAGTGTAATCATAGGTTCACTAACCAATATACATTATAAATACATCAATTTTTCCTCAAATTCATTTATCTGATGGTACTTCACTCCCTTCCAAGTCAACATGGTCATTGGATTTGACATATGTGAGTAAGTTCTCAAACTGTTTCAGTCGTATCCATCCAACCAATAAAAACTATAGATCTCAGTCATCATAGTGTTTCTGGGAAATTAGTCAACAAATTTTTTACTTGATAGATCATTTGATATAACCTTTATTTAGATTATATGACCCAAAATGAAAATTCTATAATTATAATTCTATATTTAAAAATGTTGAACACAACTTATCCTTCCTCTAGGTCTTCAATATAATCTTAAAATGATCATTAGGCTCTTCCTTAATCATAGAATGTATAAGAATGTCATCTATAAATACTAGCAAAATTTTATCTAGGTAATCTAAAAAAGAAATTCACTATGTCCATATAAATATTAGGGGAATTGGTATCTTTGAATGGAATACTAATAAATTCATAATCCTCAATCCCCATATTAAATGATGACTTAGGTATATCCCATTTATTTACACTCTACTGATAACATACACATCAATGAGTAGTCTAGGAAAAATATTGATATCCTCATAATTAAGAAAACATATCAACAATATTGGATTGAAAATACATTTTCAAAATATTAATCTTGTCAAGTTATTAATAATCAATGAAAAACGCATTGACCCATCCTTCATCATAAAAAAAGAATAATTACATTGCACAGTGTCACACTATGGTGTATACATCCCTTATCAGTTTTCACCTAGAGCACTATATTTAGCTACTACAACTCAAACCGGTCCATTCTATACAGATACATGGAAATAAGTGTAGCACTGGGTATGCGTTATATTAACAACTCAACATCGCTAATTGGGGAAAGATGAGACAAGCCTTTTGGAAATACAAGAGAATATTCAGAAAAATAGATATATCTTCAATTTAGAGTCTCCAAACAAAAATTTGAGAATAAAATCCTTCAAAAATATATAATAATACCCATATAATGTAATTTATTTTCACATGAAGTTCATATTTATCCTCACACCAGAATACCATCATAGGATCATTTAAAATATCAAATGAGAATTCCCTTACTCAAAAATTAATATATGATCCTTACAAATAGATTTGATCCATGCCTTAAATAATTTCAAATTCAACTATATATATAATAAAAATAATTAATGGAATTTCATTCCCATAAAAATATATCATGGAAGTGTTATATACATGATATGTTATCATCGTACCAATAATTAATTTTTTGAAATCTATACATATATTAATTGAGTTGGTGTGCTGATACCCAAATAAAATTATACATATATTTATTATTAGTTTGACATAGAATTTAACATAAAAAATAATTTCTATATAGTTTTATATGTTTAACTTTCACTAATGTTTTCTCATAACCCACTTCAAGAGTTTTTATCAAATTATATTACACTTTTCCTCTTTGGTTAATATATTTTTCTTATATATTTTGAACATTACAACTTAGATTCATGCACAAATTATAATAATTTTGACACTCATTATTATATAATTATATTGTGGGTCCCTAATTCAATTTATATTTTTATAATTTAATTTAAACTATCCTCTTAACATTACATCAAAAACATTTTTCTCAATGACCTTCGTTCCAACACTTATAATTTTTCAGGACAACTTAAGGTAATTTTCCCCTTCATTCCTTTTACACATTTTATATGAAATAAGATTAATTTCCATCACCCCATGGGTATAATTATTCTAACTTCTTAAAAAATAATTATTTCTCTTCTTGATCCCAAAATAATGAGACAAATTTATTCCTCTATTTCCAATTCAATCATGGGAGTATATCAAATGATTTCATCATAACAATAAAATTCAATTATAGAAAATTACTTTTAGAGAGTTGGTTGTATGAAAATAAAAAAATAAACATTTTTTCTTGGTGGTTGATAAATGATAATGTTTACCTTTTAATTTTGTAGATAGTTTCTTTATAGGTCCAAATTATTTCATCATCATCTTATTTTACTTCAATAAATTCCAACACCATCTTACTATAAATAGTTCAAGGACAATACAAAAATAAATTCTCAAACTCTACCCATTTCATTGTTTTAAAATATCTATTCATTAATGTAACACCCACAGATTTTATAGTATGTGTATATTTGAATTTAATCTCTTTGATAGGTTTCATTTTACACAACACAATGTTTAAATGAATAATGATATATAATTAAATATCATTATTTAAACATGACAATTACAACTCAGTCTTTATATAGGTGTTAATGAATATAACTAATAAAATTATAAAATTTATATATTATATATCTAATAAAATATTTTTACATACATAAATTTTTTTTAGGTATAAGATATAAATAAATCCAATTTTACGCATTAAAAGTGAACATTATTGTAAATACTATTTTATCGCCTATTGAGGTAGATCTTGTTTTAATTTTAGTTGTAGAAACTTTTATAACTTATTTTTGAAAAAAAAATTATCAAAAAAAGGTATATAAAATATACATTGGGGGAACATTTGGTAATTTCTTAGACTTTTCGTCATTTGAGGAATAGTGAAACAAATACCCTGTTTTAATTGAAAAAAAATCATCAAAATAATATATAGAGTTAAATTATATTTTTATGGAATTTAAATTTATAATAAAATCATTTTTATCATTTAATTCAATTTAGTTCATTTTAATAAATTTAATGATTAATTTTTATCTAAAAATATTTCAATATTTTGGATGTTTTTAGGTTAAATACATATTTCTGTGTTCCTTAAATGGGATTTATTTTTAATTAATCACTAAAAATTATTGTTTTAAATTTATAAAATTATATTCTATATTTGGAACTTGTTCATCCAAATTATTAAAACTGGTCATTTTTTATTTTTGGATAGTATGAATTATAACTTTGGTATTTATTTAATTACAATGGCTAAGGGTAAATCAAGAAAATAAAGGTAAAAATTTATTATATGTATTAAAAAATTTACCATAATTTTATAGTAATTTTATTGAATTAATTAATTTCAAAAAAATCTACCCATTCCATATTTTATTTCCCCTTGGATCCACTTGGACAACGTTAATCATTTTTTAGTGTTTTATTATAAGGGAAGTATAATATACCACATGTATATTTTTAATAAGTATTAAATTTTGTATATGTGGTGAAAAAAATATATCTTACACCATAAATATTTCATTTAAATATATAATATTTGTCTTAATCATAATAATTTGATTAATATTTTCATATAAATTAAATAAATTAAAGGCTTTCATAATGAAAATGTATTAATTTTTTAATTAATGGACCTATAAAATATATGTTAGCAAAGAATATTAAAATAAAAATAATTTGATTTAGATAATGTAAAAAATGAGTTTCTTAGATAATCTTGACACATAATGTATGTATTAGGTTTTTTTCAATTCTCTCTTTTTTATGGATACTTTTTAAAGACATGTAATGAATAGATGGAAAATTGTCATTAATAATATTTTAAAATAAAGAATAGAATATTCAATGAAATGAAATTCATAAATATTAATAATTTGGAAAAATGACTTTTAGGAGGTTAAAGATTTCATGCATGAATAATTTATGGTACTTTAATAATTTTATAGTAACAATTTTAACCCTTTAATAGTAAAATGCACCGTGGTCATGGTAAGAGTTAAAGAGTTTATCTAAGGGTTAAGACCAAAATATATGGGTAATAATTTGGCCACAAATTTCTTATAAATAATTTTATGAAACTATTTAGACACATATACTTCTTATATTAAAAATAAATCACTTTTTTCAATTTTTAAATTAAAATTAATTTATATAAATTTAATATTTTGAGAGTTTCAAAAAATTTGCATCACCTAAATTATAAAATGGAACCTCCTACCTCGCTTTCTCAAACCACTTTATGCTTTATATATAAAAATACATGGCTTTTTCTCCTTCCAAATTCCATAAATTCATCTTCAAATCTTATCATTGGGAATAAATACAATCTACAAAGTCTTATTGTGCAAAGAAAAATGAGATACCAATAGAAGAGGTAACGTTCATCAACGAACGTCTTTTATTTCCTCCTTTAAACCATTTAAATATTTTTATTTCATGAAAATATAATAACCTCAATATTTTAATTATACTAGGATGTTTATATATTTGTATTTCTACCTACACTCACACATTCTTCCATCAAATGAGATATGTAATCATCATTCGTGAGTACGGAGGACAACTTCCTCGTAAACCGACGTTGTTATTTATTCTATTTGCCACCATTTAGGGTTGGAGTAATGATGGGTGTATAGTTTATATATAATATATATTGTATTTATAATAAATTAGGCATCTATATTTTTAATATAAGTTAGATATTTATCCAATCCATTTTTTAGAATATGATAACATCGTTTGTGATTGTGTGGACTATTGCTACCTCAATCTGTTGTGATTCATTCACGATATACATGGAATGTATTGGGTATGGTTTTAAATAAAAAAAAATTTATATATATGACATAAATATGATACTATATTTATAATATACAAATATATCATCTAATTTTAATTATTTTAAATATGAAAAATAAATGGAAGTGGTGCTTAAGCGTAAATACGACCAAAGGTCTCCATGATTGGTGATTTTGATTTATTATCACCAAATATTATGTATTATTATTAATATATATATCTATGATGGATATATATTTTATTTAAATCATTTCTCACATTCAATATATGATTTAATTATGATCTTATTAACAAGATCAATAAGTAAAAATGTCAAATATACTAAAAAACTAGGTAATTAATATAAAAAATAATAAAAATGATAGAAGATTGTCAACAAATTGGTAATGAGATATTATAATATTTTAATATATGATATTATGAATATTGATATGGTTATATTATATATTATTAACATTTATAAAACCATTAAATAAGAGGTTAAATAATGTTCCACTTGTGGAAAGAACAATGTTAGGGATTTCTCGTCTCACTTTTACTTCTATGAGATATATGTTATATTCACCTTTATTTTTCATTTTGGTTTAAATACTACTACTATGAAAAGTTATATGTTACACCCCAGTCTTCCACAGTACATTTCTCTAGGAATAATGCAATAGCTTGTGTTGTACACAATATTGAGTTCTAGCATACCACGACCAATCTAACTAGCCATTATGAATAGTAATACCCACTTTTTGAAATTTTATATATTTTATTTTTCAAAATGGACTTAATTTTTTTATTTGTAATATCAAAATTAGCTTAGTCTGAATTGTTGGTATTTTTTTGAAAAATTTCAATTTCTGATAAATAGTGAAAAACGCTGCGTAAATGTTTAAAACCAAATTTTTATTTAAATAATTATTTATTTTATTTAAATTTATTTTAGTTCAAAATAAATTCATAATACCTATATATGTTCAATATAATTTACTATAATAATTTTATAAAAAAATTAAATGTAAAAAATTTTATTAAACATTTTAACGTCTTTTACCCACCTTCTAGGCACATTTTCATATTTGATTAAAATGTAATTTTAACACTTCTATCAATTGAATTTAAAAAATCCAAGAGAAATGGTTTTCATTATTAAGTATAATATGGTTCAATAAGATGAAAATAATTTTTTGTGAATAGTGAATTTTGAATTTTATTTACAACGGTTAAAAGTAAATAGGGTAATTATAGGTAAACATGATATTATAATTTCCCTAACAAATGTCCTAATTATATTGGATACGTTTTTTAGAAAAAAATCAACCTTATGAATAAAATATGATCCCCTTTGATCCTCATGAATTTGATTAAGACATTTATTATTATTTTAGTTTAAGAAGAGTTAAAAATGTTAAATTCAAATTTTCATAAATAAAACATTTTTAACTTAAGGTTATATATTACATAAATTCAACTATAAATATTTATAATAATGATAAAAAGATTTCTTACATAAGGTTATTTTTATTTATAATTCTTCGGCATTATATATTTAAATTTATTTTTGATAGAATGATGATGCATCAATTACCTTATTAATGAATGATTAAAGTAATTTATATTAAAAATATCCAAATAAAGGTAAATTGAAACTTTTGATGCATTATACTAATTTTATAAGTTGTTATGACATGTAAGGATTAATTTAATCTTATTTTTTTTGAAGTAATCAGGTTTCGATGACTTTCACAAAAACCAAATACTAAATAGTGTCAAAATTCACATAATTGAGTTTTTAAAACAAATACTATATTATGAAATTATATAATATTCCTAAAAATATTAGGATCATAAAAAAGAAGCATATAATGATAGATATGCCATTAATTAACCACTTGTAGTTCTCTTGAATTTTTATAGTAATTTTATTACCCATTTATTTTTATAATAAAAGAATACGTGGTAAAAGTTAAAATATTATACTAAGAGTTAAATCTAAATGAAAAGAATAATATGGTGACTTAAACCTGTCTAAAACCTATTTCTAGAGATTTTTTCAACCCAGACCCACCTTATCCTCGAAATAAATACTTTTTTACCCATTATAAACTGAATATGATTGTATATTACATTAATATTTAAATCTTTTCCTAAAGTGACCATCAACACTCTTATAAAAGGGTACATCACCTTCTATCCAAATCACACAACCAATGCCATTTGGCATGGCCACACCCTTCTCAAATATCTTTCCAACTACCCTCAATTCATCTTAGAGGCCTTAATTTGATCATAAGTCCATCCTAAGGATCCCATTTGATCAAATGAAAAGAAAGCACCTGAAGAAGAAGGAATAATCTCATCACCTCTTTCAATGTTATCTTTTTATTCCACTTATTATTTATTTGTTATTTCCACACCAAAGTAATAACTCTAGTACCTTATATATATTGTGATTTTATAATAAATATGGTACAACCATTTTCATTATTCTATCCATCCTATGAATGAAAAAGTCACCATACGTGCATACGTATGACTTACCATCTCCACGTCGTGGTGTAGCTTTATATTCAACACTTTATTTTTTTGGATGGGTAAAATAATGAGTATAATTGATGTAAACAATAAATATAAAATTTTAATGATTCTGTATATATTTTATACCTTCTAATTAATTACAATTTTACCATTAAATGAATGATATTGTTACATTTGCGCACGTAAGGATTACCGTCTCCACGAGCGCAATGATATTTATTCCTCATCATAACCATTAAAGAATAAATTTAATTTTAGGATTAATGAAATAATGTCTAAGAACAAAATATCATTATGGATATGAAACAAAAAAATCCAATCTATAACAATCATGACTTATATAACAAAACATATAAAAGAAAATGAATCAGTTAAAACTTGAAACAATGATACTACATAAATATTATTAAGAAAGAAATATTAGAATATCATATATGATTTCATATAAATGTATGTGGTTATTTTTTAATTAATTAATTGTTATATAACTATTTTATAGGAGGTTAACATACCCTCTCCCAAGGAAAATTACAAGGTAAGGATTAATTTTACAATCTCTTTATTACCCGAGGTTGTTTATAAGTGTGTATCCACTGGGACCTATTTATCATTCACATAGGTGTTTCATAAACATTTATTTCAAAAAAAATTAAATATTTTCTAGAATATGGGTTATATTAATTTATACCCTTTTTCACTTTTATAAAATGTTTTGAAAGGAATATTTTTGTCATTTTTCAAATAAGGTACTTTATGACCATTTCAACAAATTAAGGTAAAAATGTTTTTCCTCAACACTGATCCTACACAAGAACTAAAAATAATGGTAAAACATTACTATTTTCTCTCATTCAAAGAAAATATGACAAAACAATCTTTTAAAGAGAAATGGTTAACATACGGTGATATCAATACTAAAAAATACAATTCTCTTCGAAGAATTAGGATGGCCTACATGCCATTAACTTTTTTAATGGATGCAGATAGGCTCCATGAAAATTAGGAGGAAATTTCTCATCATATTTTATCCTAATATGAATCCATTTTCAATGCTCATGACTTAAAAAAACCTCCAACCTGAAGTCATTCAACTAGTGATCACTGTGGAGGAAAACTCCTTCCTTCTCAGCACACTGCTAGATCTAGAAATCAACTAAACTATTTTTAGTCTTATTACCAATATTGCTTTGTGTCCTGTTGGATTCAATAAAGGCTTCTTCCAGCATTATTGGGATGTGATTCAGATTGATGTTGGTAAACATGTATAAACTTTCTTCACAAATGGGGTTCTCCCTCATGCTTGGAATGCCCAATTTCTAACCTTAATCCTGAAATTAGATAACTCCTCTGAGATTCATCTGTCAAGACCCATTTGTCTTATCAACACTTTTTTTTAAAATCATCACCAAAATCATTTCCAAAAAAACTTTCTACTCTCATGGAAGAAGTTATCTTCTGGATCCTATTTGGTTTTATAAAGGGTAGATCCATTCAAGAGTGTATTTTCCTTGCCTCTGTGGGTGTCAATAATTTGAGTAAAACTAACAGAGGAGGAAACGTATTTATTAGAGTTGACATCAGAAAATATTTATACAACATGGACTATAGTTTTATCTACAAAGTCCTTCAGCGTTATAGTTTTACCACCTCTTTTATCACTACAATCATAATCCTCTTCAACTCAGTGTATATATCCATTCTGATCAATGGATCACCTAAGGGCTACATTAAATACACCAAAGGTGTCAGGAAAGGTGTCCTCTAATATTCCATTCTCTTATCAATATTAGAACACTTCCATATTCATCTGATCAACCGTCTGGTGGATCATAACAAACTAAAGCCCATAAATGTCTCTAGCAATGTGAATGATCCTATTCAAATTTTTTATGCTGATGACATCATCCTTTTCCTTCAAGGGGATAAAAAACATTCTTAATCTTAAAAATTCACTCTTAAAATATGAATAAGTATCTTGTCAAACCATTAGTTTAAACAAGTATTGCATCTTCTTTGGGACGTATTTCCCTACCAACAGAAAATATAGCATCATCAGTGACCTTGGTCTAAAATAAGGTATGCTTTCTTTCACTTATCATGAAATTCCCATTTTATGGGTAGACCAAATCTTTTCACTTTGCGATTATTATTAATCATGCTCGAAGTCAGCTATCTTCTTAGAAAGGTAAATCTCTCTATATGGTAGGTAGGACATGCCTTGTTAAATCCGCAATTATATCCCTGATTATTTACTCCGTGATGGTCTATAAATGGCTAGATGGTTTCATTAAAAAATTGAACACCTCTATAAAGAACATCATCTGGACTGGTAGTATTCTAGAAAGAAAACTTCTAACTTTTTCTTGGTCATCTTGTTGCAAGACCACTGAAAATGGTGGTATTGGTATAAAAATTATCAAATTATTTAATGATTCCCATCAAGATATAATCACATGGAAACTTTGTTAAAATACTTCTGAAGCTATTACATTTAGGTTTCATTAAAAACTAAAAATGGGCAATCTAGACATCATTAATTCAACAATCTAGACAGCCATCAAACACTCTTTCACTAATATCATGAATAACACCATATGAATGGTCTCCAAAGACTACACCATTAAATTTTTTTTGGATAACTATACTAGCACACCTTTAATTTCCATGATATCTCTTGGACAAACACCTAATAATACCAACAGATCGATCAGAGACATTTTGAACTCTCATCATGGTCACCTTCCTCACACACTTAGTAACTTCATTGAAAACTAATCTTTCTATCACACTAATGATTTCGGAACACGGTATCCCATGCACAATATTATGCTTAACACAAAATATTTCTATAGTCAATATCTCTGTAACTCTAAAAGAAATTACAGTAGGTTAAAACACTTCCTCAATCCTTGGATAAAACCATTGAGATTAAACATCAATTAGCGTCTTTCTCACATCTGAGAGACCACATAAATTTTCCTCCAATATTTTGGAATCCATATTTGCTCTATGTGAATAATATATAATCAACACAGAGAAGATTCTAGCCATCTCTTTCTCTCTTTCACTACTTCTTCTGCTCTTTAGAACAATGTTCATGAAATTTTTAACTGGAGATGGATGATTTATGATTCCATCAAAGCTTAACATAAAATATTTCTAGAAATAGAATCCTCTTAACAATTAAAGAACCTATTCCTTTTTTTGTTGTGCTCCACCACATGATCTGGTATGATCGGAATGCTAGTATTCATAATAATTACTCATTTAATCAAAATGAATGTTAGATAAAGATCCTAATTTCCATATATGATGTTATCTTGATTCAAAATCCGCTTGGTCACAACATTGTTCAAGTGTTTGGAATTCTAAAGAATATATGAATTAAATGTAATTTCTTTTAGCCTCATCCCACATGGGAGGTGTTCTATAGAGCCCCCCCCCCCACCCCCCACCTGCATGGATCAATATCAATATTTATGGTTCCTCTAAGGGAAATTTGGGACTAGTAGGCTGTGGTGCTATTTTTAGGAATCACCTCAGTCAGATACATGGATGTTTCCTGGGAAAATTTGGCATTTTCACCACCCATGAATCTGAGATACTATGTTCGATTCTTGATATTCCCTTTTACATGATCTTTGGTATGAAAAACCATTGAAATGAAAGAGACTTGAAGACTATCATTCATGTGATTTGAAATATCATAACTCAACTGTACTGGCCGGTTACTACCCGATGGATGGAATAAACTCATTCACTTATCGATCTTAACTGTATCATCACACATGTATACCAAGAAGAAAACACAGTTGTAGATCGTCTCGCCAACATGAGAGTAAATCAGGACAATACCTGGTGCGAATACCTTTATAATACTCTTATTCCCTTTCATGCAAATTAATGTAATATGATATAATTTTTTATACTATTTTCAAATTTATTTTAATAATATTTGAGATTTGTTCTTTAAAAAAATGTAATAATTTTTTTAATGTGTACAGAAGGTGCTGTTATTTTCCACAGTTATAATACCTTTGGATCTTCTCATAAAAACATATAAGAATATTATTAAATTAAATTTTTTCTTTTATAATTATGTGACATTTAAATGATTTCAAAATAAAAAGAGATATTTCTCTCAAAATATTTATATTTCATCTATATCAACATCCTTTGATAGATTTTACACTTGTTTGAAGTTGATTTAATATTATACAATCTTTTATATTGTTCTAATGTTTTGTTGATATGTTTGACAGTGGATGTGTTTTTTATATACCATTCAAGTTTTATGGTTAATGTATTAAAATTTCGTATGCTATTTTTAATATGAATGATTATGTTATGTTTCAACCTTTTCATATGAGGAATGAATTTGACATAGTAAGTGACAGGTAGAGCTTGGAATAGCTACTTGATGCATCGGTAGGTCTTAAGAGACAAACTAGGGTCTTGGAACAAGGCCTTGAAAAAATCTTATTTTTATTTTTGGAACAATTCCTTGACTATGTGGTTATGATTTCCTCTATTTTTCATTTCATCATTATGAATTTAACTTTTGTTATTACATGTGATTATTCGACAAGTTGAATATACATGTGAATATTTAAATGGTATTATTTGATATATATTTTACATATTATGGTGATGTTTAAGTTCAAAAGACTTATTTTAGTCCTATATATTGCCTTAAATTTTTATGCTTATTTATGATAGTTTCTGCTATATAGTTATCCTTACTAAGCATCTGATCTCACCCCTTTATTATGATTTCTTTATCCTAGGATTTGAATAAGTATATTATGATTAACATGTCGAGATATGCCTAGGATATGGGTGTGTTAAAAGGGTACACCATATTGTTTTTTCATTTCATAATGTAATGTAATACTTATGTATGTATCTAGTACTTCCAAGTGTACTAAACTGATCGCTCTTTTGAGACATGATCCCATGGGATCATGCCAATGTTATGTAATAATTCACCGACTCTGGTAACTCGGTTTGGGGTGTTACAATTTGTATCAGTGGAAGTTATGTACAAACCATGGAATCAAGATTAATAAAAAATCTAATTAGTGAACATTACCTTAATATAGACTTTGAGAATTAATATAGTAGATCTTATTAGAATTTTGGTAAAGTATACATTTTTTTATTTTCAAAAAAATACATCCATGGCTGGATACGAGCAGGTAGAGGTGGATCTGGAACAGATGTACCTAAGAGTTAAAACTCGTACAAGGAGTTTTGGGCTAGAACCGGGGTATCCTAGTACACAACAATGGGCCTTACTACAATTGTGGTTATAACACTCCTGAGAGATATTCTTAGGATAATTCATATTTTCTTTACAGACCACTATAAAGGATTTATGAGTAAATACCTCCTCAATGAAATTTTTTTTTGATTATGGATTATATGCATAAGCTGTTCATTTTTTTAGGGGTTTTACTAGTTTGGAATTATGTGTAGCGATTCATAAACATATATATTGTATGACATTGTTTAGAAATGGCTTATAGTGGAACGAATGGAAGTTGTATAATTGAACGAAATCAATTTAGGGATTTCCCTCATACTTAATATAATTATAGTGGATGTGGTGATTCAACTAATGCGGAAGAACTTATAACCATACAGGGAAAACTCACTCAGGTTATGAATAATAACGTTACCCATATGGATCACCCTTTTCCACCATGTGGAGGATTAATGATAGACCACTACCTGGGGAAAAAACATCCGATATTCTATGAGAATGAAAATCGTATTTTTAGCTGAGTAATGGATAAGTTACTATTTGAAAATGTTTCATGCTTTGGGGAGGAGTGAAAGGCAAAAAGTTTACATTGTTGTTTATCACATCACGGGAGATGCAGATCAATGGTGGTCATTAATTCAAAACACAAAGGAGGATGAAGAAGTATAAAATATTGAAGATAATGAGTTTAAAGAGGTTTTAATAGAAAAATACATTATTCATGAACATCAAGCAGATATGGAACGACAATTTCTGAGTTTTAGGTAAAAGGAAGATGATAATGTTAAGAGTTATTTGTATAACTTTACAAGGTTATAAAGGTTTACGGAAGATTATATATATAACCCATGGAGTAATATTGGTCGATTAACTAATGGGTTAAAATGATTTCTATGTAGATCATTTGTCTCACAATACTTCTCATCATATGAGGATATTGTCTCATGTGCTATCAATAAAGAAAATGATTTCTCTATGTCTTACAACTTTAAAGAAAAGATACATAAGAAGAGATTTGTTGAACACTCTGGAAATGGAAATAAGGGGAATAAGGGAAATGATGAATTTCTATCCTACAAGAAAATTTGAGAAGAAACACCCAGGAACTTTCCTAAATGGAATGGGAGTCTGTTACAAGTGTGGTGAAAAGGGGCACCAAGCTTGTGATTTCTAGTAAAAGAAAGAGACAATCAATGATGAATTATACAATTGTAGAGAAATGGGGAATTATGAAAATGAATTTCCTAATCATCAAGGAATCATACATCAAGAAAATTCCAAGGGAGAAAGGAAAATCTTATGTGATCACTACTGCAGAGGTTGAAGCTCTAAATGTCATGGTGGAAGGTAATTTAATGGTATCTTCAAAATTAGCCAATTATTTATTTTATTTTGGATCATCACATTATTTCATATCTTCCCATTTTCTTATGAAAATTAGATATTTCCAATTTGATTTAATAAGGTAGTTTTCAGTCAAAACTATTAAGGGATGTATCATTGCAACAATGTTTTGTGAATCAATTCCAAATTGGACATATAAATGTGATTTATCTGTTGATCTCATCATCATACCAATAATTGAATTTGATATAATATTTAGTATGTATTGGAATTCTAAACATGATGTGAAAATTTATTGTATGAAGAAGGAGGTTGCAATTTTTGATGATGATAAGAAATACCTTGTCTTTATATTAGAGATGTCAATATCGTATTCTTATATAGATCCACTCCATATATCTCTACACAATTCTATTTTGGGAGAGGAAAAGAGTGAAATATATATGGGCGGGGAAAGGAATGTTCAAATATATAATGTACCTATTGAGCAAGAATATGATGATGTGTTTCCAGAGGATTTACCTGGGTAATTTCTATAACAAGAAATTGAGTTTTTCATTGATTTAATTCCATGTTCAAGGCCCATATCAAAGGCCCCTTATAGAATGGACATTGTTGAATTAGAGGAACTAATGAAAAAAATAATAATAGTTGGGTAATAAAGGATTTATTCTCCCTAGTGTTTCTCCATGGTGATCCCATGTTCTTTTCATTAAGAAGAAAGACTGATCTATGTGGTTGTGCACTGACTATAGGGAGATAAATATTATTATAATAAAGAACAAGTATTATGTGTGTCTCGTTAATGATTTAATCCATCAATTTCATTGGGCTCCATATTTTTTAAAGATTGAAATTTGATCTCGATATCCTCAGTTTTGTATAAAGAAAGAATACATTATGAAGACAACATTTCATACTAGGTATGGGCATTATGAGTTTACTGTAATGCCTTTTGAACTAACTAATGCATCCTTGGATTTAATGGATATAATGAATAAGTTTTTCGATTAATATATTGATAAATTTCAAGTAGTATTTATTTCCGATATCATGGTATACTCCAAAAGCTGTGAAGATCATGAAAATCACATCCGCACTATTCGATAGAATCTTAGAGGAAATGATTTATATGGGAATTTTAGCAAGTGTGAATTCTAGATTTAGAAGATTTCTTTTCTTAACCATATAGTCTCAAAAGATGGAATCTTTGTTGATCATTCTATGACAAGAGCAGCACTGACAAGTATAACTGATGTATATAGTTTTATTTGTTTAGCAGGTTACTATCAGCGTTTGGTTCATAATTTTTCCCTATTGGCTAAACCATTAACCAAGATCACACACAAAGGGGTTAATTTTGTTTGGGGAAAATAATTTAAATAATTTTTTGAAGAACTGAAGAGAATATTAGTCAATTCACCTATCTTGAATCTACCATCATGGAATAATGGGTTTGTTATTTATAGTAATTCTTAAAATAAAGGACTTGGTTGTGTCCTTATGAAAATGGATAGAGTTATTGCCTATACAACATGGTAGAAAAAAGTTCATGAACAAAACTACCACACCCATGATCTTGAGTTAGCAGCTGAAATATTTTCATTGAATATATGGAGACACTATCTCTATGGTAAAAAATGTGATATATATACTAATCACAAGAGTTCGATGTATATTTTCTCATGGGAAGAACTCGACATGAGGAAAATATGATGCCTTGAACTACTCAAGGATTATTATTTCACTATTCACTTCCACCTGGGGAAGGAAAATAAGGTGGAAGATGTTTTGAGAAGAAAAGATAATGAAGTTTGGAACAAGATGAGAGTTGAAAGGGGTCTTATGTTTGTAGAAACACATGCTTGACATACATGGACATTACATTACTTTTTCATAATACTTAATACATAAAAAAATCAGACCCCCAAAGACCGTAACAGCTTAGTGTCTTTGGAAATATAGAAATATCTTCCCCAATTTGTTTTCTCACCTAAATCTTTTATTTATATTCTGGTGAAAATAAAACATAAAAAGGGTGATATCAAATACTCAGTAAGGGTAAGGATAGAGAAAATAAAAAAACATATACATTTGAACTTAAAAACGTGAACATAAAGTTTAAACATCAAAATCTTCTATTGTGAAATAAATCATGGTTGTATGTAAGTCATAGATCACAAAGGAACAATAATCATGATAAAATAGCATGGGAATAAAACATGTAATTGTGGAAAGCCATTAAGCACATGTTAGGATTTCCATAGTAGCAAAGGCATTACTTCCAAGACCATCATAGTGGACAAAGTCCATTACTGAAATAGGTTTAGATGCCATTTTATCCCTGTATTACTGAACCGAATTCACTTATCGTTCCCTCCATGTCAATATCATTAGATATAAATCATTACCCAATGCATTAGAGAGATATATAGGTCCCAGATTTTTCATAATGAAATCATTCATTCATGTGCCATAGAATAAACATATATAATTCATCATAACCCAAAGAATAAAATGGGATTCATAAACATCATCCCATTAGAAAATAATCCATATATAAAAAAAAGGATATCATTTCATCATAAAAAAAAACCATGTAAATAATATGGACATTATACTTAAAACATGACTATATTAAAGAATGTAACATTATATGGAAAATAGTCTTGATAAAACACTTGAAATGAATTCTTGAAGAAAATATCCTTTATTCTTCAAAATTATTTTATTTTCTCAAAATGTCATGAAATTATAAGAGAAAAGATTTATGTTGAAAATAATCATGAAATCCTGTAGAGGATGCTTCATGGAAATAAGGAGTTACAAAACTGTAAAAGTATGTTCATGTTGTATAAGTTAAAAAAACATTATTCTTGTACTTTAGCTGGAAAAGACAAAAGTACCTCGTATGGTAAAAAAACGAAAGATTCCTTCCATACTACATAGTAAAAGTAAAAAAGGGGTAAACATGAATTTATAAATACATGGATGAATAGTAAACACTTTATGAAAATATTTTTATAAAACACGAACATAGATGATAAATATAACCCCATTAAATACTTACGAATAAACAATCTCAGATAAGAACGAGATTGGAATAATTATCCCTTACCTTATGTACTATTTTTTATGTATGTGTCTGAGACTACTATATATTAGGTTAAAATATTTTATTTAATTACAATTGAACAATAATAACATTTATGATATCATATATGATTCACGTTCGACTTTACATTACCCATTCATTTGACAATTCCATGATAAAGCAGTGTTTTGGGTAAAATTGTTTCATTTCTTGTATGTGTTTTGACTTTTAATTATTCATATGATTACATAGATATTTATTTACTTACTTCCAGAATGTAAAACATGATTTATATGTAATATATTCAGAATATAATATATATATATATAATATGAATAAATGGAATGAAATACATCGTTCATGGAGACGGTAGGCTGTACGTGCACATGAACGCTATTTTTGTTTCCTTATTAAATTGAATAGAAGTAAGTAAATAACATATATATAAATTCAGTATAATTATAATGTCACATATTTCTTGATTATTTATTATATATACATTATAATCATTCTTTAATGGTTAACTTGGAGAATGAATCTCATCGAGTCGTGGAGACGGTAACCGTACGTACGTACGAGGGATGATATCTTTCCCATAATTATTGAATGGATGCGGAGTGGATGATATAATAACTCAAAATCAGATTGATTTATAATAACCATATATAATTATTCTTTACACCATTATACCCATCCAAGTAAGGTGGTGGTTGAAAAACAGATTACACCACGGTGTGGAGATGGTATTCTGTACGTACGCATGTGAGGTGATTTCGTATTCCGTAGGATGGATAGAAGGTTAAATGGGGTTATTTGATATTTATAATAACATATCAGAATATGATTGATACTTATGTTATTACTTTATAATTAAACAAATAAAGAAGTGGAAGTATAAGAATAAAATAAGTTTGAAAGAATCAGAAAAAGATATTACCTCATCTTTGACGTGCTTCCGCTAAAACTCCTCTTAGGGGACTAAAATTGGTCTTTGAAGGAAACCAAAACCTCTAGAATGTTTCTAGGGAAGTGGATAAGAGAAATGGACAGGTTTTTTCCGAGTTTGAAGGCTAAAAATGTTTTTAATTGGAAAGGGAGGAGGTTACCTTTTATAAGATAGGAGAGAAGCACTTTTTGAAACCTCTAAAATATTAATTTATAATAAACCCAAACCCCACATAAAAACTTCCTAAATGACTCAAATTCGAATATGATATTATATAGTTTTGTAATCTCATTATACAATAAAATTTAGACATGTTGGAAATTTATTTTAAACCCTATCATTTTGATTTATCCTTATTTAATCTATTTATTTTTATTTGCTGTAATAATATTCTAATTTTTAAATTGTTATAAATACATACATATGGGTTGTGAATTATCCATAATTAGATAAATAATTAAAATTTACACCATATAATTTTAAATTTTAAATTTTTAAATATTTTAGTTATTTTTAAACAATTTAATATTATGTTTTTTTAAAATATCAATAGTGTCAATTCAGACACTATTCAATTATTTGAATTTAAATACAATCCAAACTGAAGATATATTAGAACCAAAATATTTAATAGATTTATAACATGTCATATTCATCTTAAAAATTCATTGAGATCATATATTTGTTCATATAATATTTATTTTAATATTTTTAAAACCAATTATTTGATATTTCTCTTAATAAAATAATTACTGCTACATTTTTGTATAATTATTTAGTATAATTATTTTTTGCATAAAATCTAAAATTAAAATAAAATAATGAATTTAAATCTAACATATTTCATAAGATTACTTTTTTTTCGAATGTATCATCTTAAAATCACAAAATTTAAATTGCTATATTCATTAAATTACGTATGTGACAACTTTGACATCATTTAAAATAAAATATTATAAATGTCATAATCAATTTTATAAGGATTAAAATGGTCCACAGGTAGACTCTTGGATGATCAGGGTATATATATACTCGACCAATGTGTTTTTCTCTATTTTTTGGGCATTTTTGTGGGTAATATTATATTAATAAAAACTATATTATTGATTTTTCACTAAATGATTAATTTCTGTATCATTAATGTATAAGATATTAAGGTAAATAAATATTTCTTCAAAATTAAAAATAAATTACCATATTAAAGAATAAAATTTTATATTTAAAATGAGTATTTATAATCGAATTTATATTTTGTATAACCTTATTTTAAAAATACAATAATTATTAAAGTTTGAGTGAGACATATTTAACTTTCATCAAATAAAATAAATTGAGGGTCTTAACCACATCCAACTATGTTCCAATAGATTCCATTTCAACCCATGTATGCTTTTGAGAAAAATATAATCATCTAATTATATTAAGACAAGTGTTATGGTAATTTTATAATAATATATTTACCCTTAATTACCCGATTTACCTTTAACTATTGTAAATAAAATTTACCGTAGTTACTATTCATAATGCCTAAAATTAAAAAGTACCCTATTAACATAATTTGGATATAATGAATCCAAATATGGAATCAATTTTTACAAATTAAATACATAGAAGTAGCTTTATTTTATTTAAAATTTATCATGTTGTTGAGAAAATGGGTTTTCAAATTTAAAACACTGCAAAAGATTGAAATGTTTTCACCTATGAATTCAATGTAAAAATAATGCTAACGAACTGAATTAAATTAAATTGAAAAAATATATTCTATTTATACATTGAATACATTCAATATTATAATTTAACCATATAAATTATCTTGATGAAAAAAGATGTTTTTAATTTAAATATTGCATGTTTTTACTATTTATCAAAATTTGAAGGTTATCAGAATAATGTAAAAACATTTTCCAATGTAAATTTTTATATCTTGATTGAAAATAAATATTTTAATTTGTCAAATTTAACTTATAAACTTGTAAAAATTTATATTTAAAATGGGTGTTCCATCAAAAGGTGACAAAACTGAATTTTTTCGAAAAAATAATTCTTTTATCCGAAAAATTAATTTTCTTCTCATACAATGTTATAGAAAATGAGTAATATGAATTATAATGTTATAAAATTAAAAATACGGTTAATGATATTCATAACGGATAGTTCAAAATAATATTATAATATATCATTGTTTAGTGAAACTCAGTATTGCGTACCACACAAGCTATCAAGGAAGGAGCTCTTACGTGTAACAGAAGCCAAGTATATTGTTGAGTATACTTCAAGATAATACGGTGATTCGTATAGATTATGATAATATTGTTGTATCCTAAAACAGAATATATCAAAGAAATTAACAGGAATATATCTCATAAAATCTCGGGGTGTTACAACGTTCATGGATAGAGGAAAGATGGATACAAGAATAATCATGGAAGGTGAAACATCAATACATTTTCAAATGGTTGCCAAACCATCTATACTAGAAAGGATAAAATGTTCTCATAATGATGATGAGGAGTTTCAAAATAAAATTAAAGCTGTGAATCGTGAATGATTGATTGACTTTTTATATGAAGATGAAATTTAGAAATTTGTGAAGAGGCTTTTCATTCTTGACATACCTAATCTAAAAAGGGAATTGATGGATAATTCTCATAGATCTAATTTATCTATACACCCAGGTGTCCCTAATATGTATAGATATTTGAAGAAAAATATTTGGTGGGACAACATGAAGAGGAAGATTTCTGATTATGTGTCATGATGTATGGTTCTTCCAGAAGTTAAGGTTGGAAGACAATATCCTATAAGAGTCAAGCAACATCATCCCATACTTGAGTGGAAATGGGAAGACATTGTGATTGAATTTTTCATGAGGATACCAAATACTCATAGAAGGAATGATGCAATGGGTCATTATTGATCGTCATACCATGTCAACACATTTTTTTCTATAAGGGAATATATACCGTTTGAACATTTAGAAAGACTATATATTAGTGAATTAGTAAGACTTCATGGAGTACCCCTGTCTATTTTTTCTAATTGTGATCCCCATTTTGCATAAATATTCTAGAAAAGTGTTTAGAAGGACCTGCATACTAAACTTCTTTTGAGAACTGCCTAGCACCCTCAAACTAATGGACAATCAGAATAGACTATTCAAACCATATAAGACATGTTGAGATCTTCCACACATAACTATCAATGTATTTGGGATCAAAATTTACCTCTGGTAGAATTTTCCTATATCAATAGATTCCATTCACGTATTCAGGTGGCACCATATGAAGAATTATTTGGAAAGAGATTCCGTACACAGTCTTTTTTAGATGATTTTGGTGAAATAAAACTTGTAGGCCCCAAACATGTTGAGGAAACAATGGAAAAGGTGAAGATTATCCAAATCCACATCAAGCTTCTCAATATTTGAAAAAGAGATATGCAGATAACCAAAGGAAGGATTTGGAATTTCAAATTGGAAATCATGTTTTCTTGAATGAATATATATGGAAGGGTGTTATACAATTTGGTAAGAAGGGTAAATTAAGACATAGGTACATCAGACCATTCAAAATTTTACAACGAATAGGAGTTGTATCTTACTGTTTGAAAAATACTCCAAGTATCTTCGAATTTCATGATGTGTTCTATGTAACACTGTTGAAAAAATAAATAAATGGCACAATGCATGTACTCATCTATGAAGAAATAGAACTGGAAACTAATTTGTCTTATTGTGATGATCTTGAAAAGATTCTTAATACTATAGAACAAGTGTTGAGAAACCAGATGACTCATCTTATAAAAGTTCTATGGAGAAGCCATATAATGGAAGAGGCATCGTCAGAACCTGAGGAACTTATGATGAATAACCACTAGAATCTTTTTATGTTGTAATATTCTAGAAATTTAGAGGATGAAATTATTTGAAGGAGGAGAAAATGTAACACCCCAAACTTCCACGGTACGTTTCTCTTTGGAAAATGTAATATCGTGCATTGTATGAAATTTCAAGTTCTAGCACACCAAGACCAATCAAACTAGCCTTTATGAATAGTAATATCCACTTTTTGAAATGTTAAAAAATTTATTTTTCAAAATGGACTTCATTTTTGGATTCAAAATATCAAAATTTTCTTGGGGTGATATTTTGTTATTTTTCTAAAAACATTTAATTTTTTATTAATCAAAAACACTTGTTGTTGTATGAAACATAATTTTTATTTATATAATTATTTATTTTAATTTATTTTATTTAAGTCAAAATAGATACATAATACCTATATATGTTCAATGTAATTCATATGAGTCATTTTATAATAAAATTAGATGTATAAAATTTTGTTGAACATTTTAATATCTTTTACCGATCATCTAGGCACATTGGCCAATTTTCATAAAATGTAATTTTACTACTTCTGTGAATTGAATTTCAAAAGTCCTACAGACATGGTTTAAATCAGTAAGTAAATTTTTCTTAAATAATATGAAAATAATTTTTGGTGAATAGTAACTTTTGAATCTTATTTAGCAAGATTAAAAGTATATTGGGTAATTAAAGGTAGAAATGATATTATAATTACCATAACACAAGTACTAATTCTATTGGATAAGTGTTTTTTGGCCAAAATGAACTTTATTACTACAATATGATCCACTTTTATCCACATGGATTAGATAACGACATTTATTATTATTTTATTTAAAGACGAGTTAAAAGTGTTAAATTCAAATTTTCATAATTAAATTTTTTTAATAAAATGTTATATAGAATAGAAAATAGACTATAAATATTCACTATAAATATAAAAAAATTTCCTACGTATTGGTATTTTTTTATAATTTTTAGATATTGAATAATTAAAATTTAATTATGACACAATGATGATGCAGTAACTACCTTATTGAAGAAATATTTAAATATTTGATATTATAAATATCCAAATAAATGTAAATTGAGATTTTTGATGCATTACACTAATTTTATAGGTATATATGAAATGTTAGTATTGATTTAAATTATTTGGTTTTGAGTAACCATGTTTTTTTGACTTTCAAAAAATCCAAATACTAAATAGTGTCAAAATTGACATAATTGAGTTTTTAAAAAAATATATTATATTTTTTAATGATACGATATTCATAAAAATTCAAGTATAGTCCAAAGAAATAATATAATTATATATATGTTATTAATGAACCACCCGGGGTTATCTTGGTTTTTTATAGTTTGATTATTGACCATTTATTGTAATATTACAAAAAATTCATGGTAAAAGTAAAACTATTTAACTAAAAGATGAATCTATAGGATAATGTTTAAATTGTAACCTAAAACTATCTAAAACCTATTGGTTGAAGGTTATCTGACCCATACCTTACATATCCTTGAATTAATTTTTTTTGATCCATTATAAACCGGATATTATTGTATAATAAATTAATATTTTATGATTTTCCTGAAGTGGTCCTCACCTCTCTTATAAAAGGGTACTTCACCTTCACTAAAAATCACACCTCCATATCCATTTTTCTCAGCAAAACGAAGTTCAAATATCATTCCAAATACCCTCAATTTATCTTAAAGGCCTTACATTGACCATAAATCCATCTTAAAGATCCATTTTGATCAAATCAAAAGGAAGCACCCGAAGTAGAGGTAATAATTCTATCACCTCATTCAATGTTCTTTTCTTCTTCCACTTCCTATTCAATTGTTTTTTCCTTACCAAAGTAATAACGCAAATAACTTCTACATAATATGATGTTATTATAAATATTTTACAACCATATTCACTATTCTATTCATCTTATGGAAGACAAAGTCACCATATATGCGTATGTGCATATTACAGTCTCCATGTCATGGTGTAGTTTGTAATTCAACACTTAGTTATTTGGATGGGTATAATAATGAGTATAATTGATGTTGACAATAAATATAAAACATTAATGATTTTTTATATATGATATATCTTTAAATTTCAATATATTTTACCATCAAAATAATGATATTGTTGCTCGTGCATACGTTCGGTATACCGTCTCCACGAGCGCGATGAGATTAAATCCCCGTCGTAACCATTCAAGAAGAGAATTAATTTTATGATTAAAAAAATAATTCATAAGAACATAATATCATTCTGGATATAAACTAGATACTTCAAAACCATAACAATCATGACTTACGTAACAAAACATATAAAGGAAAATGAAACAGCTAACACCTAAAACAATGATACAACTAAAATATTGTTAACAAATAAATATTATAAGAAAATATATGATATCATAATAATGTATGTGGTTATTTAATAAAATTAACAATTATTTAACAATTATTCAAGAGGTTAACTTTACATCGACTAAGGAAAATTACACGTTAAGCGTTAATTTTACAATCTCTCTATTATCTGTGGTAGTTTATATGTGAGTATCTACTGGGACCTCTTTATCATCCACATATGTGTTTCATAAAAATGTATTTCAAAACAATTTTACTGTTTCCTAGAATATGTTTTAATGTAATTTATACAAATTTTAATATTTTATAAAATATTTTGAAAGGAATCTTTCGGTTATTTTCCAAACAATGTACTTTATAACCTTTTCGACAAATTAAGGTAAGATTTTTAAAAAAAATATACGGTGGTTGTGGCTATTTTCCACAATTATAACTCATTTGAAGCTTCCTTTACAATATAATAAGAATATTTTGAAAATAGTTGTTTTATTTTCAAATTGTTTTACTTATAAATGATTTCTAAATAGAAATATATATTTTACTCAAAATGTTTTGATTTTATCTATGTCAACATCCTTTGATGGATTTTACACTTATTTGAAGTTGAATTATTATGATTCAATCTTACATACAATATTGAAGATTTTGTGATATGATTGATTGTGGATGTGTTATTCATATATCATTCATATTTTATTATTAAAGTATTTACATTTTTTATTCTAGTTTTAATGTGAATGTTTTTATTCTGTTTTAACCTTTTCATAGGAATAATTCATTTGACTTAGTACATGATTGGTGGAGACCGCTATAGCTCTTTACGGAATCTATAATGCCCTGACCCCAGCTACCCAGAGTCAGTGCAGTACTTCGTAACATTGGCATGATCACAAAAGATCAATTCTCGAAAGACCGATTAGTTTAGTATCCTTGGAAACACTAGATACATTCATAAATGTTATATTACATCATAAAGTGAAAATCTTCAAATACAAAGTCTCCATAGTCCACACTCGTATCCTCTTTTGACTATCCCTATAGGTCATTCATAAAATACTTCTTCACATCCTGGAAAATATTAAAACATTGAAAGGGGTGAGCTCAGATGCTCAGTAAGGATAACAATATTGCGGAAGCTTTCATAAATAAACATAAACATTTAAGGCAATGTATAACTAAAACAAAAGACTTTTAAACTTGAACATAATCATAATATGGAAAAAGTAAAATGAGATAATTCCATTTACTTATTCACATGGATATTCTACTGGTCAAATAATCACATGCAATATCAATAACCACTTTCATAATGATGGAATGCATAATGCCAGACTATCATAACCACGTAGTCAAGGCCTCGTACCAAGACCAAAAATAAGATTTTTTCAAAGCCTCGTGACAAGACACAAGTTTGTCTCATGAGACCTACCGATGCATCGAGGAGCTATAGCGGGCTCCACCCGTCACTTATTAAGTCCAATGCATTGCTCATATGAACAGGTTTAAACATATCATAATCCATAACATAATTGTATCACATAAAACATGCATAAAGGAAACATAACATTTCCACATTCTAATCACAAGATATCAATACAACACATTGACATAATAAAAACACTTTCAAATCCATTTTCAATACCAAAATAAAAGAAAATTAAAACTTGGTATTTATTTTTCTTTTAAAAAAGGTATGGCTTGTAGAGGAAGCCGAAACTCAAATAAGGGTCATAGTGGCAGAGAAGTCATTGTCGCCGCATACGTACGAAAAAAAATTCCCTTTTGTCGTTTAGTAAACGATTCGTATAAAAAAGATTCCTTTTGAATAAACGTAAAAGTCAAAGGGGTTTATACACTGTATAGAAGAAATTTGTGTATAAAAAAAAATATGCCTCAATGAATGGAGATTCACACGAAGTCCATTAAAAATATCATTTTTTTAAATAAAATATATTTATTATGTGTATTCTCTATAAGTACACATAAAGAAAGTAAAAATACAAGACAAGACATAATAATATCATGACATAATTTGAAAGTAGGAGATTAACCCAAAGAATGGAAATTGGGTTAAGAAATTCCCTTACCTCGTGTCCGAATTCACTCGACCGTTCTTCGATCTCCTCAATAATAAACTAGAGTAAATCTCTACCTTCTTAAGAACCTTTTTCAAGTTCATTATTCCTTTTATATCACTTATTACCATGTCATGAACATTATGTAATTATTTAAGTTTATAAAGGTCGTTTTGTCGATCTTAGGTACTTGAGTCAAAAATAAACATCTTATAATTACACTTTGCTCATGTGGTAAAATATCCATTATATACATAATTATATTCATGATTTATATATCATATAAATCATATATATCCAGTATATACTTTAATTTATAATATTACATAACATTTAGAGGTAAGAAATGAAATGCACCGTTCATGGAGACGGTAAGCCGTACGTACGCATGAACGCTAATTTCATTTCCATTTCATATTTAATGGAATGAAGTTATAATTATATAAAGTTATAATATAATCCCAGTATAATATAATGTATATTAACATTTACTCCATCCTTTATACATCCCACATATGGCATTAACGATTCAAATCACTTTGAGGGGGTGGTAGTCCGCACTTCCTAAAATAAAATTATCGCGTTTACCCATAATGGAAATAATAAAGTATGCCATAAATGATAAATATAGAAACATAAGGAAAACATAAACATAATATATATATCATATATGAAAATAGTGTCATCAAAATGGCCACCATTAGAGGTGTTAAAAGAATATTGAACAATCATCGTTTCGTGAGGCAGTATTTCGCCACCCACTGAAATTGTATGTTCTTTAACCATTAGATGAACGTGTGTGTAAGTGTAAACCCAATAAATATAATAACAAAATCCTAGTATATTTTATATACTGGTTTTGTTACAAAATAATGGAATAAAAAGATTTTAAGGGGTTGGAGAAGCAAAACAAAACAACATTAGAGAAGATAATACCTTAAAATCGGGTAACTCTTTTTGATTTGAGACAAAGGCTTCCTTGAGAAGACGTCTGCCCAAAGTGAGGCTTCTAAGAGTAAGGGAGGGAAGTTTAGAGATTATTTGGGCAAGGTTTGGCTAAGCCAAATGGCTTTAATGTGTGAATAAGGTGATAGTGGTGGGGGCCTTTTATAAGAGGAGAGAAAGGGCACTCTTGGAAAGATTGAAATGTTACATTATTATGAAATGCTTTTTCAGATTCTAAAGGTCCCACACATATATATTTTGAGGCTAAGGTTATAAGGGTTTTAAATCTACTCATCCAATAGGTTTTTGACAAGTGTAAGTTGTAGATTTTACATTATCTTTTCATTTTATTTAAATCATTAATTAATCAGATAATTGATGCATCATCATGGTGTCATAAATAATTTAATTTATTTAATGTCTACAAATTAAAAAAAATATCTTGATATAGGAAATCTTTTTAGAGTTCTAATAAATATTTATAGTCAAAAATATGACTTGTATAACCCCATTAAAAAATTTCTTTAGTAAAACAACTCTTATTTGTGACATTTTTATTTTAACATTAAAGAAAAAGTTATTTATGTCATTTTCCTACCAAAGTGGCTCCATGGGGTCCCCAAGTTGACCCATGGATTTTCTTGGTCGGCCATGACACATCCAATAGGGGTAGGACAAGTGTAATAGTCATTCCATATTTTTATAATATATTTTTACCTTAAATTTGACTAATTACCTTTAATCGAGATTAATTAAACTTAAAAGTCACTATTCACCATAAATTATTTCAATCAAATTGAACCACATTATAATTCCTAACGACAACCATGTATGTCAGATTTTTTAAATAAAATCACATAAGTGGAAATGTTTCATTTAAACGAAAAATCAGTTTTTTAACTACCACTTAGTGGTTTCACTATTCATCAAATATTGAAGTCTTTCAGAACAATGCCAAAATTTCACCCTAAGCTATAATTGATATTCTGAATTCAAAAATGATGTCTATTTCAAAAAATTCCAAACATATAAGTTTCATTAATTAATTTCATAATTAATTCCCGCTGTCACAACAAATAGCGTGTTTTTAAGAAACAATATATATAAAAAGATTGACAATTGTTTATGTCCAATTTCAAAGTGAAATTAATTCTAATGACCACCATTGGATAAAATGGTAAAAATATATTATAATTATAATTTAAAACCACTAAATATTATAATTTATCAATATAAATTATTTTGATTAAAAAAGTTGTTTTTATGTCTTTTTCACTATTCATAAAAGATTGGAAGTTCTCAAAAAATTACAAAAAATTCAAATTAGGGTAATTTTGATATTATGAATACAAAAATAAAGTCCATTTTGAAATATAAAATATATATAATTTCAAAAAGTGGTTATTAATATTCATAATGGCTCTTTTGATTGGTTGCGGTGTGTTAGAACTCGAAGTTGCGTACAATGCAAGCTATTGCATTATCGAATGAGAAGCATATCATGGAAGCTCGGGGTGTTACATTATTCCCTCCTTCAATAAATTGCGTCCTCAAAATTTGAAAATGTTCTTCGAAAATAAAAGGTTGAAAATAGAAAATACCTTTGTTGAAAACCCACATCGGAAATAGGGTTAATAATAATATAACATTAAAAGATAGAAAGATAAGTACAAAGGTCACCCAAGATAGCCCATACTAGGATTCTATGAAAATATGGATATAGAAGAAAAAAAACCATCAAGGTTGGATGGAGAGTTGTAGAAAATAGGATTAGAAGAAAGTTAACCATAAGAAAATCACAAACTTGTGATTGGTTAAACGGTCATTGAATCCCTAGTTGGAAAAGTTAACCGGCAACATTTTTGTTTAATGTTACCTTTTATAAATTTGAGGAATTTATTTAGGAGATTTACTAAGAACGTAAGGGAATATACATACTTGTCATAAATTTTTACCACAAACCCATCTTTCACTCAAAATGGTAACAGAACTAAAAAATATTCTATTTATCCTCATTGTATAAGGCTATAAATTTTACCACATACCATTTAGATTAGGAAAAATATTTTGTAATAACCAGGGACTTCCTGTAGGCTAGTGGTAGGTAATAAAGGCCTGTCGCACTATGGTTGTGGGTTCGATTCCTGCAGCATTTTCCGATGCGACGGGTTATGCCCCACCCTGCAGGTTGTCCTTTTCCTAAAACTATAGTATTATAATATTCCAAAAATAATATTCAGAAATGTTTTAAACTGAAACAATACTATTCAAAGTTCAACTTAATCCATCCCAACCTTTATAGTTATCTCAAATACCTTTGTCCAGACTTTCTCTAAAAGGTCTCTTAATTCCAAAATCAATTTATCAGATTCCCCAAACAAAGTAATGTTTCTCTTATTGTCATATACTAAAAATATGATTACCTTTATCATATTAAAACCTTAATGTAAAAAAACAAGTACTGCAGTACAATCCTTATATATATCACATTATCCTTATAACCATAATATAATCCTTGAGTCCAAAATCACCAATACATTAATTATTCCACTTCTACTGTAGTAATAGCAAAATATTGTCCTTGATCCCTTGGCCATTTTTGAGTTAAGTTTTCTTGACGCTTAGGAAATTCATTTGCATAATGCCCCATTTCCCTACAATTGTAGCATTCAACATTGATAGCCTCATTATTTCCCTTACAATCACGAGCCTGGTGACCTTTTTCTCTACATTTGTAATAAACTCCCATTTTATTTAGGCAATACCAGGGTGATTCTTCCCACAATTATCACATAATGGAAAATCCTTCTTTCCTTTTTCCCCTTTATCTGTCTCTTGTTCCACGGTTCTCTTCTTCTCTTGCTTTACTTTGTTGTCATAAGACTTAGAGAATTCATTTTCTGTCTTGATAGAACACGAGACTATATCTTCGTACATTGAGAAAGATTGTGATACTAATGCTCGATGGAGAAACGATTTTAACCCATCAAAGAAACGATCAATCTTACTTCTTGGGTTACGTATATAATCTGCAGCATGCCTCGCTATCCTTGTAAAGTTGGCCTCATACTTTGCGACATTCTCATACTCCTTTTGGCTCAGACTCAGAAATTGCCTTTCCATATCTACTCGATGGTCACGAGGAAAATATTTTTCTAAGAAAAGCTCTTTGAACTCCCTCCATTCCATATTCGATACTTAATCATCTTCCTTTGTGTTTTGAATCAGTGACCACCATGGATCGGCATCTCCAGTGAGGCAGTAGACTGCCATGACAACCTTCTCCCTTTCGCTACTCCACAAGGTGTGGAATATTTTCTCTAATGAGTTTATCTATTGCTCAGCTACTAATGGAATTGTACTCCCATTAAATGTTGGCGGTTGTTGCCTCATGAAGCGGTCTAACATTGATCCTCCACGTTGTGGATCAGGGTTCTCCATACGAGTACGGTTATTATTCATAACCTAAGTGAGTTTTTCCAGTATGGTAATAAGTTTATCAGCACCAGTTGTATCTCCAGATCCACAATAATTATCTTGAGCAGGAGGGCAACCCCTACATGGAGTGCATGCATTGATACGGTTTCCATTCCTTCCACTAGGTGCCATTTCTAAACAATGAAAAAAACTAGATTAGTTTATGATTCAAAATACATAATTCCATACATGTAAAATACATAACATAAATTGAACTATTTATGGATATAATCCATAATCATAAAAATGTTTTCATTGGGGAATTATATACTCATAAACCCTTTATAATGGTTTGTAAAGAAAATGATAATTATCCTAAGCATATCCCCCGGGAGTGTCGTAACCAAGAGTGCAACAAGGCCTATTGTCGTGCACCAGTTCCAGTTCGAGTCTAGCTCAAAGCAGTGTTTTCGGGTTTTAACCCTAGGTAAATCTGTGCTACAGCCGCCTCTACCTACTTGTATCCAGATAGGGATGTATTGCTCGGAAAACTCACAAAATCTCTACAACAACAAAATTCTAGGAAGTTCTTCTATACTAATCCTCAAAGTCTATCTTTGGGCTATGTGCTCTAATCAGAGTTTATCTAAATCTAGCTTCCAAGGTTAGTACTAAACTCCCTCTGATACCAACTATAACGCCCCGACCCCAGCTACCCAGAGTCGGTGCATTACTTCGTAACATTGGCATGATCACAAAAGATCAAGTTTCGAAAGACCGATTAGTTTAGTAGCCTTGGAAACACTAGATACATTCATAAATGTTACATTACATCATAAAGTGAAAATCTACAAATACAAAGTCTCCATAGCCCACACTCATATCCTCTTTTGACTATCCCTACAGGTCATTCATAAAATAATTCTTCACATCCTATAAAATATTAAAACATTGAAAGGGGTGAGCTCAGATGCTCAGTAAGGATAACAATATTGCAGAAGATTTCATACATAAACATAAACATTTAAGGCAATGTATAACTAAAACAAAATCCTTTTAAACGTGAACTTAAACATAATATGTAAAAAGTAAAATGATATAATGCCATTTAATTATTCACATGGATATTCTACTGGTCGAATGATCACATGCAATATCAATAACCACTTTCATAATGATGGAATGCATAATGGCAGACTATCATAACCACGAGTCAAGGCCTCGTGCCAAGAATACAAATAAGATTTTTTCAAGGCCTCGTTCCAAGACACTAGTTTGTCTCATGAGACCTACTGATGCATCGAGGAGCTATAGCGGGCTCCACCCGTCACTTATTAAGTCCAATGCATTCCTCGAATGAACAGGTTTAAACATATCATAAACTATAACATAATCGTATCACATAAAACATGCATAAAGGAAACATAACTTTTCCACTTTCCAATCACAAGATATCAATACAACACATTGATATAATAAAAACACTTTCAAAACCATTTTCAATACCAAAATAAAAGAAAATTAAAACATGGTTTTTATTTTTCTTTTAAAAAAAAGTTATGGCTTGTAGAGGAAGCCGAAACTCAAATAATGGTCACGGCGGTGGAGAAGTCGTTGTCGCCGCACACGTACGACAAAAAAATACCTTTTTTCATTTAGTAAACTCTTCGTATAAAAAATATTCCTTTTGAATAAACGTAAAAGTCAAAGGGTTTTATACACTGTATAGAAGAAATTTGTGTATTAAACAAAATATCCCTCAATGAATGGGGATTGAGGCGAAGTCCCTTAAAAATATCATTTTTTAAATAAAATAGATTTATTATGTGTATTCACTATATGTACACATAAAGAAAGTACAAATACAAGATTGGACATAATAATATCATGACATAATTTTAAAGTAGGAGATTAACCCAAAGAATGGAAATTGGGTTAAGAAATTCCCTTACCTCGTGTCCGAATTCACTAGACCGTTCTTTGATCTCTTGAATAATAAACTAGAGTTAATATATACCTTCTTAAGAACCTTTTTCATGTTCATTATTCCTTTTATATCACTTATTATCATGTCATGAACATTATGTAATTATTTAAGTTTATAACGGTCGTTTTGTCGATCTTAGGTACTTGAGTCAAATAAATACTTCTTATAATTACACTTTGTTCATGTGGTAAAATATCCATTATATCCATAATTATATTCATGATTTATATATAATATACATAATATATATCCAGTATATACTTTCATTTATAATATTACATAACATTTAGAGGTAAGAAATGAAATGCACCGTTCATGGAGACGGTAAGCCGTGTGAACGCATGAACGCTAACTTCATTTCCATTTCAAATTTAATGGAATGAAGTTATAATTATATAAAGTTATAATATAATTCCAGTATAATATAATGTATATTACCATTTACTCCATCCTTTATACATCCCACATATGGCATTAACGATTCAAATCACTTTGAGGGGGCGGTAGTCCGCACTTCCTAAAATGAAATTATCACGTTTACCCATAATGGAAATCATAACGTATGCCATAAATGAGAATTAAAACAGCATAAAGAAAACATAAACATAATATATATATCATATATGAAAATAGTTTCATCAAAATGGCCACCATTAGAGGTGTTAAAATAATATTGAACAATCATCGTTTCGTGAGGCAGTATTTCACCACCCACAGAAACAGTATGTTCTTTAACCATTAGACGAAGGTGTGTGTAAGTGTAAACCAAATTAATATCATAACAATATCCTAGTATATTTTAGATACTGGTTTTGTTACAAAATAATGGAATAAAACGATTTTAAGGGGTTGGAGAAGCAAAACAAAACAACATTAGAGAAGACATTACCTTAAAATTGGGTAACTCTTTTTGATTTGAGCCAAAGGCTTCCTTGGGAAGACTTCTGCCCAAAGTGAGGCTTCTAAGAGTAAGGGAGGTATGTTGAGAGAGTATTTGGGCAGAGTTTGGCCTGTCTAAATGGCTTGAAATTGTGAATAAGGTGGTAGTGGTGGGGGCCTTTTATAAGAGGAGAGAAGGGGAACTCTTGGAAAGATTGAAATGTTACATTATTATGAAATGATTTTTCAGATTCTAAAGGTCCCACACTTATATATTTCGACTATAAGGTGATAAGGGTTATAAATATACTCATCCAATAGGTTTTTGACAATTGTATGTCTTATATTTTACATTATCTTTTCATTTTATGTAAATCGTTCATTAATGTTGTAATCGCTGCATCATCATAGTGTCATATATAATTTAATTGATATAACGTCTAAAAATTATAAAAAAATATAATGATATAGGAAATCTTTTTTTATTTCTAATGAATATTTATAGTCAAAAATATGACTTGTATAACCCCATTTAAAAATTGTTTTAGTAAAACAACTCTTGTTTGTGACATTTTTATTTTAACATTAAATAAAAAGTTATTTATGTCATTTTCCTACCAAAGTGGCTCAATGGGGTCCCCAAGTTGACCCATGGATTTTCATGGTCGGCCATAACACATCCAATAGTGGTAGGATAATTTTAAGGGTCATTCCATATTTTTATAATACTATTTTTACCTTAAATTTCACTAATTACCTTTAATCGCGATTAATTAAACTTAAAAGTTACTATTCACCAAAAATTATTTTAATCCCATTGAACCAAATTTTACTTCATAACATCAACCATGTATGTCAGATTTTTTAAAATCAAATCACAGAAGTGGTAATGTTTCATTTAAATGAAAAATCATTTTTTTAACTACCACTTAGTGGTTTCACTATTCATCAAATATTGAAGTTTTTTAGAACAATGCCAAAATTTTACCCTAAGCTATAATTGATATTGTAACACCCGGGATTTTTATGAGTAATATTTTTTTTTATGTTATCAAAGTAATATTTCACTACACACTAGCTTGGCTTACCTTACACACAATCGTGACCTTCCTCGATAGCTTGCGTCGTACGCGATACTTAGTTTCACTAAACAACGATATGCTATTAAAATATTATTAAAACTAGCCGTTATGAAAAGTAATAACCACTTTTTGAAATTTTATAAATTTTATTTTTCAAAATGGACTTCATTTTTGGATTCGGAATAACGAAATTAGCCTAGGGTGAAATTTTGGTATTTTTCTGAAAACTTTCAATTTTTGATGAATAGTGATACCACTAAGTGGTAGGTTAAAAACTGAATTTTGCATAAAACATAATTTTACCGCTTCTGTGAATGGAATTTCGAAAATTTGACAAACACGGTTGATATAAGTAAGTAAAATTTAGTTCAATTAGATAAAAATAATTTTTTGGTGAATAGTAACTTTTTACTCTTTTTACCGTAGTTAATAGTAAATAGGGTAACTAAGGGTAAATATGATATTACTATTACCCTAACACATGTTCTAATTCTATTGGATAAGTTTAATTCGACCAAAAACAAACTTAGGAATAAAATATGACCATTTAGTCCCACTTGGATTAGATTAGGACATTTATTATTAATTTATTTAAAGAAGGGTTAAAATAGTTAAAATCAAAGTTTAATAAGTAAATCATTTTTAATATGGGGTTATACATAAGATAAATTCGACTATAAATATTAATTAGAAATATAAAAATATTTCCTAAATAATGGTATTTTATTTATAATTTTTAGACTTTAAATAATTTAATTTATTTATGACACAATGATGATGCAGTAATTATCTTATTAATTAAATATTGACATAATTGATGTTATAAACACCAAAATAAATGTAATTTGAGACTTTTAATGAATCCCAATAATTTAATAGGTTATTATGATATATTAGTGTTGGTTTAATCAACTTGGTTCGAACATATAATTCTGTTATGACTTTCACAAAAATCATATATCAAATAGTGTCAAAATTGACACAAAATAGTTTTTAAATCAAATATTATATTATTAATTGTTATTTTATTCCTAAAAATCTAAGGATCGGCCAAATGACTTAGATAAGGATATATATATTAATAAAAAACAATTTGGGGTTCGTTTGGCATGTTATAGTAAGTGTATTAACCATATAGTGTAAGAAAACAAAAAGACACGGTAAAAGTTAAATTATTTAACTTAGAGTTAAATCTAATTGATAAGGTTAAAATAATAACCTAAACTTGTCTAAATCATATTGGTTGATAGGATTTCGACCCATCCCCACTTTTACTTCTAAATAAGACCCTTTGTAACCATTATAAACTGATTTTTACTTTAAGATAAAATAATATTTTGAGATATTCCTAAGGTACCCCTCTCCTCCCTTATAAAAGGACACCTCCTCCCCCTCCTCCTCACACCAATTTGAGAACTCAAGCTCGGCCAACCCCTGCCAAAATCCCTTCTACACTTCCCTAGTATAATCCTAGAGGTCCTGGTCTTCTTCAAAGATCAATCTTAGTTACCTAAGTGGAGGATTCAAAGAGGCGTTCCAAAGAAGAGGTAATATCCATTACCGATCTTTTCAATTTCTTTCTTCTTCAACATCTTCTTATTTAGTTGTTTCATGATAAAGTAATAAAATTAGTATTACTTACATACTGATATGTTATTATAAATATGAAACAACCCTAATTCACCTTCTATCCATCCTACGAAAAAATGAAATCACCGCGCGTGCGTACGTACGGAATACCGTCTCCATGCCGTGGTGTACTCTATTTTCCACCATAACCTTACAAGGATGGGTATAATGGTGTAATGAGTAACTATTTATGATTATTATAAAGTAATATTGATACTGAAATAATATATATATACTCCAATACAATTCCACGATCATAGGAACGATATCATCACTCGTGCGTACGTACGGAATATCGTCTCCACGATGTGATGCGACTCGTTCTACATGATCTTCCTTTCATAATGATTATATAAATGAATTGAATGAATGAATATTATATATACTACACTAATACCATTCTGTAAATGATTTATCTATAACCGAAAGATAAGAATAAGAATTTATTCGACAAAACACGCATAAGAACAAAAAGTTATAAACACCCGAATAACAAGTAGCAATGAAATATTACTACTAAGAAGCTAAAAATATGACCATATATGATATCATAAAAATAAGTATGATTCTGGAAGAAGTAAATAACATTATTTAAATCATTATACAGGAGGTTCTGACACTTACAAAGCAAGTCGGACCTAAGGTAAGGGGAAATATCACAATCTCATTTTTATCCGAGATTGTTTATACTTTGGTATTTACTGGGGTGTATTTTATCATCCACATCCATGTTTCCTCAATATGTAATATTTTTTCCATCCACATCCAATAGTTTAAATCCAATTTTACCCTTCGGTGAGTTTTTAGTAAAGAATATGAAAGGAATCTTTTGTCGTTTTTTCGTACGAGGTACTTTTTGACTTTTCTGACAAAAGTACGAAGAATGTTTTTTTTAACTTATATGGCATGAATGGATTTTTAAAACATTATTTCCAAGAAGGTTCCTTTACAAGTTTTCAAGTTTATGTTTAATGAACTTCTTTTAGTTTATAATTGTATGACATGTTACGAAAAGAAAAGTGTTTTTGAAGAAGAAAGGATATTTTCCTCAAGAATGGAGTACAAGTGTTTTATCAAAATTATTTTCCATCTATGATAATAAAGGGTTCTGTTTTTATCCCTATTATTACATTGATTTGATTATTTTGTGAGGGAATTATTATTATGAAGTCATTTACCTTATATGGTTTGTTTTATGATGTCATGGTGTTTCAAGAATCCCATTTTTGTTACATGTGTTATGCGATGATGTATGATTTATGATTATTTGTCACACATAAGAAAGGATTCATTATAAGATGGGTGGGACCTATATCTCCCTCCAATGCATTGGGTAAAGATTTATATCTCATGAGATCGACATGGCTGGAACGGAAGGTTATTTCAGTTCAGTGATACAGGACTGAAACAAGGAGTGAACTCGGTTCAGAAATGGACTTTGTCCGCTAAGATAGTCTTGGCGATGAGTCATGACTAACAAGAAATGATTTTCCATGATTATGTGTGAATGCCAAAAAGTTTCAAGTTTTATATTCTGATTATGGGGATCTCATTTTCACTTCTATGATTTATTCCATGTTAAGATATTATGATCTCTTTTGCAAGTTATGATTTTCAAAAAGATATGATATGATTTTTATTTCCTTTATTTTCCCTTGCTGAGCATTTGATCTCACCCTTTTATGTTTTTTCCCCAGGTCAGGAAGATGGATATTAAGTAGAATATGCTAAAAGGGACCCTAGATATGATGAAATAAATGGTATACACTGTAGATGATTTATGAACCAGTTGTTTATGTTTCCGAGTTTCTAAAGACACTATACCTATACGGTCCTTTGTGGTTTTGTCATATGTTGTAATAAGTGTGCTTCAATTTTGATGTATTAACAATGTATGTAAAGTATGGGTCGTTATAGTTGGTATCAGAGGAAAGGTATAGTCATCCTTTGGAAACTAGGATGTGAAAGCCTTAGTAAGAACCCTAAGGATAAGTCTAAGCATAGAACACAATCTTATTGTTTTAGAAATAGCCATGAATAACCTAGGATAAGACCTTAAGCATGAAAATTTTATTCTTGATTATGTGGTTTTCCTATTATAATTAGTATTTCTCACACTATTCTTCTTGGTTTTAGTCAATGGCTGGAACCTGAAGGAACCGTGTTAATGCGGAATGCGATGGGCAATGCAATGATTATCCCCCTCAGCAACCAAACGATATGGGAGATGGAATAAAAAATCTTGTATCCATGCTCACACAACTTTCTCAAGCTATGAATCATGCAGGACTTCCAAACGAGCAAAGAAAGGAGCACCATTCTGTTGAATCCTTCATGAGGCAGTGTCCACCTTCTTTCAGTGGGTCTACTGATCCATTAGTTGCTGAACAATGGATTAGTACTACTGAAAAGATATTTTCAGTTCTTCAATGTTCTGAACATGATAAATTCATCCTAGCAGTGTATCGTTTGGAAGGAGATTCTGATCAATGGTGGAATCTTATTAAGAACACTAGGAAAATGGATGAAATTGAGTCCATGGAATGGGACGAGTTCAAGAACTTATTTTTCAATAATTACTTCCCTCGTATTCTCCGAACTAAGATGGAGAAAGAGTTTCTTGAACTGAAGCAAAGGGAAAATGAATCTGTTGGTAACTATGAAGCAAATTTTACAAGACTTGCAAGGTACGCTTCTGGTATTATTATCCAACCTGAGAGTAAGATCGATTGATTCTTCAGTGGCTTAAAACCAAGTCTTCGAAGGGAGTTATCCATAAGGGACTTCAATAGCTACGAGGAAATCGTTCGATGTGCTCTCAAAGTCGAGATGGAGATTGGAGTAACCCATCAGTCAAATGGGTTTGATAAGAAGAGGAATATGGAATTCAAAGGTAAATCTAAAGAGCACACTGAAAAGAAGATGAGCTTTCCCTTATGCTCAAATTGTGGAAAGAAACATGGAGGGAGTTGTCTTAAAGGGACAAGTAAATGTTTCAAATTTGGAAAGGAAGGTTATCGGTCATTTGAATGCCGCGATAATGGGAAGAAGATGTCTAATGATGCAAACAAAGGAAGGGATACATAGAATGAACCTACTACACTTCAATGTTTCAAGTGCAAGGAGATGGGGCATTATGCCAATCAATGCCCAAATCCAAGGGTTGATGATGATGGTCGACGTCAACAAAATCTTAAGGCTAAATACAAAGGAAAGTCACATGCAATTTCTATCAGCGATGTGAAGTAAGATAACGAAGTGGTGAAAGGTACACTTACCATCCACTCTAAAGTAGCAAATGTTTTATTTGATTATGGATCCACCCACTCTTTTATTTCTAAATAATTTTCTAAGGGTATCACCGTATTACCTCAAAAATTAGATGTTGAGTTAGTTGTGACAACACCTAATGGCACAACAGTCGCATCAAAAGTTTATAATTCTTCTCCGATCGAAGTTTGTGGGAAAGTTCTTCCTGCAAATCTAGTGATCCTTCCTATAGTGGAATTCGATGTGATTCTTGGCATGGATAGGCTTTCTTTATACGGAGCTCATATCAATTGCCAAAGAAGGGATGTCACATTTCATATTCCAGATCAATCTATGATCGTCTATCAATGCAAGGATGAACATAACCTTCCAGTGGAAATTTCTTCCATTTTATGGGTATTGATTCCACTAAATGAAGGTTATTTATCTCAAATGGTTTGTGAGAAACTCACGATTAAGAATATGCCCATCGTACGGGAGTTTGATGATGTCTTTCTGGAGGAATTACCGGGTCTTCCACCAAATCGTGAAGTTGAGTTTTCAATAGAACTCGTACCGGGTGCTTTGCCTATTTCAAAGACACCTTATAGAATGGCCCCAATTGAGTTGCAGGAATTGAAGAAGCAACTCCAAGAAAATCGTGATAAGGAATTCATACGCCCTAGTGCGTCACCTTGGGGAGCACCTGTTCTATTTGTTAAGAAGAAAGATGGATCAATGAGACACTGCATTGATTATCGAGAACTTAACAAGATCACTATCAAGAACAAATATCCTCTCCCACGCATTTATGACTTATTTGACCAACTACGCGGAGCTCAATACTTTTCCAAGATTGATCTTCATTCAGCGTATCATCAATTATGGGTCAAAAGGTAGGATATACCAAAGACGACTTTCCGTACAAGGTATGGACACTATGAATTTATAGTGATGCCATTTGGTCTTACTAATGCCCCTGCTATCTTCATGGATCTAATGAATAGAGTCTTCAGAGACTATCTTGATCAATTTGTGGTAGTCTTTATAGAGGATATTCTTGTCTATTAAAAGAGCAAGGAAGAGCATAAAGATCACTTGAGAATTATATTGAAGACCCTGAGAAAGGAGATGCTTTATGCCAAATTTACCAAGTGTGAATTTTGGCTTCAAAATGTTGCATTTTTGGGTCACATAATCTCAAAAGAGGGGATATATGTGGATCCAGCAAAAACAGAGGTTATCGAATGATGGTCGAGAACAACAACAGTAACTGAGATCTGATGTTTTCTTAGTTTGGCTGGATATTATCGACGTTTTGTAAAAGATTTTTCACGATTATCTAATCCACTCACCATGTTGACTCGGAAAGGAGTTATGTTTGTTTGGACAGAGGAATGTGAAGAGAATTTCAAGGAGTTGAAAAGAAGGTTATCCAGTGCACCTGTTCTCACACCGCCTTGTAGTGGAGAAAGGTTTGTGATCTACAGTGATGCATCCAAGAAGGGATTGGGGTGTGTTCTTATGCAAAATGATATGGTGATAGCTTATGCCTCACGACAGTTGAAAATCCATGAGCAAAATTACCCAACACATGATTTGGAGTTGGCTGCGGTAATCTTTGCATTAAAGATTTGGAGGCATTAACTTTATGGTGAAAGGTGTGATATTTATACTGATCATAAAATTTTAAAGTATATTTTCACACAAAAGAATCTGAATATGCGTCAAAGAAGATGGTTGGAGCTGATTAAGGATTATGACTTCTCAATCCATTACCACCCTGGGAAAGCAAACAAGGTGGCAGATGCATTAAGTCGACAAGACCATGCTAGTTTATCCATGATGAGGATCACAAAAGATCCAATATTTATGGATTTACAAAGGATGGATCTTGGAATTATAATGGAAGGGGAAAAATCTTATCTTTCTCAAATGAATGTTCAACCATCTATACATGAGAAGATTAAAGAGGAACAGAAAGAAGATGTCGAGTTACAAAAGAAGGTGAGAAATGTTCCTGAATTCAACCTTGATTGTGATGGGATAATAAAGTTCAGGAATCGGGTTTGTGTTCCTCCCATCCCCGAATTAAAGAAGGAGCTTTTGGATGAGGCTCATACTTCTTCATTCTCTATTCATCCTAGAAGCACTAAGATGTATAGGGACCTGAAAGAGTACTTCTGGTGGGATGGCATGAAAAGAGATGTTGCTGAATATGTCTCTCGATGCTTGGTTTGTCAACAAGTTAAAGATGAGAGACAAAATTCTAAGGTGATGTTACAACCATTACCCATACCCGAATGGAAATGGGAAAACATCACTATGGACTTTGTCACAGGACTTCCTAAAACATCCAAAGGCAATAATGCTATCTAGGTCATAGTTGATTGTCTTACAAAGTCTGCACACTTCATTGCTATTAGAGAGGATTTCTCTCTAGATCAGCTTGCCAGGATATATGTAAAGGAAGTGGTAAGATTGCATGGAGTACCACTTTCTATTATATCTGATCGGGATCTGAGATTTACCTCGAAGTTCTGGCGAAGTCTTCAGCATACTCTGGATACAGAGTTGAGTTTCAGCACTGCTTATCATCCCCAGACAGACGGTCAGTCTGAGAGAACAATTCAAACCCTAGAAGATATGTTGAGAGCCTGCTCTATGGATTCCAAAGGAGGTTGGGATCAACACCTACCTTTGGTGGAATTTTCTTATAATAATAGCTTTCACTCCAGTATTCAGATGTCTCCTTATGAATCTCTCTATGGAAAGAAATGCAGGACTCCAACTTACCGGGATGATGTTGGGGAAAGAAAGCTATTAGGACCAGATCTCGTTGATGAAATGGAAGAAAAGGTCAGATCTATTCAACAACACATAAGAGCAGCTCAGAGTTGACAGAAAAGTTATTCCGACAACCGAAGAAAAGACCTAGAGTTTGAAGTGGGTGATAAAGTGTTCTTACGAATATCTCCCTGGAAGAGGGTTATGAGATTTGGAAAGAAGGGGAAGTTGATCCCTAGATATATCGGTCCTTTCGAAATGCTGGATCGTGTTGGAAAGGTATCTTACCTATTGGCGCTTCCACCAAATCTCTCTGAAGTTCACGATGTGTTCCATGTATCTCTCCTGAGAAAGTACATACCTGGTCCTTCACATGTACTCTGCTCAGAAGTTGTACCGCTGGAGCAAGATCTTTCTTATGAAGAACAACCGATACAGATTCTGGATCATAGCAAAAAATTCCTATGAAACAAGACCACTCGATTGGTGAAAGTTTTATGGAGGAACCACCAACTTGAAGAAGTTACATGGGAGCTTGAGTATATGATGAGGGAAAAGTATCATCATCTGTTTGTTAGAAAGTGACGAATTTTGAGGGTAAAATTCATTTTAAGGGGGGTAGAATGTAACACCAGAGATTTTTATGAGTAATATTTTGTTTTTATGTTATCAAAGGAATATTTCACTACACACTATCTTGGCTTACCTTACACGCAATCGCGACCTTCCTCGATAGATTGCGTCGTACGCAATACTGCGTTTCACTAAACAACGATATGCTATTAAAATATTATTAAAACTAGCCGTTATGAATAGTAATAACAACTTTTTGAAATTTTATAAATTTTATTTTTCAAAATGGACTTCATTTTTTGGATTTGGAATACGGAAATTAGCCTAGGGTGAAATTTTTTTATTTTTCTGAAAAATTTCAATTTTTGATGAATAGTGAAACCACTAAGTGGTAGGTTAAAAATTGAATTTTGCATAAAACATAATTTTACTGGTTCTGTGAATGGAATTTCGAAAATCCAACAGACATGGATGATATCAGTAAGTAAAATGTTGTTCAATGAGATAAAAATAATTTTTTGGTGAATAGTATCTTTTTACTTTTATTACTGCAGTTAATAGTAAATAGGGTAACTAAGGGTAAATATGATATTACTATTACCCTAACACATGTCCTAATTCAATTGGATATGTTTAATTCGACCAAAAACAAACTTAGAAATAAAATATGACCATTTAGGCCCACTTGGATTAGATTAGGACATTTATTATTAATTTATTTAAAGAAGGGTTAAAATAGTAAAAATCAAAGTTTAATAAGTAAATCATTTTTAATATGGGGTTATACATAAGATAAATTCGACTATAAATATTCATTATAAAGATAAAAATATTTCCTACATAATGTTATTTTATTTATAATTTTTAGACGTTAAATAATTTAATTTATTTATGACACAATGATAAGGCAGTAATTATCTTATTAATGAAATATTGACATAATTGATGTTATAAAAACCAAAATAAATGTAATTTGAGACTTTTTATGAATACCACTAATTTTATAGGTTACTATGATATATTAGTGTTGATTTAATCAACTTGGTTCGAACATGTAATTCTGTTATGACTTTCACAAAAATCATATATCAAATAGTGTCAAAATTGACACAAAATAGTTTTTAAATCAAATATTATATTATTAATTGTTATTTTATTCCTAAAAATATAAGGTTCGGCCAAATGACATAGATAAGGATATATATATTAATAATAAACAATTTGGGGTTCTTTTGGCAGTTTATAGTAAGTGTATTAACCATATAGTGTAAGAAAATAAAAAGACACGGTAATAGTTAAATTATTTAACTTAGAGTTAAATCTAATTGATAAGGTTAAACTAATAACCTAAACTTGTTTAAATCCTATTGGTTGATAGGATTTCGACCCATCCCCACTTTATCTTCGAAATAATACCCTTTGGAACCATTATAAACCTATTTTGACTTTAATATAAAATAATATTTTGAAATATTCCTAAGGTGCCCCTCTCCTCCCTTATAAAAGGACACCTCCTCCCCCTCCTCCTCACACCAATTTGAGCACTCGAGCTCGGCAAACCCCTGACAAAATCCCTTCTACACTTCCCTAGAATAATCCTAGAGGTCCTGGTCTTCTTCAAAAATCAATCTTAGTTCCCTAAGTGGAGGATTCAAAGAGGCGTTCCAAAGAAGAGGTAATATCCATTACCGATCTTTTCAATTTCTTTCTTCTTCAACTTCTTCTTCTTTAGTTGTTTCATGATAAAGTAATAACATCAGTATTAATTACATACTAATATGTTATTATAAATATGAAACAACCCTAATTCACCTTCTATCCATCCTACGAAAAAATGAAATCACCGCGCGTGCGTATGTACGGAATACCGTCTCCACGCCTTGGTGTAATCTATTTTCCACCATTACCTTACAAGGATGGATATAATGGGGTAATGAGTAACTATTTATGATTATTATAAAGTAATATTGATACTTAAATAATATATATATACTCCAATACAATTCCACGATCATAGGAACGATATCATCACTCGTGCGTACGTACGGAATACCGTCTCCACAATGTGATGCGACTCGTTCTACATGATATTCATTTCATAATGATTATATAAATGAATTGAAAGAATGAATATGATATATAATACACTAATACCATTCTGGAAATGAGGTATCTATAACCTAAAGATAAGAATAAGAATTTAATCGACAAAACACGCATAAGAACAAAAAGTTATAAACACCCGAATAACAAGTAGCAATGAAATATTACTACTAAGAAGCTAAGAATATGACCATATATGATATCATAAAAATAATTATGATTCTGGAATAAGTCAATAACATTATTTAAATCATTATACAGGAGGTTCGGACACTTACAAATCAAGTCGGACCTAAGGTAAGGGGAAATATCACAATCTCATTTTTATCCGAGATTGTTTATACTTTGGTATTTACTGGGGTGTATTTTATCATACACATCCATGTTCCCTCAATATGTAATATTGTTTCCATCCACTTACAATAGTTTAAATCCAATTTTACCCTTCGGTGAGTTTTTAGTAAAGAATATGATAGGAATATTTTGTCGTTTTTTCGTACGAGGTACTTTTTGACTTTTCCGACAAATGTACGATGAATTTTTTTTTAACTTATAGGGCACGAATGGATTATTAAAACATTATTTCCAAGAAGCTTCCTTTACAAGTTTTCAAGTTTATTTTTAATCAACTTCTTTTAGTTTACAATTGTATGACATGTTAAGAAGAGAAAATTGTTTTTGAAGAAGAAAGGATATTTTCCTCAAGAATGGAGTTCAAGTGTTTTATCAAAATTATTTTCCATCTAAGAAAATAAAGGGTTATATTTTTATCCCTATTATTACATTGATTTGATTATGTTGTGAGGGAATTTTTATTATGAATTCATTTGCCTTATATGGTTTGTTTTATGATGTCATGATGTTTCAAGAATCCCATTTTTGTTACATGTGTTATGCGATGATTATGATTTATGATTATGTGGAACACATAAGAAAGGATTCATTATAAGATGGGTGGGACCTATATCTCCCTCCAATGCATTGGGTAAAGATTTATATCTCATGAGATAGACATGGCTGGAATGGAATGTTATTTCGGTTCAGTGATACAGGACTGAAACGAGGAGTGAACTCAGTTCAGAAATGGACTTTCTCCGCTAAGATAGTCTTGGAAATGAGTCATGACTAACAAGAAATGATTTTCCATGATTATGTGTGCATGCCACAAAGTTTCAAGTTTTATGTTATGATTATGGGGATCTAATTTTCACTTCTATGATTTATTCCATGTTAAGATATTATGATCTCTTTTGCAGGTTATGATTTTCAAAAAGATATGATATGATTTTTATTTCCTTTATTTTCCCTTGCTGACCATTTGAGCTCACCCTTTTATGTTTTTTCCCCAGGTAAAGAAGATGGATATTAAGTATAATATGCTAAAAGGGACCCTATATATGATAAAATAAATGGGAGACAATGTAGAAGATTTACGAACCAGTTGTTTATGTTTCCCAGTTTCTAAAGACACTATACATATACGGTCCTTTGTGGTTTTGTCATATGTTGTAATAAGTGTGCTTCAATTTTGAAGTATTAACAATGTATGTAAAGTATGGGTCGTTATAGATATTCCGAATTCAAAAATGATGTCGATTTTAAAAAATTCAAAACATTTAAGATGCATTAATTAATTTCATAATTAATTCCCGCTGTCACAACAAATAGCTTGTTTTTAAGAAACAATATATATCAAAAGAATGACAATTGTTTATGTCCAATTTCAAAGTGAAAATAATTATAATGACCACCATTGGATAAAATGGTAAAAATATATTATAATTATAATTTAAAACCACTCAATAGTATAATTTATCACTATAAATTATTTGGATTAAAAAAGTTGTTTTTATGTATTTTTCACTATTCATAAAAAATTGGAAGTTCTCAGAAAATTACAAAAAATTCAACTTAGGGTAATTTTGATATTACAAATACAAAAATAAAGTCAATTTTGAAATATAAAATATATATAATTTCAAAAGGTGGGTGTTACTATTCATAATGGTTATTTTGATTGGTCGCGGTGTGTTAGAACTCGAAGTTGCGTACAATGCAAGCTATTGCATTATTGAATGTGAAGCGTATCATGGAAGCTTGGGGTGTTACAGAATCAGTAGGTCTCATGACACAAACTACTATCTTGGAATAATTCTTTGAAAAAATATTTTTTGTAGTCTTGTAATAATTCCTTGACTCTATGGTTATGATGTCCATCATTTTGCATTCCATCATTATGAAATTAGCTATTGATATTACATGTGATTATTCATCTATTGGAATATATTTGTGAATAACTAAATGGAATTATTTGATTTATCTTTTCCATATTATGATGATGTTTATGTTTAAAAGTATTTATTTAGGATTATACATTTCCTTAAATTTTTATTCTTATTTATGATAGTTACTACTATATAGTTATTATTACTGAGCATCTGAGCTCACCCCTTTATTATGTTTATTTTTCCCAGGATGTGAATAAGTATATTATGACTAACCTATCAGGATAGGCCATGGATATGAGTGTGGTAGAAGGGGACACAATGTTTATTTTCTCATTTCATAATGTAATGTAAAACTTATGTATTTATCTAGTACATCCAAGGCTACTAAACTTACAGTATTTTGGGACATTATCCCTTGTTACCATCCCAATGTTATGAAGTAATGCATCGACTTTGGGTAACTAAGATAGAACTGTTACATTATATCATTAATATACTTATTTTAATGAAATTATGAGTTTAATTAATGTTATTCTTTCATGGGGTCATAATTCAAATGTTTCAATGTGGTATGAGATACTTTGGAATGTTCAAAGATTATTTTCCTCAAGAATTTTTTAACAAAAAAATTTAAAATATATTAATCTATGTCAAAATTCCTTGTTAAATATTATTTTTATTTGAGTTTGAACTATTATGATACCATCTACCATTTTTTATTGAATGTTTATAATAATTTTGATTGTGGATGTGTTATTTTAATAGCATTCATTATTTATGGGTAACATATTCACATTTCGTATGTAAGTTTGTTAATACATGTGTTTACGAGAAACATGTTTCACCCTATACATATGTAAAATGAATTAGACATAGTATTTCACCATTGAGACCCACTATAGCCCCTCTATGCATATGTAGGTCTAACAAGAATAAATCATTTTGTGAAAACTCCTTGACATTTTTTTCCAAGTAGTTTTAACTTTCAGGATGATAGATCTTGCAAATAATCATATTCGTTTCTACCCATAGATAGGAAGTATCATTTGGATAGATCTTCACAATAATTATCTTTACGATATATTTCTATAGTTTGGACATCCAACATTATATAATCAATCATTATTATTATTCCATGTGATTAACTAATTGTAATTTGAATCCTATATTTAACATTCCATATGATTATTCTACATTTAGTCAGAGATTCTATTGTACACTTACCATTATTAAGAATTTTATCTAACCCCTTTCATGTGTTTCATTTATTTCCCTGATTTTTTGGAGTATGTTATGACTGGTATATAGGGTTCCACAAATTCGGAATAATAAAAGACACAAAGAAAATATTGTACATATATTTTACATCTAAAATGTATTTTGATTTTAAAATATGTATCGGGTTTACCAATACTAATAAACAACTAGATCATTTTGGATTAAAATTCTTATGTATTATTCTAATATATTGTAGTAAGTCATCAGCTCTAGGGTACTAGTTTTAGGGTCATTACAGTTGGTAATAGATCATGTTTATTATAAGCCATTAGAACTGTATTACGGAAGACATATATTATATATTGAAACCTTATGATAGATTTTTTAAATATATCCAGTTAAACATAGAGTATGATTTATATATTAGTTATACCTAAATTTTTAATTTATCTTATTTTATTCACTTAGGATGAGATGATACATTATATTTCATAACATTATAATCTAATCTAATGCATTCTATTTTTTAGAACTGATGCCTAGTAGAAATAAGGAAAATTGTATAAATGCACATAATCAATTTTGGTATTTCCATCCTATTCAAGATTACTATATTGGATCTAGAGCTGAATCTATTGTTGAACAACTTATAACTATAATAGGACATGATACATAGGTTAAGAGAAATAACCATTCCCATATATAGAAGTATGATCCACAACATTCAGGAATAATGTTAAATCACTTCATTAGACAACAACATCTATCATTAAATGGGATTAAAAATCCATTTATAGTTGATAAATAGATAAGTTCCTTAGTAATGATATGTCTTACTTTGGGAACTAATGAATGTGAGAAGGTTATCATTGTATTTTTTGATCTCTTAGGTGATGAAGATAATTCGTGGTAATTGATAGAAAACATGAAAAAGGGGAAGAAATAACAACCATGGAATGGAATGATTTGAAAAAAAACATGAAAAGTATTTCCATCAGGAAAAGAGAGATGATATAGAAGAGATTTCAGTGTCTGGGGAAAAATCGGGATGGTAATGTTTCTATGTATAAAACCAATTTTACAAGGTTATAAAGGAATGATACAGACAACAAACATAGCCAAAGAATTAATATGTGTCATTTTATTAATGGGATAAATCCATTCCTTCAAAAGGATCTAATCTCTCAAGCATTATTGTTATATAATGATATAACTTCATGTTCTATCAAGATAGAGAAAGATTTATCAATGTTTTAATACATAAATGGGAAAATTCAGATGAATAATACATGAGAGAAAAATATGGATAAAGGGATGAATGTAAAGATGGATTTTCCTACATTATAAAATTGTGGAAATAAATGCACTAGGAAGTGATTGAAAGGAATGGGTGTTTGTTATAAGTGCATTGAAAAGGGTCACCAAGAAAATAATAAAAATGGAAGAAATAAAAGACTAATATTAAGTGTTTCAAATGTATATAAATGGGTCACTATGAAAATTAATCTCCCAAGAATCAAGAAAATGCACCTCACAAGAAGCAAAGGGATCAAGGTCAATATTATACTGTTACGACTGTCAAAGTAGATTAATTAATGTATTTGTGTTCTTAGCCTCAAAAATTATGATGTTAAGGTATTTAATCAATGATAATCTGGTTATAAGAATCATGATATATATAATTATTTTACTTTATAGATTTTTTATTATGGATTTGGATGCAAGAATGTTTTCATTAAATATTTAAGGAGATCAATGTATTTATATATTTGGTATGTCATATTAAGATTTGCATTATGATATTTGGGGTGTCTAATTTTTTAAATTTAGGAATATTTTTACTAAATGTTTATCCTTTATATTTGGATTGAATATTTCTAAATGAGTCTTATGGTAACTATTTATTGAATAGATTATGTTGATCTTTGGATATTACTATTTGAATCCAAGGAATGAATTATTGGATACATTGTGCTAAATATTTTTGTTTTAGTAAAAATTTAGTTGATAAAGGAAATAATTTGGAACCTAATTATTCATCATAAGTTCTTCTAGCATAAAAATTCTTTTTGAATATCCATATTTGTGTTTACTAGAAAAAGTTAAAATACATCGACTCACATATAAAGGGTGACATTAAAAAAAGAATGAAATAAAATGAGTATTCTTGATTTCTTTATCTAGACATTAAATGAATCCATAAACATTAAGAAAATTATTTTAGAAAAAAATAATTCTCTGATTACTTTCAATTCTTAGAAATTAATGGACATTTAACCTATCATAGATTATGGTTTTTTTATTGTAGAATTTATGATGGCCATTTTATTTGTCACTCTCAATCAAAACATGATGGTTCGATTTATCTTTTATTTCCTATATTTCACATATCACTAGAGTAATATTTTTAGAAATCATTCTTTCTTGGAGACCATATTATTTACCTTTCCCACTTATTAATAATATGTTTTATTAATCATATTTCTAATGTTGGTTTTTCATAAATGAATTAAAATTTATCAACGTATGATTTTTGAAGTGTAGTTTCAAATTGTTAGGAATAAATTTATTGAAGTTGGAGAGAATGTAAGACCCCAATATTTAATATTATGTCTATTTATAAATCTAATATTTCCAATATATTATGTTACACACAACACCAAGTTTAAAGGAATAACGATAAACAATTAAATATTAATATTTTAACAATGTCATTATAAGCTAGCCATTACATTGGAATGAATGAATAGTATTATCTAAACAATGAAACTTATATATTATATATCTATCAAAAAAATTTACCTTCAACTAATTTATTTTATGAGTATAAGATAAGAATATTTCCAATTTTAATCTTTAAAAAAAAATTTCAAAATGAATTTTTAAAAAAATTTGATGGTGCATCTATTTTGAATTTTGTTTTTTAAAAATTTATAAATATTATTTGAGAAAATAAATTTATCATTTAAAATTAGGAAATAAAAATTTAAAATGGGTGATCTTTTGGTATTTCTCTGAGAATTTTAATGTTTTCATGAATAGTTAAATAAAAACTGCATATTAATTGAAAACAAATTATTTTTATATAATAAATCATATTAAATTATATTTTTAATTTGTTTTAAAGTATTATTATATGATATTTTTTTCATTTATTCTAATTTATTTAATTAGAATAAATTTAACATTGAAATTTGATATTAATGGATTTCTTTCTTTTGGATATTTTCAGTTTGAAAAAATATTTTTTTATTCCATCAATGGGATTAATTTTAGATTTATTTATGAATCTATTGTTTTTTGGATTTTACAAAATGGATTCCATATTTGGAATTATTGGGTCAAAATTAATTTAATGAGTTCCATTTATTTTTATTCAGTATTTATAGTAACTATATAATTTTTTAATTACTACAGTTATGATTTAATCAGGTAATTATGAATAAAAATAATATTATATGTATTATAAAATTAGCTTAACAAGTTTTCTAATTTTATTGGATGAGTTAATGCAAATAAAAATATATTTTGGTCTGATTTTATATCCTCTTGATTCCTAATTGATGACATTAATCATTTTTAATATTTTATTCTATGGGATGTCCAATTTGTGACACTCATGTATTTTATAAGTATTAAAATTTTTATATGTGGTTATATAAAACATATCATCGACTATAAAAATTAATTTTGAAGATAAAATATTTATCATAATCATTATAATTTTTTTAATTTTTATAGAATAAATAAATTAATTAAAGGATTTCACAATGAAGATGGAGTAATTGTTTAATTAATTTACATATCAAAAAAAATGTTAGTAAAAATATAAAAAAAAATTAATTTAATATATTTAATTACATAAGTTAATATTAAATAAAACAAATAAATATTATGGATTTATTAATATTTTTTAGAGTTATCTTATGTATTGAAATTTTTTAAAAATAAAAAAATATATAGTTTCAAAATTGATATTAATAACATTTTAAATAAAATAATATTTTATTAAATGATATAAAATTCATGAAAATATATAATTAAAAAAATTATTGGTATATGGTTCAATATTGGAATTTCTACACACTTATGGCTATTTTGGACCTTTATAGTAACTATATTATCCCTTAAAAAGTTGAGAAACCCAAGTTGTCACCATACGAGTTAATGGGTTTGGCTAAGCATTATTGCCAAAAGAAAAGGGTAATAATGTGACCTAAACTTGTATAAAAATTATTTTATAAGATTATTTCAAATTATATTTATCTTATCATAAATATAACTCACCTTTTATCCCTTTTTAATTGAAAAATAATTTATATTAATTTAATATTTTGAGTGTTTCCAAAATTTCTCATCACCTCAATTATAATAGGGAACTTCCTCCCTCCCTTCATCATGCAACTTCTTCCATACAACTCATAAAAACCATAAAAAATTCTTCTCCAAACATTACTCCCTTTATCATAAAATCCTTACTTACGAAATTAATTCAACTTGAAAAGTCCTTTTGTGAAAATAAAAATATTATACCCAAAGTAGAGGAAACATTCATCAACAAGCATTTTTTATTATTTATTTCATAACATCGTACAATATTTTTATTGAAAATTTATAAAATAATATTAGTATCATAAATAGAAATATATTTTTTTATATTAAATTTATTACCTACAGTCACACTGGATTCCATTAAATGTTATATGTAATCATCGTTCGTGTGTCCGACATACTACTGTGTCATGAACCCATGTCATTAATTGTTCAATTGACCACCATTATAGGTTGGAATAATTACTATTTTATAGTTTATAAATTATATATACTATATATATATAATGTCTTTATGATTCTATAATTTTTACATAACACATAACATTATGCAATCCATTTATGGGAATACGATAACATCATTTGTAGGCATATAGACTACCACCTCATCAAAATGATGTAATTCATTCTTGCTATACATGGAATTTATTAGATATGGTTATAAATAATAATATGTGCAATATATAAAATAAAAATGATACTAGAATTATAATATAGAACTTTATCAAATTATTTTAATTATTTTAAATATTACAATATAATGAAATTTGTGTTCATGTGTACATATGACCTGCCATCTCCATGAATGGTTCATTTTATTTATTTTCTAAAAAAATTATGGATTATTATAAATACATATTTAGTTTATATATATGATATTTTAGTCATGATTTATATTTAATGGATGATTAAATAATAATCATATTAATAGGATCAATAAGTATCAAGTCATTACATACTTGAAAATCAAGGCAATTAACACCTAAAATAATGAAAATAATGGAAGGTTGTTAATAAATGGGTAATGATATATTCTAAGAAGTTATTATATGATATTATGAATATAATTAGTGTTATTTTATATGTTAATAATAAAGCTAAAACCATTATACATTACATTAAAAAAATTTCAACTAAAGAAAAGAACAAGGTTTGGAGTTTCTCGTCTCACATTTAATTCTGTAACATATATTCCTTTTTCACCACATATTTTTTTCTGGTGTATATAACTCCAATTTCAAATTTTATATGATGAATATATTTCATCTAGTGTTATTATATGTTTCATTAATTTTATTACTTCATATGGATAAAAATTATAATATTTCAAAGTGCTATGGGACATGTTGGAATGCATAAATATTATTTTCTTAAATAATTTTTGATACAAATCAATTAAATTATTTTTTTCTATATAAAATAATTTTTTGAATATTATGATTATTTTAGTTTGATCAGTTATAACAACAAATAAAATATTTTATTGAATATTTATCATCATTTTGACTATAGATTTTCAATTTTGAAAACATTCATGGTTTATTTCTGATGTATTCACATTTCATATGCCTGTTTTCCAATACAAGTGTTTTATGATGATTATATTTTAACCTATTAATTTTTGGAAAGCATTAAACTTAAAATGTTATGGGCGTGGACCCCTATATCCCATTAATGAATCAATAGTTCCAACGAGATGAAATTAGATGGTAATAAAATCATTACATTTTTTCAATAAATTATAAGTTAACAAGAGAATAGATCATGATAAAATCAGATGTGTTTCTACCCATAGACATTAAATTTCATGAGGATAAAACTTGACAATAACTATCATGAAGATAGATATTGATAGTGCAGAAATCCAACATTATGTAATCAGTTATTATTATTAATCTATGTTATTAATTAAATAGTATGTGTTTTAGATATTTTTCTTCCCAAATGTTTATTCTATATTTACTCATAGCATCCATGATACACTTATCCTTAATAATATCTTCAGATTACCCCTTTCATGTATATATTTATTCCCAGAATTCTATGGATTATATTATGATTGATATACAGGGTTACACCAATTGCGAATAATGGAAGATATACCAAAAATAATTTTATTATTTTTGCCTAAAATATATTTATAATTAAAAACATGCAACTATTTTAACAAGAATACTAAATACTACAGTCCTTTGGGTTAAAAATTCATGTATATTATGCCAATGTATCAAATTAAAGCATATTATCTAGGATAAAGCGGTCCAGGTCATTAAATACACCAATATTATCAATAAGATTCCAGCATTGATCAGCTTCACCATAAAAATTATACATAACCTAATTTTATTTATCATTGTCTGAGCCTTGGGGAAGAGTTAATAATTTTTCAATATAATAGTTCCATATCTAAAAAATAATTGGATTTAGGAAGCTACTTAATAAAGTATGAGTTTTATAAATAAAATATTCAATGGTGGGATATTCTATCCTTTTTCCATTCTAAACATTAATAGGGTTTAGGTTACCATTAAAATCTCCAGAGAGTTTGGTTAGCATAGTGAAAATATTTCCCATCAAAACTCAGATTTCATTTATTTTAACAGGAAGATTGTAATATAATTATCAACTGCATTCATGTATCACATGATTCCCCAAGTTTGATCAACTAAATGAAACTAAAAAATAGTTTCAATATCGTAATTATTCAACCGAGTAAGAAATCATAATATTATGTATATAATACATCTTATGCCTTATATTAGATAACCTTCTTACAATCACTAAAAAATTAATTTAATCCCATATTAATAGGTAATATGATAGGTTTCACTGAATTTAATCCAATAATTAATCATTATTTTTTTTAAAGAGGATGTGAATTAAAAATGTAATATGCCCCAGGAATGTAAAATAAGGTGTCTTGTTATGCCTCTTTATTATACATAATGTGAAGATCAATTTAATACCCAAATAGAATTTTATGGGTTATTAATGAAAGGTGAGTAATTTTTATATCCTACATCAACATGTTTTACCTATAAATGGATTTTATTTCTAAGATAACATAGAATATTTAATTTATCAAAAAATCATGATTTTATTCGATATGTAATCTTATCCCCATTATTTGTACAAATGTTTTTTAATCCTAATCTCGAAAGGTATCTAATGCCTAATTTGATACCAGCTAAGGAATCCCAAGAATTAAATATATAATTATTATATCATTATAAATTAATATTCCACAAATCTCATGTTAATAAAATCCCTATAACAGTAATGGTTCAGGTACATTTGAAACCAGATTCATTATAAAATTATTTCATAAAAGATATTCAATATCTGCAGCCAAATTATTCTCATCTAGAACCTAATAAGGTCCAACCATAATCAGTGTACCACTGAGAGGGTGCGTGGTTGAGTTAGTGAAAGATTTTTATTTTATGTTATCTTTTTTTTATAAAAAATATTTTCCACCAATTAAATATTTATCACTTTTTTGAATACAAAACATTCACACATATATAAGAACAAAATTATTTACACAGTTCAATACTCAATTACAGTAGCTAGTCTATGTAATGGTTTGGGAAAAATACAAATTTATAAAATCCACTATAAAAATAATTTTTTTTAAAAGAAGTAGGATATACCGATACACTTATGTGGAACTATGATCAATACAAAAGTAGATGATCTTTTTCTGGTATAGTTGATGTAAAACAAGTGTGTGTAAAAAGTTAAGAAACCATCACCAGTTCGTTCAAAATAGGTTAATATGATTATTTTCCAACTTTTACTTTTTTATTTAATCAAAACATAAATATTCACTTTTATTCCATGTAGTAGGAAGAATCAACACTTCTGTAATTTATATGGATACTGAGTCGGATAGATCATTCTGGATTCTTCATCCCATAAATAAAATATTAAAATATAGTTTATAAATTATTTTGAACATCTTCTCTCTTTCCCTAGAAGTATCAATATGTTCTCTTGTTATTATTCAATATCTCTAACCACTATTCGTATATACGATTCTTCTATCTGAAGATGTTGGTCAAGAAAACTGTATCTAGGAACCTTTTTCTCTCTACTAAAAACATTAGGGATTTTACTATCTCCACATATGAACAGTGTACCATCATCCTAATGAATAATGTACATCCTTCTTTTTATAGGTATTCCAAAAGTTGAATGGGCAGAAATATGAAAAAAAAATCCAAACGAAATTTCCATAAACTCTAATTTTACTTTCATTTCAAATACAACATTGACTCTTTCAGCACTTCAGAACTCTTCTAGATAGTTCGTGAAAATTTCAAAGAATATTCTCATACATTCATCCATATTAAAACATCCTAAAAATTCTTCACTCACATAAATATTTAATTTTGATATTATTTATCATTACAATTAAACATATGATCAATCTAATTTTCATCATTATGATTAAAATATATTAGGGACTAAAAACTCAATTTTGTTTCCCTAGGCTATTCAAAAGATTAATGAATTCTCATTCTAGAGCTTTATATCAACTAATAATTGAAACCAATATGTCATAAAAATTTTACATTGTTCTACAGGCATCAAAAATCTTCAATAAAAATTCATAAAAGTTATTCAAAACAATTCCTCTTTTCATAAATCAAATAAAAATACTTCAGACCATATCTGATGAAATCCATAATTTGATGATTGATTATCATCCAACATATTATAATGAATTGGGATCTATTTCCATTAAGTGTATTAATGTAACCTATTTTTTAATGAATGTTATACCACTAAAAAATAAAAAACTTATTTTTTTCTTGACACTATTTAAAAAAAATATTAGTCTTGCAAAAATGGATGACTATATTATTGATCAATTTCTGACTTGTTTCTCATTCATTGGTCTCAAAAAATTCAACTAAAAACTTATTTCATTTGAACATTTAATCTGATACTACTCTTATAACAAAACTCTATATTAGGAATCAATTTCAAAATTCATTTGAGGGATTGGCATTACTTCATGTCTGATGGACTAGTGTTAGCAGAAAATGATTTCTTCCAGACTTTATGCAACTGGAGAATGATCCTATGGAATGGTTCTTCCTATGTATTAGATATATTTATGGGTTAGATAATCCTATATATGGGTCAATAAATACATTATCAATATCAAATCTTCCATCATATAGATGAACTATGTGCCCAGTGATTCTCACAAAGATGAATAGATACCATAATAAATTTCATTTCATAGATATTCTTCTCCCAAAAACTCCTACTTGAAATATTGAAATTTTCATTTTGTATACAAATTTTATATATTTATAGAATCAAATGAATTACATTTTAATTTTTTATGACTTACCATCCTTTTTTTATATTCTATCATTCCATCAAAATCTCAATCCAATTTCCATCACATAGAACAACTCGTCAAATTTTTCCCCTTTATTTGAAAAATAATAGATCACCAGTTTTGATTAAATCATTATATTTAATTAATGAAAAATTGGAAATAAAAATCATATTGAATTTTTATCATCTTTAAATACATTCATACATCATAAAAACTTCATTATATGATCAAAAACATCATACCAGATGCAGTGTGTTCCTAATAAATAACTTCACCTATAATATTTTCTAGAAAATAAAACCAAAACAAAAATACTTTATGATAAAATGTTTATTAGATTAAATTATTATGATACTCCCTTTTTCTTTCACGAAAACATAAAAACTGAATTTATTTATCATAATGGAAATATGATAGAAAATAATTAGCACAAACTTCTTCCAGCATCTAAAACCCATCTTCATACAACTTGTTCCCAAAAAACTCCCCCTTCAGATTTTGTTTTCATGAATGGTTCATAAATCACTTATGTTTCTAATCTCAAGATATGGATTTCATATCAAAAATTATAATCCAACATTAGGGTGGTATTAGTAGTAAATAGGAATCCTTTAATGGAAAAAATATGTTATTAAATGTTGTGAATAAAAAAACATCTATAGTTTAAAAACTATCCACAACACTTCACAAGAACATTATTCTTAAAAACCCATTCATAAAAACATATCCAAAACTAGTAAAAATAGTTCACCAAATTTTATGGTAAGATAAATTATTACATGAAAAAACCCCCTATATATACGATTCCTTATATGGTTCAATATTTATAAGTGTATTGATATATGAAGAATTACATTTATCCACTTGAAAATACAGTAAAAATAATAGATGAGAGTCGGAAAAAATAATATACTTAAACCAAAGAGTGAACGAGGTTAGATTCTAATTTTTTACCTCCATTAGAGAAATTCATCCTTTAGTATAGGTTTTGAGTATAGTTTAGCATTATGTTTCAATATATGATCATACACTAGCTTGAGTTCATTCTTCTCTACATGCTCTTTAATAAATTTAAATTTTATATAAATATATTTTGGATGAAATTTTTTGTATGATATTTTTTTAATGTTTTACATAACACTGATTACCACAACCCAAGTGAAATATTGACATCCCTTAAAGAAGTATTTCTTCCAACTAGTTTTTCATCTACAAATGTTTTGTGGAAGGTTTAGTGATAGAAATAGACCCATCTTCTGTCTTCTTATAATTAGCTAAATATTTTCTCTTAGTAAGACAATATATACAAAATTTCCCCATGATGAAAACTCTACCATATGTGGACATTCTATCCTCCACACTTCCTTCCCAATCAATACTTTTACTATTAAAAAAATCATTTTTTGAGCTATCATACATGAATCTGAAATCATGTCTAATTTTGATATATTTTGAATAAAAAATCATCCAAAATGTGAGATTATTTTTGAGTTGTTTGGAATCTTTCACATGATATAGTAAAATAAACTATGTCTAATAGTTTATCTTTTACATATGACAAACATCCAATCAGATTTGAAACATTTAGAGTCATCATCCATACATTCCCAATCATTAGTCAATTTGCACCCTACTAAAATTGTTGTGGAAATCAGTTGTGAATTTTATGGCCTATATTCTTAAGAAGTTCCTTATTATACATTTCTTGAAAAATAAATACGTGTTTATTATTTTTTGAGATTTTTAACCCAAAAAATTATTTCATTTTACTATGTGTGGACATTTCAAAAAACTTCTTCATCTCTTCAGCAAAACTTTTACATGTTCATTAATAATTCCCAGATAAGTTAATGTCATTAGCACATATAATTACACTGAAATAAATTTCCATACATTATTTCATTTATATATTACTACTAACCATTCCTTTTATTAAGGTTAACTTTTCTAAGAAGTTATCAAAATTTAATAATCATCCTCTTGACACATTCTTTTTCCCATACAAGGCTTTATTAAACTTGCACATATAACTATTATTGTTCCCAATAACAACAACACATATTCATTCAATATAAAATTATTCATCAAGTTATCCATGTGGAATTGATAAATTCACATCTACATAAAAAAAATTATAAATTTATTATGTTAAAATTCTAGGAATGATTCTAATTTTTTCTAACTAGTATACTTGAGTAAAATTCTCATCAATGTAAATTAATTCAAAACTATCGTAAAAATTTTACACAAATCTCAATTTGATTCATAACACTTATCCATCTTCATTCAAAATAGTCTAGAAAACCCAATTTATACAAAAAATATATATCATTTGTTTTAGGTATGGGATATGATATGTCATTCTACTCAATTTGATTAAACTTTCCATTTATAGAATGAATCCATAATGGATGCTCAAAAGCTTCATTGATATCTGTTGGCTCTACTGTTTAATAAAAATATGTGATAATTATAACATGGGGTGTTATTATTATTTGAAGCATTTGATGTTGGTCACCAATTATGTTTGGATCTTCCACATTATTCCTCATCTAAATATGAGATTATAAAATTATCCCTCGTCCGTTGAAATATATGATTATGATTCTTCCATTATTGTTCCATCACATTTGTTGGAATAATATTAATGTTTCTTAATAACAAGTATTTTATCCTCTTCAACCTTCTCAATTGTATATGTTTGTAAATTATTATCCTCAAATATTTCATGAACTTTTATATAAATTAAATAATCAAATATCTTGTCTTATTATTGAAACATATATTCTATCAAATCTATATCATTTCCACGAAATTTTCATTCTTAACACTTTGATCAAACATTACATGGATTTCACCTTTGTTTTTTATGATTTAGGGACTCTCAAAAAGTCTAAAGTGTTTCAAATGTAGAGTTTTATCATAGGAAATTTAACATGGAGTCATATTGGAACTTGAACTATAGAAATATAGGTTTTGAATATATACAGTTTTTCTCATATGTTCTCTCCAAAATTATTGAGAAAAAGTATGTTCAAATAACATAGTATGCCCCATTTCAACCAAATGTTAATTATTATTTTCAGAAACACCATTTTTTATAGTGTATATGGTGTATCAAACTCATGCTAAAATCCTTTTTTCAAGATAACTTTTGTACTCTTCATTCATATACTCACTACCATTATTATTTCACATATTCCATAATGAATACCCAAATTCCTTCCTCATCTCTTCTCTTGAAAATTTTAAAAATCTTCAAAAAATATCGATTGTGTTTAAAATACATAACACAAGTTATACTATTATAATCATCAATGAATGAAATGATGTACTTATCTACTATTGATGATTGTTTTCTCACTTTCATTTAGATATCAAAATGATTATATTTTAAGGGTAGAGTTGGATGATTATAAACATTATTTTTCAAAGATTTTTTAATCATCCATTTATAAAAATTATAAAACCCAATATATTCTACATTAAATGTCTATAATACTAAAGAGGCTACCTTTATTTGATAGCTTTCTCAAGTTTCTCAGAAATATATGTATTGACCATTTAACCATAGATAATTTTTTTCCATCATTATAAAGTAACATAAATTCTAATCATATTCAGATTGAAAAAGGATTCATTTTATATGTTGGCCTCTTCTAATAACTTTTCAACATTCATCTTTTTTCATTGAAAACCTATATTTTTAAAAATAAAAAGTACTTCCTTTATTACCATGTTTGGAGAAACAAAAATGATTTTGTTTCAACACATAATCAAACAATACTCTTATGTATTTAAAAAATCCCCAATAATCGCATATCCAACACCTTTTATTTTGAGGGATTCATTAATTCCACTCATCACTATTATGTCTTTGAAATCATTCACAGATATTAAAAATTTAAAATATCCTATCATATAATAAAAACACCCACAATCAAAAATTCAAGGTACTTCTCATTTTGTATCATTGAGATAATTCTATAAAATAAGTTATTTTTCAAAACTATAACATTTCCCAAATATAGATTCAAAAAATTGTTGTTAATTTTTTTTGTATTAGTGACAAAACAAAACACCATTTGTCAAGATGTAAATATTTTACACATATTTCACAAATAGTATCCAAATTTTACAATCAATTTTCAACTATCAAACCATAGTTTGAAAAATTTCCTCCTTTAAGAGGATTAGATCCCCCTAACGAATTTATTACTGAAACCCATTGGAAAATTGTAAGGTTTTTTGGTAAAAACACATATTTATTGTATTCCTAAATCCATCACTATATCAATATTGACCATTGAATTAATATTTACCATTGTAACTTCAATACTATCTAGAATTATGAAAATGTTTCTCATCAACTTTATTTACTTTAAAACCAGATAACTTTTGACCCCCAAACATTTTATTATCACTCGGACTCTTCTAAATAAATTTTTATTTCTTCCCAACCCTATCAGAGTCATAATTAGTGGAAACGTTTTTGGGATGATAACTTTTAGAAACGTGTGAAATTTAAACATTGTTGTTTTTGTCCACATACATAATTGTTCTACCATTATTCTTCTTAAAATGACTTTATTGTTATTCAAAACCATTGAAGGTAACATATATTTATCCTTATCAGGTTTACACATTCCATAAATTTCACTTTCATCAATGATATAGTTCTTGAAACATATAATTTTGACTCAAATTGTGAAAAATTTTGTTTCCCATATTCCAAATCATTATCCTTTTCCTTAAAACTTACTCCAAAATGTTCATTATGATTATTTTCCCTCTCAAGGTACCAATACTAGTAATGAACCTCTTCATGAATCATGGACATCTCATTAGGAAAATATTCTTAACTATTTGATATAGGATATTCCTTATCCAACTATCTGATTTCTCATTCAAGACATATGATCCATCTAACACATTCTTTCAGTTCAATTTTCGGTTAAAATTATAACTCCATATGTTCTTCTTTAGAACTACTAATTCCAATTTCATAATAATTTACATTTAAAATGATGGTATTTTATCTAAAAACATCAATGAAATTTTTTACTTAATCATTGCTATATTCCACTTCATCATCCTTAAAAAATATTCTCCTTTTATATTGGGAAAATTTTCTATCATTTCCCTAGGAATAATATTTTGGCTTATCACCCTATTTCATCCAACATGTTCTTAGAATTATACCACCATTATCACTATTGGAATCATTAATTCATTAGGATAAATTCACAAAATCATCCCAACAACTCCACATTCAATACATTTTAGGGGTAGCTTCCCCTTGTACTTTCCCCTACCTAGTTTCATTTTTTAAAAAAACACATATTGAAATTCATCAAGATTCTAACATATATCATTTTTAAATATAGAATCACGAGGTTATTATTATTTAATAACATTATTATAATTTCCCTGATTTCCATACTTAATCAAATTTCTCATTGAAAATTAAATTTTACATTCATAACGTTTTCCCTTATCATCTCATATGTAATTTATGTAATATAATGATTATCCAAATACAGAGTTTCAAGATCACTTTTTTCCAATGATGAAACTTTATCATCAAACATAATAGGAATAATTCTAATGATATTTCCACAAATATTTTAATTTTAAGCTTCTCATCGTGACATCTTATGGAGATAACAATATCATTCACCATTTCAAATAACTCAATAATATAGTTATACATTCCCATTCTAAGATCAATATTTTTTAGCCCTTGAATTTGTAATTGGATTTATTCACCTTTGTATTTCCATCATAAATTTTCATTAACTTCTTCTATATACCTTTTCTTAATAAAAAGTATCTTCAATCATAGCTACAAACTATCAGAAATTGGTTATAGTAAATAATTCATAGCTCTTCCATCATTCTCTAGATTTTAATTATCCACAGATGTTAGTGGAACAATATCAATAAGAGTATGAAATTCATCTATAAAAGCTTCCAAAAAATAATAATCAAGATACATATGATAAGTAAACATTATATATTTCTAGACATGATAGTTATTTCTATCGAAGACTGTAATCCCATTACTATTCACACGTATCAGAATATCCATAACAACTTAGCATCAAAAATCATTCAAAAAGAGTAAATGAAGGGAACCTTCACTATGATAATAATTTAAAAGGCCCATATAGGATTAATGTATCACTTATATGGGTAGGTTTTGAATTACAAAAAACAAATTCCTTTATTTTTACTCTTTTTATAACAACATTCACCTCTTATTACAGATTTATCACATTTCTAAAAATAAAACATTCACACATACAGAAGATCACAAGTATTTTCAAGTTCTAGTACTCAAAAATGGAACCAGGACATTGGAATGGTTTATAAATAATCTGACATGCAAAAATCTACATGAACAAAATACATTTATTTTCATTATAAATTAGGTGACAACCATACACTAGTGTATTACAATGATCAATACATTAGTGAATGGCCTTCTTCTAGAATAAATAATATTAACCGTTTGTTTATGAAGATGAAAACCCGTCACTAGTTGGATTAAAAAATGTAACTGTTACTCCTTATCAACTTCAATATTGTTATATCTTTAAAATATATATAATAAATTACCTAGCCAAACGCAGGTAGAAACCACACTATTAGACATTATTTGAATTCTAATTATATGGGCTCAAACAAATTTTCTCTATCCATTTTGGTCAGTATCATTTATTCAGTCTTGAAATAGAATAGGAAAAGAAACTTCACAAAAAAATTGAACCACTTATTTCATTACATAGAAATATTAGTCCAATGTATCGATCTGATTAACTAACTCTATCCATTATTCATTCTTATGCTTCTTCTATCGGAATATTTTTATCAATGAAAATATATCTAGAAACCTTCTCATCTCTAATCAACACATCAGATCTTTCACTCTCTCTCCATACATGAATATTTTTTCATCGTTAAGAAGTACAATTTACTTCCTTATATTTATATAAGATCTAAAAGTTTCATGGGGGTAATGTAAAAAACGTTTCTTTCACAACCAAATTTCCAAAAACTCAAATTTTACATTCATTTTGAATCATTCATTGACTCTTTTAGTGCTTCTAAACTCTTCATAATTCTTTCCAAAACAACCAAAATATTCCCACACCATAGTAATTATATAATATTCATAAAAATTCTTCAATAATATATATATTAAAATATGATACTATTTCTCATGAGGATGAAATTTATGATCATATTGATTTTCATTATTTCGAGAAATCATATGAATGAATTCAAAATCCCATTCCATTTATCCATATCATTAAAAAGATGAATGAATTATCAATCCTGAGCTCTATAAAAATTAAATCATTGAAAGAAATATTCCATAAACATTGTTGCAACTTCTATAGGCTAAAAACCCACTAAAAACACATCTGTATTAATGTTCAATAAATACAACATATCATCAAACTTTCAACAATTCATCACCCCAAGTCTGAGGAAACCATCATAAGATGACTTATCAATGGCATACAACATTAGAGGAATAGTTATATATTTACATATTGAGTATCATCATATGATAAATCTTTTATACTGATAATATTCCTGATGGATCGATGCAAGAATTCCCAAGATGGGTCGGCATCACTCCGGGTCCAATGGACCAATGTCAGCAGAAACTTCATTCATACAAACATTCTATAATAAACGATTGATCATATTGAATGGTTCATCTAGAGAATAATTTAATCCAATGAGTCATATCATAAAATGGAACAATATATCATTACTTCATCAACTCTATATATTCTACCATTTAGACAAATATTTTTTCCGGTGATTCTCACACCAATGAACTAAGGTATGAAAACATTGATTTCATAGACATTCATCTTCAGCAAACTAATTGTTTAAAAATTAATTTTATCATAATTTTCATAACATTAATATCATCATATCATCTTATAAATTATATTGGATAGTTATATGACATTCCAACCTTCATGAATCATTGGTCTTTCCATCCATATCTAAATCCAATTGGTACCACATAGAAAGACTCAAGAACATTTCTCTCTTTATTTCAAAAACCTTGGATCCAATTTTTTGATCAAATAATGTTTTTAAAAACTAAAAATGGTTAATACTCAATGATTTAATGTTGAACAACTCCAAATACTTTCAAACATTGTAACAGCTTCTCTCTCTGATCAAAAAAATAATACTAAATTTAGTGTGATTCAGATAAAGGATTTCACGCCCAAAACATTTCTAAAATTGAAAATAAAATTGAAATAATTTATTATGAAATGGGCATCATATTAACTTTTTATTACCCTCCATAATTTGATCATCAAAACATATTATGTGAATTTATTTATCATAATGACAATAAGATATAAAACAATTATTAAAAACATCTTATTTTATCCAAAAACCAACTTCATCGAACATGGTCCCAACATAACCCTTCTTATACATACTCAAATTAAAAAAAATTCATTAACTAAGGAAATTGTAATAAAATAAAGGGTGATATCACATTCTTAGTAAGGGTAAACAATGTTTTTATCAATCCATAATTACATGTGGGAATAATCTAATCATATTGGTATAATAACATGATCCTAACATATTAAATTATGTCCCAACCCATCAAGAATCATTAATCATAACTCCTATTAAATGATTTTTAATAATAATGTAATAATTCATAAGAGTTTTAAATCTTTAACAATAAATAATTATCTAAGAGACTATATGATAAGCATAAGACATAAGTTTTTGGAATACACATAATAATAAAAAATCACTTCCTCAGTCCAAACTCACTAAGAAGAATATAATAATGAACATTGGATTGAGTTCACTCATAATTCAATCATTTTCATTGTTAAGGATATCTTCTAAGGATATCATAATACACATATCCCTTTAATACACAACATTTACATTGAATTCTATTCTATAATATCTTAGGAGATATCCATAGTCATTCAATGAATTGTAGAACTATATAATTGTGGTCATACCTATCATATAATGAAAGCATTCTATGTTTGAAATAAAATAAAAAAATATTCAGTATTTAAACATATAATAATTGAGGAAAAGAAAACATGTTTCATAAATATATCATCATTAAATAATAATAATTCATATAATTAATGGATGTTTATGGTATCATAAAAACATTTATTTTCTCATCATATCGTAATAAAACCAGGGATAGAAAATTTATTCAAAAAAAATATTTAAAACATAATCAAAATTATCCAACCTAATGAATAATGTGGATGGTATCATAATAAAATAAAACCATTTAAGAATAAATATTCTTAAATGATTTTGAAATGTTTGAATGATACATTTAAAAGTGATTTTTATCATATATTTGAGATAGAGAAAATTTTGGTTTCTCTCGGTATCTCTAAAAACTAAAAATTCAAAGAAAATATTTAAAAATATTTTTTCTAAAAAAACCACATATAAATTTTAAAAAAATAAAATAAAAAAGGTTATTATTTAAGGATAGTATATTTATTTTTATATATTAAAGGAAAACATATTTTTCAGTGTTCTATGAAAAAACAAAATTGATTCATCCATAAAAAAATATTATTATTTGTAAAACTTATAATTAATAATAATAATATTTCTATGAAATTTATGTGTAGTTAAAAATAGTCGTAAAATTTTTTAAAAAACATGTTCATGAAATAGAATGAGTTGTGACCCAAAATTAAGAAATAAGCTTAGTTTTTATAAAAATTTATTTTCTATCATTTTTTGCACCAAGGATAGAAAAATTGTAATAATGCCAAAAAAATAAATCAGAAGAAAATATTTGATTCTTAAAGAAATATGATCATCTATTTTACCAAAATGGAAATTTTACATATACAATTTCGAAAAAAAATGATATTTTAACTTAACACATACCCTAAGCCTCTTCTTACTATGTAAACATTCAAACCTCATAAATAAAAAATATATATATATTTATTATAAATATTTTATATAAATATGTTGATATATTATATATTATATATCATTCCTTAATAATTTTAATAACTATATTGTTAATAATTGTTTTTTTCAACTGAACATTTGGGTGAAAACTATTTTGTTTTCCATGCATGTTTTGGTTTGATGGTCATGGACCTTACAAGTTGGTTATGGTTAAATAATCAAAAAATCATAAAAAATAATTATTATGATTTCTATTTATTATATATACTATCATGACCATTTTTATAATGAGGTGATTAAAAATATCTTACATCACGTTGTGTAGACCATAGACTGTAAGTACGTTGAGTGATGTTTCCACCTTTGGATGGATGTAATGAAATAAAGGTAAATGATTGCTAGAATTTTTAAAATAAAACTTATATACTCTATATCATAAATAGTAATTAAATATATCCTAATAAATGGGCATGTAAAATGGAAATTAAAAAATGAATCACATCTCATTAGGTAGGTGGTGGTCCACAAGTTCATATAGGCAATGTAATTATATTCCAATGGATGAAAAGAAGATATAAAATGGATATAAAATTAACATAAAACCGTTTTATATTTGGAAATATACCAATTAAATAATATTTAAATGGTTATAGAGCTTTTATAGTATGTCTAACTATAAAGAATCATGAAAATGATCAGTAAGAACACAAACCTCTTTAACGGGTGTCCTCCATTGAAAACAACCATTAGGATTCTAGGATGGAACATTTAGGTACGAAAACACCTAAAAGTAGTGTTTTATAATGTTGGTAGAGTATTTTTGAATTTCTTTATTGAGCTAAGGGGCTCATGTATTTTTTATTAGGGAGAATAAGATGTTCACTTTTATAAGTGAGGTGGGTGGAAAAAATATAAATATTAATAACATTAAAATATATTATGTCACTATCCTGGGAAAGTGATAAAAGTTGGGAAATATTAAAATATAATATTTATAATATATAAATATAATCAACCAGTCATGTTGAATCGAGTATTTGGTAATATTTTAAACTATATCTCTTATGTTAAAGATTATTTTAAGAATTGTCTCTATAATAATATTTTTATCATAGTTAAAAATCATAATAATAATAATTATGTTGATCATACTAATGAATATTAATTATAATGATTTCAAATATAGAATCAATTTGAATTTATACAACTCTAAGAAGTAGAATATTTAAATTATAATATATGCGTGTAGAACGCATAAGCATCATTTTTAGAGAAAATGTAATTTTACTCACAAAATTTTTTTTCTCATTAATTTATTAGTGAGAACCATTATATTAATGTAAATATATGTTATTGAATATATCATGTACAAATTAAAATAAAATAATTTTTAAATAGTGATTAATTTAATTTTCTAAGATTAAAATATATTCTGTACCAAAATATACTATTTCTAGAAAACAAAACTCTTCAACAATGAATAATTTTATCATCACTTATATGTCATTTATAGACAATGTTTGAAGAGTTATTACTTTTTTTACATTCAATACAAATATATTTCATCAAAAAAAATATAGGATTAGTGATCAAAATACATAATATAATGAAAAATTAAATTGCAATGACCTTGAATTTCCATGTATTTTTTGTAATTAAATGGGAATTTTATAAGTCTGTGAAAATTGACAGTGCGTGATTCTGAGGCCGAGAGTGCCCAAAATGAATTTCAGAACTTTTTTCGGGTACATTCAGTAAAAGTATGAGAAGGTTTTTCTAACTTTTGAACCGGTGCTCGGAATTGAAATCTGAGGGCCTCGTTGAACTCACAACACCGATATTCAGTTAAGGTGACTTTGACCTCGATAGAAATTGGTCGAGGGTGAAAGGTAACTATTGGGTTTTTTGTTGAAATAAGAAAATAAAATAAACACACATTTTATTTATTTTATTTTCATTGTAACCACCCTCTTGTGGATATTGTGGAGGTAGGGACCATATGAATTTTATTCTCCAAATTGAATGCTCAGTGGAGGGGACCACATAATCCTAACCTCCCTTGTGGATATTATGGTGTTGGGGACCACCTGAGGTATAAACTTTTTGAAACTCCCCACATAATGAAGCGGAAACCCTATCAACTCCCTCCTTAATTTGGAGGAGCCTCTTGAGCTTCCTACACATTAATTATGCCAACGCTCCACATAAAATTGGGCCAACATAGGTAATTAATTTATCTAATTTGAAATTTTTCCAACAATTAAAATTGGGGGAGACCCTTTTTATTTTGGGGGGTTTTCCTTTTGAGAGCATTCATTGGAAAAGGAGAGATTGCTCTTGGTGTGAGAAAGCTCTCCAAAAAGGAACTTCACCTCCCAACGAGTAACGCTCTTCCAATGAAGAATGACGACCTTGACTTCGACATTCTTCATCGGGACTTCTTCCGATGTGGGACCTCTTTATCTATGACAAATCGACGTTCGTACTTTCTTCTCGTGCCAACGTCACCGAACAACCTGAGGTAGAGGTTTATTGTGAATGATTAAATTTTTTTTACCCATGTTCTTCCCTTCTAAAATAAGGAATGTAGATCAACTTTCTAATTAGTTGATCCACATATGTTTTCTTTTTAGAGTTTAGAAACAATCATTTAATGAGGTTTTTACATTCATCATTCTTATTTAGGTGTAGCCTTTTGCTACCACCCAAACGCGGAGGGTGCCGACCAAAAAATCATTTCCCGACCCCCTTTGTCGTTCTGCTTCTTTTGTGTGTTCTCCAAAATGGATGAAGGCGACGAAGAAGAATGAGAAGAGAGGCCAGCTAAACCAGCCAACAGCAAAGGCACGATGCCCCACTGACCCGCGGCTCTACTGGTCAGGGCCTCTGTGCCTTACCGCCACCCGAGCTAGAGCTGCTGCCGCCACTGCCCTGGGAGCAAACCGCCGCCCCCTGGCCGAATCGCCTCCCCACGGCTGGACCGCCGCCCCCGGACGGACCCCCTTCCCACGCGACCGCCTCTACAAGACCGGATTGCTACCTCATGACAGGAATGGCACTCTAGGGACGAGCCGTCCCGCAGTCTTGTGCCGCCCTTGACTAAGCTACCTCAGGTCGGGCCGAGCCACCCTGTGCCCTCGCAGTACTCCTATGTTCAGCCGCCCTCGCGACCCTCACGGGCTAGCCCGCCCATCGCAGGTCGGCCCAGACCCAGTGGATCTTCCCAGGTCATCCTGATCTAGGTTGGCTCATGCTGGGTCAGGCAGGGTCGGTTCGAGTGGGTCGGAACGGACCCGGGCCCACTACGACCCTATTACATTCATTTGACCATAACTTTGGAACCGGATGTCTGTTAGACGAACCGTCAGTGGCATTGGAAATCATGGAGCGAATAGTTCCTTTTGATTTATACCCCACTGTGGTTTGGATTAAGATGGTGAATGGTCAGGTTGGATCGATCATGAATCCAACCGTGCCCCTGGGACTAAAAGGCTACTAACTCACAGACTGGGTGTCTGATTGATGTGACATCTATTTCGTTGAGACCCTTATGTCCTGGTGGACCTCTAAGAAACTTATTTGTGGGTCTTCATGGTATTCTTAGTATCAAATAGTAGCATGTGGGGCAGATCCTCTTGGAGATGAGCAAGCATAGTGAGGGCACCCAGTGGCGGGCTAAGACATGATGACTGTTGACCTTTTTGACTAAGAGTGACTTCACGGGTCTAGTGGGGAGCACCTCTATGTGACAGTGTGGACCCATGGTAAAGAGTTCTTCTATGTGATTGGGAATAACCATGGTACTTGATAGGAGGAGTACCTCATTAGGCTATGAGGGGGAGTACCTTTGTGTGACACAGTAGACCCACAGTACTCAACAAGAGGAGTCCCTCAGCAAGTCACAAGGGGAAGTGCCTCTGTGTGAAGTGGCAGAACCATGGTAGGGAGTGCCTCTGTGTGATGTGGAAGACCCACAGAACATGACAGGATGAGTACCATAGCAGTCCAAGGTTAGTGGGAAGCGCCTCTATTTGACGCGGCAGGGCCACTGTACTCGATAGAGGAGGAGTTCTCCAGTAGCTGAGGTGTTCGATGTTTTGTTCGAAATGTTACTTGATACTACCCCTAGAATAAATCCTGGTGTGATATGAGTAAGAACCTCTATGATTTCCTCATGATTTAGATGTATTACTTGATTAATTAGGTATATTTATGGGAATATACATAAGTAGGGTTATCTATTGATTTCATAATTTTTGTTTTATCCTTGTTGGATTTTGTGAGACCTAGAGGGTCTCGGGGTCCCTACTGATTATTTTTATACTCACACATGCACTTAACCTTGTTGTGTTGGATGCAGACGTTGGACAACACTAACTGAGGCTAAGAGTTCCAATACTGGACGGTACCTGGATGAGGACCTTACGATGAGTTGGTACACGGAGGAGATGGACAAACATGGAATACTGAGGAGGTGATCTGTGTCTACCCTTCAGGTAGGAACCTCATAGGATGACCCAACAACCGAGTTTCCAATTTCTTCAGTTGAATTATATCACATTTTTTACTTATATTTTGGAGTTGGGCTTGTATTCTTCCCCTCTTTTCTTTTAGCACTATTTTGTTATACAGTATACTTGGTGTTTCGTCCAGCTGTGTGGTTTCTTGTGTGTGTGTTTACAGCTTATAAAGGCAATTCCTTCCCAGTTTTTTAAAAATTACACCTTTCGTGTTAGTCTCCATCCCCTGGCCTATGGAAGGCGGGCTTGGGGTAGTCATGACACGGGCCCCGAGGGATGGGTTGTGGCAAATTGGTATCATAGGAGTCAGTTATACTGAAGAAATATGACTCTGATCTTTTCTATGAGGCAATAGTGTTATGTTTAATGAGTGAGGTTTTTAGTTCAGTGAGTCTAGTATTGGTGCGGCTGCTGACGTATCAATACACTAGGACTCTAACTTCTAATTTCCGACTCTGTGCACAAAAACACTGATTGCATGTGTGTTTTCAAAAGTTTTCTTTGTGGTCATTTGAGTATTCTCACCGGGTATAACATTAAGCACAGCAGAAATAACTTCTTAACCATGGAACACATGTTTCTTTTCAAGATGCCTATACAAGACAGCTAACTAGAGTTCTGAGAGATGTACGCACTAATATCCCACCGAGCGACGAAGCCTCAGTGTAGGTCCTTTTTCTAGTTGAGGCACTAGTGGAGAGACCAGTGGTTCCACTCCCCATTGGGCCACTGATGCCCCTAGCCCCATAAGTAAAAGTTGCACGCCACTTGAGTGCATTTCACGAGTTCCAGTACCAAAGGAAACCCAGGTTATGGGGAGAGATGGACCCGTAGGCTATTGAGGATCAGCTGGTGGCTGTGGTGATTGTCTTCCAACTCGTAGGGACACCAGCCGTTCTCATGGTTATCCTTGCCGCCAGCCATCAACATGTAGCATCAGGAAGATTGTGGAGCTTGATTCTTTAGGTTCAATACGAGGTGGCGTGACTCTAGGAAGATGTCGAGAGCCTGTTTCAGACAGATTTTGTCTCGGAAACTCTTTGCGTATTACTCATATATGAGCTTCTTCATATGCAGCAGGGAAGCATGACTATTGCTTAGTACTCAGTGAGGTTCACTGACCTCTCATGCTACTCCACAGATATGGTATGGTACTCTTTATTGAGGGAATAAACCTATGATCAGGGGCTTAGTTGGGAGATCAGTGTTTCGATGATCTCACTCAGCATCCCAACGCAGGTGGGGTTGTTAGGGAGAGTCCTCTTGGTGGAGAGTTTCTCTGTCGAGCTGTCACCAGTGGTCAGAACCACTACCAGTCGTCACAGAGCAGAGTCTTCTGCAGCTGGAAGTAGACATACATCATAGAGGTTCAAGAAGACCATACCTACAGGTGGATGACGGCATCACTCTAGATTAGTTGTGCGGTTCACCCAAGGAAGAGCCAGTTTTACCAGGAGTGGGTAGTGTTACACATGCAGTGGGTAGGGTCACATGGCTCGTGATTGTCTGACCCGTCATAAAAATGATCAGAAGACAGTCGAAGGACTGCTCAGGCAGAGATAGAATTTCGACCGAGGGGGGGCTGTAAGGAGAAGGGATATGTGGTAGGGGAGATGCCTATGCAGCTGGCGGTGGGCGACAATTTGAGGTGTTTCCGCCACCACCACCAAGAGGTCTACCCCGACCACAAGGAGCAGGTGGACAGGGGAGAGCTCAGCTCCAGGTAGCGGAGGCTTATGATCATGGCGCTCTAGAGATGATACGAATTGCAATCTGTGTCTACTCCACAATAGTTGTAGTACATATAGACATTGGTGCCAGTCATTCTTTTATTGCCACTATCCTCATTCGGATCTTAGTGATTCTGACGTAACCTTTGGATCGATCCTTATGGATAGAGACTCCTACGGGAGAGGGTTTGACAATTATGCATTGGTTCCAGCAGTGTGAGCATACTCTAGGAGGAAATATATTTGGATGGGCTCTCCTAGTAGCGGCGTTGAGGCCTTACGATGTCATTTTGGGTATAGAATGGTTATCTATAGTCTATACTCAGATAGACTATATTAGGCGCAAGGTGTGGTGCGTCCACACAAGTGGGACCAGTTTTACCTTCACCGGTAAGAAGAGAGACTATGCAGCATAGGATGGACTTACCCAAAGGAGAGTGTGGTTGATCACTCATTAGTTGGCTAGCATTACCCTCAGAGCTGTTGATTTGGAGAGTCCGGGTTTTCCTATAGTGGTGGAATTGTAACCTGATGTTCTCCATGATGATGTTTTGAATCTACCTCCTCACATAGTGGTGGAATTTTACACTGACTTGTACCCCGAGATGGAACATATATCTACACCAGTATATTGGATGGCTCCCATGGAGCTTTGTGAGCTGCGTGTATAGCTGGAGGACTTACACGGGAAGTGTTTAATCTGGCCTAGTGTTTCTCCTTGGGAAGCCCCGATTCTGTTCACCAAGAAGGGAGATGGGAGCTTGAGGCTTTGTGTTTTCTATTGGCACCTGAACAAGGTGACCATAAAGAACAAGTACCCACTCCAGAGGATTGACGACCAATTTGATCAGATTAAGGGAGCATGGTGGTTTTTGAAGATAGACCTAAGATCATGCAATCACCTTCATAGAGTGCGAGATGAGGATGTGGAGAAGACAAACTTCATATGCCGGTACAACCATTATGAGTTCATGGTTATTACATTTGGTGTAACCAACACTCCAACAGTGCTCATGGGACTCATGAATAGGATATTTCATCCATACATTGATCGCTTTGTAGTGGTCCTCTTCGACGAGATTCTGATCTACTCGCCTAATGAGGAGGAGCATACCTATCATTTGTAGGTAGTGTTGGACACACATTGATAGCACCATCTTTATGGTAAGCTCTTGAAGTTCTAGTTTTAGATTTGAGAGGTTCACATTTTTGGACATGTCATATCAGAGGGTGGAGTTGTGGTAGATCCAGTGAAGGTGGAGGCAACATTTTCTTGTAAGCCACCCAGGAGTGTGATGGAGGTACGATGTTTCCTGGGTTTGGATGGATACTACCAGAGGTTTGTGCCATATTTCTCCAGAGTTTCAGCACCACTATAAACATTGAAGAAGAAGGGAAAACCCTTCGTGTGGTCGGAGATATGCCAATGGAGTTTTCAGGAGCTGAGAAAGATTCTAACTAGTGCTCCCATAGTGAGGATATCAGAGGAGGGTGTGGGGCATGTAGTTTACTGGGATGAATCCGGCACTGGACTCGGATGTGTTCTGATGCAGGAGTGAGCAGTGATCACATATGGTTCTCGACAGCTGAGACATCATGAGAAGAACTATGCTACCCATGACCTGGAGTTAGCAATAGTTCTCTACACCTTTAAGATGTAGCAACACTATCTGATGGTCAAGTTATTTACAGTATACTTTGGTCACAGAAGTCTCAGGTATATCTTCTCTCAGAAGGACTGGAACATGAGACAATGACGTTGGATTGATTTCCTCCATGACTATGACATCGAGATAGTCTATACTGATGGGAAGGGGGACGTTGTTGCAGAAGAAATCAACAGGAGATCTTGTAAATAGTTGCTAGGTGAGGCGACAGAGTAGTAGGCCACTTTTTAGATATTCTTTGTTGATATAGACAGATCGTCTATTCTACAATCTCTTACAGTCACTCCTCTGCTTCTTCAGAGAGTCAAAGAGGCGCAACATGGGGACGCTGACTACGAGGCACAATGTGCTCAGATATCCATAGGACATGCACCTAATAGATTTTTTGAAGGTGGGGAGCACGTCATCTTATTTAGATGATGTACCATGCTACCGTTGTCCTGTCATAAGGGAGTGTTGAGGGAGTTCTGCTCATCTCCTCTAGCGGTACATACAAGAGTGCCGAAGATGTACTAGAGTCTCCACCAAGAGCACTGGTGGTCGGGAATGAAGAAAAAATAGTTGATTTTTTCTCTCGGCGCCTCACTCTTCAGTAATTGAATGTGGAGCCTCAGGTACCAGCAGTCTTGGTTCAGCCTTTAGAGGTCCCAGAGTAGAAGTGGGACGGGATATCCAGGGACTTAGCAGTAGGACTTCCACGTACATCCAGATGAAATAACTCGATTTGGTTGATCGTAGACCGACTCACCAAGTTGGCCCACATCCCACCGATCAGAGAGAAAGGTTCAGTAGAGAGATTGGGACGCCACTATGTATAGGAGATTGTACGGCTACATGTAGTACCCTTGACGATTGTCTTCGATCATGATGCATGTTAAAATTCCCAAATACGGAAGGTGTTGTAGGAGGGTTTTGGGATGTAGCTTCATTTGAGCACCGCCTTCCATCTTCCGAAGGATAGTCAGACTAGGTAGATCATTCAGACCCTCAAAGACATGATCCATGATTGTGTCCTCAACTTCGGTAGCAGTTGTGAGGATCACTTACCTTTGGTGGATTTTTCATACAAAAACAGTTATCACTCCACCATTGGTATGGCAACTTTGAGGCATTGTATGGGCGAACTTGTAGATCACTTTTTTGTTGGAATGAACTAGGGGAGTCAGCACTAGTGGAACCATAGAAAGTAAAGGCTATCACAGAGAAGTTTCAGATCATCCAGGAGCGGATGAAGACTGTACAAAGCAGGTATAAGTCGTATCCTAACAGGAGACAGAGACCTCTTGAGTTCAAGGACGGAGACCACGACTTTCTATGGGTCTCTCCTTGATGAGCTTTGCAGAGATTTGGATGAGGTGGAAAGATATCTTCGAGATTCATCAGACCTTTTCAGGACCTCAGTAGAGTTGGTGAGCTGGGGTACCCCTTATCTCTTCCACCTCAGTTGCACCGGGTGCATGATGCCTTCCATGTATCCTAGCATAGAAGATACATGTATGACCATTCTCACATCATCGACCATGACGAACTGGATGTCAACAATGGGGATACTTTTACGGAGGTTCTTGTAGATATTTAGGATCGAGAGGAGTGGGTCCATCATGGATTGTTAATACCTCTGGTGTACATTCATTGGAAGCATGAGAACCTCTAGGAGAGAACAAGGGAGTGGGAGAATCAGATGTGTGCTCAGTACCCCCACTTTTTTTCATAGTTTTGCAATGTGGCTTATGGTGACATAATTCCCTGAAATGGGGAGAATGTAATGACTCAGAATTTCCATGTTATTTTTTTTATTAAATGGGAATTTTACGAGTCTGAAACAAATTGACGGTGCATGAATTCGAGGCTCTAAGTGCCCAAAATGAAATTTTGAACTTTTTTTGGGTACATTCAGTAAAGTGTGAGCAGGTGTTTGTAACTACTGAACCGATGCTCGGAATTGAAATTTGAGGGCACTGTTGAACTCCCAGCGCCATTATTCGCTTATGGAGATTTTCACCTCGATGATAGTTGGTCGAGGGTGAAATATAATTTTAGGTATTTTCATGGAAATAATAAAATAATATAATAACACATTTTATTTTATTTTGTTGCAAACACCCTCTTGTGGATATTGTGGAGGTAAGGACCACATGAGTTTTATTCTCAAAATTGAATGCTCGGTGGAGGGTACCAGCCGATACTAACTTACCTTTTGGATATTATGGTGGTGGGGACCACCCGAGGTATAAACCTCTTTATAATCCCCACATAATGAAGGAGATACCCTCTCAAATCCCTCTTTAATGTGGAGGATCCTCTTGAGCTTTATCCACATCAACTATGCCAACCCACCACATTAAATTGTTCCAAATTAGTTAATTATTTTAGCTAATTTGAAATTGTGCCAACAATTAAAATTGGGGGAGACACATTTTATTTTGGGGGGTTTTTCTTTTGGGAGTATTCGTTCAAAAAGGAGAGAGAGCTCTTGGTGGGAGAAATCCCTCCAAGAAGAACCTCACCTCCCAAAGAAGAACGCTCCACCGACGAAGAATGTTGACCTTGACTTCGAGCTTCTTCATCAGGACTTCTTCCAACATGGTACGTCTTCATCTAATACAAATCGACATTCGTACTTCCTTCATTTTCCAACATTAATAAACAACCTGAGTTAGGGGTTTAAAGTGAATGATTATATTTTTTTTGTCCATGTTCTTCCCCTCTTAAACAAGGAATGTGGATCAACTTTCTAGTTAGTTGATCTGCATATGTTTTCATTTTTAGGACTAGAGAATAGTCATTGAGGGGGTGTTTGACATTCATTATTCTTGTTAATGTTTAGTCGTTTGCAACCACCCAAATGCAGAGGGTGTGGGGTAAACAAACACGGTCCAACCCCCTCTGATGTTTTTCTTCTTTTGTGTGTTCTTGCAATGGATGAAGGCGACGATGACGAATGAGAAGAGAGGTTGGATAAACTGGCCACCGATGAAGGCACGCTGCCACACCACCCCGTGACTCCACCGTCCGTGGCCTCCATGCCTTACCACTACCCGAGCCGCCCCCGCCGTCGTCGCCCAAGCCGCCACCCTGTGGGCAGACCACCGCCTCATGGTCGAACTGCCACCCCGCGGCCTGACTGCCACCCTGCGGCCGGACCACCGCCCCATGGCCAGACCACCTCCTCGTGGCTGGACCGCCTCCTCATGGATGGACCGCTGCCCCATGGCTGGATGGCCTCCCTATGGCTGGAACCCTGCCCCGCGGCCAGGCACCTGAGACTAAACGGCTGATAACTCAAAGATCGAGCATTCGATTGATGCATCATCGATTTCGTTGTGACGCTTATGACGTGGAGGACCTCTGAGATATTTCTTCGTGGGAGTTATTCATAGTTGGCATATTGAACAATATCTTGTGGATTAGATCCTCCTAGAGATGATTGAGCATAGTTTGGGAACCCAGTGGCTGGCTGAGACTTTATGACTGCTAAACTTTTCGACTCAGAATGACTTAACGGGCCCAGTGGGGAGCGTCTCTGGGTGACGCATCATACCCATGGTAAGGAGCGCCTATGTGTGACATGGAAGACCCACAATACTCTATAGGAGGCGTACCTCAGTAGGCTATGAGGGGGAGTGCCTCTGTGTGACACAGCAGACCCACAATACTTGATAGGGGAGCTCCTCAGCAAGTCATGAGGGGAAGCACCTATGTGTGACGTAGCATACCCATGGTGGGGAGTGTCTCTGTGTGATGCAGAAAACCCACATATATCGACAGGAGGAGTACCATTTCAATCCAAGGATAGTGGGATGCTCCTCTATGTGACGCGACATGCCCACTTTACTCGATAGAGGAGGAGTTCTCAAGTAGGAGAGGTGTTCAACATTGTGTTCCAAATGTTTCATGATACTACCCCTAGAATAAATCCTGGTATGAGCTGAGTCAGAACCTATGTGTTTTCCATATGATTGTGATGGATTACTTGATAACTTAGGTATATGTATGGGCTTATACCTAAGTAAGGTTATATGTTGATTTCATACTTTGTGTTTTATCCTTGTTGGATTTTTTGAGACCTAGAGGGTCACATGGTCCCAATTGAGTATCATTATACTCACCCATGCACGGGCTATGCCCGCACATTGTTTTGTTGGATGCAGACGACGGACGGACAAGGAGTACTGAGGAGGCGATCTGTATCTACCCTCCAGGTAGTAACCTAGGAGGATGACCCAATGGCTGACTTTCCCTTTTCCTCAGTTGTATTGTATCATAGTTTTACTTGTATTTCCCAGTTCGGCTTATATTCTGGCCCCTTTTTCCTTCAACACTATTTTGTTATACAGTTTACATGGTGTTTTGTCAAGCTGTATGCTTTCTTTTGTGTGTGTTTACAGGTTGTAAAGGAAATGTCTTCCCAGTTTTAGGGAATTGTGCCTTTGATGATAGTCGCCAGCCCTTGGCCTATGGAAGGTATGCTTGGCCTAGTGACGGTACAGGCCCCAGGGGATGGGTCGTGATATAAATACCTTTAAATCATTATCTTTTAACATAAAATGATATCATTATTACCATTTCATAATGAAGATATTATTTCCACATAATTAATATATACATTACCATTAATTAATACTTATATATATATATATATTAATATTTACTTATCTATATTCATATCATCCAATCCAATGGCTAGGTGATAATAGTAACATTAAATATTAATATTTCAATAGTATATCAAGGTTCATTTAAGATAATTGTTGTGAGTAACAAACAAAATCAAACACATAAACCAAATTTAAGGAAAATATGATAAACATTTTCATGGTGTTATATTCTTGGTGAATTATGTTATAGTAATTTCTATAATTTCTCCTCTAATCCCTCCATTAAATCTCTCTTCTGCTTCACCCAACTAATCATGATTAAATCACCCTCTCTTGAGATCTAACTTGCTTCTAGGAATCTCTATCCTTAATATAATGGTTATTTTTTATTTTCTCATTAGTATGGTCTAATTTTAATAAGTCTTGTTTAATATAATCCCATATTATTATGTTTTATTAAATCTATGCTTCCTTTGAATTTAAATATTTCATCTCTGGGGTTCATATTATGTTTTTGAGATTTAAGGAACCCTAGTTGAACTAGGTGGTATTACTTTTAATGATAGATCCCCAATTATTTATGTAAAACTATAAATCAAATTCCAGAAATTCTATGGGAGATCATGGGTTTTCATGCATGCATGGGTGTGTATTTAATGGGAATCCATTTTCTTAGGTTATCAAAGTGACTATGTGTGTATGGATGGAAGGAATTAACCCTCCAGGTGTGTCTGTATAGATTTTTTAGTATGAGAAATTCCTAATCTAAGATTATATTTAATGTTTGTGTTACGATATTCGTCTAGTTAAATTGTGAATAAACTAATCATTAAAATTCATGGTTATCGAATTAATGAGCTTTTCAAATGACTTCTGAATATGGGGTTTATCTTCATCAATTTTAAATATATTAGAATTTTTGAATGGATAAAATGATTGGTTTTTTATGGGTTTTATGAAGGGGAATCTAGTGGGTTATTCCCTTAAGGTGCTTTTAATTTTGATTTATTATTTGAGACAATTGTTCAAACATTGTATATTAGGAATTTAAAATTTCATGCATATTTTATTTTGTTTTATGTATGAGTAGTACATGGGACCTCAACCTAATTGATAGGGTGCTACTATATGGAATAATTGTGATATCTAACCAAGATTGATTGGTTATTCGTGGGAAATGTCACTATGATGCCTCATCCTTAGTGATAGGCTGTGAATATTTTATATCAAGGAGAGACCTCACCCTTGGTGATAAATATTTGGTTTCAGACATGATAATATTCATAAAATCTAAAATTGAGAATCATTTTTATGATGGCTTGTATCTATAGTTAAAAATTAACTTTTTATGAGTACAAGGATAAAGCTAGTATGATTACGGTTACAAATGAATTTGTTAAATTTTCATGACTCGAAACAGATTTTTTTCTTATTTTTAATTCAGTTTCTAAAATTTAATCCACTTATATACTTTTGTGTGTGTGTGTGTGTTTTAATTATGTTAAGTATACATTAGTGGTGACTTATATATATTATATTCAAACCCAACATGGCCACCCATGTTCAAGCGCATTATATTTCCTGGAATCTAGGTAATGGGGGCCTCTATGTGGGGATTGTAAGCTAGTTAGTTATTTTTATTGATCAATGATTGACAAGGATGTAAAGATGAGTCATTTTATAGAAATACCATTATGTTCTTGTGTTCTTCTATTTATTTTCTATATTGATCCACCACTTGTGGGAATCACTCTGACTATGTATCTATGATAGACCGAGTAAAATTTTATATTTCTTGGGATATAATAATTTTTTTTCATATCCTACGATTGTTTTACTATTTATTTATTTATTATTATATCTTGTTTTACTCATATAATTATCAGTTAGAAGATATTAAATGAGTAGTCTTTTAAATTTATGGTTTTGGGCATCATTGATAGTCATTAGACACAAGTGTACAAGGATACATGCATGAGACTATGTTTCTCTCTACCTGAGACATGGGGAACTTGTCCATGAAATTATAGTCAAGCACATTATACATTATAAAACAGACAACCCTTGAGCTCCACTATTATAACTATTATAACAAATCATTATTTAGATAATCTTAATCTCATGATACATTATTAATAAATACATCATCAACACGTTATCAGGTGATGTGTTATACCTAGAATTAAATATGATAATAATTGTCTAAATTTATTTCAAATGATATCCAATATCATTCATCTTATGAAATAAGATATTATACTAAAAATTTGGCCCATTATAAACTATGACATAGTGACTCTCACAATGTCATGGATTTTTTATTTATAATTATTTTTTAACAAAGACCACATGTATGAAATATTATTGGAACTAATTGGGTAATGAAAAATATATTAAATGATAATATAATATTATTTTTACAAATAAGTTATGACTTATTTTCAAGGGTTATATGATGATTAAACGAATTGATATAGTGGATAATTTTCATTAAGTTTGATTATTGAGTCATCGGAATATTCTTTTAAAACTTTATTCAAATGAAATTAAATATGTATCATATTAATGTAAAAAATTACTTTGTAAATTGGTGTCCCTATTTAGAAGGTACACATTAAACAACCACATAGATTTTTTCCTAATAGCGTGGAAAAAAATATCCTTCAAAGGTGTTTATATCACAAAAAAATCACTATGTACTTGATAGGATATAATTGACACATTTAATATGATGTTTGAATTTAAGAAATTTTTTTTTCATCATTATATCTATTTTCAGATTCCAAATGAAAAATAAATTATAATATTTGAATATATTGATGATGTCAATGTTGGTGGAAGTAAATTTGTATCGTGTGAGTAGTTAATAAATCTCTGTAGATGCTGAAAATGTCCGTAACTCTCGGAAAAAGTTTCGAAATGACGAAGCAAAGTCATATTTGGAATCAGAGGTCCGATCCGGAGGCTCGAGAAGTGGTGCGCGAAATAAAGGAGGATCTGTGTGAAATATTGTTGTGCGCTCGAAGTATCCTTGGGATTCGCGTAATCGAGCCGATGAGGCGCGCAATATATGCGCGCCCAGGTTCTTCGCAGTGAGATTTTGTTCACCGACAGCTCCCGGTGTGGAAGATTTCGCACGCCGCCTGGATTCTGCGCCGGCCGATGCCTATAAATAGGTGGCGACCCCAAACGGTTTGGGGTTGCAGAATTCGGATCGGCTCTCGTGCGAGCAATTCGACCCCCCCCCCCCCGGCATGCAATATGACTTCCAGGTAATTCCCCTTTTTGCGCAACCTTGCCCCGGGGTTCGCCTATGCGCGCAACTCCACCGGCTTAAGTGAATTTGCCCCCTCCTCTGGGTTCCTTCCTTGCGTGCAATCCCCTTCCGTACGTGCAATACCCTGCATGCAATTACCTCTCCGCGTGCAATTCCCTGGATCCAATTGCACGCCATCCCAGTGTTTTGCGCGCATACCTTCTCTTTGCGCGCAAAACCCAGGACTCTTCACCTTGATACCCCTTGGATGCCTCTCTACGCCGGCACATGATGTCTCCCTTTTCAGGCATGCGCTCCATGCGTTGTTTTCCCATATGGCCTTCCAGGCTCGTGCGAAGTAACCTCAATGTCCCATGGGTGGTGTTTCCCATTGTGTTACATTGCCTTATGCTTCTCCGCATAGGCACGCTAACGGCTATTGCTTCTTCGCATAGCCATGCTAACGTGGACCCCTAGATGGTTCACCCTGCGGCCCCCCTTCACTACGGCCTTGTCTATGCCATCCCTCACACAAGGGGTAGAGGGAGTTGGGCATGTAAGCCCTAGGGGTGTGGAGCGAACCCACCTCATCCAAGCTGCAGGACGTTAAACTGCTACGCACCTCGTCCTTAACACATGACGTTAAACTATGGTCTGACCCCATGCTTCGCACGCAAGGTACCCCCATCTCAGGCATTCTTTACTCCCACTCGTCTCCACGGGAATAAACTCTTCCTTTCATTGAATGAGATCCTCCTTGTCGGAGTGGCGTTTGTCCGTGGGCGAAGGGCCGCCTCAAAGCGTAATCCCCTAGCCTCTCAACGGATGGTTGCACCCGTGCATCTCCATGCTTCCCCCTGCCAAGGCTAGTGGAGTCCTTTTCCCACTACGCTTTGTCACTCCATGGGCCTCCACCCTGGAGTAAGTCCCGGCACCAAGGGCCGCTAACCACGCGTAAGCCCCTGTTTCCTATTTAGGCTGCCCAACGCGTAATCCCAATTCCGCTTCTCACGGATGCACCCTTTGCGACGTGATCATCCGGTCCCTACTGCCTCTTATTTCTCACACCGACCATGACTCACGTGGGCTTAGAGAGCGCATCGACCATGACACCACCATGGTCCGCCTCAGAATGTAAGCCCCATACCAGCGAACTAGATGGACTTTGATCCGTGATAACGCATGGTACGTACGAAGCCTCCACAAGGTTCAATCCCACCACTCGATCGTCCCGACCTCTCCACGTCGGTTCCCTGACCACCATGGGTCGCCTAAGAACGTAAGCCCCATACCCACCATGGGCCACCTCAGTGCGTAATCCCCAAATCCCTCGTCCCGCATGACATTAAACTGTATGCCCTCGTCCCGCATGACGTTAAACTGTATCTAATCCCGCATGACGTTAAACTGTATTCACCCTCTTGGACCATCTCAGAGTGTAAGCCCCATTTCTCACACCAATGTCTCATCCTGACTTCCCCCCTGATCCCACGTGCCTTGGGAAGCTCATGCCATAGCCCGGAGATCTTACTTCCCCCAGGCTCCAATCCATGCATTCATTCTCATGGGTCACCTCTCCAGGTGTCCCACCGTACCACCGAACTACGCCGACCTTGATTCCCTACCATGGGGATATGTAGGAAGCCTCCATGTGGTTCAATCCCGTCATTCCACCATCCATCATGATCCTTACACAGGCCTCCAAATCCCGGTGAGATCATGCCACCCCATCCCACCCCATGACATCCAGGAAGCCGCCCACGTGTTGGCCCCAACATTGGTGTTCCCCCTAGGGGTCCTTCAACCCGATCCGTCTCCGCAAGATGTTAAACTCACGACATTTCCCGTGTTAAACATGGGAAGCTGAGGAAAACCTCATATGGTACACATTCCCCGAGTTTGATGTGGGATGTCTCGGTCTTTCATGCCCTCGAGAAGCCCTGTGATAAGGGAAAGAAGAAAGACATGCCAACGACACCCCAACGTGACCATTCTCTTCACCAAAGGTTGCTACCCCGACAAGTCCCCTTGGAGCTTCTCGACAGAAGCAGTGTAATTAAATGGCATCCATGTAGATATGGCGCCGGGATTGAGCTTCATGAACCCGTCTTAAATCTATGAGGGAGACTCGGACTAGGTGTCGAGCTCCGAGGAGGAATCCAGGGAAGAAAGAAACAGCATCCCATCATCCTGGTTTCGATCAAGGAGTATACGTCCCTGAACAAGGAACGGATGCCGCCCGCCTTTGGAAAGCGGGAATGCGGGGTAACAAGCAGCACGTCCTCCCCACAGACTGATGCGCGCGCCCCCGCGAAAGCGTCGAAAACAATCTCATGAAATCCAAATTTGAGATTTATATGATTATATAACTAATATTGATTTATGTAATATAAATAATTTAACATGTTAAGTAAATTTTATCTAAAAATTGTAGTATACTTTTGAAACATTGATGAAATTTAGTTTCTATAACATAAAAAAAATATCAACACCTACTATTTTGGGTATAACACCTAGAGTAAGTGAAGATATAAGTGACATTTATTCAAAACATTATATAAAAATTATTGGAAATTTTTTTGAATTCATGATAAAAATTTCTTCAAATTATGTTTAAACTTTTTTTAGCTATATGTTTTCAGAATGATCGAAAAAGAATCACACCTCATAGTTGTAATGTGGATATTATGGTATTTAAAATTAATTATTATATATGTTTTATAGTATTTATAATATAATAAATAAAATTTGACATTATATTGTGATGTTTATTGGGTAATATATGTACTTGAATGAAAGTCGTGAAGTGGGTGAACATGATATATTGGGGAAAACATTATTGATATGATAATAAAGAAGTAGTAATAGAATCAATTTATACTAAAAATTATTAATAAAATTTGGTTGATAAGACTTATTAATAAATAAATTTCATAAAGAAACAATTCGTATATAATTTTGAAGATGTGAAGTTGACCATTGTAATTTTTTGTGAAAATAAGATACTATTGAGAATAAAAACAACCCAGTGTAGTACTCAGGAAATAAATATATTGATATGAGGTTATATTTCTTTAAATATAATATATAAGAAGAGTTTTTTAATATTTAAGGAATTGTAACTACGTATGAATTAGAATATTTAATATAAAACCATTATAAAATAATGAATATTGGAAGGACAATTAAATACATGTAGTTTAACTATCTCCATTTACTTTTATATATTTAAAAGGAACAGATCACACAATATTTTTAATTTTTTAACAATTGGTTAAATATATTTATATGTTTTATAGAACATTAAATCATTAGGTTTTTCTATAAATTAATTTAAGAAAATTATTAAAATAATTAAAATATTATTTAAAGTAAATAGAAATATCGAGAATAGAGATAATGAATCATTTTATAGGTTGTATTTCGTAGAATTTTGTGATGAAATTTTTTGATATTTAAAATTTATTTTTCCATATTGTCTCCAATTAATACTTGATTTTCTTTATCATAGAAAATGTAATAAAGATTAATTTTCCTTATAAGGATATTCTTTGATGAAAATTTTAATGACTACCTGTTAAATTTTTTATAAAATGATGATAATATTTATAAATAGTTACTAATAAAATATTTCCTAAATAAAGGTTACATTTTAAAGAAAAAAAATTCTAAATGGGGAGAAGATTTGAGGAATGATATTTCAGAAATAGTGTTTATGTAATTATTATATTTGGTTGTTTAATAAGAGAGAATATAAAGGGGGATAAGTTTTGAGTTAAGAAAAAAAATGTATATATGATGTATAAGAATAAATAAAATTGTTTTTTAAGTAAATTCATTGTTTTTTGAATTTAAATGATTAAAAAATTTGTAGAAGGATTTTTTAGACGAATGCATTGATTATTAATTTATTTTTTGTATGTATTCTCTACATTGATTTTTTATTGGTATCATTTATATGAAGTAACTAATATTTTCCAAAAATGTGGAAATATTATATAATTTTATGGATTTGTGTATTATAAATTTAGTGTGGCATTTAATAATTGGTAAGCAATTACTCAGAAATCAAATAGTTGGATAAGAGAGAAATTTTAATATAGACTTTTATAAGTGAAACGTTACATTTAAATTGATAAAAAATCTGTAACATTATAAAAGTGTTGTTAGAGTAATCTAGTTGGAATTTTCTAATTATCTGAAAAAAATTAAAATAATTTTTTAATGTATGAAATAAATTAGTTTCATACTTTTGAACATTGATATAATGTTTTTTAATGAATTTATAATTGCGATACTGAGCTACAAAACATCAAATATATTTCAATAATTAATTTTCATGTGGAATTCATGTGAATTTATTTTAATATTTTGAAGATTTAATTTTTATAAGAATTTAATCGTGAGCATACATGGGATATTTAAATGAAACATTGTATGAAGTCATTGGATATTTGAATATTAAATTTTTCCCCTGTATATTATTGTCATATATGTGATATCTACAAGGGGGTTTAAAAGATAAACAATCATCCAGTTTTATCTTAAATTCAAGTTATATATTTTTAATGATGATAAAAAGAATTAAATTTATTCCCTTTGAAGACTAAAATGGATAGAAAATAAAGATAATTATTTCAGATAATAAATAGAATTCATTTATGACTATGATGGAGTTTTGATCAATAATTTTTCTAATTATCTATAATTCATTAATCTTAAGAAATATGAATAAATAATTTGTTATGCTTATATTCAAATGTGAAAATTTCTATGTTTAATTGGTATTTATTACAATGTATTTACTTTATAATTATATGTCATATGGGAAAATATAATTCATTCTTCTTAACATAGTGAACAGATAGGGGAAGAGGGATTGTCTCTTTGAGAAACATCTGTTAAATCATAAAATAATAATGGTTGTATTACTAGAAATGGATATTTGTAGCCTAAAAATAATAATCATGATATTTGTTTGTATTGATGGATTAGTATAATAATACCCTTTAATTTATATATTCAATTTATTTAACACATTTTGATGAACCAAGTAAATTGGATGTGTTCATTGTTCATAATGATTTATTTTTAAATTTTATATATTTCATGAGAATATTTTTTGGGGAAAAAAGGTGCATTTTGGAATAATTTTTTTAAGGCATCATGTGTAGCCTAATACACCCACATTGAGTATCCTTTTGGGACCTTGGAATGAATAAAAACTCATGTTGAGTATCATCAAATGTGAAATTTCTTTTTACTGTAACTTGTTGATCTTTATGGTAATGTTTAATGATATATTATTACTTTCATTTATCAGTCACAATAGTCCTAGAATAATTTATAAAAAATTAAATTTCTCTAATATTTTTACTCATAATAATATTATACATAGTGAGGAATATTGGTTATTTTTTAGGGTTTACCCTTGAAGAAAAATCATCTATATTCAATAATTTAGATAGATATACTTTTGGATTCTTCTCATTGGTACATATTTGGATACATGGCAGTGAATTTTTAATAATTTTCATATCAAAAACACATGAGAGGAAATTTACAATTGAATTATTCTTTGCTTCTTTTTTATTAGCGTATGGGAATAAAAAAACAAATTAACTTTTTTATCATTCATATCATATTCCACAATGTGTTGTATCATATAAGTGAATGTAAAATTTTTTGTCTTCTTCTCCATTATATTATTATCCTCATTCATACATATATCACAGGACATGATAATTCTTTATTGATCATATAATGGTACCATATTTATATATATTTTCTCCATCATACATATTTTGGGATTGAAATATGTAGTCAATATTAGTATGATATATTTTACCATTCTCAAACATTCAATGACTTAATATTATTTTCACATAAATTGAACTATGTCATTAACCTTTTTAATTAATGTATTAGAAGATTAAATTATTAGAATTTATTGAAATTTATATTTTTTCCATATAAATTTTTGTTTCAGTTATTTTAATTTTTAATCACCCTAATTAATATTCAAAAAATTAACCTTGTCACATTTAATAATTTTAAGGATGTCACCTTGGTCTACACCGTTGTTTATAGTTATCCTCCTAGTGTAGTCAGTTCATGTTATCTATATGAAAATCCATGAAATTTTCTTCATGGAAGGTTAAAATTCCATGTCTCTAATATCATGATATCAAATAGTAATTTTGTATCTAATTTTCCAATTTTTAGAAGTTTTTCCATTTAACATCATAACCAAATTTTCATTCACTATGGATATTATGATCTTTTATTTTTCCGAGAAAATACACCAATAGTATATCTAGCAGAGGGTGATCAACTACCTGGTTCATAGGTACGACGAGGAAGGGATCATCCCCACCATGGGAATGGCCTGTTTGGATCTAGAGGCGGCTGCGCCTCACCACCATTGTCGCCCCTGATGGCCACGCAGGGAGCCGCTGCTCCCCACTCCGACGTTCAACCGCTTCGGGAGCCTGTCCCCGGAGCGCCTTGACATATCCCTCCCATATGCCAATGAGGTGGGGGATGTCCGGGTCCGCCCGATCGGAGACCCATCCCAAGGGTTAACGGCAAGAACCCCCGCCAGGCTACGTCGACGCCGCCGCCCGACGCCCCAAGATGAGGAGCAGGCAATCTTCAGGCCCGCACCACCAGCTCTGACCCATCTGACCCGACGCCAGCGTCGGGCGCGAGCGGAAGAGAATGCCCATCCTGGGGCACCAACATCAGCAACCACTGTGGCCCGATCCACTTATGACTCCTGTTACTAGACCCCCGCACACGTTGAGCAGAGGCATCCACATGGTCGACTGGGATCAAAACCCCGACCGCCCTGGAGGATTGTTGGGTTGAATCTCCCGGTCACGGGCACTGGCAATGGCCACCGCGGACCAATCCACGGTAGTGCCACCCACCATGAAGGCTCATTAGATGACACTGATCTGCAAAGCTGAAGGCTTCTTTGCGACGGCTATGCTCTGGGTTTGACTCTTTCCAGTGCCCACTGCATCGAGAATGTGGTCACTCCCCCTACTACCGGCCACGAGTATGGAGTCGTTGCATATCCATTCGCTCACTCACATGAAGGTCCTCCCCGTGTCCCTTTCAACATTTGTCTCGGTGCGTCCCACACACTAGCCTTCAGTTCCCTCTGCCCCAGCTCTATTCTGGCTAGGGGACTCCTTGATGGAAATCATCCTTACCCTGAGGAGCCACCCAGGGGTAGGAAGGCTGGGCGTCGTCGCCGTAAGGGGAATTTCAGGGGAGTCCGGACGGAAATTAGACAAGTCCATTTCTCGGATTCTGAGGCGGAGTACAACTCGATGATGGAACCTTCCCCCAAACCCTTCGAGTTGAGGGCATGTATTGTGATGCGGTGCGTCAGTATCGTACTCCCCGAATGTGAGATCCGTATGATTCCCTCCTCCCTCTGAAGGTATATCCAGGAGGTCGAGGACTTGGCGCACCCCCAGGGGTCAAACCCGCAGTTGTCACTGGCCTCCCTGGAAGAACCTTCCGCCCCTATCAGGGAGGGTGGGGAACTTTTCTGGGGACCGACGGAAGAGCCTCGAAGTGACACACCCTCAGCAATCACCCACACTATGACAGGAGGCCCATTCTCCGTCCCATCCTATCACGACGTGTCAGCCAGGGCACAGCAACCCCTGGGGGATGACTCAGGGATCGGCGGCCAGTCGGCATGTTCGCTGTATTCCCCGCTGGCCAGCCCACCGTCCTGACGGTCTTCCTTGGCACCATTTCCAGTTCCCCGACTATCCTCAGTGAACGAGTAGAGGAAGCAAGGTACTGACCCTGAACCGGAGTCATGGAGCTTCTGGACTGTCCTTGCAGCGGGCCACTTCCCTGAGAAGTTTTGGCCGGTCGTAGAATCGGATTTTGATGTGCCAGAGTCACTCACCCCGGGAGTGTTTGAATGCTTCCGCCAGACCCTTCGGGTTACACACTCACGTCTTCTCCATCAGCTAGCACCTTATCCCGGGATCCAAGAACATCTCGAGGATATCGGTGAGCAGTGCCGTCAGGTCGACCAAGCAGCGCTCCCTACGGTTCGACACCCCGAGACATTAGGCCACCACGGGTCCCTCCAGCAACAATGTGTACAGATTTTTCAAGTACTCCGTAAAGTTATTGAGGAAGTCACCCCACATGCGAACATCCACGGATGGGGGAAGTACACTGCTCTTCATTTCTGTACGTTCCGCTGAAAGCCTGATTCACTGGGCAGCCCTGAGGGAACGTCGCCAAGGGCAGTGTTAGTCAACATGGCTGATCTTCAGATGGGGGAAAAGGTTTGGAGCCCCTCGATGGGGACTCACCCCCTGAGGAAAAGTCACTAATGGACACATCTGGGAGGATTACATGTCAACAGAGGAGCCTCCTAGGTCTCCATGTACCCACGGAGGAACTGACACTGAGCTGAAACATCGGCAAGGGTAAAGAGTCCGTCAGGTCTGTCAAACTCGCCGACCCATCTGCCTTGGTGCAGAAGGTAGAGGAAGATACCGAGAAGGACATTCTACGCCAACATCTTGCTGAGAAAAAGAGGCTGGTTGATGAGCTCTTGGCCGAACGCATTGCAGAGCGGCAGCCTGAATACGGTAACCCTAGACCAGGACAGCAGGGGCAGGAGCATCTACCCATTGCCGAGATTCCCCCGGGCATCCATGACCATGTTTTGTTCGCTGACAGGGGAGACGCCGGAACCCATGTAAAGAGGGCGCTATATGTTTTGATGAACCCTCCCGAGCATCGGGACCACCTGGGGGACCCTGCTCGGTTTCCTCCCACCACCCCAAGAGTCGCTCCGCCAGCCGTCGTACGAGCTGTGGAGCTTGACTACCGTATCGAAGAGACTAGAAATGCGCTTTTGGTCAGAGATCCTCGTTAGGAGAGGTATCCGCATAAGGATGATCTGATGGATGTACTCATCGCCCGCTTGGAGGCCCTGGAAACCCGTCAGGTGGTAATCCCACCAGACGGCAAGCCATACCCAGCATGGGTGGATGATATGCCGGCCCCGTCGGGATTTGGGAACCCCACTTTTGCCACATTTAACAGGACGAGAGACCCGCCAAAACACTTGGACCACTTCAACTCGTGGTGTGGGCCTATGTTAGGTACTCCGACACAACATGAGGCTACCAAGCTCCGTTGCTTCGTTCAGACACTGGAAGGACCAACATTTCTCTGGTACAGCCAGCTCTCTGTTGGATCTGTGACTAGCTGGGAGGACCTTTGCCGTCAATTCCTCTACCAGTTCAGTTCATCAAGCCGGAATATAAACATTGCAGACCTCTTCAGGTGCAAACAAAGGCCCGAAGAGCGAGTCGCGGACTTCGTCGCCCGGTGGAAGGGGCTCACGTACTCCCTTGACATGCCACTGACTCAGGAGAAATTACTGACAATGTGTGTAAGGAACATCAAGGCAGAGTTGTTTCCTTCTCTGATCACACAAAATTACCCTGGAGGCTTCCAGGACTTCTCGGACAAGGATCATCGCCTCGAAGAAGCCCTGCAATAGGCCGGTCAGGCACACCCGCTGCCTCCTGTAATCTCTGCAAGGAGATCCACCAGAGACAAGACCACTGTTGTGGCCCAGATAGAGGCCCCTAGACAGATAAAGTTACTACTAGTAAGGCCATATCAGTAGTCTCATAGGGGTCCACCCCCACGGGCACAGCCTCCGGCCCAGCAGCGACCGTGTCAAAATCGGCAGGCGCCTCCACGTAACGCACCGCCACCACCTAGGCGAGATAATCTGGCTCCACCTCCTCGACCTGCTCCTCCAGCCCCTGGTCATGGCCAGCCCCCAAGATCCCCCTTTCCAGTCAAAAGGAATCGGACTAACTCCTTTGGCGATGCCCAGGTCCACGGTTATTTCCGTAGCACCTTGGAGTAGAGGATCATGCGGCTTCCTGAGTGCCAGAAGCCAGAAGAGGCGTGTCTCACTAATCACCCTAACTACTGTCCTTATCACCAGATCCTAGGACACCCCATCCAATGATACTATGTGTTCAAGGACTGGATCCATGACCAGATTGACAACAACATAGTCAGGTTGGGCCCAGCCCCGACACAGGTGGTAGGTGTCTTCATGAGATCAGATGGTAGCGATGACAACGGGGATGAGTGGGAACAGGTTTCCAACCATGGGTCCTCGAATTATAATGACTGGATGGCCCACAGGACAGTCTCCCATGCCCATGGCATCATCTGTGCCCGCCTAAGTTAGACAGAGCCCTCAGAGTTTCTGAGTGCAGCTTTTTCATCATCGCCCCAGCCTACCTCTACCCAGAAGAGAAAGCGGCGACGCAAGAAGAAAGAACTCTCCCTTCCATTGCCTCCATCTTCCCGCACACTTGGTGATTTCATGCTCCCAGAAATGGGGATCCCTCCGAGACCCCGTCCGGTAGTGGTTGACTCCTCGAGTGAAAGCCTGGGGTACGCTTCGGTTAACACCGTAGAGTTGGTAAATCCCTTTTTGACTCCCGACGATGAGGAATGCCAGGTGGACTGCCCCAATGTCCCCAGTCGTCACAAACATCAGCAGAGTCGTGGCTACATGAATCACTGGGGCACGGAAGTCATCACCTCTAGTCAGGTCGTGCATGCTACCGAGACCAGGCAGCAAGCCCGGTAAAGAGAACAGTACTTGCAGCTCCCTCATCCAGTGTCAATAGGTTCGCTTCCACCACTGTCTATGTTTCTAGATCGGGCAGAACTTCCTCGTCTGTGTCACAACCATACTTGCCCTACCACCGGCCGACTACGGCCTTCCAGTCCTAGCACGACAGCCACCTCTCGGGTTTCAGCTAGTGAACAGCGGGATGTGCCTAGTACCAGTTAGTCACCGGTCCCGCCAGCAGGGCCCGTCATGCTCCCAATCACAGAGCGACCTCCTGTAAGCAGAATCTCACGTTTGGCTCGAAAGTTTGATGTTCTGAAGCATCTGGACAACATTCCGGCAAGTATTTCCATCCTTGAGGCCCTTCGCATATCGTCTGAAATGCATGAGGCGCTCACCGAGGCTCTAAGAAGCCCCCTCCAGTTTGAAGCGGAGGTAGCGTCCGCAGAAGCCTTCCACACCGAGGTGATTGAGAACTCTGAATGTCAGGTGGTTATCTCGTTTTCCGGTGAAGATGAAGACCTTCCCATATAGGGGCACATTCTCCCACTATACATCACCGGCCAGTTCAATGGCATGGAAGTCCATCGCTATCTTGTCGACACGGGTTCTGGGATCAACCTGATCCCAACTCAGACACTGCGGAAACTGGGGTTGTCTAAGGATGATTTAACTCCCTCCGACCTCAGGATCTAGGGGTATGACTGGACCGAGCAAATTCCACTCAGCAAGATTCTTATGAAGACCCAGTTCGGCGGCCTAATTGACAATACCAAATTCATGGTTGTCTCTCAAGGCACCGCCTAAAATGCGTTGATGGGTAGGTCGTGGCTCCACCTTCATGCAGCGGTCCCCTCATCGTACCATCAGTGCCTTAAATACATCCTTAAGGTTCGAGTGGGCATGCTCCAAAGAGATGCATCTCCATTTTCCCCTTGTGGATCTTGTTACCAGGACGCTAACTATTACAAGAGCTTGGACAAGCAGATCCTGGCAGGTGAGGTCGAGCCCGCCACTGTCACGAGTGATCCCTGGGTAGGTTTGGTTGATGCATATGTCTTCCCAACCCTTCGGTTGGAGGCCACGACCCCCGATATGGGAGAGTGCTTTGTTGTCTCATTTACTAGAGGAAGGCATATTTATGGGTCTAAACGATGGAGAGAAATCACCTCGTACTCTTACACCAACTAGGCTCAGGTGATCCTCGAGCCTCCTATCCTTGTACGATATCGGGACGTTGGGCTCATGGCAATGGCAGTATGTCATACGTGTCTGTTTCGCCAGGCCGGAATCGACCGACTCAAGCCAACGGATCACTACTGCTTTGTTGTCATAAAGCGTGGCCCCTTGGGACAAAGGCCAGATGGGATTGGATCAACCGCCTTCGTCTCCATGGTCTCCACGGTGCATGAGTCTCCTGTCGTGACAACCTCTGCCGCCCAAGCCAGCGCCAGCTCCCCCTCAGGGTCTAGCATCCCTGAAACGGCTTCCCTCAGTGACGATCCATCCACAAGAGGAGAGGAGGACATGGAAGATGCTCCTCCTACCTTTGAGGAGGGTGTCTACACCACGGTCGATGAGTTAGTGCAGGTGAACCTCGGTAGCGAGGCGGACCCGAGACCCACATTTGTCAGCGCCGCTATGCCCCCCGAGGAATGGCAATAGTACATAGACTTCCTCAGACAGCACCGTGATGTGTTTGCCTGGAGTTATGATGAGATGCCATGACTAGATCCCCAGGTAGCTATCCACCACCTTGGCCTCCCAGCAAACCATTGCGGGCTCAAGCAGCCTCCCAGAAAAATACACCCCTCTCATGGTTCCATGGTTGAGGCCGAAGTTTGATAAGCTCACCAAGGCCATCTTCGTCAATGAAGTCCAGTACCCTAGGTGGCTAGCCAACATTGTGCCAGTCCGGAAAAAGAACGGGCTGATCAGGGTCTACATCGACTTCCGCGATCTTAATCGCCACTGTCCGAAGGATGACTTTCCCCTTCCCATGACATAGTTGTTGATCGATGCAACGGCCAGGTTCCAAGCCCTCTCCTTCATGGATGGGTACTCCGGGTACAACCAGATCTGGATGGCCCTCGAGGATGAATATTTCACTGCCTTCAGGGCCCCCATGGTACTTTCTGCTACCAGGTTATGCCCTTCGGCCTAAGGAATGCGGGTGCCACCTATCAACAGGATATGCACCGCATATTTAAGCCGATCCTCGGGACACTGGTGGAGTGCTACGTAGATGACCTGGTGGTTAAATCTCGTCAGCTCCAGGACCATCTCAAAGACCTAGAGAAAGTGTTTGACTACCAATGTTCTCGCCACTTGAAGATGAACCCGTTGAAGTGTGCCTTCAGGGTCACCTCCAGAAAGTTTCTTGGCTTCATTGTTAGGTATCGAGGAATCGAGATTGACCCAGAGAAGATCAAGGCCATTAGTCAGATGCCTCCCCCGAATAATATTCAGGATCTTCGACGCCTCCAAGGCCACTTATCCTATATACGCCGATTCATTGCTAATCTGGCCGGCAAGTGTAAGCCCTTTTCTCGGCTCATGAAGAAAGGCACTGCCTATGGGTGGGACGAAGAGTGTCAGATCTATTTTGAGGAAATCAAGAAGTATCTACTTCAACCTCTGGTCCGGATGCCACCCGTTCCCAGAAAGTCACTGGTCCTTTAAGTGACCGCCCTGGAGCGATCCCTCGGCACCCCTCTCGCTCAGAAGAATAGCGAGGGAATAGAGAATAGCCTCTAATACCTCAGAAGCATGCTCCTGGACGCAGAAATTAGATATTCTCCCATCGAGAAGAGCTTCATGGTGCTCGTATTTTCTGTACAGAAATTGTGGCACTACTTGTAGCACTATGAGGTAAAACTGGTCTCTAGGGTACACCCGTTTAAATACATCCTGAACCGATCTATGTTGACCGGGTGATTGGCACGCTGGGCGGTGATCCTCCAGTAGTTCGACATCAGGTTCGTACCTCAGAAGGCCGTCAATGGACAGGCGTTGGAAGACTTCTTAGCCGCCCACCCAACCTCTGCGGACCAGCCACTGGTTATAGGCTTTCATGATGAGGCAATCTTCTCAGTCGATCACGCCATCCCATGCTGGCACATGCACCTTGATGGCACCTCTCGAAGCCCCACCGGTAGAAGGCTCAATGATCCAAGGATTAACAGAGTGGGTTTGGGTATCATCTTCATCACCCCAGAGCAAGTCGTTCTGCCATATTCATTCCTGTTGTCAGAAGGCTGCACCAAAAATGAGGCAGAATATCATGGCCTCATCACTAGCCTCAAGTTGGCTCTGGAGGTTAACATACCCCATTTATATGTAAAAGGGGACTCTGAGCTAGTCATCAAGCAGGTTAATGGTGACTATGCTGTCAGGAAGCCAGAACTCATGCCATTGCTGGAGTGCACCCTCCATCTAATGGCTAAGTTTCCCTCCTGGCCAGATGTCGTTCACATTCCCCGGTCGCAGAACAGTCGAGCAGATGCTTTGGCAAGCCTGGCTGCATCACTTGCGAAGCCTGAACAGGATGACCTAATCATCCACGTGGTGCACCGGAGAGTCATTGCTCTGGTTATTCTAGAGGGAGATCGTGGCCCACGAGTGAACCATCTCACCGCTGGAGCCCTTACGTCAGGACCCTCAGGGGATTCGGGCGTGGTGTTCGAGACAGTTTCTGGCTGGAGGACGCCCTTGGTTGAATATCTCTAGCACGAAAATCTTCCGCTGGACCGAGCAGAGCGAGAACAAATACGACGCCGCACACCACAGTTCACCCTTCAAAGCGGTCCTAATTGTGAGCAGCTCCTTTACAGGAGCGGGTTTGATGGTGTTCTCCTCCATTTTCTTCAAGGAGTCGAGATCCCAGAGGTCATGGAAGAAGTGCACGCTGGTTCCTGTGGCGCCCACCAGGCCGAGTCGCAGTTGTCCCACCAGATTTGGAGGCTGGGATAGTTCTGGCCCTCCATGATCCACAACTGCATCGAGTATGCCAAGAGGGGTCATGTGTGCCATGTTCATGCTAACTTTGTGCATCGGCCACCGGAGCCTCTCCATACTACCAAGTATTCTTGGCCCATTGCAGTCTGGGGGTTGGATGTCATAGGGCCTTACCCACCAGTGATGGCTCGCCAGTTCCAGTTCATCTTAACTGCTACGGATTTCTTCTCAACGTGGGTAGAGGAAATCCCGCTCAGGAAAGTCAAGGCTTGTTCTATCACTGACTTCGTGAGCTCCAATATCATCTACCAGTTTGGAGTACAACACGCTATCCTCACGGATAACGGAACCATCTTCCGAGTGGCCGAGCTGAAGAAATTGTACACCAAGTACAAAATTCTCTCTAACCACACCTCCCGCTATCATGCGCTGGCGAATGGACAAATTGAGGCGTTTAACAAAACCCTCTCTAACATTCTGCAAGAAATGGTTGGTCAGAATAAGAAAAGTTTTCCGGACAAGCTCCCCAACGCCCTCTGGGCTTATAGGAAGATGAATCGTAACTCCACTCAGGTGACTCCGTATTCCCTGGTATATGGAGATGAGGCCATCCTGCCCATCGAGATCCAGCTTCCCTCATTGCGCACAATGGTCTACAACCAACAACCACCAGATAGAGTTTCCAAAATCCATCTAGTCAAATTGGAAGCGCTGGACGGAAGTAGGTATCTCTCTTTACATTTCATGGAAAGGCATCAGAGCAGGATGGCTCGAGCTTTCAATAATAAGGCTTGCCTCCGATCCTTCCTGCAAGGTGACCTGGTGTTGGCTCTCAGAGTGCCAATGATTCCCGGCAGGAAACCACCCAAGTTGGAGCCCAAGTGGGAGGGGCCTTTTTTGTCCATAAGGTCTATCCCAATGGTGTGTATTCCCGGGTGACTATGGATGGTGAGCGTGTCACTCCTCCCATCAACTCCAGGTTCCTCAAACAGTATTTTTCCTGAGCGTCAAGGGTTCGAGTTCTAAGACCTAAAACTAAGATCCTCTTTTGGTCCTACATGACCTTAAACTGCACCCAGTTCAGCATGACCTTAAACTGCATTTTGCCCTACATTTGGGCTCTATGGTCCTATACGACCTTAAACTGTATGGTCCCGCACGACCTTAAACTACACCCGGTCTGAGTTCTAAGAACTAAAACTAAGATCCATATTTCGTCCTACATGATGTTAAACTGTGTTTCTAGAACTACGTCTAGCTTGATTCCCATCTTAATGGGATACGTATGAACACCCAGACCTTTCGTCTTTAGGTCCAGTTTGAGGTCCGTTATCGCTTCTGTCTCGCCTTTGGGACCTTGACCACAGGATCGCGTGGCGTGGTGTGGGATTATGTCCTCATTCATGTCGGGTTTTCAATAGATGCACCACGCGCACCCTGTCCTCAGGATTATCCCTCCTATGTCATCTTCTACATGACATTAAAAGGCACCGTCTAGAACTACGTATGGCTTGATTCCCATCCTTATGGGATACATAGGACCGCCTAATCCCCTAGATGTCAGGTCCAGCCCCATCTCTTAGGAGATACCACGATCTCCCAGTTGTCAGGGTGTTTGGCATTATTCCCCCCCTTTTTCCCGGGGATCCGCCATCTTTTGTCCGCTCTCATACTGAGACCTTTGACCCTTTCCAGTGGTCTGCTAATGTGTTCAGAGTACTCTAGTCTAGGGCCTTGAGTGTTAGATTCGACTTAGGCAAGTTCCACCCACGTTCCAAGCTTCGTGTTCCCCTTCATTTGGGCCCCCATCATCCTTCACACCCGGAGGGACCCCCAAGAACGGCCTGGATACAACGCCCAAGGGCTCTCCTACCATCACGGGCCAACACCCCCAAGGGTTTCAGACAACAAATAGATACAAATCCCGCATTGCAAATACGGTCAGCGGTTGATGCTAATTTGATTGTCCCCATGGCTAATGCGATAGGATGCTGTATTGCGAACATGGTCAGCAGTAGTCCTCGGTCATCATGCCGGCTTCCCCAGACCCTGAAGGTCGGTTGAATGATTCACATTATTTTTCGTCCCACCGTGTCAAGGTGGAATCTTCATTCTCCTTGTACTAACCCTCAGTATACCCCCACATGTCAGACAGACCAAGATGCATAACGGTGTCTCTTGGGGCTCCCGCAATCTGAGCGCTAGAGTATGTTCCTGGGTTTCCTCTTTGCAGGTTTTGTGTAGCTTGACCCTCATCCCCATGGGAAACGAGGAGTCGCCCGGACATTGCATTTTGGGCCCAGCACAGCAGCGAGCTAACATCTCCTATCCCTGTCCTAATGGTTGGACCCTTGTCAGCCCCTTGGCCCGAGGCTCCTCTCTCGGGATCGCGTGCAGTGATGGTATCATATCGTGCGTGTTCCCCTCGGTCCAAGCCATACAACCTTAAACAATGTTGTTGGTCTAATCCATAAGACCTTAAACTGTGTTGTCAATCCAAACCATACGACCTTAAATTATACTATCGGTCCAAGCCATACGACCTTAAACTGTGCTGTCAGTCCAAGCTATACGACCTTAAACTGTGTTATCATTCCAAGACATACGACCTTAAACTGTGTTGTTGGTCCAATCCATACGACCTTAAACTGTGTTCTCGGTCTAAGCTGTACAACATTAAACTGTGCTTTTGGTCCAAGCCATACGACCTTAAACTGTGCTGTTGCTCCAAACCATATGACCTTAAACTGTGTTGTTGGTCCAAACCATATGACCTTAAACTGTGTTGTTGGTCCAAACCATATGACCTTAAACTATGCTGTTGGTCCTACCATGAGACCTTAAACTATGATGATATCGTCCTGGCCGCACGACGAAAAATGGCACTGCACTGTAGTGACCTTCCCATGGGGGACATCACGCCAGGTATTGGTCGGTTACCATGCCACTTTTCAATGCCTATTATGGCTTGATTATTGTGGAGATGCCAGGAATTTCTATCATAGGAATGTCTCCCCACAGAAGAAAAACCATTTACCTTCAAGAAAAAACAAGATATATCAAATGCCGCTTATTTTTGTGCAAGGGCTAGACCCGCACAACTCCTTTGCGCAGGTGCCCCATCGCGACATGCTACCTTTCAAGATCTACGTAAGGCATGATTCTTATCCTAATGAGATATGTAGGAACACCCGGACATTTCATTTTGGGTCCAGACCCAGGGATTACAAACCTCGTCCCTCCTTATTGTCGGACCCTTGGCCCGACTTCATGGGAAGTCGTGTAATCAGGGCATCTACCACGAGTAGGTTCGGGATGCCCCATGGTAATAATGGGAAGTGGCGGTTCACTCTCAAAAGAGGTCCTTCCTGGAAATTGGGACGACCCGTGATCAGGTCGGTATGTCCGCCTAATGCGCCTTCGCCACGGTGGCGCAATTTCGGGAGTGTTGGACTCTGTTCGAACAAACCACCACTCCACCTTCCACACTTTGTGTGCCCCCTTATTTGGATCCTCATTTCCTTTCATGTTTGACGGGACCCCATAACAGTATGGATGATAGACTATGGTCTACCTATTGTAGCAATATGGATGATAGACCTTTGGTCCGCCTATTGTAGCAATATGGATGAAAGACCTATGATCCGCCTACTGTCCTAGACCAACGTTCCGGAGGACTAGTCATGTTTGACGGGACCCCCTAACAATGTGGATGATAGACTATGGTCTGCCTATAGTAGAAATATGGATGATAGACCTTTGGTCCGCCTATTCTAGCATTATGGATGATAGACCTATCGTCCGCCTGCTGTCCTGGGCCAACATTCCGAAAACCTAACCGACGATATTTGAGTTAGGCCCCGTGTTGCGAACATGGTCAGTGGTCAGCCCTCATTTATTGTCTCCATTCCAGGACAACACGATATGGATGCTATGTTTTCGTCACGGTTGACAGTTATCCTCCATCATTGTGCCCCATCATGTTCTGAATTTGGGCAGCATGATTCATCCTCCGTCTCCATCTCCATATGTTCAGATGGATTTCAATGCCCCTGGAATTTCCCCGCCCGTTTTTTAGAGAACATTGAGAAGTTAATACATCAATCGGTCTGGGGTCTCCTCAGAAATCTAGGCCCAATTTAGGATACCTGAATCTTGGTCAATGCCCCACAGTTGGACGAAATGATGGCACGAGCATCCTTTTCTTCTCGCGTTGGGCACGACCCACATGAGCCTAGGGATGAGTTGTAATTCATTTCAGAACTATGGTTGAGAATATTAAACCAAGGGTACAAATTAATGGATTTGGCCACGTATTGGATTGAGATGATGAGCAATACAAGAATAAAGTTTATGACATGTCCAAAACAAAGCCCTTAGAGATCAGCGGGCTGAAGTGATCTTTCCAGCGCTACTACCCTTCGGCTGGTAGCCTCCAGAAATGCTTCTCGCACCTTGAAGACTCTCTCTTCATCAGCCGCCACAGAGCGCAGCTCGCCAAACCTATCTTGTGCCTGCGCTCGCTCGGTTCGATGTACGGTCATCTGGTGACTCACCTCCATCAGTTGTTCCTGCGCGTCATCCAACTGGGCTGTCAGCTACTCCACAAGCTCATAGCATGTTGCAATTAAGGCCTCCTTATCTTCCGCCTGCTCTTTGAGGTGCCGGACTTCCCACTCTTCCTCAGCAACGTTTGGGCACTTTTCGATCCTTCCCGGCACTGGGAAACGTCGTTGCGCCGGCTTCTCTAACGTATCTTGTCGACCATGTAATCACAGACCGTCAAATGAAGGTGTTGAGTGTCGGCCCCTCCAGCGAACAGGAAGCGCATCCAGGTCTGGGGTGATCCCATCCACCTCAGCCAATCCGACTGGGGCTGTCTGAGAAAGCGCTGGATACACTTCTACCCTTTGTGTCGTGTCGTCCGGCACTCCTCGGATGCCTCTGATTCTGAGTCATCTATCTCCTCATGGTCAGCGGGTCGGTATATAGGGAAGGCAACCAGCAGATCGGCAGCAGGATCCGCCACAGTGACGCCTTCAGGAGGAATAAGATCATCGATGTCCGGGTGACCTTCTTCTCTCACTCCAGCAGCGACTTTACCTCCATCAGCTTCCGACCTCTCCTCAGGAACAGCGCCGCAGATGTCCTCCGCCCCCGGTTCAACAATTTTCGGTGTCGACTCAGTGTAGGGAGAATGTTCTGAATGAAATGGTATGTCCACCACTGGTCCACTTGCAGACGGCCCGGGCTCCGCAGCCTGATGTGCCTTCGATGTTGAGATCACTGCGCAAGGCATACGCTGGTCAGTTGGGATCTTTTGACACCAAGCACCAGTAGTGAAGCGTGAGACTTACAGGAATCTAGAGCGTCAGTTTCCAGTGTTCATGCTGCTGCAGGAGCCGCCGGAAGGGGAGACCCCTCTGCACTTGTTAATTCAATGATGGGTGTCGGATCCCCATCATGTCCCACCAGTTCCTCTCCTCCCTCCTCTGGTGGGTACACCTGGCCAACGCTCAACTGCTCCTGAGTGAGGCAGGTAAATGGGGTATAAGTTGAAAAGGATAATGTATAAATAAGGAAAATGAATGAAGATAGAGACAGACCCCAAGTATCTCGGTTATGTCGAGATCTGAGCTGACAATCTCGCTAATCTCTCAGAGACTCCCTTGGTAGGTCACCCCTTGCGACCCCTCACCTTCGGGTTCTCCTTCTCTGTCCTCTCATTCGCCTTCGTCTTCTCCGATTTCCCCCCCCCCTCCGACTCCCCGCCCCTGTCGCCTTCTCCCGGCGACATCGCTTCCGGATCATACTCATGGCCGAGCATAACTTTCACTAGGAAAGGTGGATCCTCACGCCGACCCCTTGGGCGTGCGTATGTGCCCATGGCCGTTAGATAATCATGCCGCCGATGGAAGTTTACTCGGTCGTTAATTCAAACGAGCCCGACCTCTAGCGGTTGGATCCCGTTTTGCATTATCTTCTGCCAGATGGCTTCAACGCTCAGCGATTGCCGCAGGGTCATCCAGGACAAACACAGTGCCGGGAGATTGCATCTTGGGAAGGTTCTAGCAGGTATCTTATCTTCATCTTGGGTAGTTCCCTGGTCGCCTCATGTGACCCCCCCACGGGTAACGAGGACGCGGCGCCACTATGTGATGTTCTCCCTGCTGAAGTCCCAGCCTGTGCAGGCCTCACTACCTAACGTACCCTTGGTTCCCTCCTTTCGGCGGCACCTTGACTTCTTTCCCGTTGCCCGGTTTCCACGCGAGTAACCTTGAGTTTCTGGACTCCCTTGCATAAAATCCCCTCAGGGTATGCAATGGTCTAGTGTTCGGCATACTCGGTTGCTAGGCCGACATCGACCCTGGTGGGAGGAAGAGTAACGACATCGCCAGAGCCGAAGGTGGTAAACATCAACCACATCTGGCACCGGACGCAGGGATTCTTCTCCTGCCAGATAGCCGTGAATACCTTCTTCGGTATTTGTTGGAGGCATCCAAACTGTCTGGCGAATCGGGATGTCACGTAAGGCTCGCAGGTCACCTTTCCGTCGATCCGAGCCACGAGCACCCCACCCCGAATGCTCTTGAAATATTCCTGTTGTTCCAGAGAGCCTCACCCGTTGTCCACCATCTGTCCGAATTGGGTGGGGAATGGGCTAAAGTTGAAGTTGGCTTGGTTACCAATGCATATTCTCAGGCCCTCCTCATTGAGCATCATCGACGCCACCCCTGCGATGTTTAGTAAGGACGGTCGCAGACCATTGCCCGGAGGATGGATGGCATTTGGGAAAGTGTACCCACCGAGATGAGCCGCCACCCATCCATGGAAAATCTTGAAGGGACCACATACTCTCTAAGGCGACCCCCCTCGTGAGATGCATCCAATGATGGTATAAAGCTTGGCCAGTACGAGGATTCCCAAGTTGAACCGTCTGTTGGCGGCCATGGTACCCGCCATTACTAGTGTTGTTGGACGAACGCCCGTCCTTGCGTCCCGCACCGGCAGGAGCCACCCGCTCAGGAAGGCGGCAAGGAACCCAGCATACCAGATGTCTGGGTCCTGGGCCTCAATGACACGATAGCCACATGATTGGTATTGCTCCGTATCCAGGTTCCTCCAGTATGACCAGTCCCTGCTCCTCTGAGCCGCGTTTGGGCACCGTTTACCCCGTCCCAGCATCTTGACGGCCAGATCCTTCTCAAGGAACAGTCTGAACCACCTCTTTTAGGCAATGTCTTTTAGGAAGTCCTTGACCCCCAGCCTCTCTTTGTCCAGATCCAACAGGTGCCACATCAGTATAGGCATCCGCGACCAGTCTCCCCTGGTATACATTGAAGGAACGAACTTGTCGTATTTGTATCCCTCCAGTGGGATACCTCCGATGCAGTGAATGCCCCAGACACTGATTCCTACTTCCCCATGATGATGGTGGAATGTGTTGGTGTCGGGATACCACCGGGTGAATAGCTCCGGCCCGAGTTCAGGTTGACGGTGGAAGTGGAACTGCGATGTCCATACTGCCTCGAACAGGCCGATATACCGCAGTTCATCCCCGAACTGGTCATAGGTATGGCAAACCCAGAATTCCCAGGCCCATTCACTGGTGGAGTTGCCCTCGGACCGCAGGTACCAATCCTTCAGCAAGTCCTTCATGTCATCCATGACGCTCTGATGGAACGTGCTCGCATTGAGGGCTGGAGAATTCTCTACGAGAGACTCATCCCTAGTAATGGTCCTAGTCCTCGGGTTCAGGACATATACGTCCATATGTCTAGTTTCCCTGGTAGGATGGCCATTGTTGGTGATGTTGTAGTTAGGATCCTCGTCCTCCCGGGTCACCCATGACCGCAGCGTGTCCACCTCAAATCCCGGAACAGGCACCTCCTCCAGGATGCCAAAGTTCCAGAGCAGGAGGTTGTCAGACAGGGGATACGTCTTCTGGGCGGGAGTCAGCATATTGTACAAGTTTAGGTTGTTGGAGACAATCACCTTGGCGCCATAAACCTCCTTTTTCGCTGCCATTTCTGTCCTACGAGCAGCAGCTTCCCCCTCATCAACTCGGTTTGCGGCCATCTTGAATTTTTCATGAGTTGCGCGAAATCAGGATGCACTGCACGGAATCAGAGAGTGATGCGCAAAATCTGAAGTAGTTGCACGAAATCCTGGAGATGGGCATGTAATCGGCACGCTAAGCACGGAATATCCCGAGCAGGCGTGAAAACACTACCAAAATTCAAAAGGAATTCCGCCCTACCAGAGCGTTTTTACGCATAGCCGCGGGAGCAATTGCACGCACGAGTGCGATGAGCCTATCGCATAGAAAATGATGAAGTACGGATTTGGGACCCAGCGCCCCTTTTTATAGGCGAAGCCAGAATTCTGCGCCGCGCAGAAAGAGGATTCCACGGAAGTCAGTCGTTTTGCGCACCCCTTTGGAATTTTGCGCGCAACTTGTCCAGGAGACTCAGCACTTCGGCGTTTCGGCGTTTCCCTCAGAATCCGATCGTTGCGACCTCTCACTGATCCAATTCCAAGGGGGGTAATTTTTAGATGCCGAAAAAGTCCGTAACTCCCAGAGGAAATTTCGACATGACAAAGCGACGTCATATTCGGAATCAGAGTCCCGATCTGGAGGCCCGGGAAGTGGTGTGCGAAATAAAGGAGGATCCCCATGACATATTGTTGTGCACATGAAGTATCCCCGGGATTCTCATAATCGAGCCGATGAGGTGCACAATATTTGCGCGCCCCGGTTCTTCGCAGTGAGATTTTGCGCGCCGATGGCTCCTGGCGTGGAAGATTTCGTGCACCGCCTAGATTCCACGCCAGCCGATGCCTATAAATAGGCAGCGAATCTGAATGGTTTGGGGGTTTCAGAAATCGGATCAGCTCTCGTGCACACAATTCGACCCCCCCCCCGGCACTCAATATAACTTCCAGGTAATTCCCCTTTTCGTGCAACCTTGCCTCGGGGTTCTCCTTTGCACGAAACTCCACCGGCTTAAGTGAATTTTCCCCCTCCTCCGGGTTCCTTCCTTGCATGTAGTCCCCTTCTGTGTGCGCAATACCCTCTGTGCAATTCCCTCTCTGCGCGCAATTCTCTGGCTCCAATTGCGAGCCATCCCAGTGTTTTGCGCGTAGACGTTCTCTTTGCACGCAAAATCTAGGATCCTTCACCTTGACGCCCCTTGGCTGCCTCTCTGCGTCGTCACATGATGTCTCCACTGCCGGGCATGTGCATCATGCGTTGATTTCCCGTATGGCCTTCCAGGCTCGTGCGAAGTAACCTCAAAGTCGCTTGGGTGGTGTTTCCCATTGCGATGATTTGCCTTATGTCTCTCTGCATAGGCATGCTAACGGCTATTGCTTCTTTGAATAGCCACGCTAACGTGGACCCCTCGATGGTTCGCCCTACAGCCCCCCTTCACTACGGCCTTGCCGATGCCTTCCCTCCCACAAGGGGTAGAGGGAATTGGGAATGTAAGCCCTAGTGGTGTGGAGTGAACCCACCTCGTCCAAGTTGTAGGACGTTAAACTGCTAAGCACCTTGTCCTTAACACCTGACATTAAACTGTGGTCCGACCCCGTGCTTCACACGCAGGGTCCCCCCAACATGGGCATTCTTTATGCCCACTCTTCTCCATGGGAATGGACTCTTCCTCGCATAGAATGAGATCCTCCTTGTCGGAGTGGTGTTTGTCATGGGGGAAGGGCCGCCTCAGAGTGTAAGCCCCTAGCCTCTCAACGGATGGTTACACTCGTGCATCTCCGTGCTTCCCCCTGCCAAGGCCAGTGGAGTCCTTTTCCCACTGTGCTTTGTTGCACCACGGGTCTCCACCCAGGAGTAAGCCCTGGTACCAAATGCCGCTAACCACGCATAAGCCCCTGTTTCATATTTGGGCCGCTCAACGCGTAATCCCCATTCCGCTTCTCATAGATGCACCCTTTGCGACGTGATCATCTGGTCTTTGCTGCCTCTTGTTTCTCACACCGAGCATGACTCACGTGGGATTAGAGAGCGCGTCGACCATGACACCACCATGGGCTACCTCAGAGCGTAAGCCCCGTCCCAGCAAACTACGTGGACTTTGATCTGTGCTAATGCATGGTACGTAGGAAGCAACCATGAAGTTCAAGCCCACCACCCGGTCGTCCTGACCTCTCCACGTTGGTTCCCTGACCACCATGGGTTTCCTTAGAGCATAAGACTCATACCCACCATGGTCCGCCTTAGAGCGTAAGCCCCAAATCCTTCACCCCGCATGACGTTAAACTGTATGCCCTCGTCCCGGATGACTTTAAACTGTATATCGTCCCGAATGATGTTAAACTATATTCCCCCTCTTGGGCCGTCTCAGAGCGTAAGACCCATGTCTCACACCCATGTCTCATCCTGACATTCCCCCTGAGACCACGTGCCTTGGGAAGCTCATGCCATAGCCCAGAGATCTTACTTCTTCCAGGCTCCAATCCATGCGTTCATTCTCACGGGTCGCCTCTCCAGGTGTCCCACCATACCACCGAACTACGCTGACTTTGATTCCCTGCCATGGGGATACGTAGGAAGCCTCCACGAGGTTCAAGCCCATCACTCCACCATCCATCCTGATCCTTACCCGGGCTGCCACATCCTAGTGAGGTCATGCCACCCCATCCCACTCCATGAAATCTGGGAAGCCGGCCACGTGTTGGCCCCAACATCGGTGTTCCCCCTAGGGGTCCTTCAACCCGATCCATCTCCACAAGATGTTAAACTCGCAACATACCCCGTGTTAAACATGGGAAGCTGAGGAAAACCTCAGATGGTACACATTACCTGCGTTTGATGTGGGATGGCTCAGGCTTCCGCACCCTCGAGAAGCCCTGTGATAAGGGACAAAAGACAGACATGCCAACGACACCCCAACATGACCATTCTCCTCACCGAAGGTTGCTGCCCCGACAAGACCCCTTGGAGCATCTCGATGGAAGCAGTGTAATTAACTTGCGTCCATGTAGATATGGTGCCAGGAATGAGCTTCACGAACCCGTATTAAATCTATGAGGGAGACCCGGACTAGGTGACGAGCTCCGAGGAGGAATCCACTGATGGAAGAACCGACATCCCATCATCCCGGTTTCGATCAAGGAGCAGACATCCCTGAACAAGGAACGGATGCCACCTGCCTTTGGAAAGCGGGAAGGCGAGGTAACAAGCAGTGTGTCCTCCCCACGGACGGATGCGCGCGCCCCGAGGAAAGCATCTGGAACAATCTCATGAAATCCAAATTTGAGATTTCTATGATTATATAACTAATATTTTTTATGTAATATAAATAATTTAACAAGTTAAGTAATTTTTTCTAATAATTATAGTATACATTTGAAACATTGACGATATTTAGTTTGTATACCATAAAAAAATATCAACACCTACTATTTTGGGTATAACCCCTAGAGTAAGTGAAGATATAAGTGACATGTATTCAACACATTATATAAAAATTATTGGAATGTTTTTGAATTTAAGATAAAAATTTCTTCAAATTATGTTTAAACTTTTTTTAGCTATATGTTTTCAGAATGATCAAAAAAGAATGACACCTCATAGTTGTAATGTGGATATTATGGTATTTAAAATTCATTATTATATATGTTTTCTAGTTTTTATAATATAATAAATAAAAGTTGACATTTTATTGTGATGTTTATTGGGTAATATATCTACTTGAATGAAAGTTGTGAAGTGGGTGAACAAGTTATATTGGGGAAAACATTATTGATATGATAATAAAGAAGTAGTAATAGCATCACATTATACTAAAAATTATGAATATAATTTGGTTTATAAGACTTATTAATAAATATATTTCATAATGAAACAATTCTTATATAATTTTGAAGATGTGAAGTTGACCATTGTAATTTTTGGTGAAAAGAAGATATTATTTACTATAAAAACAACCCATTGTAGTACTCAGGAAATAAATATATTGATATGAGGTTGTATTTCTTTAAATAGAATATATAAGAAGAGTTTTTGAATATTTATGGAATTGTAACTATGTATGAATTAGAATATTTAATATAAAACCATTATAAAATAATGAATATTAGAAGGACAGTAAAATCCATGTAGTTTAACTATCTCCATTTACTATAATATATTTAAAAGGAACACATCACACAATATTTTTAATTTTTTAACAATTGGTTAAATCTATTTATAGGTTTTATAGAACATTAAATCCTTAGGTTTTTCTATAAATTAATATAAGAAAATTATTAAAATTATTAAAATATTGTTTGAATTAAATAGAAATATAGAGAATAGAGATAATGAATCATTTTATGGGTTGTATTTTGTAGAATGTTGTGATGAAATTTTTTGATATTTGGAATTTTTTTTCCATATTGTCACCAATTAATAATTGATTTTCATTATCATAGAAAATGTAATAAAGATTATTTTTCCTTATAATGATATTCTTTGATGAAAATTTTAATGACTACCTGTTAAATTGTTTATAAAATGATGATAATATTTATCAATAGTTACTAATAAAATATTACCTAAATAAAGGTGACATTTTAATGAAAAAAATTCTAATAGGGGAGAAGATTTGAGGAATGATATTTCAGAAATAGGGTTTATGTAATTATTATATTTGGTTGTTTAATAAGAGTGAATATAAAGGGGGATAAGTTATGAGTTAAGAAAAAAAATGTATAGATGATGTATAAGAATAAATCAAATTATTTTGTTAAGTAAATTCATTGTTTTGTGGATTTAAAAGATTAAAAAATTTGTAGATGTATTTTTTAAACCAATGCGTTGATTATTAATTTATTGTTTTTATATATTTTCAACATTTATTTTTTATTGGTATCATTTATATGAAGTAATTAATATTTTCCAAAAATGTGGAAATATTATATAATTTTATGGTTTTGTGTATTATAAATAAGTTGTGGCATTTAATACTAGGTAAGTAATTACTCAGAAATCAAATAGTTGGATAAGAGAGAAATTTTAATGTAGAGTTTTATAAGTGAAACGTTACTTTTAATTTGATAAAAAAATCAGTAACATTATAAAAGTGTTGTTAGATTAAACTAGTTGGAATTTTCTAATTATCTGAAAAAATTGAAGGAATTTATTAATATATGAAATAAATTAGTTTCATAATTTTGAACACTGATATAATCTTTTTTTAATAAATTTATAATTGGGATACAGAGCTACAAAACATCAAATATATTTCAATAATTATTTTTCATGTGAAATTCATGTGATTTTTTTTAATTTTTTGAAGAATTAATTTTTATAAGAATTTAATAGTGAGAATACATGGGATATTTAAATGAAACATTATATGAAATCATTGGATGTTTTAATACTAAATTTTTTATCCTGTATATTATTGTCATATATATGATATCTACAAGGGGTTTTAAAAGATAAACTATCATCCAGTTTTATCTGAAATTAAATTTATATACATTTAATGATGTTAAAAAGAATTAAATTTATTCTCTTTGAGAACTAAAATGGAGAGAAAATAAAGTTAATTATTCAGATAATAAATAGAATTCATTTATGACTATGATGGAGTTTTGATCAATAATTTTTCTAATTATCTATAATTCATTAATCTTAAGAAATATGAATAAATAATTTTTTATGCTTATATTAAAATGTGAAAATTTATATGTTTAATTGGTATTCATTCCAATGTATTTACTTTATAATTATATGGAATATGAGAAAATATAATTTATTCTTCTTAACATAGTGAACAGATAGGGGAAAACAGAGTGTCTCATTGGGAACACCTGTTAAATCATAAAATAATAATGGTTGTATTACTAGAAATGGAGATTTGTAGCCTAAAAATAATAATCATGATATTCGTTTTTATTGATGAATTAGTATAATAATACCCTTTAATTTATATATTCAATTTATTTAACACATTTTGATGAACCATGTAAATTGGATGTGTTCATTGTTCATAATGATTTATTTTTCAATTTTATATATTTCATGAGAATATTTTGTGGGGAAACAAGGTTCATTTTGGAATAATTTTTTATGGAATCATGGGTACCCTAACACACCCACATTGAGTATCCTTTTGGGACCTTGGAATGAATAAAAACTCATGTAGAGTATCATCAAATGTGAAATTTTTGTTTATTGTAACTTGTTGATCATTATGGTAATGTTTAATGATATATTATTACTTTCATTTATCAATCACAATAGTCCTAGCATAATTTATAGAAAATTAAATTTCTCTAATATTTTTACTCATAAAAATATTATACATAGTGAGGAATATTGGTTATTTTTTAAGGGTTTACCCTTGAAAAAAAATCATCTATATTCAATAAATTAGATATATATACGTTTGGATTCTTTTCATTGGTACATATTTGGATACATGACAGTGAATTTTGAATAATTTTCATATCCAAAACACATGAGAAGAAATTTACAATTGTATTATTCTTTACTTCTTTTTTATTAGCATATTAGAATAAAAAAACCAAATTAACTTTTTTGTCATTCATATCATATTCCCCAATGTGTTTTATCATATAAGTAAATGTAAAATCTTTTTTCTTCTTCTCTATTATATTATTATCCTCTTTCATACATATATCACAGGAGATGATAATTCTTTATTAATCATATAATGTTACCATATTTATATATATTTTCTCAATCATACATATTTTGGGATTGATATATGTAGTTAATATTAGTATGATATATTTTACCATTCTCAAACATTCAGTGACTTATTATTATTTTCACATAAATTGAACTATGTCATTAACATTTTTAATTAATGTATTAGAAGATTCAATTATTAGAATTTATTGAAATTTATATTTTTCCATATATATTGGTGTTTTAGTTTTTATAATTTTTAATAACCCTAATTAATATTCAAAAAATTACCCTTGTTACCTTTAATAATTTTAAGGACATCACCTTGGTCTACACCGTTTTTTATAGTTATCCTATTAGAACAGTCAGTTCATGATATCTATATGAAAATTCTTGATATTTTCTTCATTGAAGGTTAAAATTCCATGTCTCTAATATCATGATATCAAATAGTAATTTTGTATCTAATTTTCCAATTTTTAGAAGTTTTTCCATTTAACATCATAACCAAATTTTGATTCACTATAGATATTATGATCTTTTCTTTTTCCGTGAAAATCCACCAATAGTATATCTAAATGAAGGGATACCAATAATTAGCATTTTTAATGGATAATATTGATTTATCTTTAAGGAACAACATTTTTTAAAAGTAGAATTCCAATAAATGTTTTCTCCCTCCTTGTTAAATCTTCTATGGCCTCTGTAATTATCGTACCTCCCCAGAATCGGTTATTTTTATTATTATTTCTACTAAAATAACTTGAACTGTAATTTTGATAAAATTTTATTTTCATTATTCTAGGATTAAATGTGGTTAAATAAACCTATAATTTGACATTAAATCCAAATTATAATGTTCCTATATTATCTCTAATTTTTTTATCTCTGAATGCAATACAATATTAATGATATTATAATATTCACTCAAAACAACATATTGTGATTTAATAAAATCATTATATTCTTTTACCATGGTATGTAGATCTCATTATTCAAAAATTTAACATATTTCAATATCATGATATTTAGTATATGGTCCTTAATATATCATGATATACCCTTTATCTAGATTTTTCCTTCTATTGAGTTGTCATGATCAAAATTAAAAAGAATATTTTATATATTTATTCACATGTTCTAGCTATATTAGATATATAGATTAGAAAATTCAATCTTTTAAAATGAATTACACCATAGTTTAGTCATATAATCATGTTATTTTATGTAAGGTAACTTTTTCATCTATCTCTTTTAAAAAAATTAGTACATGAGGTCTTCATCCACTCTACCCAATTAGTTAAACAAATCCTAAAAACACATATCCCCAAAATTAAATGGACCAAATATAACTTTAATGGTCATTTCATATAATACCTTCACCACATTTCAATGGTAATCTGGATTTTAAAAATGGTTTTTTCCACAATTCATTTTCATATATTCGATGATGTAGTATAATCCACAACATTCATGGGTATGGTTACCATGATATAATATCATTGAACTCCAAAAAACACAATGAATATCATTTAATTATTTAATAATGATAATATGAGTTGATATTTAATTATTTTCATAAAAAATATCCCAGACATCAAAAAATTTGGTCTCAATAACAAATTTTATAAAATTAGATAAAATTGCATAGGGGTCCATCATAATATTTTTCTTTTAATATATTCACCTTAATGTTTCTGAGACACAATTGAAGTTTATTTTTTAGAGAAAAATAACGTTTTACATTATTTAAAATGGATGAAATAGAGTGAAAATGACAAAAACAGTTGAAATATTCATTATATGGATTTTTAATATTTAATTATAAATAAATTTACAGTTTGAATTACCATGACTTAATTGTAAGATCCCATTTTTTCATCATGTTTTGAAACCATTAATTATCTATCAAAACCACTTACTTAACCTTAATAAAAGATTCCATGTGGATAAAGGAGGATTTTGGAGGTTCTAAGATGGTTTCTAGGACCATAGCAAGTGCTTATTAATTGGTCGAATGATGTTCACGACTAGTGCATGGTTTTAATAACCTTACACTTCAATCAGGTGTACTAGAGATGGATGTCCATGGTTTGATAACCCATATAATAAATTATTAAAAACTGGGTAGTGTTTGTAATATATTGTAGGTCAAGTTCTCCTAGTTTTTGCATGGTCTATCTAACCATGCACCTAAAACTAGGATTATGTGAAATCCTGGATAATGGATATCGTGTATTTTCGTGTATGGTTAGACGAAACATACACTCTTTTAAAATTATATAAAATTATATTTCTTCCTTATTCAACTTTAATAATTGTTTTTCTTCACCCATCTCCATTTGCACAATCATCCACCCCTAACACTCACTCTTCCTACTTCTTATGCTTTGGTATTCACTTATTTCCTTGCTAGGATTTGATCCCCATCCATGACGTTGGATCCCCCACATTAATTATAACTCACATCTCTCTTTCATTCTCAGTTTTCATCCCTGTAGTAAGCATTCTCTCCATGCTACCTAATATACCCTATTTTGTGGTTTTTTTTTGGTTTTCCATTTTCTCTCATTCCATCTTAAATATTATTCCTATACTTCATGATAACCCTTCTAAATGTATAAGGTATGTGGTATAGTACATTTATAAAAATGTATTGTTTATCATAACATGTTTCATTGTGCCTGGTGCAATACATTCCACACATAGCTCTTAAAATGTGTAGCACTATAAATTCATTGTCTACACCCTGGCCTATATATGATGAGAGACCCTTTGACACTATTGTAGGTTGATTAACTCAACCCAATCATCCTCTTATGGTGTTCCTAGTAATATGACGTTGATAAACATGATTTAGTTGTAACCAAAATACCACTATGGTGTGTTTGGATTGATACATGTAAAATGAGTGATCATACAAAATTGATGAATTGATAAATGGTATAAATATTACACATGGACCATTGATCACTTTTTTATCATGTCTCCTTACTAAAATGAGATTAAATCACTATAATGGTGTGTTTACCAAGAGTAAGACATGGATTCCAAACCTAAAATGCATTTGTTGAACTCATACACTACGGGAAAAATCAATATTTGCGATGGGTTTTTTGCGACAGGAAAATTTCCCCATCCCAAATAATTAGTTATTTGTGACGAGATTTCGTCTCCCGTCACAAATAGTTTGGCGCGACATGCGCGCCAAACCTCACGTAAAATATTTGTGACCGAGAGATGTCTCCAGGTCGCAAATTTTTTGGCGCGACTTGCGCGCCAAACCACATGGCTTGCGCGCCAAACCGCGCAAGAGTATTTGCGACAGTACACGTTTCAAATACCCGGTGGTGGTTAATAGCTTTTTGTGACGGGATGTCATCCCGTCGCAAAAAGAGTTTCAGTAGAAACTATTTGCAACGCGCCCCATCGCAAATACTCTTTTAACTGCCGACTGTAATTAATGCGGGCAAGGGTATTTACGACGGGCCCGTCGCAAAAGCCCAACAGCGGTAAATACCAATTACAATAGGAAAAGATTCCTGTCGCAAATAGTATGTCGGCAGGTGGAATTTGCGACGGGTCTTGTCGCAAATACCCTTTTAACCGCAGACCGTAATTAATGCGGACGAGGGTATTTGCAACGGGACCCGTCACAAATACCACTATTAACGACGAGAAACCCGTCGCAAATAACCCCGTCACAACTAATCTAACCTATATACACCCCCACATTTTTTTTCAGATCACTTATATCTTCCTCTCTTTTTCTCTTCATTCTCTAGTTTTAAGGGAAATTTTTTTAGTTGAACTTTTTTATACGAGAGCAATTGGAAGGCATCAATAACTTCAGAATATCAAAGTTTAAGGTATTTATATTTTATTTTGTTTTTTACATTTATTTTATTTTTTACATTTATTTTATTTTTCTATATTAATTTTAATTCTTTTTTATTAGTTCTAATTAAATTAGATTTAAATTGATTTTATTTAAATTTATTTTTAGTAGGAAATTGATATTGAAAGTGATAATTATATATAATTATTGTTAATTTGCAATAATTATAGATTATTATAGATAATTAGTGGAATTTAGTTATAATTTGGGATAATTAGTAATATTTAGATTTAATTAGTAATAATTAGATATAATTAGTAATAAATAGATATAATTAGAAATAATTATATATAATTACTAATAATTAGATATAATTAGATATAATTAGTAATAATTAGTAACAATTAGATATAATTAGAAATAATTAGTAATAATTAGTAATAATTAGATATAATTAGATATAATTAGTAATAATTAGATATAATTAGTAACAATTAGATATAATTAGTAACAATTAGATATAATTAGTAATAATTAAATATAATCAGTAATAATTAGATATAATCAGTAATAATTAGATATAATCAGTAATAATTAGATATAATGAGTAATAATTAGTTATAATTTCTAATGATTCGATATAATGAGTAATAATTAGATATAATTAGTAATAATTAGATATAATTAGTAATAATTAGATATAATTAGTAATAATTAGATATAATTAGTAATAATTAGATATAATTAGTAATAATTAGATATAATTAGAAATAATTAGATATAATTAGTAATAATTAGATATAATTAGAAATAATTGGATATAATTGGTAATAATTAAATATAATTAGTAATAATTAGATATAATTAGATATAATTAGATATAATTAGCAACAATTAGATATAATTACATATAATTAGATATAATTAAATATAATTAGATATAATTAGATATAATTAGCTATAATTACCTATAATTAGATATAATTAGTTATAACTAGCTATAATTAGATATAATTAGTAATAATTAGATATAATTAGTAATAATTAGATATAATTAGCTATAATTAGTTATAATTAGTAATAATTAGGAATAATTATATATAATTAGTAATAATTAGATATAATTAGTAATAATTAGTAATAATTAGATATAATTAGTAATAAGTAGTAATAATTAGATATAATTAGACATAATTTGATATCATTAGATATAATTAGATATAATTACATATAATTACATATAATTAGATATAATTAGTAATAATTAGTAAAAATTAGTAAAAATTAATAATAATTAGTAATAGTTACATATAATAAGTAATAATTTTTAATAATTAGATATAAAGAGTAATAATTATAAATAATTAGTAATATTTAGTAATAATTAGATATGATTAGTAATAATTAGTAATAATTACTAATAATTAGATATAATTAGATATAATTAGTAATAATTAGTAATCATTAGTAATAATTAGATATAATTAGTAATAATTACCAATAATTACAAATATTTAGTAATAATTAACAATAATTACCGATAATTACCAATAATTACCAATAATTACGAATAATTACCAATAATTTCCAATAATTACCAATAATTACTAATAATTACCAATAATTACCAATAAATACTAAAAATTACCAAAAATTACAAATATTTACCAATAATTAACAATAATTACCAATAATTAGAAATAATTACGAATAATTACCAATAATTAGCAATAAGTACCAATAGTTTCCAATAATTACCAATAATTTGGAATAATTAAGAATAATTATAAATAATTAGCAATAATTAGGAATAATTAGAAATAATTAGAAATAAGTTGGAATAATTGGAAATAATTATAAATAATTAGCAATAATTAGCATAATTAGCAATAATTAGCGATAATTAGCAATAATTAGAAATAATTGGCAATAATTAGTAATAATTACCAATAATTAGAAATAATTAACAATAATTAGATATAATTTGCAATAATTAGCAATAATTAGAAATAATTAGTAATAATTAGCAATAATATGCAATAATTAGCAATAATTAGCAATAATTATTACTAATAAAAAATTGTATTATCAATATTTATGAGAGAACAATATTAATATTTTTAAAATAATAAAAAATTATAAAATATTAAAATTATCAACATTCGCAACAGGCTTTGCTCTATTCTTAACATGTTCAAATCTCAAAGGGTTGCCAATTGTCAGGTCACGCACAGTAAAAAGTTTGTGTCAGCCATGTCCAATGTAAACTCTATAATTATCCTTTCTTGGTTGATCATCTTGCATGTAGCATTGTAATAGGACAACCCATGTCATGCCCTTCTCATCTATAAGAATTATCTCACATGACCCTTTACATAGACCATTCTTCCATGAAATTTTAAGGGAAAGATACTAATCTCTCATCAAATTTTTAAGAAAGAATGATCTATGTAAAGGGAGCGAGATGATTCTTAGAGACGAGAGAGACATTACTTTGGTCGTCCTATTGAATCACTACTTGCGAGGTGATCAATCATGCAAGGATAATTATAAAGTTTACATTAGACATGGCTGACACAAACTTTTTATTTCCCATGACCTGACAATTGGCAACCCTTTGAAATTTGAAAATATTAAGAATATAGAAAAGCCTGTTGCGAATATTGATAATTTTAATATATTTTTTATTTTTTTAATAATATTAATATTGTATTTTTAGAAATATTGATAATGTAATTTTTTTATTAGTAATATTTAGTAAACGAAATCTACTTGGATAATGAATGGAAAATTTGTAATCATCTCCACAACGATGATTACCAAATTTCCATTCATTATTCAAGTAGTTTTCATTTTCCTAAGTATTGCTATATGTTCCTAAATTAGTAATAAATTGTAATAATTAGTAATAATTAGTAATAATTAGTAAACGATATCTGCTTGGATAATAAAGGGAAAACGTGTAATCATCTCCACAACAATGATTACCAAATTTTCATTTATTATTCAAGAAGTTTTCATTTTTCTAATTATTACTAAGTATTACTAAATTAGTAATAAATTGTAATAATTAGTAATAATTAGTAATCAATTGTAATAATTAGTAAAAATAGTAATAATTAGTAATAATTAGTAATAATTAGCAATAAATTGTGATAATTAGCAATAAATTGTAATAATTAGCAATATATAGGAGTAAATAGTAATATATAAGAATAATTAGGAATATATAAGAATAATTAGTAATAATAAGTAATAATTAGTTAGGAACAGTTATGAAGAAATTTTAATAATTTTTTTTTAAAAAAATTAAGAACTTGGAACAATTTCTAGTGGATTGACAGCACTCCTTTTTCTCGATGACTTTTCTTCTTTCAACTATAACCGACTCAAAAAATTATGAATTTTTTTTACTACATAGACATATTCAATTTTATATGCACGAGATAGGATATGAATTCATAGAATCATATTTTTTTGTAATTTTTTCAAGCTGTGGTAGTTGGAAGAAGAAGATTTATCGACGAAAAGGGGGCTCTTTTTTGCGACGGCCCATTTACTTGCATCTTTCTCACACTAAAATCAAGAAGAAGAATCTCATCGAAGGTATACATATTCATTCTCGTGTACGAGAATGAATATGTGTACCTATGACTAGATTCTTCATGTTGATTTTTGTGTGAGAAAGATGCAAGTAAATGAGGCGTCAGACAAAAGAGGAGTCATCAATCCACTGGAAATTGTGTCATCCTTAATTAATGGTAATTATTAAGAAGTAGTTTTAATTATTTATCTTCTTTTTTCAGAAAGTGTTTTTATAATTTCAAATTATTCAAAAACAGTGAGGATTTTATATTTTATGTAGAAAAATATGGAACATGAAAGTTGACATCAGTCATTATTAGATGATTGCTCATGGATAAATCAGCATAGAAATCCAAATGGGTCTGGTTTTAATTCATGTATATATTGGTGTGTTTAAGCTTTCTTAGAATTTTCATCATCAAAACTAGAATATTTTGCAGAAATCACAATTAAGTGTCCTTGTAAAAAATGTTCTCTGAGAACGTTTGACATAGTTGACAACATTGGGGGATATCTCTTGTGGTTTGGTTTTCAACTAGATTATGTTTTTTGGTATCAACATGGTGAACACAGTTCCAGAGAATATCCTAAAAACTTGATTCTAGATCCATCACATTTTCAAAATTTAGTACATAATTTTGTAGGTCCATCTGTGCAACAAACTGAAATTCACATTGATATTGATTTTACTTCTGAGTTGGAACCATCCGAATTTTATGAGTTATTGAGGTCTGCTGATGATGTATTATATACTAGTTTCATGATAATAAAATTACAAGTTTTTTTAAAATTTATGGCTACTAAATCAGATAATTCAATGTCAAAAAACTATTTTTATCAAATATTTTCATTCATTAAAAAACTGTTACCTGAAGGAAATTTTTTGCCTAAAAATTTCTATGAGATCAAGAGGCTAGTTCGCAATCTGGACCTTAGTTATTGGAAGATTCATGCATGTCCAAATGATTGCATCTATATTCTGGTCAAGATGAGTCCTTTGGTAGTTTTCCCACATGTGGACAATCGGGGTATAAAAAAGCTCAACTAGAGAAGTCTAGATTGATTCCAGTAAAACAGTTGAGATATTTCCCCATTACACCCAAGTTGTAGCATTTATTTATGTCTCGGAATACAACTTAAATGAAGTCATGGAAAAAAACAAAGATTTTAACTAATAGAATCTTGAATCATCCATCTGATGGTGATTCATGGAAACATTTTCACTGTCTGCATCCCTCTTTTTCTATAGAATCCCAAAACATGCGATTGGTTCTTTCTACTGATGGTTTCTGTCCGTTTGGTTCTTATAGAAATTAGTATTCGTGTTGGCATGTCTATATAACTCTGTACAATTTGCCTTCATGGATGCTGATGAAGGAGCCTTATATCTTTTTGACTCTATTTATCCCAAGACATCCGAAAAAGTATATTGATGTTTATTTGAAACCATCGATTGATGAGTTAAATGCATTGTGGAATGATGGTGTTAATACATATGATGTTACTGTGAGGAAAAATTTCATATTAAAATTTGCATTGATGTGGATGATTAGTGACTTTTTGAAATATGGAATGTTATCTATTTGGGGTACACATGGTCTGAAATCACGACCTTACTATATGAAGGACAACAAAGCCTTTATGCTCATCAATGGAAAAAACCTTTCTATTTTGTTTGTCACTGTAAATTTCTTCCAACCGATCATCCTTTTTGGAGGAAAAAATATCATTTCAGAAAAGGTACAATTGAAAGGGATGAACCTAGAAAGATGATCTCAGGTATATAGTTAAAATCGATTGTATTTTCATTTTCTCCCATCACATTTGGACCAACAATAAACCAGCAAAAAATTCATGGCTTTGAAAATGAACATAATTGGATAAACAGAGCATTTTTTGGGATCTTCCGTATTGTTCTGATTTAATGGTCCACCACATATTGGATGTTATGCACATTGAGGAGAACTATTTTGATAATTGATTTCATACAGTTTTGGATACACCAGTTAAGACCAATGAAATTGTAATGGCACAATTAGATCTTGCCCAAATTTACAGGTGACCAAAACTTGAACTATTTGAAAATGTCATATCACAGAGGTTAATGAAGCCAAAAGTAGCTTATACACTATCAAAAGAGTGTCGCTTATTATTTTGTCAGTGGATTGCAGATTTGAGACTTCCGTATGGTTATGCTTCCAATTTTGGAAGATGTGTTATGAATGGTTATATTACTAGATTAAAAATTCATGATTGTCATGTTATAATGGAAAGAATAATGCCAATTTTATTCAAATGTTTGTTTAATTCAATGATTTTGGATTCTATAACAGACATATCATATTTTCTTGAGACATTTGTGTAGCAACAATAGACTATTGTGCACTAAGAAAACTAGAAGAAGAGGTTTCTATAATTATATGTAGACTAGAAAAAATATTCTTGTCTACATTCTTTGACTCAATGGAACATATGATATTACATTTGCAATATGATGCTAAATGTGGAGATCCAGTACAGTTTTGATGGATTTAACCATTCGAGATATGCATGTAGAAATTGAAGAAAAAAGTACGTAACAAAGCCTCAGTTGAAGGCTCAATTGCTTAAGCTTATTTTCAAGAGGAAATTGCTTTTTTCTGTTCTCATTATTTTTAATCTCAATATCCCTCAAAACAAAATCACATAGGATGAATCAAGGGGGATGTAAATGAAAAAATGGACAATTAATTAACAGTTTTTAATCATCCAAATCATGGTTTCAGTGGAGTTCATGAACGATGGATTTCAGATGATGAACATCACAGATCTCGTACATATGTTCTACTCAACTATGATGAAATGAAATCATTTTTCCTGTGAGTGATTCCATCACATATTCAATAATTTATGTTAAATTATTTTAACAGATTTTATTTGTAGGTTATATGATAATAATATCATGATACAACTTCCAAAAAATACATCAGCTGCTCTTGAAAAACGAAGAAAAAAAATTTCTTAATGGTTTCAAATACTGGAAACATAAATTATTGATGGTTTAATACCAATTCCATTTATTATTTATTATATTGATAATTGTTTTACAAATTTTCAGATGTCTCAATATGCTGATAAAATTGATAAGCGACTGTGTATATTGAGTAACCCACCATCCAAAATGGTTAAATCTTATAATGTATATGTGGTGAATGGTTTTCGATTTCATACACATGCATAAGGGGAATAAAAAAACAATGAATAGTGGAGTTTTCTTGAGAGGATCACATAATAGAGAAACTGATATTCACTTTTATGACATTTTGGATGAAATTATTGAGTTGTGTTATCTAGGACAGAATTACAAAACAATGTTTAAATATCAGTGGTTGGATACTGAGAGAGGCTTGCGTGTTCATACGACTCATGGAATTTTCGATATTAAATATAAAAGTCTTCTTACAGTTAATGAACCATTTTTACTAGCTCAAAATGCACATGAAATTTATTATGCAAAGTACTGTTCTACTTCATGATACTTGAGCGATTGGTGGAGCATAATAAAAATGAAATCTCAGGAAAATCTGTTTAATCAAACTGAATGTGGTTCTACTGAAGTAGAAGGAATTGAAATTTTTCAAGAGACTGCTAAAAATCCATGTGATTCAAAAAGAGATGTGAATATCAATGATGACACCCCAAAATTAAGGATCAATGGTGATGAAGATGTTAATGATGTTACAAATGAATTTGAAATGACAAGAGATGTTGAAACTAAAACTCATATGGATATTGATGATGCTGAGGAGGAAGATGAAGACATTGACATTGATAGCTATGGATAAGAGGATAAAGATGAACATTGACACAGTTAAATGTTTGTTATATTCATAACTAATATATATCTATATTAAATAGTTATTTTCATCTATCTAGTAACAACAATCATTTTGTGTTTCAGATGGACTCTGATATATTCTGTGAGTTGCAGGAGGCTGACCTACCATTGGATGAGGGAGATTTTGGATCATCTGACCCTCAGCCTACTGGCGGTTCAGGGGGTATGCGGAGGGGGAGTGGTCATGAATGAATGATGATTCCTGACCCTATCCTCGAGAAACATCCACATCTTGGTTTCCAAACACACACACACGGAGGTATGGTAACATGTATATTTTAGTTATCTTTCATTAATTTATTTATATATACTAATTGTTTGATTATTTATTCATTTTTCATATATTTTTGCATGTATCTATTGGAGAGGGGAGCGCTATCTTGCACAATTATTTTTCTCAGCAATGGATAACATGGGAACAAATCCCCGTTGATGTGCGATGCGACATGTTCCATCATTGGCTGGTACGTAAATAAATAATATTTATTTAGAGATTTATTTAATTAATAACTTGATATTATAAATTATTTGTAGGGTTTAGGGTATCCTATCAATGATAGCATGCGCGACGATGTCCACGCTGCATGGCAGGTTTCTATGCATGACTGTTTTTGTCAGTTTTTGCACAATTTGAGAAGGAAAACCATTAAGAAAGCAGGAGTGATAAAATTTGATGAGTCATTTAGATCTCACCGACCAGAGTAAATTTAATCTCATGTTTGGGATGGAATATGTTTAGACTAGCTGGGTGGTGGATTTCAGAGGATATCTTCAGTGGGACAGCAGAACCGGGGGAGACAGGAGGTGACACATCGAGCTGGTGGCCAAACATTCAGTTCGCATAGAGAGCATTTGGTAATTATATTTTTTAAATATTTTAAATAACATTTAATATAAATAATTTATTTTATATTTTTGTAGGCAGTCGAGCATCCTGATATTATAGAGTTTGATATTTATCAGAGGATGTACAATGATCCAGCCACTAGAGATATTATTGGTGATCGTAAATGTCAGATTGCAGTTATTATTATTTTTAGTTTGACAATTAACTGCATATAATATTTTCACAATTTTAATTTTAAATGGGAATTAAAGGATTCATATGAGGTTGTGACCTCTCAGACACAGACTGAGGATCAGGATGATATGATAGAGTAGTCTGGTGCTCACCATTTCAATGAGGCGACATGGATGCAGGCGACTAAGTATGGCTTTGAGAAGGGCCGAGTAGTTGGTATCGTCTCTCATTTGACTCCTGGAACTTATTATGGTGTTTCTGCGATGTTTGCATCCAACATGAGAGGATCTTGTGGAGAGAAATCATCTTCTGTCTTACAGTATCATGAGAATTTGTGAACTCAGGCTGAGCATATAGTGACTTTGCAGAAGCAACATGAAGAGATGAGTCAGCGGTTGTAGCAGCATGAGCAGCATCACGAGGAGCAGATGTGTCGATGACAACAGTAGCAGCAGCAGCATGAGGAGGATATGCATCTATGGCAGCAGCAACATCACGAGCAGATATAGTACATGTGCCGTCTGACTCATATTTTAGTGAGGGAGTTTCCTCTACCACCTCCTTCAGCTCCTCCACCTCCTCCAGAAGACGACCCCCCAGTGATTTTTTTATGTAAAAAACATTTGAATTTAATATTATAATATGAATTATTTACATTTTCTATCTTTTATATCAGTTCAAATTTTACATAATTTAATTTTTTGTATTTTTTTATTTTTCTAATTTTTTTGTGAATATTGAAAATTTTAATTTTTTTAATTTTTTAATTTTTTTAATAATATTAATATTATTTTATTAAATATATTTATTTTTTATTATATTTTTTAATGTTTTTTTATTTACTAATAATAAAAATAATTATAATAATTTATGATTTTTATAATTTTTTTTGTGAATATGGAGAATTTTAATATTTTTTATTTTTTTAATAATAGTAATATTATTTTTTTCATTAAACGTAATTTTATTAAATTTATTTTTTTTAAGTTAATTTATTGTTTGCGATAAGACCTTTTGCAACAAGACCCTGTCGCAAATAGTCTAAATAAATATTTTTTAAAAACATATTTGCGATTGGACTACTTACCTGTCGTAAAACATTTGTTGCAATGGGCCCATCACAGAATGTTATATATATATATATTTATATATTTTTTCGATGGGACAATGGGCCCGTCGCAAAAAGGTTTCTGAATATATAATTCATATAATCAGAGACTTATTTGCGACAGTGATGTTTCCCGTCACAAATAACACTATTAGCGACGGGTCTGTCGTAAATAATGGTATTTTCAACAGCATTTTCGGCAATGGGCTATTTCGATGGGATCCCATCGCAAATAAGCCGTCACAAATACAAAGAATTCTAGTAGTGATAGGACACCACCTGATTCATTATTGCAGCCTCCAAGTGAGAAAACATACATTTGATTGGTCAATTGAAAATATATCTAAATTCCTAGGGTAGAAACATACAATTAGTTTTCATACTATATAAATTAGGCTGATTGGGATGATCTATTAGGTTTCAACTTAATGTCCTCAGACTCAAACTACCTTACATGAGCTCATTGGATTTAAATTAATTATATTACTATATTACCCAAGAATTTTCCTAGAGCATAGTTAGAATCTTCTAGGGTGCAATCCCAAGGGTTCAACCCTTGGATGAAACATATATACACTTATCCCAACATTTCAATTGATTACTATGCATGAACTTGACCTTATAAGGTAATGGATTCCATGGGTATCCTATGTAACCCATTTTATTATAATTTTATTAATTCCATGGTCACATGGCTGGGGTCCCTGGCCAATTAATGTTAATATGCACAGAGATATATGGGTTAGGCTGAAGATGGTAGGGCTATCCAAGAATCTCATGGGAGCCAGACCTGAATAATTTATATTTATTTTAATTCTTATTTTTATTATACCAATACAGTTATTATTTTATATTCACCTGATGGACATCCATTAGACACTGTAGTATGTGGCATACTAAGTTTTACTCAAACCCTATTTGGTATATTTTTTTCTACCTTGAAAAACATCATGGATAAGGTAAGGAAAAGAGGAAATGCCTAGCTATGGATGTTTGATTTTCTTTTAGGATATTATAATAGGGAAAGATGATTGAACCAACGCTCATGATATAATTAGAGCTAGTTATTTTGGTGTTTTTGTTTCCTTTTCTATATTTTTTACTCTTTTATTTCATCTAGTATGTTGGTTTTTCAAATATTTTGTGTATACCTAACATCATATAGGTATGAAACTACATACCACTTTATGTATACTCTTTATGATTTTAATGTTGTAATTATATTTAATTTTATATTATTTATACTGTTTTTTATATAATGATTTCACTACTTTATATTTATTATTGTTCGATAATCTAATAAAGAGGGTAAGGTTTCCACACATTACAACCAATACAACCTCTCTATTATTTTATAGCCTATAGAATATAGAGAGGCATACTTGAGGCCTTGTGGCCTTTGAGATCAAAGAATTATGAGTGAATGGGTTATGGGAGGTCATAAATTGGTATCAAATGGGTTTATTTTCCATTCTCTGAGTATTAAGGGATAGTACACAAGAGGCTAGGATGTTTTGGAAAATACTAATAAGTCATCTCGAAGAATTGTTCACCCACGTGTAAAAGAAAAGCCATGTTTCCATGATGATATTTTTTTTCTAAATTTCAAATGTTAAACTTGAACTAATTTCATAATTGGTTGACATACATGTTTTATAATGATAATTTTATAAGTTATTACCCTTAAGAAGGTATGACTAGGAATCACTTTCCCATCCATCATTATAGGCATTTAAGGAATTATATGCCATCCATATTACATGCCATGCATATTTTTCTTCTTGATACCATGATTCCAACTATGCCTATAATTGGTTTTATGCCTATTATTTATAATGTTTTTTACATATAAATTAGAAAACAATTGTCACTTATAGTCTCTGCATCAATATAAATGGTGTTTTATTTTATCTCTTAATTAATAAACATTTTTTAGTCAATTTTATCATGGATAATATATGTAACATTTGTTATATAAGATGAAATTTTAGTTGGTTACATTTAAATGAATTTACAATAGAAATTTTTATCATTAGGAATTTATAAATTGGTAATGGAAATTCATAGAACTAAACCATCATATGTGGAATAGTTAAATTATAAAAAAAATGTAAGTGGGATGTTTAAGTTAAATGTAATTAAAATTTTAACATATACAGTTTATGTCAACATAAAATGGGAATAGAAATCCATATAAATTGACCGTTATATTTGATAATTGATAATTTAAATATGTAATGTTAAGGAAAATGGTTACCACCCAATGGGTATTCCAATGGCCACACTAGTATATTTTTCCTCAATAACGTGGAATAAAAACCCCATATAATTGAACCATTACAATTAATTCCTAAAATCATGACCTTTATATCTAAATTTAGAATTTGGTTATTGGGTAGTGTATCTAGTATAGTAATTCTATGTACCTATCTTGTTTCTCTATCAATACCCTCTTATACCTTATATAATTTTTTATGTGTGTGCTTTGAATTTTGTAAATATGCTTCCACAATAGCCTCGAGTCGAGCACCAAGTGGGTGGAATCAACCATGCTTATAAAGTGGTGGGACCTGAACCACCTATAGTTCCAATAGTGGATCCTCCAATTATACCACCGATTGTTCCTGGGTTGGGAATCAATGCTTAGATTAGATATGGATTTCTATATCTAGTGTAATATATGGATGGATATCCATGACCTAGACTGACCATGTCAGAGTTGACCAACCAGTTCCAGTAGCAACACCGACCATCCATTTGGGGGGAAGGTGGTACATGGGATATAGAGTCTTATTTAGAGGCTATGTTTTTACAAATTGAGAACATGGACATGCCTTCAAAAAATTGGATGATCCTCATAGTATACACATTTTTTAAGTCGACCAAGATATGGTGGGATGTTCTTAAACACAAAGATCAGCATTGAGGGATGGTCTAGAATGACATCATACCTAAGTTCTATGAATTATTCATTCTCAAAATGATCATAATAGATGAGAAAGGTAATTAATGCAACTATAATATAAGACTATGTTTTACATGGATTATTTAACATGTTTTATGATTCTCTATTTCATTATTCCTACTTTTTCTAGTGATGATCTATCTAGATAGGTATATTCTAAGGATGGGATTAGGTATGAAATCAGATATTAGGTGTTTTTCATTTGACTAACTACCACCTCTTAGTTGTAAAATGAGACACTTGTCTCTAAGCATAATTTGAGGGAAGATGAGGGTGTGGGGTTTGGAATTTCATCACTAAGAGAGTGAAGTTTTTTGTCCAGTGGAAGGAAGCATTGATTTGGGACTTATTGAGACATATGTGGTTGTTATAATATATGAACATTCATTTAAATGGTTTTCCATCAGTATATATAGTAAGGTATCTCTTAGAACTTTTAGAGCAGAGACCTAGTATGGTTCCAAGACTGTAATAGAATGGTACCCCTCTATATATCTTTCAATACCATTCCATCATTTACAAAGGTGATAAGTCATACAACACCTCTGAGTTTTGAAATTGGATCTATAAAACCATTAAAGGATGTAATATAGAGTGACACAGACCATTCGGGCCATTAATGTGGCCAACATCAATGAACATAGATACATATTGTGTAGCACCAGTATATTAAACCTATTTATGGAGGTCAGGTTTTATCATACTATCGTGGATATGGACATTTATATATAGTACATCCCACATATTTAGAGAATAGTGTCAGACCATATACAGTAAGAGGTATAATCATAGTAGCCTCAACATTACTATCTTCATTTTTAGAAAAAGGGTCTTCAAACTCGTTTATGTATACATATTTAATGAGTTCTCTTACTATCAAGATTTTATAATTTAGTGGGGTGATGTATCATAAAACATCATAGGCAATTTTGAACACTACTGTTCACCGATGTATGTTGTGTCCTCTTGAGATACATCGATACCATTTCATTAGGAACCATTTTTTCTTTACATTATGGGCCTTTGTATAATTATCTATATTCACATGTTAAAATATTTCAAATATTATATTAATTATTATCATCATATGGTGTCTTTCTCATCACCTAAACGAGGTAGCATTGATTTAATGGGTGAATGGTATGTCTAGGAATCATGACATGTACCTGAACATCGTAAATTGGGAAAACTTTCTACCAATATTTTCAATATTTCTCTTATTAAGATGAATTTATGGGATACTATATTTCATCCAATGGTTTATATATTTAGATATTTAATTCCTTTTGAATTTTCAAACCTACCTCATTGGATAGTGGTGTATTTCTCCTTTAATCTTGTTATTGTATTAGAATTAATACCTATTCCCCATTACATAATATCTCAAATTTAGCTTCAAAAAATAAATATGTATTTAGAGTACATGGTATCCAATGGACTTATATAACCTAGTAATTATCCTTTGGGTTAACCGCTAATTTTTTATAAGAAGTATGGTACACTAAGATTATTTATCGATTATCAATTTTTCAGTCAACATACTATTAAGAAACTATACTGACTTCCCATTATATACTATCTCACTGAATACCTCCAAGGATCCATGCTCTTATCAAAGTATTATTTGATATTTGGCAGTCATCATGTTATTTTTAGGCTTTGGATATACCACACGTGACATTCCTATGTAGTCATGAGTTATATGAATATATGAAGATGTATATTGGTCCAAAAAACACAGCATTAGTTTTCATAGACATGATGAATCATGTCATCCACTCATATCTATATGCCTTTTTGGTAGTTTTTCTGAATGATATCTCAATGTACACACAGACTAGGTATGATAATTTCCAATAACTTGGCATCATACTATGTTTACTAAGTGAGAAAAGACCAAATTTCAGGAACATAAAGTGACACTTTTTATTCAAACATATTAATTATTGGGTTATATTATATCATAATAAATTGTATATATGGATCTATATATTGTGAGAGTAATTGTTTCAAAGAATAAAGCCCCAAAAAAATTGATATATGAGGAATATTGGGACTACAATGGTTCTTCCAATGCATTACCTAAGACTTTGCGGGCCATTCAACACCACTTAAAAGCTTAATCAAAAAAAGTGTAAGGTTTTTATGTTCTAAATCACTTGATAAAGCCTTTTAAAAGTTGAAATTGTTCCTTACCATATTTTTTATATTTATTTTTTATGCTCCTAGTCAAGGTTACACTGTTTATTATTATGCCATAGTTGCCGTGATAGGAGATGTTTTGATGCAAGTGGAATGATTCACATAATATGTGTCTAATTAGTTGTGACCTCATAAGTAAACATACCTAAAACACTCTCTTGACATATAATATGTTTTTTTCCTTAATTTTTTTGATATATTACTTACTAGGAGATAATTTCTTGGTATAAAAGGATCATAAAGTCCTCAAACACATATTCTCTCAATATGAATTGAACTTATAAAAATGGACATGGGTTGAATATCTTATGTCTATCCACATTAGGATTTGTTAAATTATGTGGTTGTTAATTCATAAATCCAAAAAAACTCATATTGAATATTTTTAAAAATATAGTGGTGAATGGAAGTAAATGGAACTTTTTTAAGAATTTCATCTGTATGTTCTAGAGTCTCACAAAGAATATATACTCATTGATTTATCAATGAACTCATCACTTTTTTATAAAGTAAATATGAGAAAAAAATATGATCATGAAGGATCAATCTATAGGGAATGTATTTCTTGTGAGTACCCCCAAACATTTTTGGGTTTTTCATGGGGATAATATCTGGCTTGATCATGGGTGGGCCGGGGTTATTTCAGGATTGTGATAGAAACATATGTGAGAATACCATGTTTATAAATGGTAATTTCATTCTAGATATATAATTATGTATCATGATATCTTCTACTAGTATTTTTGTCCCCAAATGAAAAGGTGATGGGAGGATTTATTACTCAATGAGCCATCAATCAGGAAGTGATGGTGAAACACTATAAACTTGCAGTACCACTACATCCACTAGCTATTGTACATTAAAATTGGATGAGTTCACTATGGAAATATTGATGTGGCTACCATGGTCACCCTAAGGTAGTGACACTATATGGATAATCATGAATTGGTTAATGAATGTATCCCACCTATTACCTATACAAGAGACCTTTCTATAGGACCATCATGGGGGTCTATATGTCTATGAAATAATAAAACATCATTGGATTCCATGTACTATTATGTTAGGCAAGTGTTCTCAGTTAAATTTTTTTTCAAGGGTTCCGTATGTCTCTAGGATCATAGGAACTTCTATGTAAATAATAAAACCCGCTGAATAATGTTCAATCTAAGTAAAAAAAATATGTACAGGAGGAAATGATTCGAGTGTGTGCCCTTGATTTTAGAGGCTCATGGGAAAATAACTTACCTCATTTTGAGTTCCCTTAAAATAATAGTTTTCAAGATACTATTTAGATGGATCATTATGGGGAAATCTACAATCTACTATGTTAATCAACTATGTTCTAGTAAGATGTAGTAGATGTTTTGTTATAGGTAATGTGTCTCATTTTTGAGACAATGGAGAATGTAGAGTTGATTTGGAAGTATATTTGTATGGATCAGTCTATGAAGCTGTCATCTGTCAATCATCTTCACTAATATATAGAGTTTGAGGTAGGGGATAGGTTCTTATTTTGAGTTTCAACAAGACTATAAAATTAGTTAATTATGTGAAAAGTTAAGATGAATCCTAGGTTCATTGGACCTTTTGATATTTGGGAGAGAGTTTGGCTAGTAGAATATCATCTCACAAAACATCCCCTCGGGACCTTTCAATGACAACCCCAATCTCTCCTTCCATAAGCATGGTGCAGGAAACTATCATTGAGAAGGATTATCCTAATAAGGGATGAATTTACTTTAATCTTATACACACACACACGCAAAATAAACTACAAAAAGGTAAATACTACATAGACCACAATTATCATTGAGAGAACTACTGATTGTGCAGTACAAACTGAAAAATTAAAAGGAGCCATAATAAACCCCCATAACCACAAAAGAAAGTACAACTACCAAGTTTCATCTACTCAAACCCTACAAGAAGGTTTGGTGAAGGGTAGCTACCCGTACCCATAGAAGTACGCAGGTCTGTCCCATCTCATTGAGCACCACTCGTTCCTAGTCCACAAAGGTCTCCTTCAATGCATCGACCACCTACATGGGACACGACATGTGCGGGAGAAGCCTGTGCATGGATGAGTAACACAATACTCAGTAGGGACCCAGAAAAACAAGTCGATGTACCCAATAATAAGATATTATCAAAGTACTATCAGTACACCACTAAGTAGAGTACAACAAGTGCACTAATTAAACCACTGAGGAGACTACACCATGTATACTATGAACGCCACTTAAGAGAGTACACCACGTACTCTAAGTACACCATTTAGGAGAGTACATCAAGTACACTGAGTACATAATGAGGTGAGTACACAAAGAGTCATCTCACGCAGGTATAATATAAAGTAGAGAAGGAAAGACCATCAGACAAAACACTAAACACCTAGGACTGTGGTGGTACCCATCCCTGATGAGTACCATGGGTATTCTCCATCACATAGTTCCACCCCCTAAAGTGGGTCTTCCAGGTCACACCAAGCCTCTTCCCATTAGTCTTGAACTAATGTGGCACTCATGCATGATTAGTATCATGGGTATGCTGGGTCACATAGAGCTTCTCCACACCATGGGCTTTCCAGGTCCCGTAGAGATGCTTCCTATTTTGGCCATGTTACTGAGGAACTTCATTCTGATGAGTACCATGGGTCTATGGAGTCACATGGACCTGATCCCCACTATTGGAATGCTGGGTTACATAGATCCACTTCCCATTAGTCCTTTGTAATTGATCCACACAGGGTCTCATTCTAGTAGTCTTCTAGTCTCAATTAGTCAAAGGATCTCCATGCATAGCGTGATTGACTATAGGAGAACCCTCTCATGAATCCATTCGTTTCATTTAAACATCTATGAAAACCGCATTATTATATTGAAAAATAACCGCGTCATCATAAGGGTTCCAACGAATCAAATGACTCTTCAATCAGACTCCTGGTTTGTTTGTTATTAGTCTATTAGTAACAAGGGGTCGGTTGGGTCCGGGCTCTATCTGACCCAGCCAGACTATCCCGACCAACCCAACCTGGGGGCCCTAGATGACCCATACCGGTTTGACCAACATGACCCAACATAGTTTGTGTCTAGGCCATCCTGGAAACTAGGTGAGGCCCATTGGGCCTTTCTAGACTCAGCCCAGTCTGGCTGTGGGTCCAGCCCACCGAGTCTCCCACCGACCAAGATTTTCCTTGCCCAACCTGCATCAGGCAGGCTGGTTATCACCATCCTAGGTAACCCAGCAGCTCAGTTCTACACTAGCTGCCTGGCCCATTATAGCGGGCCAGCTAAATCCATGATGGGACCCACCCACAACCCAATGTGCGCACGCTAGACTTTCTCGACCATCAGACCAGTCCCCTCTAGCACTAATTGAACAATTGGTCTATTTCATGTGCATCATAGCCTAATGAAGAGGGCCAGCCATGGGGTCCTACACACTCTAACTGGACTGTGTGTTAGTAAAGATCCACGGCCCACGCGGTGCAGGGCGCTCTACCAACTTGGTCGGCCGGCCATGTCTTCCACCTCCAACCACTGGCTCGAATGCCGACAGCTCATTCTACTCTACCTTGTCCTTCCTATGCACTCCTCCACCCACCAATTTTTGAAGCAGTGGGCCATCATTGGCACTTCTGATGGCCCAGTGCACCATTGGAACCTTCTGCAGACCACCTAGAGCGTTATTTTTTTCCTTTCTCTATGATGTATGCGCCTTCAACCTCTATGGGGTGACACCTTGATTGATATGGCCTAGAAAACTATTTTTATTCAATGTGGAGGTTTTTCCATGAGAAATGTACAAAATATTATAAGGAGGAGGGTCTATGGCTTTGTTTTTGTCAACCTACACCATATGTGTTTGAGGTATTAAAACATGAGGAACTACATTTAAGTTCTACCTAACAAATAAATTTAACCCCAATACAAAATACCCAATAAAAGGCACCCTCCTTCATGAACAAGATATCTGTGGATTAACCTTCTTGTGGGTTGAACCGTGATTATTTTTTTATAATGAATAATGGGAAATGAATTTAAATCAAAGAAACCCCTACTTGTGATCAAGTTCATCGCTGAAGTGATCCATCTGCGAGAATCCACATTCTATTCTTTGAATCCATTGGAATTCGTCACGCACCAGTCCTGTTCTTTGAAGAGTGCCGATAGTTCTAGTGATTCACCAGCATTTTTAACTAGAGAGTAAAACCATTGTCATACGTCAGATAAATTAGAGCTTTTTATTCTCCATCTTTTTATCGCATTAAAAATATAACAGGTTGCATCGTACCTATTACATTTTGTCATCACATCATTACATGGTTTCATTTATGAAACAACATCTATATTACGATTCAATTAAAAAATCACCACGTTATATAATTTAAGCATAAAATGTTTTTTATTGTCCTTATATTTTAGTGAAACAATTTTTTTGATTAAAATAAACTTTTTAAGATGATTTTATTTTTTCTTAAAACATCCAAAAATTTACTTTTTATATCATCTCGCAGTAGTTGAGGTTAGGTCCATTTGTAGGTAATGTAACCATTTCGGATATAAATGTGCCCTTAGATTTTTAATCTAGCCACCCGTTTAGATGTTTCTCAAACCACGCATGCAATCCTTTTTAATCCACATGAATAATTTCAAAAACTATCTTTCACTCTCGACCCTATCCTATCGAGGTTATGCTCCGCTAAGTTGAAACATTCCCTCACAAGCCCAACGGTACTATCAGATTTCCAATACAAGTTAACATTTAGGAGTTATAAGGATTTGAATATAAAACAACTGTTAATTAAATATTTTATTTAAAGCCAATAAACAAACATCCACTATTGGCATGTTCCAGCCAACGTTAAGCTCTTCCTAAGAGAAGAATACCCTCACAAACTCAACAATGGTCTCAGATATTCAATCTGAGTCACCGTTCATGATTTATAATCAATAGAAACATAAAATAATTTTATTTAATTATTTTATTCATGGTTATGCCATTTTGGGTTTTCTCCAGGAAGGCCTGAACCAACTAAACCTAAGTCATGCCTAGGGTAAATCCATCACCCCGAAAGTAATAGTGCCCTATGATTTATGATTCTGCCACCGATAATAGAGTTGTTCCACTTTATTCAGAAAAACACTCATGTGCACTATTTTAAAGTTAAAATTTTTCAATTGATCATTTCGAGCATTTTGGGATTCATAATTCCATGGTGTCTCGACAAATGGTCTTTAAAAAATTAAAAATTATTAAGAAAATTACAAGGAATTTTTGGGACATTACATTACCCCCTCCATTAGGGATTCACATCTTTGTAAACCAAAACAAAGATAAAAAAACAAATGGGTGTACTGAGCATTAATCTGAGCATCCTGATCCCATGTTCTCTCTTATAGATTACCATGAAACCACCAACTGTACACTAGAGGAATCAACATTCCATGAAGGAATCTCTCTTATCAATCTTGTAACACCTTTGGGAACTCTACAAATAGAATCCCATAATCCTTGTCTATCTCTCCCTAGTAGATGTCATGAAATGGATCAGGCATGTACCTCCTCAACTACAAAATGTGAAAAACATCATGCACCTGGTGCATTATTGGAGTAATATAAAGGTGGTAAACCACCTCACAAACTCTTCTCTGAATCTGGAAAGGTCTGATGAACCTCAGACACAACTTATCACCCCTTCCAAATCTCTATATCCCTCTTCAAGGAGATACTCATATGAATATGTCATCACCCTCCTCGAACTCCATGGGTCTTCATCTCCTATCATCATAGGAATTATGTCAGCTTTGTGTGGTATTAATATGCTCTATAATGACCTTCACCTTCTCAGTGGTAGCATGTAAAATCTCTAGACCCCTAAGTGCAGACTCCCTTGGGTCTATCTAGAAAAATTGTGATCTTTATGGTCATCTATACAGTGCCTCTAATGGTTCCATACAAATGGTGTAGTGGTAGCTGTTGTTGTACATAAACCCCACCAGTCATAGGTGATCCTCCCAACTATGAACATATTCAACAATTCAAGCATGAGTCATGTCCTCCAACGTCTATATGGCCCGCACATTCTTACCATCATCTGTGCGTGAATAGTTGTGCTCAGGTGCAGATGACTCCTGAACGCCTCCTGTAATCCATTCCCTATATGGGATGTGAGGTGAGTGTCTCGATCTAAGTCAATAATATAGGGCACTCGGTAAAGTTTCACTATCTTATGGATGTATATACATCTTATCCCTCTACCAATCCCTGCTCTTGTATGGGTAAGAAATGAGCCGACATGGTGAGTTAGTCAATAATCACCGTGATAGAATTTTGGACCTTGGATGTGCATGGTAATCCCATCACAAATTACATTAAGATAGGCCCCCTCTTTCACACTGATTCCATGAGGGGTTATGTCAAACATGTTGGAACCTGGTGCTCAAACATCACTTGCTCACAAATGAGCCATCTCAAGACATACTCTTCCACTGCCTTCTTCATCCGTGGCCACCAGTACTTACGTCAAGAGTTCGGGTACATCTACATCACACCTGGATAAACAGCCAAATTGGATGTTTGTAACTTCATAAGCACCTCCTCCAAAAAAAAACCATTGGTAAAATGGTGTGTCCTCTGAAAATGATGATGTGATCCCAACCTTTCTAATATTCATCAGGTCCTACCCTTTGGACATATGGGCACCTGGAGTCTCGCAGCTGACATCTCCAAGTTGTGCATCTCTGACTCATTGTAAGGGTGGAGGGGAAACTACCATCAACTAAAGAAAATATGTCTTATCTATGTCTATGAAGGATATGAGAACTGAATCCAACTTCTCTAAGGCACCATTCAATAGTTATGAACATGTTCTCTTACTGAGAGAATTTACCACCATGTTCCCCATCCAATAAGAATAAACTATTTCCAAGACATAGTCTTAGAAGAACTCTATCCAATGTCTTTGTATCAATTTGAAATCATAACGAGACATGATATACTTGAAAATATTTTAGTTAGAGTATATGGTAAATAGTTTCCCATGGAGGTAGTGTTTCCACATCATTAGTGCGCAGACTACCACTGCCAACTCAATGTCATGAGTCACATAGTTCTGCTCATGAAGTCTCAATTGTCATGATAAATAATAATTTACTACCTTCCCCTGAATCAGGTCACGAACAATATGATATCATGATGTGTCATAGAACACCATGTATTTGGTGCCCTCTTATGGTAGCCTCATGATAAGATAAATCGTCAATAACTACATCAGCCATTGAAAGCTCTCTTGGAATATTTCTATCAACAAGAAGGTTTTCCCCTTCTTATTTAAGGGTATCATGGGTGCTGCTGCAATAGAGAATTCAGGTACATGCCTCTGAAAATACCCAACCAACTCGTGGAAACTCCTCACCTCGGTAATGCTCTTGGGTGGTTCCTAAGTAAGTACCACGTAAATATATTTCGGATCCACCATTTCACTATCACCATGATGGGATAGAAAATCTATAAGTGAGATGTCCCCTTAAATCCATTTAATGTACTTTCTTCTTTATAGGCCATCCGGACATACCCTATGAGCCATGAGTTGTAGATCCCTTGTTTTGGGACCACTTCTCGGAATGTCTCACACATCCAAGTCTCTGCAACTGACGTCATCTTGATTCTTCCAAACTGATGACATCCATTAGATGTATCATCTCAACAAAAGGCCTTTCATCTAGAATGGTTCTCCCTAGAATCCAAGAATAATTATTAATTCATAGAGATATATTTATGACTCAAGTTTCCCTAAACACTTTCACTCGAAGGTCCGATCTATGAAACACTGGTCATATCATATTTAACGAGTACCAAGAAAGGTCAGTATGCCTCAAGGAATTGTTAGCTACGGACATGTCATCCAGTAGAAGTTGCATAAGATATTGGTACACATATCCCTTATATTTTATGAAAATACTTCATTCTATAAGAGATGTGCTCAAGAACTTTCCAAAGAAAAGTCACCTCATCCTACGATCGGGTGATCTAACCACCATCATCTCCCTTATAAGCCTCGTAGAAGGCTAACTTCTAGGACTAGCATTTTAAATAATGGTTCCTTGACTAGAGGGAAAACTTAGTCGCCACTTCAAATCATTCCTTATCCACCTATTAGTTGGGCACACCATGGAACATGAGGGGTCTCTGTCGTTGAAATTTATGTAAGGCACTGAGCCTACAAGTGTCCTCTTTCGGTAGTACTGGTAGAAATTTCTTTTCGACGAGTGGTGGAAAAGCCCAGACACTTCCTGAAGGTTCTATCTAAGGAAATGGTCCATGCAACAAAGCCTCATCACTCTATGAACCACCCTCATGGTCATGCTCTAGAATCCTTGATGGAAATATGAGTTATGGAATCTTTAATAAGATCAATATGAATCACAGTTAATTTATTATACCTGATGAGCTAACTCTATCTCAAAAAGATCATGGGAAACACTCAATTCCAATATGATGAATTCCAACAGTGTTTTTATTTATAGAGATGAAAAGAATAATTCAAGGTCTTGGTGTATGGATGCGTCGACCACCACACCAACATTAGACTCCACAAATTTGAAATTCATACATGAAAATTTTAACAAATTTTCCCAAAAATAAAATAACAGACTCTCGATCTTCGATCTAGAATCCAACCTGCCTTTGATAGCACTTTTTCCTGACATGTCCCCTTCGGCTCATTATATGACTACCCCCAAGACTTCATTTTATAGGCCAGGGGCTGGGGACTATCACTGAGAAGGATTATCCCAAAAATTGAAGTCATTTCCTTTAAACCCATACACATGAATATAAAAAAAGTTACAAAAAGGTAAACACTAAGTAGACCACAACCCTCACTAAGAAAACTACTGAAAGTGGAATACAAACTGAAGATTAAAAAGGGGCTTGAATAAAAGCCCAAAACTATAAATGAATATAGGGTTTCCAAGTCCCATATGCTCAAACCCCACATGAAGGATATGTGAAGGGTAACTACCTATATCCGTATAAGTATTCAGGTATATCCCATCACATTGAGCACCACCTGGTCCCAGAAAACCATGGTCTCCATCAAAGTGTATGTTCATCTCACTGAGAACCACCTAGTTCGGGACCACGAAGGTCTCTCTCGAAGCTTCGATCACCTACACATGACCTGACACATATGGGGGAAACCCATGCATGGGTGAGTATTAAAATACTTAGTAGGGACCCCAAAACATAAGGGAAATACCACAATACAAGATACTCAACATATTGTCTGTTCACCATTGTGGATATTACACCATTTACACTAAGTACACCATTGAGTAGAGTACGCCAAGTACACTATGTACACCACTATGGAGAGTACAGAAGGTACACTAAGTAAACCACTAAGGATAGTACACCAAGATCACTAAGTACAGCAGTGAGGTGAGTAAACCAAGATTCATCTCACACTTGTTTAATCTGAAGTGTATCAAGCAAGACCATCAGTCCCAACATTGAATACCTTCTGTTGATGTGGTACTCATCCCTGATGAGTATGGTAGGTATTTTGGGTCACACAGAGACACTCCCCCCCATGGGCATGCCAGGTCACACATAGCCACTTCCCACTTGTCTTGGAATGCTGTGGAACTCATACTTGATGGGTATCATGAGAATGTTGGGTAACAGAGAGCTGCTCCCCACCATGGGCCTACAAGATCACCCAGAGTCGCTTCCCACATGGGTCATCATGCCGAGGTCCTCCTTCCCAATAATTATTATGGGTCATTTGGGTCACACAGAGATGCTCTCTACTGTGGGACTACTGGGTCACATAGAGATACTTCCCACTGGGACATCATTGCTGATCCACATTGGGTCACATTATAACATTATATGGGTCCCAGTCAGTCGTAGGATCTCTTCATGTTGCGCACTTGATTCTAGGTGAAATCGCTCCTCAATCCATTCATTGCATTTTAATGTCCTTGAAGACACCCTTATAGTATCCCAAAGGAACAGCCTCATTGCAGGTGTTCAAATGCTACAAACTGCATGTCAATTGGGCCTCCAGTTTGTAATTTATTGGTGTTATTATAAATAGGCTCCATTTTTGTTCTAGCTAGGTTTTTAAAACTCGACCCAACCTAGATAGGGTATGGGATATCCCAGTCAGGCCTGGCGCCTCCAACATGCCCATTTTTCCTTGATGGACCCAGCCCGGTTCGGTTGTGGGTTCCACCCACTTCGCCGCCCAGTAACATAGATTTATCTGGCCCGACCCACTACATCGGGCATACTAAATCGATATCAGGCCATGTTGTGGCACAATTTTCACTCCCTAGTACGGCCTTTCCACCAACATGGTCTCCTCCATCCCGGATAACACAAGGCGTCTGGTTCCGACTTGTCACTGCCAGCCAAATTCAGATGGCCCTGGGGTCCCTCAAGCGGTCTCTAGAATTCATTCCAGCGAAGATATGTGGCCGCTCCACCAACACGGATGGGTCATTTCATCCTACACTTCTAGTCATTGGCTCAAGGGTTGAAGACTCTTGCTGGTCTCCCACATCCTTCCTCAGTGTGCCATCATGGCATGCCACCACCAACCTATGGCGGGTGCTGCGAGCCACCACTGGCCTGACTTGCCAGTAGCACCTTCTATAAACCACTAGATCCGCTCTGGTTTTCTGTTCTTTATGATGTTTGCTGCCCCGAACTCCATGGGTTTCCACGTTCTTTTCTAAGGCCTGAAAAAATCTTTTCCACCAACCTGGAGGTTCATCCACGAGGAATGTACAATAACACGCAAGGCGGAGGGGATCATTCCTTGTTGGTGTCATCCCAAACCCTTTGTGTTAATGATTTTAAAACATGCGGAATGATATTTAAGTTCTATCAAACAAATATATTTAATCCCGATAGAAAAACCCCAATAAAATGGATCCATCTACATGAAAAAGAAATCCATAGGTCAACATGTTCATGGGTTGATCCACGTTATTTGTTTTAGCATGAAGAACTGAAAAAGGAATTAAAATCAATGGAACCCATATTTTTTATCGAGTTTTTCACTGGGGAGATCAATCCATGGGAATCCACATTGCATTATTCAAATCCATTTTCATTGGTCGTGCACTGGTCCCATTCTTTAAGGTGTGCTGATGTCTCTAGTGATTCGCCAGAATTCTTTGTTGGAGAGAAAACACGTCGTTGTCTGTCAGAGATATTCCACCTTCTGATTCTCTAAATTGTTATCTCATTAAAAAAAACACATCAAAATTATTTCTATAACATTATTTCATTGCATTGGTATATAGTTTCATTTATGAAATAGCATCTCCATTATGGTACAATTAAAGAGTCACATTATGCTGTTTAATTTATGAATTGTAACAGTCAGCTCATCGTTGTGTTAAAGTGAAACAATTCTTTTGAATAAAATATTCTTTATCAGTTTATCTTATTTCTTTCATAAAACGTATGAAAATTAACTTTTTCCCTCAACCGACATCGGTCGAGGATAGGTCCATTTTAAGGTAATGCCATCATTTTGGACGCAATACTGCCCTCGAAGTTTCAATATGTGCACATGTTTAGAAGTTTCAAAAACCATGGATTCACACCAATTTAATTCAGATAAAAAGTGTAAAAATTATCTTTCACTCTCAACACGCACTGGTAATGTTTATGCTCATCCTAATTGAAACATCCCCCCAATAGATCAATGGTACTCTTAGATTTAAACTATGAGTTTACTTTTAGGAGTTATAAGGATTTTACTATAAAATAATTTTTAATTATTTTATTTATATCCAAAAAACTAACATCCACTATTGGCCCACACTGTCCAAAGATAGGCTCTTTTTGAGGGAATCATACCCTCGCAAACTCAAAATCAGTCTCAGATTATCAATCTGAGTCATGGTTCGTGGGTTATTAGCATTTGAAAAATAAATTTATTTTATTTAATTATTTTATTCACGGTTATGCCATTTTTTGGTTTTCTCATTTGAAGCATGTGCTGACTAAAATTATGTTCCGCATAGGGTAATCCCGTCATCATAAACACAACGGTTCCCTCAAATTTCTGATTTGGGTTCTCATTTAAGAGTTATTCTAATTTTCTGGAAAACCTCTCACATGCTCTATTTTAAACAAAATATTTTTTAAAAGATCATTACCTACACTCTGGGCCTTAGAATCGCACGTCATCTCATCTATTGTTCTTGAAATAATATCATATAATTAAAAAACATTACATGGAATTTCCCAGACATTACATTTGAGATTTCACTTCCTTAGTGGAATAGTTAAATTAATAATATCTTCCATGCTTCTCACCTATTTATTTATCTCCCTCACCATATAATGTCCTTGGTTATGAGAAATTTTTGTTTCAAGATGATGTTTCTTTCGATAATTAATAGTTCATTTTGTTGATCATAACACAGAGAATATCAGAGGTTTGATAATTCTTTTGGTATGGATTTTATAATAGATGAACTATATGAAGGAGGTGAAGTGGGAAAATAAGTCTGAAATAAGTTCCTTGTGACTATATTTATTCTTAGATGCATATAAACCAACCTAAAAAATGAAACTTGGGGAGGAGTTATCTAAACAAGGGGATCCTGTAAGATCTTCATTTTTTCAGCAAGGTTTGAATCCAATAATCTATTGTCCACACAGCTTTAATTATCATAATGAAAGTTAACATGTATATAGAGGAGGATATAATAAGGTTTTTGGGATCAAAATAACGTTTTTCAAAGAATAAAAATGAGGCAAATTGTTATCCCACTGTTAGTCTAACAATACACCTCAACCATACAACCCTGTAAAGGAGGAGAATATTTATAAATAGTGGAATAGATTCTATAAAAATTTATATTGAACATAATAAAATGTTTTTCTAATTTTAATGGTTTTCCCATGTTCTTTCTCATTTTTTGTTCAACAATTTTGTTTAATTTCATTATTATTTTGATGCTCACAAATTCCAACATTTATGTTTCTAATGAGTTTAATTTAATGTGGATATTAGGAAGGCGATATTCATTAGAATATTTATTTATTTTTGGAAGCATACACAAGTCATTAATCCATGGGAACATATTTTTTTTATTTTTCTAGATGTTTTTGAATGTATTTTCGAATATTGTTCATAAAAAATTATTATAATTGTAACATATTGTTTATAACCACTATTTTTGGAAGAAAGTTTATAGATAAAGTTCCCTATATTGTTGGAAATGTTTGTATCAACAACCCTATGTTTAGAAGAAAACTAGTGTATATGGAAAAAATGTATGGATTGAAAACCATAATTTTATAATCAACAAAAAAATCCAACCCTACATTCAATGTTTTTCATCAGGAAAAGGAACCCTATATTTGACTGGTCAATGGTGGAGTTTTAACTTGAAAAAATTATTCACATTTTCTACAATGTTTTTAGTAGAGGTAAAAATAATTTTAAAGGTATTTTATGATTTTTTCAAATCCTTGTACTAAATGAATAAAATCATTTTAATTTCTATGAGAAGTTAGTACTCTCATGAAAATAATTAATTTAAAACATTTTTAACTAATTTTGTTGTTTTTTTGGAGCAATATTTGACTTTCATTTGTTCAATGTTCAATATAAATATTCATATAATTATCTTATGAGATAAATACAATAGAAATATATGCATAAAAAAGATTATTTTTATTATAAATGAAATTGTTTCTATTTATTCAAATCTACACATTAGAGACATGCATGTTTTGATCTATATGATCAAATCATTGTTTTTGTTGTCTATATTATTATATCTTATTGTTTCATATAACTTTTAAGTTCAAAAAAGTATTTTTTAGACATATTATTTGGCTACGTGCATATTTATTCTTCTTTATATTTTTTCTCTTTCTTTGTTTCAAGAAAAACTATGAAAATATTGAATATTATTTGGATTCCATTGTACCTTAAGGAAGTTCCAAACATCTATCAGTTTAATAATGAAACTATGAAGGAAACTCAATTTTTTAAAACTAATTAATCTATATTGATTTATTAGAGTGTCTACAACTCAGACTAAATCGTTATAGTGAAGTAGTATCAGTTTCTCAGACTAATCATTGGATTTATAGTTCCCTATAAAAGAACAAAAAGGTCATGTAAAATAATTATTTTTAAAGGTACACACTACTTGTACTCAGTAATTGAATTACTGGGTAAAATCCATACTATGGAAAATATCCATACTCGATGGTATGGAGGTGGTGGAGTGGACTATGGGATTTTGTGACCTCAACCACTATACATCACAAATTTATATTAATTATTTATTTCCAATACCATCTTTCCTTGTAGTGAGATGAAAAAACCACTAAATCACTAGAAGGTTTTTTAAAATCAATTAATGGCTTTAAACAATAAAAATTCACCCCCACCCACCCAAATCTTCTTTCATCATCATAATCTATTCTAAATAACATGTTGTATCAATATTAGGGCTCTATTAACATATTTATTCTTTTCTAAATCCTTAAAAATTATTCTATTTATATATAATATCAAAAACTAATATTAAAGGGTGTTCTATTTTTCTAATTTCCTCTTAGGAAATAAATGATTATTGTATTTTATTCTAACAAGTGCTTAAAAATGTTATGTTATTGTTAAATATCAAAGGTATCTTTTGGATCTAAATAAATTGAGTTAAGGATGCAAAAAAATAGAAACTTGGAAATGGATGACCTTAAATAAGGTATATTGATGTTATGTGATATTTATTTTAATGGTGATAATTATGGATTCTAGAAAGATCACATGATTATATAATTGAGAAATATCAGAATAATAGTTTATTTAACGTTTTCCAATCATTATAAATTTCATAAGGAAGATATATGGAAATGGGATGTTAACCTGGGAAAAAATATGACCCAAATTCAAAAGTAATGAATACAGTTTTCTCTAGTTTTAGAATTAATATTTTTAATCAAGTTTCTCAATGTTCTACTGTATATGAAATGAGGTAGGAAATTTTTATTTCCAATAAAGGAACTAAAAATATTAGAAAATGGAGCTATAATATTAAAAAGATAATTTCACATACTTTTAGAATGCATGAATATGAACATATCATATAGAATAATGAGAGATTAATAGAAATTTTAAATAATGTATCTCTTTTGGGGGACCTAATTAAGAAAATAGATAAATCATTAAATGTAAATAAAATATGATTTATTAATTTTAAAGGAATATATACTAATATACCTCAATCTACACCAGTTAAATAATTATAAATAAAATATTTGATTAGTACATTGATGATGTTTGGAGATGAAATGAAGCCCGAAGCTGAAAATCATATCAAACATAGAAAATATTCAATCAAAACTCATATAAATGAACCATCTTATTCATGTCATGTAGATTTATATTATTATTTCTCAAACCTTTTCAAGGTACTTTAATACCACTACAATACAATACAGAAAGTGATTGAAGGGAGTATATGTAGTGAATTCGAAGAGAAAAGTCAGCTAATGTTTAACTATAATTTAATAAGGGTCAATGGTATTCTTATTGTTATAAGAAGGGACAGATAATTTTAAAGGATTCATTGAGTTATTATTCTAGTTTAAATTATTAGTATTTTACATCCTATCAATCAGATCCAAATATAAAAATGGAATGTTTTATGAAACATACTACTGATTTATAATATTATTACTCTCAAAACTATAACTATTAAAAACATGTATCAAACCAAGCTTCCATGGTATGTTTCCCTTTGAATAATTTAGTTGCTTGCATTGTACGCAACTTGGAGTTTTAACACGCAATGACCAATCAACCTAGCCGTTATGAATAGAAATACACATTTTTTTTAAATTTTATAAATTTTATTATTCAAAATGGACTTCATTTTTGAATTCCTAATATCGAAATTATCTTAGGGTCAATTTTCGTTACTTTTCTGAAAACATTCAATTTTTGATGAATAGTTAATAATATAAAATTTTAATTAAAATAAATTTTAAATTGAAATAATTTATAGTGTTAAATTATATATTTGACTCACTTTAAATTATCATTAGATTACATTTTATTTATTTAATATAATTAACGTCATTTTATGCAATATCACATTTAAACCAGACAAACACAAGTGTCAATCTATTGATAGTTATTATTTCATAAAAACGTGTTTTTTGTTTTGGCAATGGGAATTAATTTAAAATTAATTTAAGACACTTATCTATTCTCCATTAAGAAAAATGGATTCCATATTTGAAATCAAGAGGTATAAATTTTTAAATAGGTAACTTTTTATTTTTAGACATTATGAATAATTACTTCGGTAAATATTTTAATTACCATGGTTAAAGCGTAAATCCAGTAAATAAGGGTAAAAATAATATTATGATAATATTAAATTACCCTAACATGTGTCTTATTCCTATTGGTTAATACATTTACGACCATGGTCATCCTTGTGTCGATTTTGGGACCCATGGAGCCACTTGGGTGTGATAAGGACATTTTTCATTAATTAATCTAAAGTAAAGACAAAAATAACAAAACCATGTATCTTTTAGTAAAATATTTCAATATGAAGTTATATAATTGATATATTTTACTATAAATAACAATTTTAAACATATAAATATTTCCTACATGATGATATTTTATTTATAATTTTTGGCTGTAAAATAAATAAATTTATTTATGACAAAATAATGATGTAGTATTTTCCTTATTAATAAAAGAATCAAATAAATGATATATTAAATATTAAAATAAATAAAATTTGGAAGTTTTTTTGACATCAAAGAATTTTATATGTGAATGTGACAATTTAAGGTTGATTCCATGTCTTTGTTTCTATGTAATCGGGTTTTTATGATTTTGACAAAATCCAAATACGAAATAGTGTCAAAATTGACATAATTGGGTTTTTAAAACAAATACTATATTATTAATTAATATAATATTCTTAAAAAAATAATGTTCAGCCAAAATGCATAGTTAAGGTTATATATATCAATAATTAACCACATCTAGTTTTCTTGGCTGGTTATACTATATTTATTAACCATATAATATAAAAATACAATGAGACATGGTAAATGATAAACTATTTAACTGAGAGTTGAATCTAAAAGAAAAGGTTAATATGGTGACCTAAACCTGCCTAAATCTTATTGGTTTAGAGTTTTTCAATCCATCCCAACCTTATCCTTTAGATAATAATTTTTCATCCATTACAAACCGAATATTATTTTATTATAAAATAATATTTCAAGATTTTCTTGAAGTGGCCCTCACCTCTCTAATAAAAGGGTACATCCCCTTATCTTAATTTCAAAACACCAATGCCATTTAGTTAATCAAATCCTTGAACAAATATCCTCCAAAAATTCTTAAACTCATTTTATAGGCCTTCCTTTGGTCAAAAATCCATCTTAAGGAGCCCTTTTGATCAAATCAAACGGAATAACCTGAAGAAGATGTAAATATTTCATCACCATTTTAAGGTTTTTTTCTTCTTGCACTTCCTCTTTATTTGTTGTTTCCATTATAAAATAATAACTCACTTATATTCTTTATATTTTAATGTTATTATAAAAATAGTACAACCATATTCATTATTCAATCCATCATATGAATGACAAAGTCACCATACTTTTGTACATACGACTTACCGTCTCCACGTTATGGTCTATTTTGTTATTCAAACCCTTCATTATTTGTATGGGTATAATAATAAGTATAAATGATGTAAATAATAAATATAACATATTTATGATTCTTTATATATGATATACCATCCAATTACATACTATTTCACCATTAATATAATGATATTATCACTCATGCGTACGCACAAAATACCGTCTCCACGAATGCAATGAGATTCATTCCCCATCATAATCATTCAAAAATAATTTTCATTTTATGGTTAAAAATAATGTTTATGAATATAATATCATTCGTAATATGAATGAAATAAATCATATCCATAAGAAACACGGCTTACGTAACCAATCATATAAAGAAAAATGAATCAGTTAACACCAGAAACGATGATACTACTAAAATATTATTAACAAAGAAATATTATAAGATCATATATGATATCATATTTATGTATATTCTTCTTGTATAATTTAATAACAATTTTTTAACAATTATGAATGATTTTAACATACCATAGACTAAGGAAAAGTAAAATTTAAGGGTTAATTTCACAATATCTTTATTATCCAAGTTGGTTTTTATGTAAGTATCTACTGCAACCTCTTTATCATCCACATCCATGGTTCTTAAAAATGTATTCCAATTTTTTTTATTTACTAGACTATGGGTTAAATTCATTTATACCCTTTTTTGACATTTTTTAAAAAAAATTCAAGGAATATTACCATCATTTTCCTTAACAAGGTACTTTATGTACTTTTCAAATTTAACGTAAGAATGTATTTTTTTTAACATATACGGTGGGTGTGGCTATTTTTTGTCGTTATATCATTGTTGAAGCTTCCCATAAAAACTAATAAGAATATTTTCAAAATAAAGGTTCTATTTTATAATTATGCATCTTTTAAATAATTTCAAAATAGAAATAGGTATATAACTCAAATAGTTTCCATTTTATCTATGTCAGCATCCTTTAATTGATTTTAAACTTGTTTTAAGTTGATTTATTATGATACAAATCGACCATATTATATTCAAAGTTTTATGAAATGTTTGACTATGGATGTGTAATTTCAACACCATTCATGGTTTATGGATAAATTATTGACATTTCATATGATAGTTTTAATACAAATGTTTATGTTATGTTTAAACCATTTCATTTGAGGAATGCATTGGACAAAGTATGTGACAGGTGGAGCCCGTTATAGCTCCTCGATGAATCTCTAGGTATCATGAGGAAAACTAGTGTCTTGGAAAACATCCTTGACAAAATCTTATTTGTATTCTTGGCACAAGGCCTTGACTATGTGGTAATGAAGTCAGGCATTATGAATTCCATCATTTTGAAAGTGGCTATTGATATTTCATGTGATTATTAGACATGTAGAATATCCCTGTGAATAGTTAAATTCTATTATTTGATTTTATCTTTTCCATATTATTCTGAATATTATGTTTAAAAGGCTTTTGTTTAAGTCTTATACATTTCCATAAATGTTTATGCTTATTTATGAATGATTCCACTATATTGTTAATCTTACTGAACATCTAAGCTTAAGCCTTTGTTTTATTTTTTTCAAGATGTGAAAAAATATTTTATTGTTGACCTGCAGGGTTAAGATAAGGATATAAGTGTGTTAAATGGTGAAAAAATGTTGTTGATGTTTTTCATTCATGATGTAATGTAAAACTTTTGAATGCATCTAGTACTACCAAGTCTACTAAACTGGTCAGTCTTTCAGGACATTATTACAAGTATCATGCCAATGTTATGTAATAATGAACTGACTCTGGGGAACTGGGGTCAGGGCTATCATGACACCCTCCCCACAATGTGTACCCCTCCTGGGTCAAAAATGTGAGACGGGAGATAATGACCCCCGAGTCTCGCCTCCAGTAGGCCCTGGGTTGGCGACTAGCACCGAGGGTACAGTAAACAACCAAATGGGAAGCATTACCCTCTAAGAGAACACATTCGGAAAAGATAGATAAGATCAACACAAACCAAATCCAAATTAGAACTGAAATATAATAGAAAATCCAATTGAACATATGTAATGTCAATAAAATGTACTACAACTAGAAGGGGAAAACTGAAAGTACCCAAATGAAAGTAAAACAGCAGCAACCACAAGCCTGAACAACTCCTATAACCACAAGCTAGTAGTTACCAGCATGATCTCCAACCAGCTAAAAGTGACCTAAAATAGTTTATATATACATAGGGTGAGTATAATAGTATACTCAGTAGGATCCTCATTGAAGCCTCTCATGCAAAATTAAAGAAAGCATGCTAAATCACAGTGAACAACAAGTTAAACTAACTCATCACCTAAACTGGTATACTAAGTTCCTCAGCCTCACCATGGCTAATCTCACCAAGTAACGCATACAAGAATATATCATATAATAAATAATATCAAGGGTACCCCACTACTACTTCACCACTGGTTTTCCACTTTTCCCCAATGTCGCACATCCTAAGAATCTCTCTCCAAAAAGGCTTGCCCGCAGACACCTAGGCGAAACACCGCAACATGCACCTCAATCAACCAAACCACCACGTCCACATAATAAAAGTAACCAAATAGTTTATAGGAGCCACCACATCCCTTATAATGTTTATCATACTTCATGTATTATACATCAAGCCATTACATCCCATACACCAAGAAAGGATCCTCAAGCCGTCACAGCCTATACACATTACACCTATAGTAGTCCATAGAAAACTATATCCAGAATATATTTTTGTGAATAATCACAATACATTATATCCCTATACACAAATATATTGGGAAAACTAACCAATGTTCCTCCTTGAAAAAGTAACTACCAAGAGAAGAGAGTAGGGTCAATGGTGGTTGTTAGTCATCCATCCTCCCACCAGAATGTTGGGGAAAACACACCCCCCAGGGCTCAGAATCCCCAGGGTGTCAGTTTCCCTTACTGACAGGGTGGAGTAGTGTATAGAGACACAAAAAGTAAAGGATTTAATATATCTAATAACCACACTATGTGAATATCCTAGTCTTAGATTCAACTACAGCTAAAGACTCTCAGACTCTGGGCTGCTGCGTCTAGGACTAGGTATCCTATAAGCACACAACAATTTAAAGAGATTTATTAAATTACTTCATTCAGTTTTTATCAGTTCCACATTACATTAATTAATTATTTAAACAGTAATTAACCATGAACAATTCAACATTAAATTTCATTAGCATAAAACCCAAGTCCGTTGTTCCTTCAAAATTACGACCTCTTCATTATGTTCCAGAAAAAAACAACCCCATGGGTTGATACCATTTATTCAATTATTCATTACAAAATTACTTTCCCACATTCCCAGGAATTCTAGAAAAAGATTCTATGCTACTAACAACAAGGTGGATCCACACAGTGAGTAGATGTACTAGATGTCGAGTCTTTTCCGCTTATATCAAGAGAATATACCCATCCTCCCTTGGGAATATAAACACGAAAAGCACATGGTATACCCTGTGTGTCTTCACCTCTATCGGAAAAAGGGTATGTAAGATTAGCTGCCTTTATCAGTGGAGAAAAGTGAAGAAGATAAGTAACCAATAAAAAATCAGTAAGCATCCAACAATCACATCCATCCCATTCCATTATCCTTGGTTCCCTCCCCAACAACCACATGCATAAACTGATGAATCTCACCACTCTAGGCCTCATCTTCTCCTACAACCAAATTCCTCGAAGCCCCCACATATCACAACAGCCATCCAGGATCACATCATAGCACAAGCAGTAGGAAAACAAACCTCACATTAATTGGAATCTTGGCCCATTAACAATAAAAAGTGTAACTCAGAACCCTTTAAAGAATTATAAAAAAATTCAGTTCATTAATCCATCTTGAATTAACATATTTATTATTCGTAGGTTCCAAATTTGGGAAACCTAATCAGTAAGCTATCAAAAATAATTAAACACGCTTACTGCGCCAATTTGATTAACATCAAATTACAATAAGAACTAAATTCGTTTACATGCCTCTTTATCTTTAACCAAACAATTATCAATTAATCCCAATTTACATTCTTTACTGATTTCCATCAAGAAAAAACAAAAAATCAAAGCAAGCATTGATATCTCATTATCTAGCAAAATAGGAGGAAATGGCATACGATCGATATCAATTTTCTTGTTTGTTTAAAATATTTATTACGTCAATTCCATTGTCATCCAGTGGGATTAAACATGTTAACAATAAATTTGCACATAAATGAAAAGATAAAAAACAAATCCCCTACCTTAAACAGTTCCTTGTGTTCATTCTCCACATAACGGGTCACGATCCTCCTCTCACGACAACTGCATACACACGAGGATTCCACGGTACGACCGCACCAATAAAACCCCAAGAAAAACCATATTAGAATTAGGAGGATTACATGCTATATTATATAAAGGAGAAACATGAGAAGATGATCCCCAAAGTAATGATGATAAAATGTACCTTATATCAAAGATTTATCGATACAGCTTAGTTGCATCAAAACAGAGCAGAACCAATCTGATGAGTAAAATTTTATTGTGACACTCTTACGGGAAGTGTTGAAAGGTTCTAGTGTCTCATAGCTGAGAACATGGAGGAAGAACTAGGGAGGATTATATCTTTTCCTTTCTTAATATTTAATGGGGTGACAGTTTCAGATACATTTAATTCCCCACTAAAAGTGGATAACATTAACCCATGCGTTTTGACCAAGTAAAAACAACCTGAGCCATAGGAATAATTAATATAGGATTTATGGCCTCTTAATCGGCCTTACGAGTCCTTAAAATAAGGCTTTAAATATATTTTACATCAATGGAAATGTCAAAGGGGAGAATCTGAAAGAAGTTGGAAACACTGTACACCTACCGTTACTGTACACCTACCGTCACTGTACACCTACCGTTAGAGGTTACCGATAGAGGTCATCGATAGACCTCAACATTCTGGAAAAAATATACACCTACCATTTCTGTACATGTACCGTTATTTTACACCTACCGTTAGAGGTTACCGATAGAGGTTACTGATAGAGTTAACCAATAGACCTCCCCATTAGAACTGTTCACTGAACCTCACCGATAGAACTATTCACAAAACCACACCAATAAAACTGTTCACAGATCCTCACCGATAGAATAGTTCACAAAACCTCACTGATAGAACTGTTCACTAGACCTCATCGAAAGAACTGTTCACTGAACCTCGCCAATAGAACTATTCACTGAACCTCACCGATAGAAATGTTCACTGAACCTAGATAATATAATTGTTCACAAAACCTCACCGATAGAATGGTTCACTAAACCTCACTGATAGAAATGTTCACTGAACCTCACTGGTAGAACTGTTCACTGAACCTCACCGATAGAACTCTTCACTGAACCTCACAGATAGAACTATTTACCCAACCTCACTGATAGAAGTGTTCACTGAATCTCACCGATAGAACTATCCACAAAACCTCACCGCTAGAAATGTTCCCAGAACCTCACCGATAGAACTGTTCACTAAACCTCACCAATAAAACATTTCACTGAACATCACTGATAGAAGAGTTCACTGAACCTCACGGATAGAACTCTTCACTGAACCTCACCAATAGAACTGTTCACAAAACCTCACTGATATAACTATTCACTGAACCTCACTGATATAACTTTTCCCCAAACCTCACCAATAGAACTGTTCACTGAACCTCACCGATAGAATTCTTTAATTAACCTCACCAATTAAACTGTTCACAAAACCTCACCTATAGAACTGTTCACTAAACCTCACTGATAGAATTGTTCACTAAACCTCACCGATAAAACTGTTCACAAAACCTCACAGATTTAACTGTTGACAAAACCTCACCGATAGAACTGTTCACTGAACCTCACCGATAGAACTGTTCACTGAACCTCAAACACCACATTTTCACGAAGTAATGGACTAGAGATGTTCAGGAAATTACATCATATTCCTCTCAAAACATTCTCGTCCACGAGAATTCAAAACCCTCCTAAAGAGAGAAAAAAAAGAAATGGGGTCCGAGAAACCACCCATTGGGATACCTCTCAAAAGGGAGCAAGCCGCAAAAACAATAACAAAATTCATAAATAAAACACGAAAGCTCTAACCACAAAGGAAACATTGTTACATGAAAAGAGTTAAACATCAAACAACTCTATGTACTAAGCATGTATATGTGGCTCACGTTCCAAGTTACTCTTCTCCATTCCACCGTGTCACCACAATACACTAACTAAGGGGATATAATTCCCACGCAACACCTTATCCCTGTGTTCATGGATCCCCATAGTCCGCTCTTTGAATTTATCATCATCATCAACATTGATCTCTCTCTAATCGATGATGTGAGTGTCATCATAAAGATAACGATGGAGCTGTGATACATGGAAAACATCAGGTATTTGACTCATCTATGGGGGAAGTGCTACTCGATAATCCCCAGCTCCAACATGAGTTTACCCCTCGAAAGGCCTAACAAACTGGGGAGAAATCTTACTTCCACGACCAAACCTTCACTTCCCACAACGAGGAGTCACCTTCATAAACACATGATCCCTAAAATTAAACTCCAAGTGTCTCCATATTTGATCAGCATATGATTTCTGATGATCTTGGGTTGTCTTCATCCTTCTCACGAATCACCTGGACCATCTCTATTGTATTTTGCACTAGTTTTGGTCCGAGAATTGCTAAATCTCTGACCCCAGTCTAGCACAACACAGAATGACAAGGCCGACCATACAAGGCTTCAAACGGTGTAATACCGATGGTGGATTGAATACTATTATTAAAATTGAACTCCACCATGGGTATGTGCCTCATCCATGAACCTCAAAAATCAAGAACACAAGAGCGTAACATGTCTGCAAGAGTCTGGATGCTTCGCTCTGTCTAACCATCCATTTGAGAATGAAAAGAAGTGCTAAGGCATATTTGAGAATTAAATGCACGTTGGAGACCTTTCCACACAATGGAGGTAAAACAAGGATCTCGATCAGAAATTATCATCCTAGGGACTCCATGAAGTCACACTACCTCCTCTAGATACTAATTCAACAAAACTTCCATTGATCTTGACTCCTCGATCACTATGAAGTGGGCTGATTTTGTTAAACGATCCACTACCACCCAAATAGCATCAAGTCCTCCCTTAGATCAAGGTAAACCAGTAATAGAGTCCATTGAGATGTCCTCCCACTTCCACTGAGCAATCTCTAATGGCTAGAGTAGACCACCTAGAACACGTTGTTTGGCCTTCAACTTCTAGCAGACTAAACATCGAGACACAAACTCCACAACAGCACACTTCAGCCCATGCCACCAAAACTGACTCCTCAAGGATTGTTACATCGTCGTCACGCCATGATGTACTTCTAAAGGCAAACTATGGAACTCTCTGAGAATCTTCTCGCGCATTGTCAAGGGAACAAAAAACCTTCCATGATACAACACTAGGTGGTGTTCATCCTCCGACCAACCATCAGGGGCCTCACCACAAACAACTCGGTCTCTCTAGACCACCACCTCTAGATCTCCCAACTGGGATTCCTCCAACTTTTGCATTAGGAATGACTGTACCGTCGTCTGAAAAAGTCAACCTCTACCCCCAAATTCTCCCATAGAAATATGTAATGCTGAAAGTTCTTCCCTTACTCTCCAGTAATCATTGGATTCACACACAGCATCACTATGTGAATTTCGGCTCAATGAATCAGCTACAACATTCCATTTTCTAGGTGTATACTATATTTCGAAGTTGTATTCCTATAATAACTCTATCCACCGACGTTGTCGTAACTTCAAGTCACACTGGGAGAAAACATACCTCAAACTCTTATGATTAGTGAAAACCACAAAGTTCTCACCAATGAGGTAATGTCTCCCCAAATTCACTGAAAACCCTATAGATTCCAACTCAAGAAAATTGGGGGCATATTTGTGTTCATGGGGACACTACTACCAAGACCCATAAGAAACAACTGACCCCTACTGCATGTGAACACATTCTAACCCCAGATGTGAAGCATCGTATAAAACATCAAATCGAACTCCATTAGCTGGAAGAAAATGGATTAGAGCACATACTATCTTCTCCTTCAGATATTTGAAAGCTTCCTAACACTGATCAGTCCATATGAATCCTTGATCCTTCCTAGTCAAAGCTTCCAGCGGAGTCGCAACTCATGATAAGTCGGCTATGAACCTCATGTAGTAGCCTACAAGACCAAGGAAACTTTTCACCTCTGACACTGTCTTTTGGGCTGCCCAAGACACAACTTCTTCAATCATTGATGGATCCATAACTACTTTCTATTTGGATACAACATTAGCCAAGAAATGTACTTCTCGAGCCAAAAACTCACAATTCAACAACTTCCCAAATTGATGATTTTGATGAAGAACTCCTAAAATGGATTGTATATGCTCTACATGCTCCTCCTCATATGTGGAGTACACAAGGATTTCATCAATGAAAACTACCATAAACTTGTCCAGAAACTCAAAGAACACAAAATTCATCAATACCATTAATAGATCTGTAGCATTTTTCACGCCAAACAACATTAACACGAACTCATAATGTCCATGATGACATTGAAAAGAAGTCTTCATGATATCCTCATCCTTCACACGCATCTGATGATATCCTAACCGCAAGTTGATCTCTGAGAAACAACTTTCACCCTTCAGTTGATCTAATAAATCATTAATCCAGGGAATAGGATAGTGATTCTTTATTGTCACTTTGTTTAAGCAACGATACTCGACACCCAACCGTAAAATGCTATCGACCTTCTTCAAGAATAAAACTGGTGCACCCCATGGTGACACAGTTGGCCAAACAAAATCGCACTATAACAGACCATCAAGATGTATACTTAGCTCTTGTAACTTAGAAGGGTCCAACCTATATGGATACATAGATATATGATATGCTCCTAGCTGTAGCTCGATCCCAAACTCGATCTCTTATCAAGGGGGTAATGCTATAATCTCATCTAGAAAGACATCAGGGTACTCCTCTACGACCCTAGGAAATGCCAACTGTAGAACCTCTTAAGAAATTAGCATCATATTAGTCATCATGGATGATAAGGATGGAACGCGCCTATGAACCATCTGAGGATCTTGCTCACCAACAAACACCACTAGCTCTCTATCCACACCAATAAAGACGACCTTCTTCCTGAAGCAATCCACGACAGCCTGTACTGAATAAAACTAATCCATGTCGAGGATGACATCATATTTTTTTATTCATAGACATAAGAACTCTCCCCAAGAGCAGTGTTTCCCCAACACTATCTCACAGTCTCTACATACTTCAAACAAGTCAGCTCGACCTCCAACTGGTGTAGTCAAAGCCAAGGGCAATGGAAGCCTCTCTACTTCAAGTCCCAAATCATGGACAAGTGTAGCTTATATGAAGGAGTGTGTCTCTCTTGAATAAAACAAGGCATACTCCAAGGTAGAAAACAAGTAAAGGGTACCTTGAACGATGTCTGGCATGCCTGGAGCTAGCAATGCTAGAGCATGAAGCTGACCACGACCTCCTCTATGGCCTCTCAGACCCTGATGGAGAACACCACCATGGCCGCGCTCTGCTCTCTAAGGATGAGGAGTGTCATGGGGTTGTCCTCTCCCTGCCCCATCTACACTCAGCTGATCTAAAGATGGTGCAACCGACTACTGCATCGTTGGCGGGAACTGCATCAACGGAGGAACCTAGAGCGTAGTGCCTGGTGCACAATGACCGCTCTAAAATGTCGGGCAATCCCTCTATTGATGACCACGACCACCATAAGAAAAAAATGGCAGGAACCCTTGGAATAGGCCTGAGATTTGTTTCCTCTGGGGAAACGAGATGTGAAGGGCTGGGAACTTCCTCAGGATGAATGAAGACTCTTCTACCCTGAAAACCGAGAACCCCGGACCACATCTCTTCTTCATGAGGAATCATGCATATTCCCCTCTTCTTATGATCTGGTCCTGGCCAAAGTCCTCTAGCAAACCTCTTCCCTCGCCAGTACCTCAGGATATGTTTTCAGCATAAATGGGGTGACTTAGCACTGGATCTCTGGATGCAAAGCCTCCTTGAAATGTCTCACTCTGGCCTCCTAATCTGGCAATTTTTCCAAATCATAGCGTAAAAGGATCCTAAAATGGATCTAAACTCTCGAACACTGGACCTCCCCTGTCAATGGGTAAGAAGCTCCTGGCGACTGGACGCCTTCACAGTAGAAGAAAGAAACTCGACTCTAAACTTGTCTCGGATCTCCTCCCATGATATCGCTGAATCCTCACAATCCCCGAGGAAAAAGAACCACCATTGCCTCGCTGCTCCACACAACATCATCACAACCAAGGATAATCAGTGCTCCTTTAGAGCACAAATCAAACTGAAGACGATCTCAATATCCTCTAACCAGACTTTTGTGACTACATCTGAAATGGAGCCCTCACACTTCTATAGACTCTGGCGCTAAAACACTCAAAGTTTCATCCTCCAAGTGTTGTCGTCGTCAACCTCTACACTACGGCGATATGCTGGAACAACCTACTGGACATTTTCTGCGCAAACCTAATAAGGACATCAACTTGGAACTATACCTGTAAAATAACAAACTGTTAGAGATCCTAAAACTGAAATATGGAAGACTCAAAATTAATTAATTAATTGTTTTATTTTATTCATTTTAGTATAACCAATCCCATGGTCTACCCATTCAAACACATCATCAATGAAGAATGATGCATGATTATTTCTTAAGTCTCTACCTTGCAACTTGTATCACCTTGTTTAGTAGCCATTATAAACAGAAAGGTCTATACATCATATCATAGGGGGTCCTAAATGCCAATGTCGTAGCGGGTCTCCTGTGTTTACCTCACTTGCTAAACATGAATGCCACTATTTCCATACTAACCAATGAAGCCTCACCATTTCCTAACTCCAAACTCCATCTAATCCCTCATACAGACCTCTAATACAAATTTTTCATGACCCCCTCCCCCAAAGTGTATCCCTCCTGGGTCGGCAATGTGAGAAGGGAGATAATGACCCCCCAAGTCCTGCCTCCAGTAGGCCCCGAGATGGCGACTATCACTGGGGGTATAGTATACACACAAATGGGAGGCATTACCCTCTAAGAGAACATATGAAGGAGAGAGAGATAAGATAGACAACAACCAACTCCCACTCAGAACTGATATATAAAAGAAAATCCAATTGAACATATGTAATGTCATGAAAATGTGCTACAACTAGAAGGGGAATACTGAAATTACCCAAAAGAAAGTAAAACAGCAGTAACCACAAGCCCGAATAGCTCCAGCAACCACAAGCCAGTAGTAACCAACCTGATCTCCATCCTGATCCAAGTGACCTAAAAATTAGTATATATATACATTAGGCAAGTATTATAGTATACTTAGTTGGATCCTCCCTGAAATCTCACGTTCAAAAGTAAAGAACACATGCTAAAGCCCAGTGAACAACAAGTGAAACTAACTCATAATCTAAACAGGTATACTATGTTCCCAGCCTCACCATGGATACTCTCACTAAGTAACGCATACTAGAATATATCATATAATAAATAATATCAAGGGTACCCCACTACTACTTCCCCAAAGTTTTACAGCTTTTCCCCAATGTTGCACGTCCTAAAAATCTCTCTCCAAAAAAGGATTTCCTGCTGACACCTGGGTGAAGCACCACAACATGCACCTCGTGCAACCAAAAAACCACGTCCATGTAAGAAAAGTAACCTGGTAGTTTCTAGGAGCCACTGTAGCCCGCATAATGTGCATCAAACGTCGGGTATTATACCTCAAGCCACTACAACTCATACACTGAGTAAGGATCCTCAGGCCATCATAGCCTATAAAAGTTACACCTATAGTAGTCCATAGAAATCAATATCTAGAATATGTGTGTGTGAATTACCACAAGCCATTACAGCCCTCTACACACATATATGGGGAAAACTAACCAATGTTCCTTCTAGCACAATTAACTAAAAACGGAAAATAACAAGGACAAAGGGGGCAGTCATCCATCCATCCTCCCATTGGAATGTTGGGGAAAACACCCCCATCCCCCAGGGCTCAGAATTCCTGGGGTGTCAGTTTCCCTTAACGATTGGGTGGAGTAGCTTATAGAAACACAAAAAGTACATGATATACTATATCTCACAACCACACTATGGGAATAACCTAGTCTAAGACACAACTACATCTAACGTCTCTCAGACTCTCAGCTGCTACTTCTAAGAGTATGTATCCTATTAGAACACTACCATTTAAAGAGATTCATTAAATTACTTTATTCCCTTTTTATCTGTTCCACTTTACGTTAATTAATTTTTTAAACATTAATTAACCATGAACAATTCCACATTAAATTTCATTAGCATCACACCCAAGTCCACTGTTCCTTCAAAATTACAACCTCATCATTATGTTCCAGCAAACTACAACCCCATGGGTTTACACCATTTATTCTATTATTCATTAAAAAATTACATTTCCACATTCCCAAGAATTCTATAAAAACATTCTATTCAACTAAACAAAAGGGGGCTCAACACAATGAGTAGATGTACTACCCATCAAGTCTTTGCCCCTTATAGAAATAGCATATACCAATCCACACTTGAGAAGCTAAACACAAAAAACATGTGGTGTAACCTACTTGTCTTCACCTCTTTCGGAAGAAGGGTAAGTAAGACAATCTGCCTTGAGCAGTGGGGAAAAGTAAAGAGGATAAACAACCAATCAAAAATCAGCAAGCATCCAACAATCACATCCATCCCATTCCATCATCCCTGGTGTCATACCCGACACCCGCATGCATAAGCCCATGCATCTCGCTATCTAGGTTTCATCTGCTACCACAACCAAAAGCCTCCTTGCCCCCACACATCAAAACAGCCATCCAAGATCACAGCACAGCACAAGTAGTAGGAAAACATACATCACATGAATTGGGCTCTTGGCCCTTTAACAATAAAGCAGGTAACTTATAACACTTTCAAGAATTATATAAAAAATCAGTTCATTAATCCATCTGGAATTAACAAATTTATTATTCATAGGTTCCAAATTCATGAAACCTAGTCAGTAAGATATCACAAATAATTAAACATGCTTAGTGCCCCAATTTTATTAAAATAAAATTACAACAAGAACCAGATTCATTTACATGCCTCTTTATCATTATCCAAAAATATTATCAATTAATCCCAATTTATTTTATTTACCGATTGACATCAAGAATGAACAGCTAATCAAAGCAAGCATATATATCATATTATCCAGCAAAACAAGATGCAATAACATAATATCAATATCAATTTATTTATCCTATTAAAATATTTATTTTTTCAATTCCATTATCATCCAGTGGTATTAAACATGCTAACAATACATTTGCTCATAAAATAAAAGAGAATCAACGAATACCCTACCTCAAAAAATTCCTCATGTTCTTTATCCACACAACAGGTCCTGATCCTCCTCTTGCAACAACTGCATCCACCCGAGGATACCACGGTACAACCGCACCAACAAAACCCTATGAAAAAACCCCATTAAAAACATGAAGATTCATTGCTATAACATGGAAAGGAGAAACAGGAGAATATGATCCCTAAAGGAAGGATGATAAATCGTACCTTGTATCGAAGATTGATCGATATAGCTTCGTTGAATCAAAACAGAGAAGAACCAACCCGAGGAGTAATGTTTGATTGAAAAACTCCTATGGGAAAGATTGATATTTTCTAGTGTCTCATAGCTGAGAAAAAAGAGGAAGAACAAGGGTGGATGATATCTTGTCTCTTTTGAAGATTTAATGGGCGATGGTTTAAGATACGCTTAATTCCCCATTAAAAGCGGATAACATTAACCCACACCGTTTGACCAAGTAAAAACATCCCGAGCCATAGGAATAATAAATATAGGATTTATGGCCTTGGAATCGGCCTCAAGATTCCTTCAAATAAGCCTTTAAATGTATTTTATGTCAAAGTAAACATCAAAGAAGAGAATCTGTAGGAAGTAGGGAACATTGTACACTTACCATTACTGTACACCTACCGTTACTGAACACCTACCATTAGAGGTTACTGATAGACCTCACCATTATAAGAAGACTGTACACCTACCATTACATTACACCTACCGTTACTATACACCTACCTTTAGAGGTTACCGATCGACCTCACCGTTAGAACTGTTCACTGAACATCACCGATAGAACTGTTCACAAAACCTCACCAACAGAACTGTTCATAGAACCTCGCTGGTAGAACTGTTCACAAAATCTCACTGATATAACCATTTATAGAACCTCACAGATAGAACTATTCACAGAAACTCACTGATAGAACTATTCACCGAACCTCACCGATAGAACTTTTTATTGAACCTCACTATTAGAACATTTCACAAAACTTCACTGATAGGTCTATTCGCTGAACCTCACCAATAGAACTATTCACTGAACCTCACTGATAGAACTTTTCGTTGAACCTCACTGATAGAACTCTTCATAAAACCTCACTGATAGAACTCTTCACTAAACCTCACTGAAAGAACTATTCACTGAACCTCACTGACAGAACTGTTCACTGAACCTCACTGATAGAACTGTTCACAAAACCTCGCCGATAAAACGGTTTACAAAACCTCACTGATAAAACTGTTCACTGAAACTCCCTGATAGAACTATTCACTGAACCTCACCGATAGAACTGTTCACTCAACCTCCCTGATAGAACTGTTCATTGAACCTCACGAATAGAACTGTTCACTGAACTTCACCGATAGAATTGTTCACTAAGCCTCACCGATTGAACTCTTAACTAAACCTCACCGATATAAATGTTAACAAAACCTCACTGATAGAACTGTTCACTAAACCTCACCAATAGAACTATTCACTGAACCTCGCTGATAGAACTGTTTACAAAACCTCACCAATAGAACTATTCATGGAACCTCACTGATAGAACTTTTGACTAAACCTCAAAGATTGAACTGTTCACTGAACCTCAAACACCAAATTTTCAGAAAGTAATGGACCATAGAGTTCCAGACCATTATAAGGGAATTATAGTTAGTATTAGAGGATGTTTAGTATAAACCATGGAAACTAGATTTAGATAAACTATGACTAGAGCACATTTCCCTAAGATAGATTCTGAGGATTGGTATAGAATAACTTCCTAAAATTTTTCTAATGTAGAGTTCTTGTGCATTTTCCAGGATATACACCCCAGTCTGGATATGATCAGGTAGATTTGGCTCTGGTAGAAATGTTCCTAGGAGTGAAAACTCCGAAAAGGAGTTTTGGGCATGACTCGATGTATCTTGGTACACAACAACAGGCCTTGCTGCACTCTTGGTTACAACACACCCGAGGAATATTCTTAGGATAATTCACACTTTCTTTACAAACCATTTTAAAGGATTTATGAGTATATAATTCCTCAAAGAAAAATATTATTATTATGGATTATATAATTAAAATTTTCAATTTATGTTAGGTGTTTTACAATTTTCATATTATGTATTTTGATTTATAAACTAATCTAATGTATGACATTATTTAGAAATGGAACCAAGTGGATTAAATGGAAAATATATCAATGCACGTAATTGATTTAATAATTTCCATCATACTCAAGATAATTATAGTGGAGCTAGTGATGCAACTATTTTTGATCAACTTATGACCATACTGAGACCACTCACTCAGGTTAGGAATAATAACCATACCTGTATGGCGCAGCCTGATCCACAACACAAGGGATCAATGTTATACTGCTTCATGAGGAAACAACCACCAACATTCAATAGGAGTTCAAATCCATTAGTAGCTGAGAAATGGATAAATTCCTTAGAGAAAATTTTTCATGCTTCAGGGAGTTGTAAAAGGGGAAAAGTTGTCATGGCATTTTATCTCCTCACGGGAGATGCAGATTAATGGTGGTCATTAATCCAAAACACAAAGGAAGATTAAAAATTATTGAACAAGGAATTGAGGGATTATAAAGGGATTTTATTAAGAAAAAACATTCCTCATGATAATCGAGCCGATATGGAAAGACAATTTCTGAGTCTGAGGCCAAAGGAGGATTAGAATGTTACAATGTATGAGGCTGACATTACAAGGTTAGAAAGGCATGCAGAAGATTATATAAATAACCCAAGGAGTAAGATTGATTGATTATTTGATGGGTTAAAGCCATTTATCCAGCGATCATTAGTCTAATAATCTTTCTAATAGTACGAAGATATTTCTCATGCACTATCAAGACAGAAAATGAATTCTCTATGTCTTAAGACTTCAAAGCAAAGCAAGTGAAGAATAGATCATTTGAATACTCTAGAAATGGAAATAAGAGGAATAAGGGAAAGTTTGAATATCCATCCTGTGGTAAATATGGGAAGAAACATCCTGGTATTTTCCTGAAGGGAATGGGAGTCTGTTACTAATGTGTTGAAAAAGGACACCAAGCTCGTGATTGCAAGGTGATGAAATAGGTTTTCAATGTTTAATTCTACAATTTCATTGAAAAGAAGCATTATTAAAATGAATTTCCTATGTGCCAATGGAACATTACTCAGAAAAGGCCAAGGGATAAAGGCTAATATTATGTGATCACTCACTACTACAACTTGTCCCATTATCAGTGCTAAAAACAGGCATGAACAACGCTAGAAAAGTGCTGTTAATACCGACATAGATAAAGGGGGTCCCCTTTATCAGCCCTCTGAGAAGCGCCGATATAGGGGGCCTTTATCAGCGCTGATAAAGGACCCCCTTTATCAGCACTTTTTTAGCGCTGATAAAGGTCTCCTATATCGGCTCTTTTCGGAGCACTGATAAAGGGTTCCTTTATCAGCGCTCCTCTGGCGCTGTTTAAGGTATCCTTTATCAATGCTCAGAAAAGCGCTGATAAAGGCACCATCGCCTTCACCTGCAAAAAAACATGCACACCTGCACACCAGAATACCTACACAATGTAGCACATGCACACCTGTACAAAATATCACCCGTACACAATATTTTGACCGACAAAAGAATATACATTTACATAACGTCATGAATACAAAAAACACATTGCTATATACATTTTAAACATTCTTTTACATGGTTACAATTACAATTATTCAACAATAGCTATAAACATTCATGATTCATCCTTTGATATCCATGATTCACTCTTGACGGTATTTTTTGACGAAAAAAGCATCTGAACTCAATGAAACAAATTCACCTATATAAGAAAACAAATATTATGTTAGTAATGCAATAATGAAAGAAATTAAAACAGTAATATGAAAGAATACATTAATATGGAAATGTGAAACTTAATATGAAATTTTAAACTCAAATGTTTTCATTCTCATAACAATGAAAGGGAATAATGTAAAATCAATATGTTTTTTATTGATTTGTCTCATTTAATAAATACTGATTCTTTATCTAATGAAAATCTTTACCGGTTACACTGTGCATCAGATTGAGGTGAGGTTGATTTGTACACATCCCAAATTACTCATGGATCATTGTCCTAATGTTTTAATACAATCTGAATGTGTTTTATTGGTATTCTGTATGTTATTACTGTTGTTTTCTAAAGTTTATGTCACATTCAAACGGATACCAGACACTTTTAGCCATACCAGTCACACTGTGCGTCAGATTGAGGTTCAGATGATTCTTAAATATCACCAATGACTCATGGATCATTGTCCTAATGTATCAAAACAATACAAACGTGTTTTCCTTGTATTCCATATGTCATTAATGTTGTTTTCTAAAGTTATCTCAATTTGAAACTGATATCATACACTTTTACCCATACCGGCCACACCGTGCGTTGGATTTAGGTGCGGTCGATTAGTACATGTCACAAATGATTCATGGATCATTTACTAATGTATCAAAACAATACGAACTAATTTTCTAGGTATTTCGTATGTCAGTAGTGTTGTTTTCCAAAGTTTATCTCAATTTGAAACTGATATCAGACACTTTTAGTCATATCGGTCACACTGTGCATCGGATTGAGGTGCAGTCGATTTGTACATGTCACAAATGATTCATGGATCATTGTCCTAAAGTATAAAAACAATCCAAATGCATTTTCTTGGTATTATGTATGTCAGTAGTGTTGTTTTCCAAAGATTATCTCAATTTGAAACTGATATCAGACAGTTTTAGCCATACCGGTCACACCGTGCATCGGATTGAGGTGCGGTCGATTCGTACATGTCAAAAAATGACTAATGTATCATTCTCCGAAAGTATAAAAACAATCTGAACATGTTTTCTTGGTATTACATATGTCAGTAGTGTTGTTTTCTAAAGATTATGTGAATTTGAAACTGATATCAGATACTATTAGCCATACCAGTCACACCATGCGTCGGATTGAGGTGCGATCAATTTGTACATGTCACAAATGACAAATAGATCGTTTTCGTAAAGTAGCAATAGAATCTGAAAGCATTTTCTTGGTATTCCGTATGTCAGTAGTGTTGTTTTCTAAAGTTTATCTCAATTTGAAACTGATATCAGACACTATTAGCCATACCGTCTACACCATGCGTCAAATTGTGGTACGGTCAATTCATACACATAAACAATGACTCATGGATCATTGTCCAAAAGTATCAAAACAATCCGAACGCGTTTGCTCGGTATTCTGTATGTCATTAGTGTTGTTTTCTAAATTTTATCTCAATTTGAAACTGATATCAGACACTTTTAACCATATTGGTCACACCGTACATCTGATTGAGATTTGGTCTATTCATACTCGTCACAAATGACTCAGGTATCATTGTCCTAAAGTATCAAAACAATCCGAACGTTTTTTCTCAGCATTCCATATGTCAGTAGTGTTGTTTTCCAATGTTTATCTCAATTTGAAATTGATATCAGACACTTTTAGCCATACCTGTCACACCAGGCATCAGATTGAGGTGCGGTCGATTCGTACACATCACAAATGACACAGGGATCGTTTTCCTAATGTATCAAAACAATCCAAACGCATTTGCCCAGTTTCTTGTATGTCACTTGTGTTGTTTTCTAAAGTTTATATCAATTTTAAACTATTATCAGACACTTTTAGCCATACCGGTCACACCATGCGTCAGATTGAGGTGCGGTCAATTCTTTCATGTAAGAAATTACTAATGGCTTGTTTTCCTAAAGTATCAAAACAATCCGAATGCGTTTTCTCAGTATTCCGTAAGTCAGTAGTGTTGTTTTCTAATGTTTATCTCAATTTGAAAATGATATCAGACACTTTTAGCCATGCCAGTCACACTGTGCGTCGGATTGAGGTGCGGTCGATTCGTACACGTCAAAAATAACTCTTGGATTGTTTTAGTAATGTTTAAAATCAATCCAAACGTGTTTGATCAGTATTCCGTATGTCAGTAGTGTAGTTTTCCAAAGTTATGTCAATTTGAATTTGATATCAGACATGTTTAGCTATACCGGTCACATCGTGCGTCTAATTGAGGTGCAGTCACTTCTTACACGTCACAAATGACTAATGGATCATTTTCCTAAATTATTAAAACAATCCGAACAAGTTTTCGTGGTATTAATTATTTCAGTAGTGTTGTTTTCTAAAGTTTATCTCATTTTGAAACTATTATCAGACATGTTTAGCCATATCGGTTACACTGTGCGTCGGATTGAGGTGCGGTCGATTCATACACGTCACAAATGACTCAGGGATCATTTTTCTAAAGTATCAAAACAATAATAACTTGTTTTCTCGGTTTTTTGTATGTAACCTGTGTTGTTTTCTAAAGTTTATCTCAATTTGAAACTGATATCAGACACTTTTAGCCATACCGGTCACACCATGCGTCGAATTGAGGTGCAGTCAATTCGTACACATTAAAAATGACTAATGGATCATTTTCCTAAAGTATAAAAACAATAAGAATGCATTTTCTCAGTATTTCGTATGTCAGTAGTGTTGTTTTCTAATGTTTATCTCATTTTGAAACTGATATCAGACACTTTTATCCATACCGGTCACACTATGCGTCAGATTGAGGTGCGGTCAATTCGTACACGTCAAAAATGACTCGTGGATCGTTTTAATAATGTTTCATAACAATATGAAAGCATTTTCTCAGTATTCCATATGTCAGTAGTTTTGTATTCTAAAATTTATGTCATTTTCAAACAGATATCTGACACTTTTAGCCATACCGGTCACACCATGCGTCAATTTAAGGATATGTCAGTTCTTACATGTCAAAAATTACTCATGGATCATTTTCCTAAAGTATCAAAACAATACAAACCCGTTTTCTCAGTTTGTTATATGTCACTTGTGTTGTTTTCTAAAGTTTATCTCAATTTGAAACTGATATCAGACACTTTTAGGCATACCGGTCACACCGTGCATCGGATTTAGGTGCGGTCAATTTGTACACGTCACAAATGACTAATAGATCGTTTTCCTAAAGTATAAAAACTATCCGAACGTGTTTTCTCAGTATTAATTATGTCAGTAGTGTTGTTTTCTAAATTTTATCTCAATTTGAAACTAATATCAGACACTTTTATTTATACCGGTCACACTGTGCGTCGGAATGAAGTGTGGTCAATTCATACACGTCACAAATGACTAATGGATAGTTTTTATAATGTTTCAAAACAATACGAATTTGTTTTCTCGGTATTCCGTATGTTAGTAGTGTTTTTTTCTAAAGTTTATCTCAATTTGAAACTGATATCAGACACTTTTAGCCATACTGGTCACACCGTGCATCAAATTGAGGTGCGGTCGATTCGTACACGTCACAAATGACTCATGTTTCATTTTCCTAATGTTTAAAAACAATCTGAACGCACTTGATCGGTATTCCGTATGTCAGTAGTGTTGTTTTCTAAAGTTCATATCAATTTGAAACTGATATCAGACACTATTAGCCATACCGGTCACATCGTGCATCAGATTGAGGTGCAGCCAATTCGTAAACGTCACAAATGACTCAGGGATCATTTTAATAACGTATCAAAACAATCCGAATGTGTTTGCTTGATTTTCCGTATGTCACTTGGGTTGTTTTTTAATGGTTATATCAATTTGAAACTGATATCAGACAGTTTTATCCATACCAGTCACACTGTGCATCAGATTGAGGTGTGGTCGATTCATACATGTCAAAAATGACTAATGGATAATTTTCCTAAAGTATCCAAACTATATGAATATGTTTTCTTGGTATTCCGTATGTCACTTTTTTTGTTTTCTAATGTTATGTCAATTTCAAACTGATATCAGACACTATTATTCATGTCGGTCACACCGGGCATCAGATTGATGTGCCTTCGATTCATACACATCAAAAATGACTTGTGGATCGTTGTCCTAAAGTATCAAAACAATTTGAATTCTTTTTCTCTGTATTCCGTATGTCAGTAGTGTTGTTTTCCAATGTTTATCTCAATTTGAAACTGATATTAGACACATTTACCCATACCGGTCACACCGTACGTCAGATTGAGTTTTGGTCAATTTTTACTCATCAAAAATGACCATGCATCATTGTCCTAATGTATCAAAACAATCCAAACGCATTTAATCAGTATTCTGTATGTCAGTAGTGTTGTCTTCTAAAGTATATCTCAATTTGAAACAGATATCAGACACATTTAGTCATACCTGTCACACCGTGTGTCAGATTGAGGTGCGGTCGATTCGTACACGTCACAAATGACTCAAGGATCGTTGTCCTAAAGTATCAAAACAATCCGAACGCATTTTCTCTGTTTTCGGTATGTCACTTTTGTGGTTTTCTAAAGTTATGTCACTTTCAAACTGATTAGTAGTAATTCACGAATCTAAGGATATGAAACATAAGAAAGGGAGATCATAGATTCTAAATAAGTGTGATGGGAGATATCAATGACCATATAAAGATAACATAAGTATTAGAAATTCACCTCATTTTCCTATTTGATTACTTTATTCCATCAGGTCCGCTGCCCATTCGTTTCTAAACACATTTATATCATCTTCTGAATAGGAGTATTTGTGAAAGTCATAGTAGTACTGAAAAAATATAAATACACAAAGGATTAATAATTATTTTAAATGAAGTAGTAATTATTTTCAAAAATTCCTCTTTAGGGATGCTAGTTTGTTAATGAAATATGATCTCTTTCATAAATTTAAAAACATAATAACCACAGTCCTTGTCGTTTGTTTGTTTTGGACACTGCAGAATCATCGAGAAAAATATGTAATTTTTTATATGTATTTTGATAGTGAAATATAATTATATATACCCAGATACTTCTCCATTTGTAGATCTTGTGGGAATTGTCGTCCTTAGGACTTGGATTCATTCCAGCCTTTAGACGATATTCATACACCGCCTTATCATAACAAAATCCTCATTAAAAGATATTATAAATTATATAACTAGTTATTTAGTTCTAAAATTTTGGATCTAGTGTATTACAAATTGAAAATCTCTGCCATGTGTGGTCGATTAGTTGGATATCCATGCAGTGAATCCAGAAAATAAATCTTTGGAGTATCCAAATTGACTGCAATGAGCATCCAATGTTCCCGAAAAATAGAAAAAGAAATAAGAACTTATAGAAATGAAAATATAATTGATATGATTAAAATGTAGAGTTTTACCCCTGCAATTTTGGTATTAAAAATAGTCTGTCAATCGTAATTCTGCTTTGAAACGTTCTGAGTAGATTTGACATTAATTCAGCCTAAAAATCAGAATCTATTTCTTATCATTGTGTAGAAATGGTGTGAGGAATAAGGAGTCCAAATTTATATTCATGGGAAAATCCCTTCAATTGTCTTTCATATATATGCCTGTGAAAAATATGAGATGTATTTATCCATAATTATCAATGTATATCAGCTTCTATAAAATCAAATCATGAAAGCATACCTCATGTATACATTTATAACTGAGGCACCTAGCCAGTCATATGTGATGATCTCAGCAACAACATCTGCACTAACGAAATATAATGTTTCCTCTCCATACATATCTTTTTCACAAACAATTGTATGATTCTTTCTCTCTTTCATTTTCATATCCACACGAGCTTGTAATGATATTAAATGTGGATATATAATGGGCGGGGTGAACATGCTCTCAGTAGATCGTTTTGATCGGTTGGTTGATCCAATGATGGAGCCGCTCTTTCATTTTAGCTCCTCCATTTTTCCTTAAATAATAAAATTCATCATTTCAACCATTTTTTAATTTAATGTTAAAGGTTCCTCTTGAAAAATTAATTGGAAATGAATACCTCCTGGTCAATTTTTTTTTACAATATTCGACTGCCATGCAACGAATGTTCCAACAGCTTTTTCTAATGTATGAATGTCGTCATCGTCATTTGGAATGGGTAGCTCGGTGCTTGGATCATGAGCTACGTTAATCGACACTTTGACATGACCAGTTGGATGTTGTCTAGAGTGTAGCATGTCATTCTGCATATTGAACACTGTATCCCTCGCTACAAGGAAATGGGTGGGAGTTGACAGATATAAATCACAGTCATTTTCACCTTGTAGAATATCATTACATGAAAGGTATAAGTGTCTATGTGATTCACATTTCACAGAAACGAATATTAGAATGTTGATTACCTCGGTTAAGTCAGATCTTTGAGGGGAATGGCTCGCCTTAAAGCTGGTGGGGGTGCATCTTCTCGCGCGGGTTGTTCTTGAGTTGTTTGATCTCTTCTCCACTCCTCCATTAAACTCTTTAGCATCTCTCCATGAGTTTGGAATTGTTCTTCAAGGGTAGCTACACTATCTCTCATTACATGCAATTCTTTAGTTTGTTCATCCTCTTGTTTTTTTTTTCTGAAAATATGCCCGGGGTGACACCCCAAAACCCACACCTCTGACGCGGCCATACTGTTCTGGCTGTTTCAAGGCCGCTGAAAGTATTTCTACATCTGGTGCAGGTGTTGTTGATTCCTATAACTATTTCAAATAGAAAATATAGAAAAATAAGTAATAATCATTATGTAATAGTGATTTAATGGAAAAAAGTTTATATTATGTCATACTTACACATGTTTCCCACACTTTTTGTGTATTTTCATATATCAGTTTCACCTCTTTATTAACAAGAGCCTTTATCCATTGCACATGGCGTGGAATGGAAGTGACTTGGGATTTTTCTTCATCAATCTGCATATAAATAGAGAAACATGGTTACAATGTTGTTTTATGTCACATAAAATTATTATAGTACTTTTGAAATACGTACCAATTGTTTTTCAATTGAAGCATACCCCGACCTTACTTTACGGTAGGGGTATGGTGGTTTTGCTACCCGTTATTTATTTTCAGCACTCAGTTTCTGTTTCATAAATAAAAACCTATCAATCAATGTGATGAATGCAAGCAACGTTACACAACGTGTAACCAAAAACAATGTACCTGAAAATTCTGTTTCCCACAACGGTTGCAAAATGCATCCCATGTTCCTTGGGATATCAAGTGTGCATAAAGAGGAGGTGGGTGCGACATGATTTTCCCTTTGGCATCTTTCAGATGATGTTTCGTTAAAATGGTGTGAAAGCCTCTATGAATCCTTCTTGCCAGTCTTAAAACATATTCTTTATGTGAAATATATACTATAAATGCACTTTGCAAGAGATGATGAAGGGTTAGTCAATATTTCAGTATTTTATTTCATTTTATTTTAATAAATTATAAAGAATATATCGTAATGTTTCCGTAATCTCTTCCCATATTAATGTTTTCAACCCACTGTAAACATGGTGCCACGACTCTATATCAATCAGAACTCGTTGTCGAGTGACAATTCCAATGTAGCTACTAAACATGGCTTTGTTGGGGTTTACATGCTGGCCTCGTTTATTCCATCCCACCTCATATTTGATTCCTTTTTATTTTGCCATAAGTATTTTGGCTAAAACTGTCAAACTACAGCGCACCTGTTTTTTTGTGTCGTTGGGGTTTCATCGCCTACCATTTCCTCAGTTTCTGCATCATCATTATGTTTCTTCGAAGCGCTAGCATCAGCACTTGGACCAGCTGCAATAGGTTGAGAGAACTATTGTACCTCAGTAATGGGACCAGCTGCAACAGGTTGAGAGACATGTTTTCTCTCAGTAGTGGGACCAGCTGCAATAGGTTGTGAGACGTGTTGTGTCTCGGGATTGGGTGCATTAGCATGGGAAGAAGTCATTACCTGCAGAACTGGTTTAACATTTAATTTAGATCACATAAAAGTAGCAACAAACAGATAATAACATAATGTAACACAATCTATATTACAATAAAAATCAATAACCTGATTATTGAACAATATTTTTTTTAAAGGATGAAGGGATTTGACCCCTCTATCAACTATCCATATCCCTTCATTGTGGTCTCTTCTGACATACAAAATGTCGTCTACATTGGGACCACTGCGAAATGATTGCGAAGTCCCAATGAAAGGGTCATCTTCCATTGAATTTTCATCTAACCCTTCAGCTGTTTTGGTCAATAACAGAACGATTGACCAGTTTCGGTTTGCGGGATCTGGAACATAAAATACTTGCACTGCCTGTGATTCCATTATAAGTGGTTCATCTTTCTCCCCTTCCTTACTGAAATCAACTTTCACGAATCCCAAATCATCTATTTTAACAGCACTCCTGTTTTCAACCCACTTTCATTGAAATATCGGAACTTTAAATTCCATATAATCCAAGTCCCATATTTGTTTGATGATGCCAAAGTATGACATATTTGCATAAATTGGATTTCTTTCCTTAGCACCGGAAACATGCATCGCTTCAGCCACAAGAGTAACCACACTATTCTTCATGGTACTGTCTTAATCATGTTCATTAGTATAAAATGTATAACTATTAACTACATAAGCATTGTAAGATAATGCATACACACTTGGTCCTCCGACTAGCCATCGAAGTCATTGCGAAATTTACTCTGGATTTTCATCTGACTTCTTAAAAATATGATCTCGAAAAAATCCTATAAATAGTCGATTGTGTGTATCTGATATCCATTTTCATCCTTATATGGATTCAAATGCCTAAGAATTTCTTTGTGGATTTCAACATATGGGTCAACGTCGAAACTGTTATGAAAAACATAAAGGTGGGCCTCCTCCCGATCTGTAATATTGATTGTGACAACCTATCTTCTAGAAATTCCTTCACCCTCAAGCTTCCCAGTGTAACGAGATTCGGTAAGCCAATGCTCTTCACACCATACAAGTATTCGGTACAGAATTCAATAGCTTCTTCAACAATATATCGCTCTGCAATAGAACCCTCTTTCCGACTTCTATTTTTGACATAACCATTCAAAATCATCATATACCATTCAATGGGGTACATCCATCTATAATGTACAGGACCACATAGTCGAATCTCTCTCACCAATTGGACCATCAAATGAACAATCATATCAATAAATGAAGGTGGGATGAACATTTCTAATTGACATAATATGACGGAAATTTATTTTTTCCATAGCTGGAAATTTTTTCGGATCTATAACTTTGCTGCATATAGATTTAAAGAAGGAAAACAGTTTTGTTAATGTATGGTGGACATTCTTTGAAAAAATGCAACGTAAAGCAATTGGAATGATATTTTTCATCAAAACATGACCGTCATGTGATTTCAGACCTTTTAACTTCAAGTTTCTCATTGACACGAGGTTACTGATATTTGATGAATAACCCTCTTGAACCTTTACATCATTTAAGAAGTTGCAAAACTGATATCTCTCCTTCCTGGAAAAAGTGTAAGCAGTAGGAGGAAGAAATGTTCGTTTTTCACCCTTCATTGGTGCCAACTCTTCTCGTATTCCCATCTCAACCATGTCCAACCTATCCTTAATTCTATCTTTTGTTTTTTCAGATTTATTTAGCAATGTGCCGATAACACTATCAAATACATTTTTTTCTACATGCATAACATCAATAAAAAGTCTTACATACAGACAATTCCAGTATTGTAATTCAAAAAAAAACTGATCTCTTTTTCTAACGTATTTTCGTAAGTTTTTTAATCCGTTTTACCAAAATTAGTGTCCACATTTTTAACATTCTCAAACAATTGATCACCTGTTAGTGGAGACGGTGTTGTCCGTTCTTCTGAACTTCCATCGAATGATGTTGTCTAAGAATGGTACTTTTGTCGTCGCGGAAAAAATCTGCGATGTCCTAGAAACACGATTTTTTATGAATGTTTCAACCAAATTGATTGTGTACATTCTTCACAAACGGGACAACCTTGAGTTCCTTTAATGCTATATCCTGACAAATTTCCATAATCAGGGAAGTCATTTATCATCCCGTACAACATGACTCTCAATGTTAAATCTTAATTTCTGTATACATCATACAATGTAACACCTAAATACCACATTAATATTAAATCGTCGATCAATGGAGCTAAATAAACATCAATATCATTACCTGGTTGTTTTGGTCCTGATATATGCATAGATAACATGATGTATTTTCATTTCATGCATAACCACGGTGGTAAGTTATAATTTATCAACATAACTGACCACGTACTGTTACTGCTTCTTTGAAAACCAAAATGATTCACTCCATCTGTAGATAAGGCAAAACGAAGGTTTCTCGACTTGTTTCCAAATTCAGGATACTCATGATCGATTCTCTTCCACTGAGGAGAGTCTGCCAGGTGATGTATTATCCCATCTTTAATTCTTGTATCTGCATGCCATGTTAATTGTTCTGCAGTCTCCTCACATCCATATAGGCGTCTAAACCTTAGAATGATTGGAAAGTACCATACAACATTCGTAAGACTGGATTCATCTATATTGTATCAAGAAGAACCAAACTTTGGGCATTCATTAAGTGATTTGTGGTCCTTATGATATAGTATACAGTCATTCGGGCAAGCGTGTCTTCTTTCAGAGATCATACCCATAGAGCGTAGCATTCGTTTGGCATCGTATGTTCGGCTCGGAAACTCATTGTCTTCTGGGAGAATGCCATTCACGAGGGCAAGTAGTTTTGTAAAACTGTCATAACTCCACCCATTGGATGGTTTCAAATTTTACAGCTTCAATACAAGTGACAATTCTGTATATTTAGTGCAACCAGCATACAATGGCGTCTTTGCACAATTTTTTAACTTCTCAAACAATTTTGTGCAATCACGAAGTTATTCTTCGACTATCCTTGTCATTTCCTCAATATGATCTTCATAATCATTCACATCTGTAATCACATCCTCCATACGGTCATCTTCATTTTTCATGTCTGTAATCATATCAAATGATCCATAAAACATAGTGTCATCCCAGTCACTACCTACATCCATTGTATCCCCATGTTTATTCCAACATGCATAACTCTGATCTATTCCATGACAGATCAAGTGTTCTTCCAACTCCTCTGGACTAATTTGTTTTTAATAACAATAGTGTAAACACAGACAAAGAATTTGAGATGAGTCACATGCATGATATTTTTTAAACATGATACACTCTTTCACGCCTTCTTCATACTATTTTGTCAACCGATTGGCATTCATCCATTCTTTATTTATATTCATCCTATTTTAAATCCATAGGATGAGTATATAGGTTATGGGAGAAGGAATATGAGTATAATTTAGATAAAAAAAGACACTTAAAAAATGGTAGGCGGTGTGCTCATTAATAGAAAATATTGGGTGTTTCTTGGGATTCATCCAATATCTTCCTCTCTTAGTTCACCCCTGATGAGGGGTGGTTCTTGGGAGTTTCTTATAGTGTGTTGGTGGGGTTCAACACTATAGACATGGGCTAACCATACCTTTTGTGAGGAAGTAGGAAAATCAGTGCAACTTGTTGATCAATCTCATAGGGTGCTCTCTACAGGGTGTCTGTACAAGGAAATACCTCAAGGGTAAGGCTAATAGGTAGCCTAACATGTGCATAAAAAGTAAAAGTGTAGAAAGTTGATTGAAACACATGGGACCAAATTCATAAGTAAGAAGCAATATATGTTTTCCATAAAAGAACCCATAGAAGGGGCCATAATGTCCACCTTAGTCTATGTGATGGTTATGTGGGAGTCTCCCCATGCTATCCAGGAATGAGCTAAGGCACAATGACTAATCCTTAGATAATAACCCTTCATCTGGGTGCTCTTGGATTTGAGAGGATCATGGATGCTTGTGGGATCATGAGTGATCAACACCCAACTCTTTAGTGTATTTGTCTTGTTTAGACCAAGTCACAATGCAACATAGGTAGTGGATGTAGCAAAGTTAGAAGAATAAACCCCAAGATAACTCTGAACTCACCCAGTGTCAAATCCCAATCCCTACCACCTAATTTTAAAGTGATATAGATTAATTCTTTCTTGAAAGTTTTCAGAAACTCTAAAAAGATCTCTTAAAATGTCTCCTCAGGAACATCAATAATTTTGGAGTGTTTCATAGATGCGAAGGTCTACCATAACATCCTTGTCGATGAGGACCTTGTGTATTATGACCAAATCCATTGATTTGTTGGTGAAAATTGACATGGATTGAATAATGGTTCAAGCACATATAGTGTTTCATTTCCTCAAAGTGAAAATAGGTATGGACATTGGTAGGTGGAACCACATCTTGTGAGTGGTGGGATGCAAAAGGAAAATCAAAACCCAATGAGATGGAATCTTCCAATGGTGGTGGAAAAGAAGAGGGAGAAGGAGATGGTGGAGTTAGGTTTGGGTCTAGTGCTTAGCTGCAATAGGCCACAATCCATAAGCGATGTGTTTGGATAGGGGAAGGAACCTACCCTTAATTCAAATCATGGTGCTAGGAGGGATGTTAGTATGGGTGGAGGAAGGGGAGGAGGTTTAGTTAGAGGAGAGGGAGATGAGGGAGGAGGGAAGGCATGGATGAGGTGGGGAGAAGAGGGAGTAGTGGAGGGGGGCACAACAAACCCTAGGTTATAACTTAAATAACTCAGTCGTGAACTTTATTTCAACACATCCAATGTTGATATATTTTATTTCAAGAAGGGTACAAGGATAAAAATAGTCAAAGGAGGTATAAATTAGTTTATCCCAAGGGAATATTCTTTAACTAAACTAACAAGATTAGAGGGAGGGATCCTATGATGTTAAATATGGTACATAGATTACCTAGAGAGGCCTAAGTAGCCAGGAAATCAGTGACCTTCTTACCCTCTTTCTATGTATGAGATTGATCCATGTGGTTATTGAAAAAATTATGTATCTCATAGTGAATGGGACCTAGAAAATACTTGGTACCTCAAGCACACCCATGACATGACACCATGGATATGTTGTACCTCCACCCTAGGCTTAGGTTATTTGTCTTCATCATCACATATCAAGTGTAGTACCCTACTAAGGGATACTAATTTCATGATGGTCCACTTCTTTTCTGTAAAACATATAACCACCATTCCTGATAACACATATACGAGGTGAATCATAAAAGTTGTAATGTCATATTATCATGAGTATATAATATAACACACAACATCATGTGATCACAATCCAAACAAATCAATTACCCACAATAAAAACACTCATAAAATCCAAAAATCCATATAGATATCTCGTTATACACACACACATGAAATAATAATCAATAATGGTGTAATTATATTCCATCATAAATAATCCTCACGGTATCATGTGTAAATGACAAACCAAGGGGTAAGGAACTTCCTACGTACAATTTTTTTTATTCAACATTTAGGTTTACCAAGGTTTTCATTATCCACCCTACATCCACACCAATTATAAATTGTCCCCATCCAAACAAATATTATAACATCTAAGTATTCATACAATGTATTCTATCAAAATGTTAGGAGGAAAAATATAATGGCTATCAAATATTCATAATTTGGGATAGGATGCAAGGGGTCACCACAATGAAAACATAAATAATTACCGAAAAATAAATTTTAGTCACCTTATGGAGTAGGACTCGTTGGCGGAGGAGAAGGATGCGTCGACAGTGGAGGAACCAGAGGCACCAGAGGCAGTGTGGAGGTAGGGTGGAGGCAGGGCGAAGGCAGCAGAGGCAGCAGAAGCAGCTCCGAGGCAGTGAAGGAGGAGGAGGAGGAGGAAGAGGAGGAGGAGGAGGTTGTAGTGGTGGAGGACCCACGGTGGAGAGGTGGCAGCGGAGTAGGCGGAGTAGTAGGAGGAGGAGGAGGCACAAGTGGAGGAGGGGGTGGACGAGGCTGCGGAGTAGGCAGAGGAGGAAGTGGAGGAGGCGTTGGTCGAGGAGGAGGAGGAGGAAGAGGCCGCGGTGGGGGGGGGAGGAGGAGGAGGAGTAGGCATAGAGGAGGAGGAGGTGGTGGTGGCCGGAGGAGGAGGAGGCAGCGGCCAGAGGAGGAGGAGAAGGAGGAGGCGGCGGCTGCGGAAAAGGAGGAGGAGAAGGAGGTGGCGACAGTGACGCAGAGGAGGGCTTCCGTGAGAGGTTGACAGGGTGTGGGGAGGAAGAAGAGGACCTGAGGGTTTTTATCAATCCCGCGTGGACCTTTATCATTGCTACTAAAAAGTGATGATAAAGGGAGTATTTATCAGTGCTAAAATGAAAAGAGCTGATAAATACCACCTTTATCAGTGCTTTTCATTTTAGCGCTGATAAAGACACGCTTTATCAGCGCTTGTTTAGCGCTCATAAATACGTAGTTTATCAGCGCTAATAAAAGCGCTAATAAATGTATCAATTTAAAATTTTCTTTATATTATTATATATTTATTTCACTCTAAAAATATATATCTCTATTTATACTTAAAAAATTGTTTTAATGGTATATTTATATATATATCATTAAAAATATAATAAAATATTTCTTTATTTTTTAAATATAATTTAATTTTAAGTGTACATTTAATATATATATATATATATATATTATATATGGGTAACATAATGAATTATAATCTATAAATGAACATTATACAATATGCACATATATATATGCATGTATGATATATTCATTGACCCAAATTCATTGAAAAACACATATATATATAGACGCATGCATGTATGATATTGATCGATCCCAATTCATTGGAAAACACACATATATTCAATAATTTCAATTATACATATATATTAGAACGCATTATATATTTAAAAATTAAAAAAATAAATTAAATATAAAGAAATATAATAAATATATATTAAATATAAAGAATTAAAAAATCCAATAAATATATAATGAATTAATAAATCTAATAAATATATAATGAATTAATAAAACTATTAAAAATTTATTGAATTAATAAATCTAATAAATATATTTAGTATTAATCTTATAATTATTTAATATATATATATATATAGTTATAACATGTGTTTTTTATTTAATGTATACAATAATTATTATTAGCACTAAGAAAAGCACTGATAAATGATACATTTATCAACGCTGATAAAGGGATATTTAAAGCACTGATAAATAATCCCTTTATCATCGCTAAAAAAGGCGCTGATAAAGGGTACTCCTTTATCATCACTTGTTTTAGAGCTGATAAAGTGGACCTTTATCAATGCTTTTTTTAGCGCTGATAAAGGCCCGCCCCTTTATCAGCGCTTTTCCATTAGCGCTGATAAAGGCAAGCGCATACCTTGCCCAGTTTTGTGGTAGTGACTACTGTTGAGGTTGAATCTTCGAAAGACATGGTGGTAGGTCATTTAATGGTTTCCTAAAGTTTAGCCAACGCTTTTTTTTTTCTGGATAATCGCATTGTTTTATATCTTCCCAGTTTGCTAATAAAATTAGATATTTTCAATTTGACTTAACAATGGATTTTTTAGTCAAAACACCTAAGGGATGTATCCTCACAACAAATTTTTTTGAATCAGTTCCCATTAGGTCATATAAATGTTTTTTATCTGCTGATATCCCCATCATACCCATGATTGAATTTGATATAATCCTTGTAATGGATTGGATTTCAGACCATGATGATAAAATTTATTGTAAGAAGAAGGAGGTTTCAATTTTTTATGATGATTAGGTGTGCCTTATCTTTAAATTAGATATGTCACCACATGTTTCTTATCTAGATCCAGATCTAGAAGCTCTACTATATTCAATTATGTAGGGGAAGTTAATGAAATAATTATGGGTGAGGAAAAAATGTTTGAATAGAGGACGTGCCTATTGTTCAAGAATATATTGATGTGTTTCCAATGGATTTACATTGACGTCCCCCAGAATGAGAAATTGAGTTTTCCACTGATTTAATTCTTGGTTCAAGGCCCATATCGAAGACCCCTTATAGAATGGCCACTATTTAATTAGTGGAACTAAAGAAATAACTAGAGGAATTGAGTAATAAGGGATTTATTCTCTCTAGTTTTTTTCTATGGGGAGACCCTGTCCTTTTTTAAGAAAGAAGACCGATTTATGAGGTTTTGCATTGACTACTGGGAGATCAATGATATAAAAATAAAGAACAAGTATCCCCTACCACTCATTGATGATTTAGTCGACCAACATCATGGAGATCAATATTTTTCAAAGATTGACCATTGATATGGATATCATCAGTTGTGTGTGAAGAAGGTAGACATTCCAAAGAAAATCATTTTCAACCAGTTACATGCATTGCGAGTTTACAGTAATGCCTTTTGGATTGACTAATGAACCCTCTATTTTCATGGATCTAATGAATAGTTTTTTCAAGAAATATCTTGAGGAATTTGTAGTGGTATTTATTGATCATATCATGGTATACTCCAAATGCTACGAATACCATGAAAATCACTTTTTCATTATTCTAAGGACTCTTAGAAGAAATTAATTATATGGGAAATTTAGCAACTGTGAATTCTGGTTTCTGAAGATTTTATTCTTGTCCATATTATCTCTATGGATAAAATCTATGTTGATCCTTCTATGAAAAAGGCTATCTATGAATGGCCATCACCAATGAGTATAACTGAGGTACACAGTTTTATTGGTTTAGCAGTTTATTATCGGAATTTTGTCTGGAATTTTGCCCAGTTTTCTAACCCATTAACCAAGCTCACACATAAAGTGGTTAAATTTTTTTGGAAAAAAGTGTGTGCATAATGTTTTGAAGAACTAAAGAGAATATTAGTCAATGCTCCTATCTTGACACTACCATCAGACAATGATGGGTTTGTTATTTATAGTGATGCTTCAAAGAAATGACTTGGTTGTGTCCTTATGAAGATTGATAGACTTATTGCCTATGAATCACGACATCTAAAAATTCATGAGCAAAGCTATCCCACTCATGATCTTGATTTAGATGTAGTAATATTTCCTTCGAAGACATGAAGACACTATCTATATAGTGAAAAATGTTATATTTATACTAATCACAAGAGTTTAATGTATATTTTTTCACAAAAAGATCTCAACACGAGGAAACGGTGATGGCTTAAATTACTCGAGGATTATGATTACACTATACACTACCACTCAGGGAAGACAAATAAGGAGGAAGATGCTTTGAGTAGAAAGGATCATGGATTTTTGAACATGAAGAGAGTATAAATGAATTTTATTTTCATGGATCTAGTAAAGATGGATATAGGAATAACCATGGAAGGTGGAACATAAATACTTTTTCAAATGGTTTCCAAACCATCTTTACTAGAAATGACAAAGAGTTCTTAGACAGATGACGAGGAGTTACAAAAGAAAATTAAAGCTTCGAATGATGGGATATTGGTCGAATCCATATATGAAGATGGGATTTTTGAAATTTGGGAAGAGAATTTATGTTACCAATAAACCTTATCTAAAAAAAGAATTTTTGGATGATTTCTCATAGCTTCAATTTCACTACACACTCTAGGAGAACCAATATGTATAAAGATATGAAGTAAAAATTTTGGTGGGACAACATGAAGAGGTAGATTGCTGATTTTGTGTCAAGATGTATGGTTTTTCAACAAGTGAAAGATGGAAGCCAAACGCCTTGTAGAGTCATGTAGTTTATTCTCATACCTGAGTGGAAATGAGATAATATTATGATGGACTTTGTAATGGGGATAACAAAGACTCCAAGAAATAATGATGCAATATGGGCCATTGTTGATCGTCTTAGCAAGTAAGAACATTTTCATGCAATAGGAAAAGATTTACCACTTTAATGTCTAAAAATACTATATATTAATGATTTTGTAAGACTCCATGGTATACCCCTATCGATTGTTTCGGATCGCAATCCCCGTTATACATCATGATTTTGGAAAAGTCTTCGGAAGGCCTTGGATACAGAACTTTGTTTAAGCATGGAATACCAACCTCAAAACGATGGAAAATCAGAACGGAATATTCAAACTGTAGAAGACATGTTGAGATCTTTCTCACTTGACTTTCAAGGTATGTGGGATCAATACTTATCTCTGGTAGAATTTTCCAATAATAATATCTTTCATTCAAGTATTCAGATGGTACCATATGATGCATTATAAGGAATGATATGTCACGCACCAACTAGTGGGGATGATATTAGTGAATGAAAACTCGTAGGACCTGATCTTGTTGAGGAAACAATGAAAAAGATGAAGATAATCAAAACCCATTTCAAAGTTTCTCAATGTAGAAAAAATAACTATGCCGATAATCAGAGGAAGGATTTGGAATATCAAGTTGGAGATCACGTTTTCTTGAAGGTTTCTCTATGGAAGGGTGTTATAAGATTCAGTAGTAAGGGTTAATTGAGTCCCAAGTAAATTATACCTTTGGAAATTATAGAATGAATTGGGACTGTAGCTTACTGTTTGGCAATGCCGCCAAGTCTCTCCAAATTTGATGATGTGTTCCACGTATAACTGTTGAGAAAATACATGCCGAACCAAACACATATACTCACCTATGAAGAAATTTTACTAGAACCTGATCCGTATTATTGTGAAGAGCCTATCAAGATTTTTGATACCAGAGAACAAGTGTTGAGAAACCGGACGACTCATCTGGTAAAAGTTCTATGGAGAAACCATACGATGGAAGAGACAACATGGGAAACTGAGGAACTTATGATGAAGAACCACCTGAATCTTTTTATTCATTGATATTATTGAAATTTCAAGGTTGAAATTATTTTAAGGAGGGAATAATTTTACACCCCACCTTCCACAGTATGTTTCCCTTTGAATAATGCAACAGCTTACATTGCACGCAACATGGAGTTTTAACACACCACGAGTAATCAAACTAGCCATTATGAATATTAATACCCATTTTTTTGGAATTTTATTTTTCAAAATGTACATCATTTTTGAATTCAGAATTTCAAAATTATCTTAGGGTGATTTTTTAGTACTTTTCTGAAAACATTCAATTCTTGATGAATAGTTAAAAATACTAAATTCTAATTAAAAATAACATTTTTATTCAAAATAAATTATAGTGTTAGATTATACATATATGTGGTTTTGAAGTATCATTAGATTGTATTTTTTTCATTTAATATAATTGATGTCACTGTATTAGTGTCACATTTAAAATGGACATAAACAAGTGTCAATCTTTTGATAGTTATTAGTTCTTAAAAATACGCTTTTTATTTTGACAATGGGAATTAATTTAAATTAATTTTTTCCACTTATGTGTTTTGAATTTTGAAAAATTGATTCCATATTTATAATTAAGATGTCCAAAATTTTTAAATATGTAACTTTTTTTTGACATTATGAATAATTACTTTGGTAATTATTTTAATTACTATGGTTAAAGGGTAAATTTGGTAAATAAGGGTAACAAAAAGTATTATAATAATATTAAATAACCCTAAAATGTGTTATATTTCTATTGGTTCACACATGTATAACCATGGGCATCCTTTGGTTGATTTTGAGACCCCATAGAGCCACTTGGGAGTGACAATGACATAATACAATAATTAATCTAAAGGCAAAAATAAAAAAGAATGTATCTTTTAGTACAGTTTTTTTATATGGGGTTATATAATTGATCTCTTCAAATATAAATATTCATTTGGAAGCTAAAAATATTTCCTACGTGATAATATTTTATTTATAATTTTTGGGCATAAAATAAATATATTTATTTATGAAACAATAATGATTCAGTATTTTCTATATTAATAAAAGAATCAAATAAATGATATTATAAATATTAAAATAAATATAATTTAATGTTTTGATTCCATCCAAGATTTTTATAGGTTAATGTGACATGTTAGGGTTGATTCAATGTATTTGGTTCGAATTAATCAAGTTGTGTTGACTTTAACAAAAACTAAATACTAAATAGTGTCAAAATTGACATAATTGAGTTTTTAAAATTAATTCTATATTATTAATTAATATAATATTTATAAAAATGTAAGGTTCATCCAAAATACTTATATATGGTAATATATATTAACAATGAACCACATGGGGTTCTCTTGGCTAGTAATACTATGTTTATTAACCATATAAGAGGCTTTAGGATCCAAAGATATGGTCGTCATAGGTTGTACCTATTTAAGTGCCAATGGATACAACTCACTTCAATGAAAACATGGGAAAAAACCAAAAATTATCCACCAAATGACCAAAAAATGAATAAACATAAATATTCAACCTTATTTTAATTATTTTATTCATTACATTTGAATTGATGTATTGTTTGTTGATATTTAACTTATTTTTAAGGAAAAACTTACATAATAAGGAAGACAGTGACTAACAAATAATTTCACACCTTGGTCAATGAATCTCAGGTGTACATTTTATCTTTTTGTCTCGATCAGATGAATTCTTCATCATCTTAATAAAAATTATCATGATTTTTTGAGATATGATAAAAAATAATAATGAAATTAAATGATGAGAATACACATAATGTACAAATAATTGATTGATGAATTTTTAAAATTCTGATTTTATAAAATATATAAAAAATATTTAAATAAAAACATTGAGGATGTATATATTTTGAATTAAAATATATATGGAGGTGATGCCTTAAAATTTAGGCAGGATCTTGAAAATAGAAATTCTTGTTGTAAAAAAATTTAAGTACCCTACACACGTATTTTTAATTTACTTTTAATGTTGAGTAAAAATATAACTAATTCTTATAATATTTTAATGTTAGTTTATTAACATAGTTTATTTGAAACTTTAATTCCAAAAATGTTAATTTTAACATCTCTTTCTAAAAAAATCGACCTTAATAGTTAGGTCTTATAATGTTCAACTTCTGAAATCCATAACTATTGATATGTAAGTCCGTTTTAGCACCACGACTAGTCAAATTTATGATTAAAAAATGAGATAAAAATTTTATTTTATTTTTAAATTCTTTTATTTGCAAATTTCACTCCAAAAAGTGAGTTTTAACATTGGTTACAAAAAATCTGATGTTACACATTATGTCTAGTCATTTTGACGTTTAAACATCCATAAATTTTTATCCACAATTATTTTTTGATCCATGACTAGTTAAATCATAGATTGAAAAATCATATACTACATGGATATTATTTTTAAAATCAGTTATTTGAAAAAATTATGCCAAAATTGGCAGTGAAAGACAGTTTCCAAAAAAAGGTAACATTAAAAGTTAAATCTTATAGTGACCGACTTATAATGTCCGTAAATTTTTATCCATAAGTCTGTTTTAGCTTTACAACCAATAAAATAGAAGCTTGAGAAAATAGCTAAAACATTGATTTTATTTTTATCATAGTGAAATTAAAAAAACCGATTTGAAAAAGTGATTTTTAATGTTTGTTACTAAAATAACTAATGTTAAAAAATATGGTCTTATAATTTTAAATTTCTTGCATCTATAACTTTTGATCTGTAATTATTTTTCACTTCAATACCTTCCAAATAGAATATTGAAAAATTATATAATACATGGATTTAATTTTTAACATCATTTACAAGAAAAATCAATTCCAAAAACTGATTTTTAACATCCTTTACTAAGAAATGTAACGTTAAAAATCAAGTCTTATAATGTTCATCATCTCACGTCTATATCTTTTTATTTATAAGTCTTTTTTCTCCAAAAACTAAAAAATAGAATATTGAAAAATTGTATTGACCAAGTATTTTATTTTTAATGTTAGTTATTTGAAAAATAGATTCGAAAAAGTGACTTTGAACATCTGTCTTGAAGAAACAATGTTAAGATGTTAGTATAAAAGACCAATTTTCTACTATTCTGTGCAAAAATTTAGTTGAAAATACTTTACTTCCTATTTTAAATATTATTATTTATTGAATTAAATGGTTCAAATACTCATTTAGAACCCTTTTATTAATTAAATAATATCTTACATATTTTCATAGAACCTGGATTATATCTTTTTATCTTTTTAAAAGGAAACATGAATATAGGGTGTGTTTTTATTACAGAGTGTATTTCAAATATATTTTAACTAAAACACATCATTTTTTATGTCAATAGGAGGGGGATAAATTTATATGGGATAGGTTTATATGATTAATTTATATTAGAGGTGAGTAAGAATAGAAATGTTCTTTCAATCTTTTTATTTATATTTGGGGAAATTTCATCTCCTATTTTTTATATTTTTATTGATTATTTAATTGGTTTTGTGATCATAAAAAAGAGGGCTATTGTTGGGAATTGATTTATTAGAAAATTTCATTGATTTTTATTTATTTTTGATTATAAAAAACAACTACATTTATGTACTAATGAAGTTGACTTCAAGTGAATTTTTGGAATAAAATATTCATTTGAAATTTTATTTCATTTCTAAAAGCATACACAAGTCATTAATTCATGTGAAAATATTGGTTTATGTGTTCTTGATGTGTTTGAATGTATTTTGGAAACATTTTTCATACCATACATTTTTAATCATAACCTCTTGTCTACGAAGCTTGTATTTGGATGAAGATGAATCGATCAAGTACCCTTGGATGTTGGAACTATATGGATTAACAACTCTACATTTGGAAGAAACCCTATATTTGTGTAATAAATGTATTTTTTATTAACCTTATTTTTTAGAAACCATATATTTTATACCCTAGTTTTTATTTTTTTTATATGTGTAGGAACCCTACATTAGACTTGTCAATGAAAGAGTTTAAAATGGTTGATATTATTCGCATTTACTCAAATGGAATTTTCAAAAGTAAATATATAATTAATAGTGTTTTTTATACAATTTAATGGATCTTAATCAACATTTAAAAAAATTTATTTTTATAATAGATGTTATGAATATTATTTAATGATTTAAATTTAAATTATTGTTATTTATTATGTTATTTTCTCTATAGATACTTTTGACCTAGATATGTTCGACATACAGTAAATATATTGAGATGGTTATACTCTAAGATATATACAACAAAAATATATTCTTTGATAAGAATGTTTTTCTTCTTATAAATAATAGTGTGGTGATTCCTTTAAAGATACACTTTAGAGACATACATGTTTTGATCTTTCTGTTAGACTCATTGTTGATGTTTTTGCTATAACTATATCTTATTGTTACATAATTTTACATAAGTCGGAAAAAGTATATTCAAGACATAAAATTTGGATACATACATGTTTATTCATCATCCCATTGTTTTACCTTTCTCTTTTTAAAGATATCCTATAATTCTTTTGATGACTATTCTTTTTATTTTGCATTATTGAAGATCAACACATCTCTCAGATTCATGCGGAAACTCTTAACGAAACCCATTTTTCACAATAAAATAAATATCTATTGATTTCTTAGAGTATCATATTCTATAACATAGTTATGGTAGTAAATGAGTGTTATTGTAACACCCCAATATTCCACGGTACACTTCTCTTTGAATAATACAGTAGCGTGTGTTGTACGCAACTTCGAGTTCAAACACACACCACAACTAATCAATGTAGCTGTTATGAATAGTATTACCCATTTTAAAATTATATAAATTTTATATTTTAAAATTTACTTCATTTTCCTATTCATAATATCGAAATTATCCAAAGTTGAATTTTTTGTAATTTTATGAGAACTTCCAATTTTTATGAATAGTAAAAAATACTTAAAAACAACATTTTTAATCAAAGTATTCTATAGTGATAAATTATACTATTGAGTGGTTTTAAAGTATAATTAGAATATATTTTTACTATTTTATCAAATGGTTATCATTAGAATTAATTTCACTTTAAAATTGGACATAAACAATGGTCAATCTTTTGATATATATTGTTTCTTAAAAACACGCTATTTGTTCTGACAGCGGGAATTAATTATAAAATTAATTAATGAAACTTATATGTTTGAAATTTTTTAAAATAGACACCATTTTTGTATTCAGAATATCAATTATTTCTTAGGGTGAAATTTTGGCATTGTTCTGAAAAACTTCAATTTTTGATGAATAGTGAAACCACTAAGTGGTAGTTAAAAAACTGATTTTTCGTTTAAATGATACATTACCACTTCTGTGATTTGATTTTCAAAAATCCGACATACATGGTTTTCATTAGGAAGTAAAATGTGGTTCAATGGGATTAAAATAATTTTTTGGCGAATAGTAACTTTTAAGTTTAATTAATCACGATTAATGGTAATTAGTGAAATTTAAGGTAAAAATGATGTTATAAAAATATGAAAATACCTTTACACTTGTCCTACCCCTATTGAATGTGTCATGGAAGACCAATAACATCCATGGGTCAACTTGGGGACCCCATGGAGCCACTTTGGTAGGAAAATGACATAAATAAGTTTTATTTAATGTTAAAATAAAAATGTCACAAACATAAGTTGTTTTACTAAAACAATTTTTTAATGGGGTTATACAAGTCATATTTTTGACTATAAATATTCATTAGAAATATAAAATGATTTCCTACATCATGATAGTTTTTTATAATTTTTAGACATTAAATAAATTAAATTATTTATGACACCATGATGATGCAGCGATTACCTCATTAATTAATGATTTAAATAAAATGAAAAGATAATGTAAAATCTAAGCATTACACTTGTCCAAAGCCTATTGGATGGGAATATTTCGAACCCTTATCACCTTATCCTTGAATTATATAAGTTTTGGACCTTTATAATCCAAAAAGTATTTTATAATAAAGTTACATTTTATAACTTTCCAAGAATGCCCCTCCTCTCCACTTATAAAAGGCCCCCACCACTACCACCTTTCTCACACTTTCAAAGCCTTTTGGCTCGGCCAAACTCTACCCAAATACTCTCCCAACTTCCCTCCCTTACTCCTAGAAGCCTCACCTTGGGCAGAAGTCTTCCCAAGGAAGCCTTTGGTTCAAATCAAAAGAGTTACCAGATTTTAAGGTAATGTCTTCTCTTATGTTGTTTTGTTTTATTTTGCTTCTACAACCCCTTAAACTCCTTATATTCCTTCATTTTGTAACAACACCAGTATCCTCAATATACTAGGATGTTGTTATAATGATTATTCGAGCTACAATTACACACACCTACATCTAATGGTTAAAGAACATACGGTTTCTGTGGATGGAGAATTTCTGCCTCACGAAACGATGATTGTTCAACACTCATAAAACACCTTCAAAGGTGGCCATTAAGATGTCACAGTATTTAAAAATGATATCTAATATGTTTATGTTTTACTTAAGGTTCTGTATTTTTCATTTATGGCATACCTATATTGTTTCCATTATGGGTAAACACGATATTTTCATTTTAGTAAGTGTGGGCTACCGCCCCCTCAAAGTGATTTGAATTGTTAATACCATATGTGGGATGTATAAAGGATGGAGTAAATGATATTATATATGATTTTATACTGGAATTATAATATACCTTTATATCATTAAGATTTCATTAAATACGAAATAGAAATGAAAGTAGCGTCCCTGCGTACGTACGGCTTACCGTCTCCATAAACGGTGCATTTCATTTCTTACCTCTAAATGTTATGGAATATTATAAATTCATGTATATACTGGATATATATGAGATATATTATATCTATATCATTAATATAATTCTGGATATAATGGATATATCACCACATGAACAACTTGTAATTATAAGAATTTTATTTTTGACTCAAGTACCTAAGATCGAAAAAATGACCGTTATTAACTTGAATAATTACATAATGTTCATAACATGGTAATAAGTGATATAAAAGGGATAATGAACTTTAAAAATGTTCTTAATAAATTATAAATTAACTCTAGTTTATAATTCAGGAGGTTAAAGAACGGTCGAGTCAAGACAGGACGCAATGTACGAGAACTTCTTAACCCAATTTCTATTCTTTGGGTTAATCTCCTACTTTCAAATTAGGTCATGATATTATTATGTCCTATCTTGTATTTGTACTTTATTTAATTGTACTTATAGTGAATAAACATAATAGATCTACTTTATAAAAAAAATGATCTTTGTAAGGGTCTTCATCTCAATATACTTTCATTGAGGCATATTTGGTTTTATACACAACATTCCTTTATACGATGTATAATCCCCTTTGACTTTTAATTTTATTCAAAAGGAATCTTTTTATACGAAGTGTTTTTACTAAACGACAAAAGCAATGATTTTTGTACGTATGCGGCGACAAAGACTTCTCCACCGCTGTGACCATTATTTTAGTTTCGGGTTCCTCTACAAGCCATACCTTTTTTTAAAAGAAAAATAAATACCATGTTTTACTTTTATTTTTATTTCGGTATTGAAAATAGTTTTGAAAGTGTTTTTATTATATTAATCCGTTGTACTGATATCTTGTGATTGAAATGTTTAAATTTTATGTTTCCATTATGCATGTTTTATGTGATATGATAATGTTATGGTTTATGATATGTTTAAAACTGTTCATATGAGGAATGCATTAGACTTAATGATTGACGGGTGGAGCCTGCTATAGCTCCTCGATGCATCGGCAGGTCTCATGAGACAAACTAGTGTCTTGGCACGAGGCCTTGACAAAATATTATTTGTGGTCTTGGCACGAGGCCTTGGCTACGTTGTTATGATAGTATGGCATTATGCGTTCCATCATTATGAATGTTGTTATAGATATTGCATGTGATTATTCTACTAGTAGAATATACATGTGAGTATGTAAATGGCATTATTTAATTTTATTTTTTCCATATTATGCTAGACTTAAAGTTTAAAAAGGATTTTGTTTTAGTTATACATTACCTTAAATGTTAATGTTTATTTTCGAAAGCTTCCGCTATATTGTTATCCTTACTGAGCATCTGAGCTCACCCATTTCAATGTTTTAACATTTTCCAGGATGTGAAGAAGTATTTTATGAATGACCTGCAGGGATAGTCAGAAAGGGATATGAGTGTGTACTATGAAAACCAAGTTATTGTAGTTTTTTTTACTTTTTGATGTAATGAAAGACTTATGAATGTATCTAGAGTTTCCAAGGCTACTAAACTAATCGTTCATTCATGAATTGATCATTTGTGATCATGCCAATGTTACGAAGTAATGCACCGACTCTGGGTTGCAGGGGTCGAGGCATTACAGTTGGTATTAGAAGGAGGTTAGTTCTAACCTTGGAAGATAGATTTAGATAAACTCTGATTAGAGCACATAGCCCGAAGATAGACTTTGAGGATTAGTATAGAAGAACATCCTAGAATTTTGGTATTTTAGAGATGTTGTGTGTTTTCCGAGCAATACATCCCTGTCTGGATACGAGCAGGTAGAGGTGGCTCTGGCACATATGTACCTAGGGGTAAAACCCGAAAACACCGCTTTGAGCTAGACTCGAACAGGAAATGGTGCACGACAACGGGCCTTGCTACACTCTTTGTTACGACACTCCCGGGGGATATGCTTTGGATAATTCTCATTTTCTTTACAAACCACTATGAAGGGTTATGAGTATATACTTCCTCAAAGAAAACATTTTTATGGATTATATCCATAAATAGTTCAATTTATGTTAATTATCTTACAAGTATGGAATTATGTATTTTGATTCATAAACTAATATAGTTTATGCCATTGTTTAGAAATGGCGCCTAGTGGAAGGAATGGAAACCGTATCAATGCACGCACTCCGTGTAGGGATTTCCCTCCTGCTCAAGATAATTATTGTGGAGCTGGAGATACAACTGGTGCTGATCAACTTATTACCATACTGGGACAACTCACTCAGGTTATGAATAATAACCTTACTCATATGGAGCACCCTGATCCGTAACGTGGAGGATCAATGTTAGACCACTTCATGAGGAGACAACCACCAACATTTAATGAGGGTAAAATCCATTAGTACCTGAGAAATGGATAAACACCTTAGAGAAAATTTTCCACGCCTTGGGGAGTAGAAAAAGGGAGAAGGTTGTCATGGCAGTCTACCGCCTCACTGGAGATGCAGATCAGTGGTGGTCGCTGATTCAAAACACAAAGTAAGATGATGAAGTATAGAATATGGAATGGAGGGAGTTCAAAGAGCATTTCTTAGAAAAATACTTTCCACATGACCATCGAGCAGATATGGAAAGGCAGTTTCTGAGTCTGAGGAAGAAGGAGGATGAGAATGTCGCAAAGTATGAGGCTAACTTTAAAGGTTAGCGAGGCATGCTGCAGATTATATACGTAACCCGAGAAGTAAGATTGATCATTTCTTTGATGGGTTAAAACCATTTCTCTGTCGAGATTTAGTATCACAATGTTTCTCAACATACGAAGATATAGTCTCGTCTGCTTTCAAGACGGAAAAGTAATTCTCTAAGTCTTATGACTATAAAGCAATGGAAGAAAAGTAGAGATCTTCTGATCAATCTGGAAATGGAAATAAGGGGAAGAAGGGAAGAGTTGAATATCAGTCTTACAGTAAATGTGTAAAGAAACACCCCGGTACTTGTTTGAAGGGAATGAGAGTCTGTTACAAGTGTGGTGAAAAAGGCCACCAAGCTCATGATTGCAAGGGAAAGAAAGTTGCTGTCAATGTGGAATGCTATAATTGTAGAGAGATGAGACATTATGCAAATTAATTTCCTAAGCGTCAGGGGAACTTACCTCAGATGAGGCCAAGGGATCAAGGCCAAGCTTATGCTATCACTACTGCTGAGGTTGAAGCTCCAAAAGACGTGGTGGTAGGTAATTTAATGGTTTCCTCAAGTTTAGGAAATGCATTACTTGATTCTGGATCATCACATTTTTTCATATCTTCCCAGTTTTCTAAGAAAATTAGATATTTCTAATTTGATTTAACAAGAGAATTGTCAGTCAAAACTCCTAAGGCAAGTATTATTGCAACAAAGTTTTGTTAATCAGTCCCCATTAGAGCGCATAACTGTTCATTATCCGCTGAACTCATTGTCATACCTATGATTGAGTTTGATATAATCCTCAGTATGGATTGGATTTTGGACTATGATGCAAAGATTTATTGTAAGAAGAAGAAGGTTATGATTTTTGATGTTGATGATAAGGAACACCGTATTTTTAGAGCAAAATCGTCACCATCTAATTCTTATTTAGATCCACCTCCAGTAGCTCAACTAAATTCAATTATTGGGGAGGAATAGAATGAAATAACTGAGGGAGAGGGAAGTAATATTCAAATAAAGGATGTACCTATTGTGAAAGAATATGAAGATGTGTTTCCGGAAGATTTACCTAGATATCCTCCAGAACGAGAAGTTGAGTTTTCCATTGATTAAATTCCTGGATCAAGGCCTATATCAAAGACCCCTTATAGGATGGCCACCATGGAATTAGTTTAACTAAAGAAACAACTAGAGTAATTTAGTAATAAGGGATTTATTCACCATAGTGTTTCTCCATGGGGAGCCCCTGTCCATTTTGTTAAGAAGAAAGATGGATCTATGAGGTTGTGCGTTGACTACAGGGAGATCAATGATATAACAATAAAGAACAAGTATCCCCTACCATGCATTGATGATTTATTTGACCAATTGCATGGAGCTCAATACTTTTCAAAGATTGACCTTTGATCTGGATACCATCAGTTGTGTGTGAAGAAGGAAGACTTTCCGAAGACAACATTTCGAACAAGGTACGGGCATTACGAGTTTACAGTAATGCCTTTTGGATTGACTAATGCACCTTATGTATTCATGGATCTATTGAATAGAGTTTTCAAGGAATATCTAGATGATTTTGTGGTGGTAGATATTGATGACATCTTGGTGTACTCCAAAAGCTACGAAGATCATGAAAATCACTTGATCATTATCTTGAAGACTCTTAGAAGGCATGAATTATATGGGAAGTTTAGCAAGTGTGAATTCTGTCTTCAGGAGATTTCTTTTCTTGGCCACATTGTCTCTAAGGATGGAATTTCTGTTGATCCTTCTAAAACCAAGGCAATCCAAGAATGGCCCACACCGATGAGTATAATTGAGGTATGCAGCTTTATTGGTTTGGCAGGTTATTATCGACGTTTTGTCCAAAATTTTGCCCGATTGGCTAACCCATTGACAAAGCTCACACGTAAAGTGGTTAAATTTGTCTGGACAAAAGAGTGTGAAGAATGTTTTTAAGAACTGAAGAGAAGATTAGTCAATGCTCCTATATTTACTCTACCATCAGGGAATGATGGGTTCGTTATTTATAGTGATTCATCAATGAAAGGACATGGTTGTGTCCTTATGCAGAATGATAGGGTTATTGCCTATGCATCACGACATCTAAAAATTCATGAGCAGAACTATCCTACTCATGATCTCGAGTTAGCTGCTGTAACATTTTCTCGGAATATATGGAGACATTATCTCTATGGTGAAAAATGTGAGATATATACCGATCACAAGAGTTTGAAATATATATCCTCACAAAAAGAACTCAACATGAGGCAACTACGATTACTTGAACTACTCAAGGATTATGATTGAACGATACACTATCACCCAGAAAAGGAAAATAAGGTTGCAGATGCTTTGACTAGAAAAGATCATGGAGTTTTAAACATGATGGGAGTGGAAAGGGATCCTATTTTCATGGATCTAGTAATGATGGATATGGGAATCACCATGGAGGGTGAAACATCAAAACTTTTTCAGATGGTTGCCAAACCATCTTTAATAGAAAGGATAAAGAGTTCTCAGTCCGATGATGAAGTGTTGAAAAGGAAGATTAAAGCTGTGAATGATGGTCGGTTGAGTGACTTTGTTTATGAAGATGGAATTTTGAAATTTGGGAGGAGACTTTGTGTTCCCGATATACCTGATTTAAAGAGGGAATTGTTGGATGATTCTCATAGTTCCAATTTCTCTATACGCCCTGGGAGCACTAAAATTTATAAAGATTTAAAGCGAAATTTTTGATGGGACAACATGAAAAGGGAGATTGCCGATTTTGTGTCAAGATGTATGGTTTGCCAACAAGTGAATGCTGGAAGGCAACATCCTGGTGGAGTATTGCAACCTCTTTCCATACCTGAGTGGAAATGGGATAATATTACGATGGAATTTTTTATGGGACTACCAAATACCCCTAGAAGGAATGATGCAATAAGAGTCATTGTTGATCGTCTCACCAAGTCAGCACATTTTCTTGCTATAAGGGATGATCTGCCACTTGAACGTCTAGCAAGACTATATATTAATGAAGTTGTAAGACTTCATGGAGTACCCCTGTCGATTGTCTCGGATCATGATCCCCGATTTACATCAAGATTCTGGAAAAGTTTTCAGAAGGCCTTGGATACTGAACTTCGTTTGAGCACTACTTATCACCCGCAAACAGACGGACAATCAGAAAAACTATTCAAACCTTAGAAGACATGTTGAGATCATGCTCACTTGACTTTCAAGGAATGTGGGATCAATATTTACCTCTGGTAGAATTTTCCTATACCAATAGCTTCCATTCAAGTATTCAGATTTCACCATATGAAGCGTTATACAGAAAAAGATGTCGCACACCAACCTGTTGGGATGACGTTGGTGAAAGAAAACTTGTAGGCCCAGAACTGGTGGAGGAAACGATGGAAAAGGTGAAGGTAATACAAAACCACATCGAAGCAGCTCAAAGTAGGCAGAAGATCTATGCTGACAATCGAAGGAAGGATTTGGAGTTTTAGGCAGGAGATTATGTTTTCTTAAAGGTATCACCATGGAAGGGAGTTATACGTTTCGGTAAGAAGGGTAAATTGAGTCCCAGGTACATCAAACCCTTTGAAATTCTAGAACGAATTGGGGATGTGGCTTACCGTTTGGAAATGCCGCCAAGTCTCTCCAAAGATCATGATGTATTCTACATATCACTGTTGAGAAAATACATGCCCGACCCAACGCATGTAATCACCTATGAGGAATTAGAACTGGAACCCGATCAGTCTCATTGTGAAGAGATCGTCAGGATTCTTGATGCAAGAGAACAAGTGCTGAGAAGCCGGACAACTCGTCTGGTAAAAGTTCTATGGAGAAACCATAAGATGGAGGAGGCAACGTGGGAACCCGAGGAACATATGATGAAGAATCACCCGAGTCTTTTTATACAGTGATATTATATGAAACTTCAAGGACGAAATTATTTGAAGTAGGGGAGAATGTAACACCCTAAGCGTCCGCGGTACACTTCTCTTTGAATAATACAGTAGTGTGTGTTGTACGCAACTTCGAGTTCTAACACACACCACAACTAATAAAAGTAGACATTATGAATATTAATACCCACTTTTTAAATTATAGAAATTTTATATTTCAAAATGGACTACATTTTTGTATTCGTAATATCGAAATTATCCAAAGTTGAATTTTTTGTAATTTTCTGAGAACTTCCAATTTTTATGAATAGTGAAAAATACTTAAAAACAACTTTTTTAATCAAAGTATTTTATAGTGATAAATTATACCATTGAGTTGTTTTAAAGTATAATTAGAATATATTTTTACTATTTTATCCAATGGTGATCATTAGAATTAATTTTACTTTGAAATTGGACATAAACAATGGCCAATCTTTCGATATATATTGTTTCTTAAAAACACGCTATTTGTTGTGAGAGCGGGAATTAATTATAAAATTAATTAAAGCAACTTATATGTTTGTAATGTTTTATAATAGTCATCATTTTTGGATTAGGAATATCAATTATAGCTTGGGGTAAAATTTTGGCATTGTTCTGAAAAACTTCAATTTTTGTTGAATATTGAAACCACTAAGTGGTAGTTAAAAAACTGATTTTTCATTTAAATGAAACATTACCACTTCTGTGATTTGATTTTAAAAAATCCGACATACATGGCTTTCATTAGTAAGTAAAATGTGGTTCAATGGGAATAAAATAATTTTTTGGTGAATAGTAACTTTTATGTTTAAATAATCGCGATTAAATGTAATTAGTAAAATTTAAGGTAAAAATGATGTTATAAAAATATTAAAATACCTTTACACTTGTCCTACCCCTATTATATGTGTCATGGACGACCAAGACAATCCATGGGACAACTTGAGGACCCCATGGAGCCACTTTGGTAGGAAAATGACATAAATAACTTTTATTTAAAGTTAAAATAAAAATGTCACAAACATAAGTTGTTTTACTAAAACAATTTTTAAATGGGGTGATACAAGTCATATGTTTGAATATAAATATTCATTAGAAATATAAAAAGATTTCCTACATCATGATAGTTTTTTATAATTCTTAGACATTAAATAAATTAAATTATTTATGACACCATGATGATGCAGCGATTACCTCAATAATTAATGATTTAAATAAAATGAAAAGATAATGTAAAATCTAAGCATTAAACATGTCCAAAGCCTATTGGATGAGAATCTTTCGAACCCTTATCACCTTATCCTCGAATTATATAAGTGTGGGACCTTTAGAATCCGAAAATCATTGTATAATAAAGTAACATTTTATTACTTTCCATGAATGCCCCTCCTCTCCACTTATAAAAGGCCCCCACCACTACCACCTTACTCACACTTTCAAAGCCTTTTGGCTCGGCCAAACTCTACCCAAATACTCTCCCAACTTCCCTCTCTTACTCCTAGAAGACTAACCTTGGGCAGAAGTCTTCCCAAGGAAGCCTTTGGTTCAAATCATAAGAGTTACCCGATTTTAAGGTAATGTCTTCTCTTATGTTGTTTTGTTTTATTTTGCTTCTCCAACCCCTTAAAATCTTTTTATTCCTTCCTTTTGTAACAAATACAGTATCCTAAATATACTAGGATGTTGTTATAATGAGTATTCGAGCTACACTTACACACACCAACATCTAATGTTTAAATAACATACGGTTTCTGTGGACGGAGAATTTCTGCCTCACGAAACAATGATTGTTCAACACTCATAAAACACCTTCAAAGGTGTCCATTAAGATGTCACTATATTTATAAATGATATATAATATGTTTATGTTTTACTTAAGGTTCTGTATTTTTCATTTATGGCATACATTTATTGTTTCTATTATGGGTAAACGCGATATTTTCATTTTTGGAAGTGTGGACTACCGCCCCCTCAAAGTGATTTGAATCGTTAATACCATATGTGGGATGTATAAAGGATGGAGTAAATGATATTATATATGATATTATATTGTAATTATAATATACCTTTATATCATTACCATTCCATTAAATATGAAATAGAAATGAAAGTAGCGTTCATGCGTACGTACGGATTACCGCCTCCATGAATAGTGCATTTCATTTCTTACCTCTAAACGTTATGCAATATTATAAATTCATGTATATACTGGATATATATGACATATATGATATCTATATCATGAATATAATAATGGATAATATGGATATATCACCACATGAACAACTTGTAATTATAAGAATTTTATTTTTGACTCAAGTACCAAAGATCGACAAAATGACCGTTATTAACGTAAATAATTACATAATGCTCATAAAATGGTAATAACTGATATAAAAGGTATAATGAACTTAAAAAATGTTCTTAATAAATTATAAATTAACTCTAGTTTATTATTCAGGAGGTTAAAGAACGGTCGAGTCAAGACAGGACGCAAGGTTAGGGAACTTCTTGACCCAATTTCTATTCTTTGGGTTAATCTCCTACTTTCAAATTATGTCATGATATTATTATGTCCTATATTGTATTTGTAATTTATTTATGTGTACATATAGTGAATACACATAATAGATCTACTTTATTTAAAAAAATGATCTTTGTAAGGGTCTTCATCTCAATATCCTTTCATTGAGGCAAATTTGGTTTTATACACAACTTTCTTTTATACGGTGTATACAACCCTTTGAATTTTAATTTTATTCAAAATGAATCTTTTTATATGAAGTGTTTTTACTAAACGACAAAAGGAAATTTTTTTGTACGTATGCGGCGACAAAGACTTATCCGCCGCCGTGACCATTATTTGAATTTCGGCTTCCTCTACAAGCCATACCTTTTTTTTAAAAGAAAAATAAATACCATGTTTTACTTTTCTTTTATTTTGGTATTGAAAATAGTTTTGAAAGTTTTTTTATTATATCAATGTGTTGTATTGATATCTTGTGATTGAAATGTGTAAATATTATGTTTCCTTTATGCATGTTTTATGTGATTTGATTATGTTATAGTTTATGATATGTTTAAACCTGTTCATATGAAGAATGAATTGGACTTAATAAGTGACGGGTGGAGCCCGCTATACCTCCTCGATGCATCAGCAGGTCTCAGGAGACAAACTAGTGTCTTGGCACGAGGCCTTGACAAAATATTATATTTGGTCTTGGCACGACGCCTTGGCTACGTTGTTATGATAGTCTGGAATTATGCATTCCATCATTATGAAAGTGGTTATAGTTATTGCATGTGATTATTCGACTAGTAGAATATCCATGTGAGTAAGTAAATGGCATTATTTAATTTTATTTTTGCCATATTATGCTGGAGTTAAAGTTTAAAAAGGATTTTGTTTTAGTTATACATTTCCTTAAATGTTAATGTTTAATTTCGAAAGCTTCCGCAATATTGTTATCCTTATTGAGCATCTGAGCTCACCCCTATCAATGTATTAACATTTTCCAGGATGTGAAGAAGTATTATATGAAAGACCTGCATGGATAGTCAGAAAGGGATATGAGTGTGGACTATAAAGACCATGTTATTGTAGTTTTTTTTACTTTATGATGTAATGAAAGACTTATGAATGTATCTAGTGTTTCCAAGGCTACTAAACTAATCGGTCTTTCGAGACTTGATCATTTGTGATCATTCCAATGTTACGAAGTAATGCACTAACCCTGGTTTGCTGGGGTCAGGGTGTTACAGTTATCTTTTCAATAAAATATATGGATTTATGGTTCCCTTTAAAAGAAACTAAACACCCTGTAAATGACTAATTAGTGAAGGTATATATTAGTTGGAGTGTGTATTCCATGTGGGGGGTGAATGGAGTATGCAATAAAATTTCTACTCAAAGCATTTTTATATAAAAGCCACTAGTTTAATTTATATAGCCCAGTTAATTAAAATAGTAAATTGATATAAGTTCTTATCTTTTAAGAGATTTTTGAAAGTGTTATTAAGCCTCAATTAAAAAAAATATATATATTACTATACCATTTTGAATCATTTTATACTATCAAAAACTTATATAAACACTATTTAATAATAATGATCAATGTTGTGTCTTCATTTATAGTTTATTACAAATTCAGTTTAAATCATATAGATTAAACAAAAAAACACATGGTTGAATAAATACAAGAGGTTATGCCATAAGGAAAGACCTAACCATCTCTATTTAGAAGTAACCCACTATGTTGATGATTATATAAAATAACCTTGATCCATAACCTATATCTAAAATGAATAATAAGACCATCTGTTCAGACAACACAAATACCTCTTCCACAATAAACATGGGAAAATAATAAACTAATGTAACACAAGGACCTATTCCACAACACATGGGTAAAAAAAATTAAAGGGAGTTGAGAATATATTTTTTATATTCTATTTACTGTTCAAGACATAATTTTTGTGGTTAATATATAGATTAAATAACACACTCCTCATAATGTAAATGAAATAAGTAGAAATATAAAGTAAATATGTAGAGATGGTTTCAATGCATGAACTGATATACTCTAAAACATGAGATTCCTTGGATGTATCTTTAATTGAATATTGTTTATTTATTTTATGAAATAATATTATGACATACAATCATAATCTCTCTTTGTTTCAAATATATAAAGATATCTAGATGTTCTTTGAGCTTCAATACTGAACAATTCATCACAAGTAAGGATGCTTCCTGTAAATCTTTTTAGAAAGTCTCACACTTCATAGAACTCTCTCATTCATGAAATATTCCATCTCTCTTATATGTTTTATGTATATCTCCCAACGTATATGTTGTATCATGCATGAGGGAGCCTACTTCCTAATATTTCATTATTATTTAAGAAGAATAATTCGAATATTCTACTCCTCATACTGATCAACTCACCCAAAATTTAATGCAATCCTTGAATAGTTTATGAATGAACATTAATGTAAATCTAAGAATTAAATTTGATAATATATCTATTAGAAGTATTTAATTAAAAATAACTATAAGTATTTAGCATCACTCTTCAGTTGGTGAGATAGTTTTGGTAATGAATTAAGCTGGTGGTGAGTTTGGCCAACGGTGAGTCCAGTTGATGTTGGTCAGTCCCAAAGGTGACTCATCTCAATGGTGAGTTTTCTATAGTGGTAGTTCATATACACACTTTTCCAAATTTGGAGGTGATTATTTTTTGATGGATAGTCATCCTCAAGTGGTGGGTGTTTTCTATCAATATCCAAATTTCCATCCTGACGACAACTTGTGTTAGATAATGGGTCATTACCATACATTTCCAAGTTTTCATCCTAAGGGTGACTTGTCTGTAACAGTTGGTTGTGCCCCTCATTATCTAAAATTTCATCCTAATAGTGGTTCATCCTGAAAATTGTGTCATGTTTTATAATGAATCATCCTCAACAGTTAGTCATTTCCAACATTGGGCATTTCTAACACTGAGACAAAATATTTCCAAACATCATTATAGGATAAAATGTAATCATAATGCATAAAAATAATTAATATCATAAGAAACATGATATTTTTATCATTAAAATATGGGTTCCAACAATCTCCCACTTTTGGATTATCACGAATCATGGAATTTCTCTAAATCTTGTAGAATAAAAATATGTTTTTAATATAGATCTGCTTAGGACATAAAAAATTTATAGTGATAGTTCAATCATAATGGTATCAAAGGTTGTTGAATATTGATCAGTATTCAAGGAAGTTTGAAAAAATATCGAAGAAAATATGGTGTCAAAGGAATAAATTAAACACATATGAAATTGAAAGAAATATAATTAACAAAGGTATCAAATGATAGTATTAAAGTTTGGGCAGAATATCAACTTTATCAAAGAAATTATTGAAAACACTATAATGGATTTTATCAACGAAACATCACATTGAAATGAATATATAATTCCATAAATTCATTCTCTCACTTTTGGGGTTATGAAAAAGTGACAATAAAAGAAGAAATGAAAATAAATCAAATACGAATAATTAGAGAATTTTAATTTTAGAAAATACATTTAAGTACTTCAAAAAAAGATAGAAGAAAAATTTATACAAAAATTCTATATGAATGTCCTAAAATTATAATATCAATAATTTTTTGGGATTAGTAAAATGAAAAAGGGGTGCCTTTACCTTTCCATTTTCAAAATTATAAGTTTGGATCATCAGAGTATGTAGTAACTATATGAATAGTTATTGGTACTATGGGGTAGAGAAGGAGTCTCTCTCTTAATAATAGTCCTCAGAAGCTAAAAATCTTCTTCTACGAGTTATACATACATGTTAAAAGTGAGTAGGTAAATATGAATTTTGGTCTCTAGTAACACATTGTTTAAAAACCACTTGTGACAATGTTGGAGGGGTGAGATGAGAAAAAACATGAATTGAATCTTGGGAAACAACTATAGTTCTAGAAAAAAGAAGAAAATGATTCATCACATTTATGATGTCCATAATAATATTTTCAATTATTTCCACATCACTGAAAAATTTCTTTTCAAATTCATGAACAACTTTATCCCTAGCGTCATCACGTTCATTTGAATATCTTATTCTTTAAATCATTGAGTGATGGGATCCATTCTAGGGTTCTCATTTATAAACATGGAATGAGAGTTAATCTAATTATTACTATAAATCCTCAAATTTTAATAGATTACAGCCATTGTAATTGAATCTCTATAAGCTTTCATATCTTACTTATAGTCTCTAACCATAATATGCGTTATCACTATTATGTTGGGTTTATCTCAATCATTTTAGAAAGAGGTCTGGTGTATCATTGAAAAGACCATGAATCTCTTATCTAACCACATACATGGTCAATTCAACATGAAAAGGGGTATAACACAATATAAAATCCATAGTAGAAATATTTTCCACCCTCTCTAGTAATGTATCCATAGAATCTGCAATGGTAGATCTCATCTGATCCATTGTAGGTATCAAAATCACCCCCTCTTTTTCAAACCTCATGTTATCTATCTTTGAATATTGAATTTGATGCATCATATTTTTATTGATGTGATTTATCTAAAGTTAAAACATACACCTTGAATCACTCTCACTCAATTTAGTGAACGGAGGTGACCGATTTCTTTTTAAAAACCCAATATTGGCGAGAAGACTCTCTCTAAAGGATTCCAAGGAAGATTTGGATAAAGTATCAAATGTAACTGAGGGAAAAATGGGTCAAGGATCACTAGAATAAATTCATTTAAATTCCCTCACATCCTATATATATTCTTCCAGTGATACCTTAGGATCCACATATTTTTGAATTGCAGGTCAACCATGAATTGGTGGACTTCCATAAGAATCTGAATTTGTGTATTCCATGCCTAGTCCCATATAAGCAATGTAGTTCTCTAATTCCTCAGGAGATGGGTCCCCCAAACAAACATATGACTTACCATGGGACTTATAAACTACATGTATAGAAACTATATACTTAGTAAGGGTTGTAGAAACACCAAACTACTTATCAACTAAAATTTCTTCAACTGTCTACTTAGAAACCCTATGAATATCACCTGTAAGCATAGAAAAGTCAATATCAACAATACCAACTTGTTAACTATCATGTATTGTGGATCTGTCCCCATCAATAGATGGTTACATTTCATATCTAGTAGAAAAATCCATATCTTGAACCATGATAGTTCTCTCTTATGATCTAGATACAAATGAAAATCAAGAGAATAAATATATTCTTGAGGCATCTCAACATCTCCAACACCAATGTGGCCACCAAAACCATCATGGTTAGAACCACCATCATTTACATCTATAATTTATTCTTCAACTTCTCCAACTTCTTCTTCTTCATCACCATTCTCACAATTTTCTTTAGAAGATTTAAAATCTCTTTTTAACTATTCTTCACAAGAGAATTATATTTCTTATTCTTCACTTATATATTTTAAAAAGAGTCTCTTGGAAAGTGAGAGATCTAGAAGGTATAGGGTCAGCATAAGTAATATCTAGATAACTCTAATGAATATCTAGGTCACTAACTTCATCAATTTATATTTTATTGTATTCATCACCAGAGGCACACTAGTATAGATAATGTTTTTTATGCCGGTTATTTTTTTGTTTTTACGTCGGTTTTTTGTCAACGTTATTATAGAAGACATTAAAAATATTGTTTTTATGTCAGTTATTTTAAAATAAACGTAAAAAACAAAAAACCAAAGCGTTTTAAATGTTGGATACTCAAAAACTGATGTGGAAAATACTTCATAGTCAGGATGTAGTACACTAGTTATTTAAAAACAAACATTGAATATACTTTATCACATCCGTTATTGTATAACCAACAGCCTAAATCATGTCTCTAAAGCATTTATCATGGAGGTTATTTTCCTAACCAACGTGATAATGTAGTCTCCCATGTTGTTTTCCATGTTAGTTAAATAATAACTGAGGTGACAACATATCTACTATGTCAGTTATTTTATATCCAACATAAAAAAATATTCCTTTACATTTATTACGTCGTTAGAAAATAACCGACGTAAACACCATTCCCATGCTTATGTTACGTCAGTTTTCAAATAACCAGTTTGAAAACCAATCTTGGTGATTTTTTATTTAAATTTTTCAACCACAATTATGCCCAACCAAAATAATACCTCTAACAAAAAAAAAGACCAACCCCCCCCCTCCCCACTAGACAACCCCCCCAAGAACCCTCCCCCCACCCCACTGGACACCTCCCCCCACACCCCTGGACTGCCCCCACCCTCCTAGATAGCCACCCACACCCCTGGACACCACCCACAAATATGCCCAACCAAATGAATACCTGAAACATAACAGAAATATAACACCCCCCCACTGGACAACCCTCCCCCACCACCTGGATAGCCCACCCACACCTCTGGAACCCCGCCTCCCACTAAAAAGCCAGCCCACAACCCTGGACACCCCACCTTCCTGGAAAGCCCCCCACCCCTGGACATCCCTCCCACCCTCTTGGAAACCCCAACCCCCATGGAAACCTTAGACACCCCCACACCCCTAGACTGCCTTCCCACACCAATAGACCCCCTCCCCCCAACACACAATCACACACACCCCAAGACATCCCGTAGTCTATCCCCACCCTCATGGACACCTTGGAAAACCCCCACCTCACTGGACAACCCTCTCACACCCTTGAAATCCTTTACACCACTAGACAGACCTCCCCAGACCCCTAGAAAACCGTCCCTCAACCCTATAAACCCCCCACACCACTGAACACCCCCTAGACTTCCCTCCACCCTCATGGACACCTTGGAAACCCCCACCCCATGGAGAGCCCTCCCACACCCCCGGAAAGCCCCCCTGAACTCACTGTGCACCCCCCCCCACCCCTAGATACCCCCTGGACATCCCCCCACCCTCATGGACACCCCCACCCCACTTGACTGCCCTCCCCCACACCGTGGAATGCCCTCCCACACCCCTATAACCCACTACCCCACTAAATAGTCTTCCCACAACCCAGGACACCCCCACCCTCCTGGACATCCCCCACCCCCTGGGACAGCCCTCCATCCCTCTTGAACCCCCCCCCCCCCCACATCCCTGGACACCCCCTGGACTACCCTCACCCTCATGAACACCATAGACAACCCCACACCCCCTGGACAGCCCTCACACACCCATAGAATGCCCCTTGACCCCACAGGGAACACCCCACACCCCTGGACAGTCCTTCCACCATCCTGGACACCCCCCACCCCATTGAACAGCCCTCTCCCACCCCAGGATAGCCCTCCCACACCACTGGACCCCACACGCCACTAATGAGCCTGCCCACAACCCTGGACACCCCACCCTCCCGGATATACCCCACCCCCTAGACAACCCTCCCTCCATCCTCAGCACCCCCACCCCCATAGACAACCTATACACCCCCACACCCCTAGACAGCCCTCCCACACCCCTAGAATCCCCCCCCCCCACACCTGGACATCCCCTAGACTGCCCCCACCCTCGTGGACACCATTGACACCCCCACCCCCTGGACAACCCTCCCACACCCTTGGAAATCCCCCACCCCACTGGAAAGCCCTCCCCAAACTCTAGGATAGCCATCCCACACCCCTAGAATCCATCCCACGCCCCTGGCCACCCCTGGACTGCCCCCACCCTCATAGAGACCCTAGACACCCCTCCACCCCCTAGACAACCCTCTCACACCCCTGGAAAGACACCCTACCCAACTTGGCACCCCCCCCCCCACACACACACACAGAAACACCAATGGACACACCTTGTGCATCCCTACTACCCTCTTGGACGTCCCCCACCCCACTAGATAACCCTCCCCCACCACCTAGACAGCCCTCCCACACCCTTGGAAAACCCCCCACCCAACAAAACAGCCTTCCCACAAACCTAGACACCCCAACCTCCTGGACAGACCCCCAACCCCTAGACAGAACCCCCACCCCTCGTACCCTCCTAGACACCCCCACTACCGTGGACACCCTGGACACCCCCCTACAACCTTGGAATGCCCTCCCAATTTCCTAGAAACCCCCTTTTCCCCCACCCCAAAACACCCCCTGGACTGACCCCAACACTCAAGGACACCCTGGACACCCCCCCCCCCCAACCCACTGGACAGTCCTCTCACACCCTTAGAAATCCACCACCCCACTAGACATCCCTCCTCAGAACCCTGGACAACCATCCTACACCCCTAGAAACCCACATGCCCCTAGACACCCCCTGGACTGCCCCCACCCTCATGGGCACCCTGAGCACCCCCACCCACAGAGACAGCACTCCCACACTGCTGGAACGCCCCCTGGCCCCACTAGGGACAACCCACACCCCTGGAAACCCCTTGGACAACCCTCCCACACCCCTGGAACCCCCCCCACTAAATAGCCTTCCCACAACCCTGGACAGCCCCCCACCCTTCTAGACAACCCCACCCCCGGACATCCCTTCCTCCCTTCTAGACCCCCCCCCCACTCACACATTTTTATAGACACCCCACACCCCTAGAAACTGCCCCACACCCCTGGACACCCACTGGACTACCCCCACCCTCATAGACAACCTAGACATCCCACACCCCCTAGACAGCCCACCCACACCCCTAGAAAGCCCTCTGACCCCACTCGGACCCCCACCCCTGGCCACCCCCGAGATAGCCCTCCCACCCTCTTGAACACACCCCACCCCACCCCACTGGACAACCCTCCCCACCCCCTGGACAGCCCTCCCACAACCTTGGAAACCCCTCACCCCACTAAACAGCCTTCCCACAACCCTGGACTCCCCCACCCTCCAGGACAGCCCCCACCCCTAGAAAGCCATACAAACCCCTAGACACACCCACCCCCATGGACACCTTGAACAAACCCACACCGCTGGAGAACCCTCCCACACCCCAAGAAACCTCCCACCCCCTGGAAAGCCCTCCCACAACCCTTGAAATCCCCCACCCCACTGTACAGCCCTCCCCAGACCCCTAGGTAGCCATCCCACACCCCTAGAAACCCCCCTACACCCCTAGAGACCCCCTAGACTGCCCCTTCCCCCATGAACACCATGGAGAACCCACCCCTTGGACAACACTCTGACACCCCTAGAAACCCATACCCCACTAAACAGCCTATCCATAGCCCTGGACACCCCCACACCCCGGGACTACCCTCCCACGCCCCTAGAACCCCCACCCCCACCCTTGGAAAGTCACCACCCTACTAGATAGCCCTCCATATACCCCTATACATCCATCCCAAACCCTTACCCCCCCCCCACACCCATGGACATCACCCACCTTCATGGACCCCCTAGACACCACCTCCCCCTAAACAACCCTCCCACATGCCTAAAAAGCCCCCTGACCCCACCGAGAAAACCCACACACCCCTGGACTGCCCTCCCACCCTACTGAACACCCCCCCCCCACTAAACCAGACAGTCCTCCCACACCCCTGTAAACACCCCCACCCCACTAGACACCTCCCCACACCCATAGAACCCCCCCCCCAAGACCAGAATCTATACCAGAAAAACCATCAGAACTAGATAAAAATAATAAGTATCAAAAAATTAAAAAATCACATATATAACAATCATAAATAAAAATGTCCAAAAAAAACCTAAATCCAACCTAAATGACTACCAAATACACTATTATAATGACAATATTCGAAAATACATTTTACACTACAAACAAACTAAAAACCAATCAAACCTGTAAAATAATTTGTCCATCCCACTTGAAAGTGTTTGACCTCTTGAGAACTATAGGGTTGGGGGTCATAAAATAGCTACAAATTAAAATGATAGTAGTTAACATATGTAATTAATAAATCAATTTATATATTATGGAAATATTTAAAATTAAATTTTATAATTAAAATGTTTAAAACAAATATTACCATGTGAAATTTATAAAGTGTTCCTATTAAAATTATTTCAAACATAAATCTTGACATATAATATCTACATTCAATGATGCCTTGTTGTACATGAATTTTCTTTTTGGATGAGTGTAAATTCAAAAAATTATTTAAATATAATACATCAAAAAGTAGAAATTATAAATGGATATTTTCATTTACTTCTAAATATTTGATCTTGGAACTCATTTTCTTTGTGTTTTTTGAAAGTAGACCCATCCCCTATTAAAAAATAATATGAATAAAATAAATTTATAATTTTTTATAATATATAAAACTATAAATAAATTTAAACTAACTTTTCCAACATATTATTAAAACTTCCCTGCACATCGCCATGGACAGAGCATATCCAAAAAAGTGTTTTTCCCTTAGGAAAAAAACATCTAACATCCAATGATCATTGATAAAAGATAATATATGGTTAGTGTTTTTATGTTAAAATATAATGAACTCTTTTCCATTGATATGTTTGATACCTCTCGCAAAAGGGGTCATCCAACATTGTGTGATTATATTCTGTTCAAATCTTTCAGTAATATAAAGCATTCATTGTTCCTCATCCAATGCATGTGCTTCAGGGGAAATCAAATGTAGGTCTATGAATCCATATACATATGCCCTCTCATTATTCTTACACATTTTATAAATATACCAAATACATTAAGGAAATAAGGATACATTTTTATAAATATAACACCAGTAAAAGGTTTTATTTATTACATGGAAAAAAATTCACCACATTGATGCCCAAATTATCTTCAGTAACAAGCTCCATGATATCATTTTTCATAATCCCCATAGTTATTTCACGTTCACAAACATGAGATTCCATTGAAAACTCTTAATGATCCCACAAAAAATTTGAATACCTTGAAAATATTTCAAGACTACTAGAATCTGTATCGGATGTCATAGCCATATGTCTTTGTTGTTGTCTATATAGTATTTATTTACCTATGAAGTATTCCTGTAAAAATAAGTAGAAAATTATATTATTTTTCAGATGTTAAAATAACTATAATAAAAAATTAATGTAGAAGATATAACATATATACCTCTTTGGTAATGAGTCTCAAAAGTACGGATGGACAAATTTAAAAATGGATGATACTATGTCCAACTTTCGTCACCTCATCTGTAGGTAATGGTACTCGAGCTGACCTATCTATAATATCCTGTATAGGGACCCTATGATTCTCTACCTCTAACTTTTTGTGATGAACTATATATTACATACAATATATAATCACATATGCAACTATATGATATTGAGGATCATCAACATACAACTTACAATAAGTAAAAAGTTGTGGCAGAGGAGTAAGATAAGAAATAGGGTCTTCAAGAAAAGGTGGGGGATTGGGAACTACTAGAGGAGGTGGAGGATATATAATGTGGTATGTAGGTGGAGGTGGATGAGTGGGAGATGCAGTCTAAAATTTTCATTGCATGTCGGCAAACATAGACTCTACTAATGCTCTAATCATTTCCTTCATCGTCGCATTAATATTTTGAACTTCAGCCACCAAGGATTCTATTTTTTAAAAAACACCATCAATAGAATAAGTAGAAGAATGTGGAAACACTTTTCTTACTGATACACCTGTTAGATATCCTCGTACATTACCTGGATGTTCATCCTTTCCCAATGCTACAGATAAAATATCTTGCCTCCCAGCTACTGTAAATACCCCATGTGAGCCTTGCTCCTCAAGAGAATCTGGTATAAATTAATTTCACAGTTTTATAATGATTCAAATTATATTAAGAATATAGTTTAATTAAATAAATAAAATAAATATATTACAATCCTCTCAGCTACAATTCTCTAATCGTTCGAAAGATATTTCTCATTTTTCCCCATCTGATCTCTCTTCCATTTTTCATGTCTAGATGGAGGGGATGGAGGAGAAACCTCTCCATACCTTGAAGACTCAGCTCCTAATTTTTTTAATTTTTCTTCCATTATTTGTTCTTAAAAAAACGTATACCCTCCCCGAGATAAACTATGAGGGTATAAATTTTTATATTGGATATCTTGATGAGATTTCCTTGCATTCTATAAATTTAGAATAATAAATCATTAAAAACCATTAATAAGTTCATTTATATAAGATAGATTATAAATGTTTACATTTCCCTTACCAAAAATGAATCTTTTCTTCTACTTTCAACAAACTATCTCCATGTGTCTTCATCTATGAAAGGTTGTACATGACATGGATTTTCATGAAACCTATGACCAAAAATCAAATCATATGTGAGGGTTGATTTTAAATCCCTTCATCCCATAGCAGTCATCAAAAAAAATTTCATCCTAACTCCTCTAGTGTCATGAATAACAAATTTCATCTGAAAAATAAGAGGTAAAACAAATTATACTAGAAACATTTAAACAATACGCACACAATAGTAAAATAAAATACCAAAATGGTCTCCCACAACTGAGATACTATCTCTTTTCCTCACTTCTCTAATCATCATACAAAATTTTTACTTTTATCTTACCCTGAGTGGGTAAAAAACTCTTGAAAATTATTTTCATTTGGACCTCTAGGAATATCATTCTCCTCAAATGTAATGAGTATCCTCTGGTCCTACGTACAGGAAAGTGATAATTTGGGTAAACATGTGCACCCACGTTATCCGACTCTTGAACTCTTTGTCGTTATGGGAGAAAATGAGAATGATTGGGGAACATGAAGAGGAGCATGTGAATGTTCATCCTCATTGGTATGATCATCATGATTATTTCCAGAATCATTTGGTTAATCAACTGATTGGTCTTTCATTATCCTAAAATAAAAAACAAAAAAACACAAATATACAAATTCAAATATTACAATACTAATGTAAACAGAAAATTGAAAATTGAACTAAGTGACATAATATTAAACATGGTTAATATGGCAAGCATGTTAAACAATGGTAAATATGGTAAATGTGGTAAACATAGTAGTGTAATTTTTATTCATCAAAATGGATCAATATATAAATTACATAAAGGTAAACTATGGTAAAAATTGGTAAACTATGGTATACATGGTAAACTAAACTAAATAAAATTAAAATAAACAAAAAAATATACTTATTTGTTTAATACAGATTTTAATAGAGAAAAAAATTACAATATATAACATTTTTTGAAAATTATAAATTTAAACAAGAAAAATACAAACGTTACATGTAATATTTAGAATGTAAAATTATATTGTTTTCCAAAATTCCTTCGTCATGATAGTTCCTTACGGAACAAACAATGTCTTTAACATGATCATCATTATGTTCTGTTAATCATTCAATGAAAGTAGGGATCTCACATAAATCAGCATCTTGATCTAGTTTATAATCACCAACATATTGTTTTTTCCTATGTAAAACAAGATACCACTACATATCTGATTGATCAACTACATAAAAAATTTGTTTTTCATGAGTTTCCATTATAAAAGAATCAGTTATGTCTTCCAATCTATTAGGATTAAAAACTATCATTCCAAATTCATTATTTCTGACACTGTTATTACTGATAAACCATTTAAAGTTAAAAACATGAACATTAATTTTAAAGTAATCAACCTCCCATATTTCTTCAATAATTCCACAATATGCACATGATGCAGAAATTTTGTTTTTGCCTTTAGAACTAGAAAAATGCATTGCTCTTGCAGACACCAATACATCACTATTCTGAACAGCACTTCTGTTATCCTCAGATTTTGTATAAGATATATATCCATTAATATCATAACTAGAGAATGTTATCACATTTAAACATGGACCACCCACTATCCATCCTAATGTATCTGATACATCTGATCTTCCAAGAAATGTCTTTTTAATCCATGAAAATTTTTGTTGTTGTGCTCATTCAAAATTCAGATTTCTTTCTTCTTTGGATGACTTGGTTTTAACTCATTAATATGCAATGTGATATGAGGTTGAGAATCAGGTATGTTATTCAAGATATATAATTCTAACTTCTTCATCTGTTCAGCTGAAAATAATTTGACTTTCAATCCATGAATCCCCTTTCCCTCATTATTAACTCGTTCATGGCGAGATGGAGGAAATCCTATGTGCTCCGCTATAACAACCCAATTTTTTTTGAATATTATATTAATTTACTCTTAACGATTTAATAGAGAAGTTAATTTTTAATACATAAAGAAGAGTCAGGGACTTCATCCAGTAGACTCTAACCATATGAAGCCCACTTATCAGAGCTTGGGAAGGAGGTGGCATATTTGGGATTCGCTTTGGACCAAGCCCAAGCCGAACTCCAGCGTGTCAAGCTTGAACGAAATCGCCTACGAGAGATGTTCAGGTTAGTGGAGATTACTACTAGGGAAAAATTATCTGAGCCTCCCTCAGATTCTCTCACCTTGGCACACCTTACACTTAGGTCATATGCTGGTGTTATAAGGGGCTATGTAATGAGACTGTACCTACATTTTGTAATCCTTTGAGATAAATAAAATTGCGATTTCTTCCTATGGGGATGTTTGTGAATTTTCAGATGTCCGGATAAAAATAAGATGCATCTTATGGGTGAATTTTGAAAAAAGGATATTTTAAATATTTCTATAAACCTTAAATAATTAATGATGTGTAGGGATTTTAGAAAAATGGTCTGATGAAAATGTGTTTAGTAAGAAATTTATAGTCTAATAAGATCAACTAAATTTTGGTGAATAGTAAATTATGAATAGTGATTTTACTCTTAGTATTAGTAATGTGACCAAATGTATTAGTAATATCACTTAATGACAGTAGTAATGTAATTTATGCACCTTGATTAAATAATGTGATTCAATAAAATAGGTAAATAACTATTTCAGACATTATTTGTTGAGTATTAGTTTTTTCAGGTGATTAGAGTTTTCTATTTAAAATTTTAATTAAAAATATTTATAAAATTAGTTTTATAAAATGGAGCTCATTTTTTAATTCAGAGCATTGATATTATGTTATGGATAATTTTTGGGATTTTTCTGAAACAGTTGAATTTTCGGTGAATAGTGAATTTTCAATTATGATTTTTGGGTGTTTAATGACATCATTAAGGATGTGATAATTATGTAATAATTCTGGTCGAATTATGAATAGTAATATAATGTATTAGGTGTCCCAATTGGCCAATACCATGGGCAAGCCCATGTTTTTTCCAATACCACCAATGAGGTGTCCCTTGTCCATTAATGCCATATCCCCTCACTTCCCCTATAAATAACAAGCCATTATCTAATACTTTTAATTCCAAAATCCTCCTAAACTATGTTCTGGTCTCCTTACCTCCCAAGGAGTCCTCCAAAGGTGCCCTCAAGCCTCCCAAGGTCCCAGAAATCATGATTTTGATGTTACTCTTCAAGGTAAGGGATTCTTTCACTCTTCCCATTTTCAATGTTCTACATTAATGTCAAGTCTTTCAAGTTTTTTTTTCATGTTGGGGTATTATACCTATATTAATCATAAGTTTCTTTTATTTTTACATGACTAGAGACTCTATTTAATCTCATCAATTCATTTTTTGAGGTTTTAAGTGACGTCGTTAGGCTGCCGAATTCTTCATAAGAGAAATCTTATTTTTGTCTTCCTTTCACGTTTTTCATTTCATATGGAATCTCCTTAAAATTTCATTACCATGTTCTTATATACTTTATATTCTGTCCCAATACTTGTTTATGGATAATTTATTAGTGGTTGACCCATGTCCCCTCTCTTTTCAATGTTTTCTAAAACCCTGCAACATAGTCGTTATGCTGCCAAATTTTCGTCTCAAAATGTCTCTCTCTTTTCCTCAAATTGTATTATTTTATTAAGTGAATACTCAAAACACATTGTTCTAAAATTTTATTTACATATTTATCAAAATTTTCTAATTAAATTCTGGGATTTACATATATGAAACCCACTTTCATTTTTCATGTGTTTAAAGTTACATAAGGATCGCATCTTCAAAGAAGTTTTTAAAATGTTATGACTATGAAATGAAACCCATTTCTTTTAGGCTATATGGGCTTTTTATGAAATTATTGATGATGATATATGTGGCTCACATGATAATAAATAAAAATTATGGGTGTGCCCTGATAGCGCTCCAATTCATTGGGTAAAGACTTATTCTCTAGAGATGACCATTTTAATGATACCTTGGTGAATAACCTTGGTATTTTTTTTATGACACCTTGGGGATGGACCTTGGTGATATGGAAATTACTGTCTAAGTTAAATGTTGTATCCACATATTCTAGTTATTAAACATGTTTTTTTATTATGATAAGCCTCATGATCTCTTTCTCATTCCATAAAGTTATTTATCATGACTTTACTAATGTATCTCAAGATCACATGAAAAACATTTCTCTTGTTTCCCTTACTAGTACTTCTGCTCACCCTTTCCTTTGATGTATTCTCCCAGGTTATGAGATGCTATAAGGAACATGGGATTAACAATAAAGAAGCCTTTCAAGTGTTTAAGAAGAATGTTTTATGACGTCTTGTATTAATTTCCTGGTTTCCAAGACACTAAACCTTAAAAATCCTTGGTTTTGTAAAATGTAATGTAATGTTAGGTTATAAAAAGGTGGGATTATATAGTTTCTATCAAAGGAAGGTTTAGTTGTTTATAGAAATTAGGCTATGAAATCATTATAATGAACCCAATAGAAGAGTTTAAATATAGGGAAAATTTACTATTATTTTGGTGAGTATTGAGTAAGTGGTTTATCAAAAAAAATACATCCATGTCTAGATACGAGCAGGTAGAGGCAGCTCTGGCATAGATGTACATAGGGGTGAAACCAGAAAACACCACTTTGAGCTAGACTTGAACGGGAACTGGTGTACGATAACAGTCCTTTCTGCACTCTTCATTACGACACTCCTGGGGGATATGTTTGGTTAATCGCAAGCTTTTTATGAATCATTAGGAAAGAATTATATAGAAATATAATTGTTTAAGCATGAAGTTTTAAGATGTATAATCCTTTATAGTTAAAATATTCATAAATGAAACAAGTTCTCACTAATATTTTATTCTTTTAGAAAATGGAGGGAAATAGGAGGAACCGTGCAAGTGGTGACTACAATGGACCATGCGCTGACGGCCCTCTGATGGAAGCTAGAATGGAAACTTTCATGCAAATGATGAACCAACTGACTCATGCTATGAGGAATAACTTGAATCAATATGAGAGGCTAGTCTCACCAAGAAGGAAACAACATTCTGTTGAGTCTTTTATGCACCAACGACCAACAACCTTCAATGGATTGTCTAACCCATTGATTGCTGAGAAATAGATCAACTCTATAATGAAGATATTTAATGTACTTCATTGTTCAGAGCAGGAAAAATTCACCCTTTCTATTTATCACCTGGAGGGAGAAGCTGATCAGTGGTGCTCACTGATCAAAAACACAAAGCCAAGAGGAGAGATGGAAGATATGGAGTGGGAAGATTTCAGGGGAATATTCTTCAATAAGTATTTCCCTTGTTCGATGAGAACAAGAATGGAGAAAGAATTTCTCGAGATGAAGTAGAAGGAGAATGAATCTGTTGGAATCTACGAGATGAACTTCACAAGGCTTTCTCGTTATACCTCAAGCTTTTTCATGGACCCTAATGGGAAGGTTGATAGATTCTCTGGTGGACAATGACCTCATCTGCGGAAGAATCTAGTGAACAAGGACTATGACAGCTAAGAAGAAATAGTTCGAAGTGCAATGAAAGTTGAACTAGAGTTTGGTGAGACACAGTGGTCTCACAAATCTAATGAGAAGAAGAGATCTCTAGAACCAAGCCTGGGAATAATCTTTGATCATGAATGAGGTGGAAAGCAAATGAATCTTTCCACATGCATTAAATGTGGGAAGAAGCATTCGGAGCGCTGCTTGATCAGAAGTGGAAAGTACTAAAAGTGTGGAAGATAAGACCATATTGCTCAGAATTGTCATAGTGAGGTAAATCCTCAACTCCCCAATACTAACAGTAGAGGAAAGATTGTTCTGGCCCTACCCGAAGTCCAATGCTTCAAGTGTGGACATCTTGGGAGCTTTGCTAATCACTGTCCAAATTCGAGTGCAGTGGAGGGGAATCAACATCAACTTCAGCAAAGGCCAAGGGAGCATGGTCATTCTTTTTATATCACAACAACAAAACTTGAAGCTCTGAATGACGCGGTAGCAGGTACGGTTTTTGTCCTCTCAAAACTATCAAGTACATAGTTTGATTTTGGTTTTACACATTCTTTTATTTCGTCCAAGTTTGCAAAGAATATAGAATCAATCCCTGAACTGTTAGAGGTAGAGTTGTTAGTCAAGGCTCAAAGTGGGATTATATATGCATCAAAAGTGTTTAAAGACTCTAGTGTTTTCTTTAGTGAGAACAATATTATCACAAATCTAGTAGTAATTCCCTTGATGGAATTAGACGTTATACTATGGATGCACTTAATCTCAAATTAAAATGCTATGATCAAATATAGAAGTAAGGAAATCTCAGTAGTCTTGAATGAAAAACCTACAATTATCTTCCAAGGAGAGATATCCCGACCCGATCCTACTCTAAAGAAACCTCCTATAGCTTTCTTTATGGAGTTAATCGACGAGGATGAAGAAGGATAAGGAGTATACAAATATAATATGTTCCGATTTTTTAGGAACACATGGACTTATTTCATGAGGAGTTACCTGGACCTCCCATTGAAAGAGAGGTAGAGTTCTCCATTGAACTTGTATCTAGATCTTAACCAATATCAAACACCCCATATAGATTGGAAAATGTGGAGCTAGAGGAGTTAGAGAAAAAACTCCTAGACTTTTTGTAGAAGGGGTTTATCCGACCGAGTGTGTCTCCCTGGGGAGCACTAGTTCTATTTGTGAAGAAGAAGGATTTATCAATGCGGCTATGTATTGATTATAGAGAACTGAACGGGATCAAATTGAAGAACAAATACCCTCTTCAAATAATTGATGATATATTTGACCATATTTGTGAGGCTCAATTCTTCTCCAAGATTGATCTAAGATCTGGTTATCATTAACTAAGGGTGAAGAAGGAAGATATTACAAAGACTGCCTTCCGATCAAGATATGTGCACTACGAGTTTAATGTTATGCCCTTCGGCTTGACTAATTGTCCTGGTATTTTCATGGATTTGATGAATAGAGTCTCTAAGGACTCCCTTGAAAACTTTGTGGTGGATTTTATTGATGATATTTTGATATATTCAAAAGGTCATGAGGAGCATGAAGATCATCTGAGGGTTATTTTGAAAACTCTATGGAAGGAGAGGCTCTTTGTAATGTTCATCATATATGATTTTTGGTTACAATAAGTGGCTTTCTTGGGACAAATCGTAACCAATGAAGAAATCTTAGTTGACCCTGCAAGGAAAATGGTTGTGGAGGAGTGGCCTCAACCCACAACAGTAACTAAGATGTGTAGTTTCCTAGGTTTAGCAGGATAATATAGGAGGTTTGGGAAAAACTTTTCACGGCTTTCTAATCCACTTACCATGTTGACTCGAAAAGGGGTTAAGTTCATCTGGACAAAGGAATGAGAGGAAAGTTTCCAAGAGCTGAAGAATATATTTGTTACTTTACATGTGTTAACACTACCCTCTATCGGAGAAGGATTCATTATTTTTAGCAATGCATCTCTGAAAGGGCTTAGGGGCGTCCTCCTGAAAAATGATTAGGTAATTGCTTATGCATCTCGTTAGCTAAAGAAACATGAGCATAATTAACCTACACATGATCTAGAGATGACAGTAGTTGTTTTTGCTCTAAAGATATTGAGGTACTATCTTTTGGGGAGAAATGTGATATATACACCAAACACCAAAGATTAAAGTATATTTTAACGTAGAAAGAATTGAACATGAGATAAAGGAGATGGTTAGAGCTTATTAAAGACTATGATGGTTAAATTCATTATCACCGTGGAAGAGAAATTAAATTCTCAGATACGTTAAAAGGAAATACCCTATTGTTCTAGCAATAATGAGGATCCTAGGAGGTCCCTTGATTAAGGATTTAGTAAAACTGGACATGGAAATTGTAAGGGAAGGCACATCATCAACCCTATCCCAAATGATTTACTAACCTTCATTACTAGAGAAGATCAAGAAGGATCAAAAAGAAGATCTTTTGTTGCAGGAGAAGTTTGAGGCTATGAAGGATGGGAAGTTTCCTGATTTCAATATTGATCAAGAAGGTGTATTGAAATTTTGAACAAGACTATGTGTTCCATCTATTTCCGAGATAAAGAAATAATTGATGGATGAAGCTCATAGCTCTTCTTTCTCTATAAATCCGAGAAGCACTAAAATGTATAGAGACCTTCATGATCATTATTGGTGGCATAACATGAATAGGGAGATTGTTGATTACACTAAAAGGTTCCTGGTGTGTCAAAAAGTAAAGGCAAAATGACAACTTCCTAAGGGGTATTACAACTGCTACTCATACCAGCATGAAAGTGGGATAATATCACTATGGACTTTGTCACTGGTCTCCTGAAAACATCCAAATGGAACAATGTGATATGAGTTATTGTGAACCGTCTCACCAAGACCGCTCGTTTTATCTTTTTTCGGTATGATTTATCTCAGGATCAACTTTCCAAGATATACATAATGGAAGTGGTAAGGCTGTATGGGGTACCACTATCCATCGTATCTAATAGTGATCCAAGATTCAAATCAAAATTCTGGAGATGTCTTCATCCTGCTCTGAATACTGAATTGAATTTTAGTATGGCCTATCATCATCAAACTGATGGACAATCTGAAAGGCCTATTCAGACAATTGAGGACATGAAGAGATTTTGCTCAATGGAATTTAATGTTGGATGGGATCAACACCTCACATTTGTTGAGTTCTCATACAACAACAGCTTCCATTTGATTATTCATATGGCACCCTATGAAGCTCTATATGGAAAGCGACGTAGAACTCCTACTTGTTGGGATGAAGCTAGTGATAGAAAGCTTCTTGGGCCTGATCTTGTGCAAGAGATGACAGAAAAGGTTCATGCCATCCAAAAACACATAAAGGATACTCAGAGTCGACATATGTGCTATGCTAACAACCGTCGAAGGGACTTGGAGTTTGGTGTTTGCGACAAAGTCTTTCTTAGAATTTCTCCATGGAAGAGAGTCAGGCGGTTTTGGAAGAAAGGGAAGCTCATCCCAAGGTACATTGGCCCCTATGAAATCCTTGATCACATTGGAGCAGTTGCCTATCGTCTAGCACTTCCATCGAACATAGCCAAGTTCACGATGTCTTCCATGTATCTCTCTTGAGGAAGTACATAGCCAACCTTTCGCATGTACTGAACCTAGAGGTGGTACAACTGGAACATGACCTCTCTTATGAGGAGTAGCAAGTAGAGATCTTAGACCGTAGAGACAAAGTTCTATGCAACAATACTACCCACCATGTGAAAGTGTTTTGGAGGAATCATAAGTATGAAGAAGCGACGTGGGAGACTGAGGAAAAATGATGCAAAAGTACCCTCACCTTTTAGACTAGGCCTTTGGTTTAAAATTTCAGGGACAAAATTTCTTAAGGGGGGAAGAATGTAACGGCCCAAACTTTTTAAATTTTATAATAATTTACTCTTAAAAATTTCATAAATATGTAAATGGTTAGTAGAGAAAGAAGAGTCGATGGCTTCATCCAGTAGACTCGAACCATTTGGAGTCCACTAATCAGAGCATGGGAAGAAGGTGCCATCCTTTGGATTTTCTTTGGACTATGCCCAAGCTGAACTCCAGCATGTCAAGCTTGAACAGAATCGCTTACGGGATAAGTTCATGTTAGTGGACATTACTACTAGGGTAATGTTATCTGAGCCTCCCTCAGATTCTTTGACCTTAGCACACCTTACACTTCGGTCATATGATGGTGTTATAAGGGGCTATGTAACGAGACTGTAGCTACTTTGTGAAATCCTTTGAGATCAATAAAATTGTGATTTCTTCCTATGGTGAAGTTTGTGAATTTTCAGTTGTCTGGATACGAATAGGATGTATCTTATGTATGAATTAAAAAAAGGATATTTTAAAATATTTATGTAAACCTTAAATAATTAATGATGTGTAAGGATTTTCAACAAATGGTCTTATGCAAATCTGTTTAGTAAGAAATTTAGAGTCTAATAAGATCAACTTAATTTTTGGTGAATAGTAAATTATGAATAGTGATTTTACGCTTAGGATTAGTAATGTGACCAAATGGATTAGTAATCTCAATTAAATAAAGTATTAATATAATTTAGGCACCTTGATTAAGTAATGCGATTCAATAAAATAGGTAAATAACTCTTTCAAAAATTATTAGTTAAGTATTAGTTTTTTTCGGTGAATAGTTTTTTTTGTTTAAAAATTAAATTAACAATATTTAGAAAACAGTTTTTATACAATGATGTTCCTTTTTGAATTTAGGGAATCGATATTATGTTAATGTGATTTTATGATATTTTTCAGAAATAGTAGAATTTTTGGTGAATAGTAAATTTTCAGTTTAGAGTTTCCGGTGTTCAATGACATCATTAAGGATGTAATTATTATGTAATAATTCTGGTCGACTTATGAATAGTAAGATATGGTATAAGGTGTCTCATGTGGACAATACCATGGGCAAATACCATGGGCAAGTCCATGGTTTTTCCAATACCACCAGTGAGGTGTCCCTTGGCCATTAATGCCTTGTCCCCTCACATCCCCTATAAATACCAAGACATTATCTCATCCTTTAGATTCCAAAATCTCCCTCAATTACATTCGGGTCTCTTTACCTCTCAAGGAGTCCTCCCAAGGTTTCCTCAAGCGTTCCAAGGTCCCAAACATCAAGATTTATAAGTTACTCTTCATGGAAAGGGATTCTTTCACTCTTCGCATTTTCGAAGTTCTACTTTCATGTCAAGTATTTCAATTTCCTTTTTTCCATTTAGGGGTATGATCTCTATATTCATCATAATTTCCTTTTATGTTCACATGATGAGAGACCCTATTTAATCTCATCAATTCATTTTTTGATGTTTTAAGTGACGCCATTAGGCTGCCGAATTCTTCCTAAGAGAAATCATATTTGTGTCTTCCTTTCATGTTTTTCATTTCATATGGTAGGTCCTTTAAATTTAATTACCATGTTCTTATATCCTTTATATTATGTATCTATACTATTTTATGGATCATTTATGAGTGGGTGACCCATGTCCCCTCTCTTTTTAATGTTTTCTAAAACCCTGCAACATAGCCGTCATGCTGCCGAATTTTTGTCTCAAAATGTCTCTCTATATATCTCAAATTATTTTATTTTATTAAGTTAAGACTCAATAGACTTTATTCTAAAAGTTTATTCACATTTATATCAAAATTATCTATTTTAAATTCTTGTATTTACATACATTAGCCCCGCTTTCCTTTTTTCGTGGGTCTAATGTGACATAATGATCGCGTATTTAAAGCAGTTTTTAAAATGTTATGACTATCAAATGGAACCCATATCTTTTATGCTATATGGGTTGTTTATTAAATTTTTGATGGTTATATATGTGTCTCACATGATAATAAAGAAAAATTAAGGGTGCACCCTCATAGCGCTCCAATGAATTGGGTAAAGACTTAATCTCTAGAGATGACCATTTTAACGATACCTTGGTGAATAACCTTGTTAATTTTTTTGACACCTTGGGGATGGACCTTGGTGATACAAAAATGATTGACCAAGTTAAATCTTGTAGCCACATCTTCAAGTTATGAAACATGTTATTTTTATTTTTATATGCCTCATGATCTCTTTCTCGTGCCTTAAAATTATTTATTATGTCTTTATCGATGTATCTCAAGTTCAAAGGAAAAATGTTTCTCTTGTTTCCCTTACTGGGCATTCTTCTCACCCTTTCCTTTAATGTATACTCCCAGGTGATGAGATGTTGTAATGAACTTAGGATGAACAATTAAGAAGCCTTTCAAGTGTTTAAGAAGAATGTTTTATGTTGTCATGTATTATGTTCATGGTTTCCAAGACACTAAACCTTAAAGATCCTCGGTTTTGTAAAATGTAATTAAAAGTTATGTTATAAAAAGGTGGGATGCTATATCTGCCGTATCCAAGTGGCTCCTAATAATCTTTGCAACTACCTCAGAAACATACTATTCAATAATGGAGGCTTCAGGTCGATATGGATTCTTAACATACCCCTTCAATATTTTCATATACCTTCCAAATTGATACATCCAAAAATGATATATAGGTCCTCAAAACATTATTTCTCTAACTAGTTGAATCATTAAATGCACCATTATATCAAAACAATATGGATGAAAATACATTTCCAATTAATAACATATAGAAATTGCATCCTTTTACAAGATTTTAAAATAATTCACATCTATCACCATATTACAAATTGAATTGAAAAAATAACGCAACTTCATTATAGTCTTTCTGACATGGATGGGAAATATTCCATGCAATCAAAACGGGTAGAAGTTGATGCATCATGATGTGACAATCATGAGATTTCATACCTATCAACGTCAAATCCATCACTGATACACAATTTTTTACATTTGAAGAATTACCTTGAGGCCCACTGATATCATGTAGTCAGTGAGAAAAGATAATTTTATACCTCTTGGATAATGTATGACAAGACGTGGGAAGAAATGTTCGTCTTCCATTAAGAGTGGGATCTTACTCAAAACTTATTCCAATTAATAGTAAGTCTAATCTTGAATTAAACCCATATTTTGTCTTTCCTTTAATATCTAACAATGTTCGAATCAAACTATTATAGATATTCTTCTCCAAATTCATGACATCAATATTATGTTTAACTTCATGATATCTCCAATATGGTTGCTCAAAAAATATTGACCTTTTCTTCCAAATATGTCTATCATTACCAGATTTCTATGTCTTTTCCAATGTCACATCAAGCTTATCCACCCTCTCAAAATAATCTTTAGGGGATAATGATTTTAGAGAAATATCTAATTCTTGTGAGCCATTGAAGGCCTTAATTAGTCTTATATAAGAGTTATTCATAGGCAAAAACGTTCATTGACCCAAGTACATTGTTTTCCTCCCATGATGCAATTGACAATATGAAGTATATTGTTTGAAAATTGGACTTGCTTTATTCCCCTTAAAAATATATCTAGACAAATTTCTATATGATGGGATGTCATTTATAGTGAACATAAGCACTACATGAAGCTGAAAATATTCTATTTTATAAGAATAATATACTCTAATACCATCCTCCCAAAAAGTATCAAATCATCAATCAATGGTGACAAGAAAACTTCAATATCATTTCTAAGTTGCTTCGGACCATATATCATTATACTCAACATAAAATATTTTTTCTTCATACAAACTTCAAGAGAGAGGTCGTAAATTACCAATAAAAAAGGCCATGAACTATGTTTGCTAATGAGGCTTCGGTATGGATTCATTCCATCTTTTAACAACCCTTGTCTGAGATTTCTAATTTTATTTCCAAATGTAGGATACTACCCATCAATTTTCACCCATTGTGGACAATCTTTTGAATGAAGTATGTTTCCATCACATATCCGCTCATCGGAATTCCAAAGTAACCCTTTTTCATCATATGAATTATCAAATAAACATTTAAAATGATTATTATTGGAAGATACCAAAATACCATAGAAGGGATATTTGTAATCTCTACATCAACTTGTGATTTTTCATTAAACTTTTATCATGATGTCCCACATTTTTTACAATCTAATAGAAATTCATATTCCATCTTATATATCGTACATTTATTCGGACATGCATGTATTTTATTATATCCCAATCCCATCAGACATAATAATATCTTGTCCTTATAATGTAAATCTGGATGATCATTATCTTTTGGAAGAATGTCTTTCATCAATTATAGAAGCTCTGTAAAACTTATGTCACTTAATCCATGATTCACATTCAAGTTAATCAATCATAACACTGTTGAAAAAACTGTAAAATCCATAAAACCAGGATACAATGGTTTTTCTGCATCACATCACCATATAGACATGAATCTGTCGATTCAATCTCAATTTCTTCTACTGCAATATCATGAATCATTTCTTCAATTCCATCAGAGTTACCATCTTGCAAATCATCATCATCAGTAGATCTGACATTCTATCCAGTTTCACCATGCCAAATACAAGGGTTGTAACTTAGATTAAAACCATGAAAAATCATATGATACTTGATCTCTCTACCTTTCAACTTCTTCATATTCAAACATCTTAGTCATGGACAAAAAAATGTCACTTCTTGGAACATGTCATTTAGCCAATTTCAAAAAGGCATCAACACCATTCTCATATTCATTACTCACTTGATGTGTCGTAATCCAACATTGACTCATTATTAACTTATAACAAATATCTAAATTATTCATCTTGTTAAGATTAGAAAAATATATATTTATATGAAAAATATCCTATTTTGAATGTAAAAACAATTTTGAAATATAAAACAAATCTTTGTGTATTTGAAAAAAATATACATAAAAATAAGTTTTAAAAGAAAATATAGTTAGATATAATATTTTTAAATTCATCTTGGATCCTTTCTTCTTATGGTACAGAAAGAATAAATCCTAGTAAAACTGGATACCAAATTCACCCTTCCCTAAAAAAGAAATATGAAGTATAAAAATTACAATAAGTATACATTCACTAATAATAATTACACATATCCCAATGATTTGAAACCATTAAGATAACTCCTGAAACAGTTGGGGTACCCAACAGTTTTACACACAATTGGCATGATGATCGTTGCAATATCTCTATAACAACGATTCTACAAGAACTGTTGGTATATGCTACCTGAAGATAAACTATTCCAATGGTTTAAATGAAACCATTGGGATATATATATATATATATATTCTAAGAGGGTGTCCAAGGGGGCTGGAGGATTTCCAGGGGGGCTGTCCAAGGGGGTCGGCTGTCCACGGGGGTGGTTGTCCAGGGTGTCCTGGGGGTGGGGGGTGTCTAGGGGGTGGGGGTCTGTCCAGGGGGTGGGGGCTGTCCATGGGGGTGGGTGGTGTCCAGGGGGTGGGGGAGTGGAGTTCGGGGGGTTATGGCGTTGTCCAACCTCTACCCCATTGGACACCCCCTGGACACCACCACCCCCTGGACCTCCCCCACCCCCTAAACTGCACCCCACCCCTCTGGATGACCCCCACTATCTGGAAAGCCCCCACCCACTAAGATAGCCTACTCACCCCTTGGACACCACTACCCACCCCCTGAACACCACTACCCCCTTTGACATCCCCCTCACCCCATAGACACCACCCCACCCCCTTGGACAGCCCTCGTACCCCCTGGACACCACCCCACCCCCTTTAACACCCCCTATACACCCCCACCCCTCTGGACAGCCCCCACTCCCTGGATAGTTCCCACTCCTCTAAACATCCTTCTACCCACATGACACCCCCACCCCCTGGACACCCACACCCCCTTGGACAGCCCACTCACCCCCGCGACACCACCCCCACCCCCTGGACACCCCTACCCCTTGCACATCCCCCTCGCCCCTAGACACCCTCACCCCCGTGGGCACCCCAACCCCCTTGGACAGCCCCCCGCACCCACCTAGACACCATCCCCACCCACTTTGACAACCCATGGACACCCACACCCCTATGGACATCCCCCCGCCCCCTGGACAGCCCCCACCCCCTGCACACCCCTACCCCCTGAGACAGCCCACTCACACCCATGGACACCACCCCACCCCCTAGACTTCCCACCGCCCCTCTAGACAGCCCCCCACCCCTAGAAACCCCACCCCTGGACACCCCCTAAACCCTTGGGCATCCCACTCACCCCCTGGACACCCCTACCCCTTAGAAAACCCCCTCATACCATGTAAACCACCCGCATCCCCTTGGACACCCCAACCCCCTTGGACAGCCCTCTCACCCCCTGGACACCACCCCCACCCCCTTTGACACCCCCTGGACACCCCCACCCCTCAAAACAGCCCCCACCCCCTGGACAGCCCCCACCCCACTAGATAGCCCCCCCACCCCTGGAAACCTCTACCTCATTTGACAGCCACATAAACCCCCCGGACACCACCCCACCCCCTTGGACACCCCAACCCCCATGGACAGTCCCCAAACCGCTCTAGACACCACCCCACCCCCTATGACACCCCTTTACAACCCCACCCCACTAGAGAGCCCCCACCCCCAAGACTGCCCCACCCCTCAAGACAGCCCCCACCCCCTTTGATACCCTCTGTATGTGCACACACACATGATGGAACACAAAAAAAGAATAAAATTACATGATATCACTTCCACAGTATATTTTACCAGAAAAGAATTTATCACGGTATACATGAACACTATGAAACATACCATGATAGCAAGAAAAAAGATAGAAAAATAACATCTAAAAAATTTAATTTAGAAAAACACGATAAATAAAAACTAAAACCGGACGGTGTGAAGATTACTTGAGTGTTGTGAGTTGGCCTGATAGATCTGGTGACAATAAATATGATGAATTATGTTGGAAGAATGAGGCTGGAGTTCATGACATTGAAGAATACTTTATAGGTTTTCCATGCGGGAGAGACGAGTTGCAGGTTGCCAGAATGAAAAAGATGGAATGATTGAATACAGGGTGCGATAAATCATTTGAAAGGTTTATAATGTCGGTTATTTTATAACTGATGTGATAAACTATTTTTTTACATTTATAAATTTGATTATTTAATAACCAACGTAGAAAACAATTTATCACGTCAGTTATTTTATAACCATTGTGATAAATTGCGCTTTATCACATCGATTCTATTGATAACCAACGTGATAAATTGCCAAGATTTCCATTATGAGGTCGATTATTTTTTAACCAACGTGATAAATAACCCAGATTTGATTTTCATGGCGGTTAAAAAATAACCATTGTGATAAAGTTAATCTCGGTATTTTTTACGTCAGTTATAAAATAACCGATGTAAAAAATTGATTCATATAGATTTATCAGGTTGGTTATAAAATAACTAACATGATTAATTCATTTTTACATCTTTTCATCTCGTTTATATAGAACCGACATGAAAAATATTGACATGTTAGATGTTTTTTACACTAGTGGAAGTAGCCTTCTTTTACTCCCCATCTTAGTATCCAACCACCTTATCTATCTCAAAGCTAATATTTTCAATACTATCTCGAATGGTTATTAGCTTGATTAGAATCCCCATATAACCTTTCATCACCAAAAATCCATCTTCTCTTCCAGGGGTCCTATATATCTTCATAATTTAAAAAATGACCATTTTAAGGAAAAATATTCCAAATTTAACCAATGTTTCTTCTTCATAATTTTCAAAAAATCATATGGCCTCTCGCATGGCTGATATGAATATGAGATAAATAAGATAGTTTAAAAATAGAATTCACCATCAAGATCAGTAGCAGAAGGTCTTATCACTATTTTCCAGAGAATATTTTTTTTACAATGTTATCACTATTACTAGGAACGATTCCTTGATATTCATTCAAATTGTTTTTGAGTAACATCCATAAATCATTCCCGTTTTCTTGAAGAGAATATTACTTTTCACCCATTTATTTTTCTTCTAACTCATCCTACATATACTTCAAAAAACTCGATATACTGAAAGAAATCATTCACTATCCTAGGATATAATGGTTACTCATTGTTACACAACCTATCTATCCATCCCTAGTCTTAAAAAAAATCTTATACGCCAATGACATGATTGATGTTAACCATTCTGAATGAACTTCATTCCCAAGTACCAAAACTCTCTTCATAAGCTTCGAGTTTACTAGCTCAATAGCATCTCATTGGATTGACACTCCTTTCTACTACTTTGAAGGACACAATTTATCTAAAAAAGATTCATTTGCTCTCATAACTATAACCATGGAGATCAAATCGGTACAAATATATGTGGTTGGGAGAAGGAAAATAGTCAATATTGAAAGTGTTGGGGAAAGGTTATCGAGTAAGGTGAATTGTAGTGAGACCACTGAAATTATAAAAGTTTTAGATTTATATCATTTAGGGATTTAGTGATTTTTAAATCGAAAAAATAGAATCATATAAGTTTAAATAAATAAGTCATAAAGAATAAAGAGAGTAGTGGCTTAAAAACAAATGGTGGGACATTAACAATAGTGGGTTGTGTCAAATGGTTGTTAAACACTAACGGTGGGTAAACACAAACGGTGGGTAAACAACAACTATGGGTATAACATTAATCAAGGGTAAAACTTCAATGGACGGTAAACACCAACGATGGCTAAAACTCAAATAGTGGGTAAAAAATGGTGGGTAAACACCAATAAGGGATAATCACTAATGAAGAGTCATAGAACATTATGATTAATCAAAACTAATCATTCCTTGTTCATGTTTTATATAGTTCATATTCTAAAAATTCAATTGATTAGTGAAATATTAGCATGTCGATGTTTAATGGTAATGTATTCAAGAGTTATATCTCCATTTTGTGAATGATCTATTAAAATGATTATATTATTTTAATGTGATATGTTCATGAGTGATTTATAAGGATCATATAAATGTTTATAGAACTTTTGTTGCCACAATTTCTAGAAACATGTAATAATTGATATCCATTGCATTGTAAAGTGTGTTTAATCCAAAAAAAATTATAATAGAATCGTCCTTCAAATATGTATTCAATTTCAATAGTATAGAATGAAACCAAAATTATTTTCTTACTATATCCTGATATAGGAGACATTCCCAAAACATGTCATGTTATAGAGGTTATTTTATCATCTATATTACAACACCATAATCTACTTCTGACTAAATAACTTGTTAAAATGCTAATCCTCTATGATAAAATAGTCCAAATATTCTTTTATACATAAGGTAATTAAAAGTACTTTTTCTACAAAGAAAGTGTGAATAATTTGTGTTTTCATGAATACGAGAACACATATACACAATAAACATAATATTTGGTTGGATATGAGTTAAGTAGAGTAGATATCCCATCATACCTCTATAAATGGTTTGATCCACTGATTTTTTATCTTCATCAATGTCTATTTTATTGGTGGTACTCATAATTTTTTCACTAATATAAATGTTATCCAAATTATAATGTTTTAAAAGGAATTTAGTATAATTAGTTTTATTTAAAATAATTCCATCTTTATTTTTAAAAAAATGAAAATAAGAAATAATTTTGGTGCACCCATTAAACTCATCTCAAACATATTTTACAAGATCATTGAAATATAAATACATAAAGAATCATTAGATGATCAAAAATAATATCACTTACATAGATTTAAACAATGAAAACATCTTTTGAAATTATTTTTATAAATAAGGTTGGATCATCTATACTTTTGAAAATACTTTTGAAAATAGAAAATAACTGAACATATTATACCATGATCTACGTTATTTTTTAAAACATAAAATATTTTGTTAAATTGAAAACATTATTTTGAAAAAGAGGATCTTTAAATCCATGAGTTATTCACCAAAAACATCATAAACTATATTTCCATTAATGAATTAATTTTCACATCAATTTAACATTATTTTAAATCTAGATGTGCTGCATATGAAAGTAGTATCATAATAGAATCACATCTGGATATAGGTGAAATGTTTTTTTTCATATTCTATATCCTTTGATTGATTATACAATTGTGAAACTAGTCTACCCTTATTCATTAAATTTATTAAAGATTCATTAGCCTTGTTTTTAAAACCAATTTAATTTCTATAGTCAATGTTTATTTTGTTCCATCGATATGTTCTGAAACATTATTTCATTCAAATTTATTAATTTATATTTTCAAATTCTTTACCCAAAATTCTACATTTATTACATTAGTGATGTTCTTAGGTTCATTTTGTGATAAGAAAGATAGATTTTCTGTATAGGTTATTTTAGAATATCATGTTTGTGTACCTATATATATTTATCAAGTAAAATATATATAATTTATTGTTTTTATGAGTCCAAAAAGCTCTAGAACATGAAGGTAAAGTCACATCAAGTTCTTCTATAGTCTCAGGTTATAGTTGTACTTCAAAAATGGATGATTTATAGACATGTTTACCCTAATTATTACAATGTTTGGAATTTATGTTTATAGTTAATAAATTATCCTAAAGGATTTATAAAGGGTCATTGATTCATGTGGATCTGCCCCATCAAACTTGACATGGAAATATTCATCCATATTAGTGGTTATATTGTTATGAAATCTATAGGATTTACATGAAGTTGGATAACCTAAGAATATTACTACATCACTTTTGGAGGAATACATTTGAATATTATCCTTTGTGTTATGAATAATGACATTGCAACCAAAAATGTAAATTAATTAACCTTATGATTTCTATTTTTCAAAATTTCATAAGATTTTTTCTTTTAAAGATATCTATTTAAAAATCCTTTAATTATATAGAATGCTTTCTTCACATCATTTTTTCCAAATGTAAATAGGTTTCTCATATTCCTTATGAATTTTCCTATCTATCTCCAGAAGTGTTCTATTTATTCTTTAAAAAACTTGTCCTAGTGTGGGGTCTTAGGAGTAATGAATTTATGGTTATAAAAAAATTTTGTGAAAAAACTATTCAAAGAAATCATTTTGAAACTCACAACCATGGTCACTACATAATGTCTTAATTCTATGTCCACTTAGGTTATCATCAGATTTAGCATACATATGAAAATAAAAACCAGCTTTACTCTTTTGAGAAAAAAATAATACCCATGTATACCGAGAAATTTATGCATCTAGTACAAAGACATAATGCTTTGAATTTAAACTAGAAACATTATATGGTCCGAACAAGTCCATGTGAACCAACTCAAGAGGTTGATAAGTTGATTATTTTTTCATTAATTCAAAAAATATTTTTTTTCCATTATTTATAGGGGTAACAAACATTGTGGTAAAAGAAATCACCTTTTAGGTGGATCACTAACTAAAAAGTTCCATGTATGCTTTCTAATTGAGTGAATTTTATAGGTTCATGGTATTCAAATCCAAATACATTATTCTTAATGAAATAAACTTATGTAAGGAAAATTTTTTGAAATTAAATAATCAATTTTCACAACGTAAACTTTTTCATTTCTCAATGTAGTAAATATTAAATAATTTTTAGAATGAAAAACATTAAATGAATTGTTCTTAAATATCCCATGAAAACCATCATCACATAATTGTGAAACAAAAATTATATTATATTTATAACGATCAACAAAAATTACATTAGAAATTAAAATTGAGTTAGTGTTACCAATTCTTCTAAAGATGAAAATTTTCTTTTAGCATTGTTTCTGAATTTAACATTTACAGAATCAACCTCAATACAGTTCTTAAAACTTGAGTAATATCCTATAATATACCCAAAACATCTACTATATAATTACAATAAAAATTTTATGGACCTTATCAAGCAGTTTCACTATAAAAAAATGTTTTATACCAAGAATGATTTTGGTACTCAGATTTTCCTGTGTCCAGATATGTTAGTGATTAAGGCCTCAGTAGCCCTTAATTCCATTATGAATTTCCTATATTAAGAATGTGAAATCATTGAAAAAAAATTATTATTAGGACCACATTATTACAAACTTCAAGTAGAATTTCCCAAAGATGGTTAATGAAGAAAAGTACTATAAATAATTCATCGCTATCCGGGTTGGTAACCTAGACCAGTAATATAATTATGAGAAATTGTTTTCCTAATATTTTACTGATTGTTTCGATTCCATTTTTAAATATATAAAATTATTTCTTTAGCTATTATTTGGAAATTTTTATCTATGAATTTTCATTTAAAAATTGAGCATTCTTTTCTTTCTTTGCAGCGAGGTCAGTTCTAACACTAATAGAGAAAACATGTTATTTCATTAGAATTTATTATTTTCCTATGAGTTCATTAATAGTATCTTCATGATTACTTAAATTCTAAAACATGTACTTTTTTGAAATATCATAATAATTGGTTTTCATTTTTACAATGATAATAATTAATTATAGGAGATAAATAAGGTACCTCAAAGGTATTTTTCATGAAGAAAATATTGTGTTTGTTAGACATTTATTCATGAATTGATTATGATTCACTAGATTTGTCCTCAAAGTCAATCCAAGTGGATTTCATGGATTTCTTATACTTTCTATACATATTCTCATACTTCTTCTTGTACATCAACCTAGGATATTGTTCCTTTATATGTATATTTTCAATTTTAATCACTTTTTTATTTATTATTCCAATTAAAATTATTACCATAAATTATATTATAGATCTGTTTTCGATAGAATTTATTTTTTTCTAGAATTTGAAAAATCATCTTGAAAAAATGGTCATTTACTCATCACTAACGTCATGTCGTTCCTCGTCAATGGGGATTTCAACATGATATTTTTCTTTGTCATTATGTATTTATGTGTTATTATTAATGTCAATATATATCCTCTTAGGTCTTTCATCCTCTTCATGATTAACCTTTTGCACTTCCTCATACATCATCAACTTCCCAATGAAATACTTAACTGGTAGTTTACTGATGTACCATTATTTATTTCTTGAAATAAATGCCCCTATCCAAATCTCTGGAAGACATCTTATTATTCACTTTATTTGATCATTGTATGACACTAGATTCTTCCAAGAGATCATTTTGTTCTCTATCTCATTCAACCTCAGGTCAATATCCGAAATCATCTCATCTAGTTTCTCTTTAAATGAATTGTATTTATTTTTAGAATTTTTTAATCTCATTTTTATAACATTATTAGTTATTTCATGTGAAATATATAATGTATACCACATTTCATAAGCAGTTTTACAGGTAGATATCCTATTAAATTATTCATCTCTTAAATCATAGTAAATATCATTCATGGATTTGAAAATATTATAATAGTCAATTTATTTTTAATCAACTCATGTAACTATAGTTGTGTTAGTTAATTTATTTTTATCTTCTATTGCAATCCAAATATCAAATCTACAGATTTTAATATGAGTTTTCATTTTTTACTTCCATTGATCATAGTTATGTCCATTAAAAAGGGTATAATTGTGAGAATAAGATCCTTCTTATCTATTATCCATTTAATGAAAAAAATTAATTAATAGATATTTAATATGTTTAAAACAGCACTAAAATAAAATATGGAAACATTTTAAAATACCTATGATATAAAATGTTAGTCAAACTGACTATATCAAGAGGAAGGTGAATTGAGTACCCAAACAATTTCTTTTGAAAACTGGTTTAAATAAAATCCCCTAGTTTAATTGAAACATATGATTTAGTAAAAAAATCATATCAATATAATTTAACCTCTTTTAAGTGATTTATCAAGAAGTGATTAATACATATATTAAAAATATATAGATATTAAATTATCTTTTGAATGTAAAATTTCATAATAAAAACTTAATATAAACACAATAATGAATAACTATCAAATTAGTGGTTTTTACAGTTTAAAATATATATAGTTTAAAGCATAGAAATGAAACAAAAATAATGCACAATGGAGTTCATACAAGAGGTTCAGTCTTAATGTGATACCAAATCCTCTCTAGTTGTAAATCATCCACTTAAAAAAAGATTATATAAAATAATCGTAATCCACCACCTAGATCAGTATACTACAACAAACTAATATAAGTTCCAAACATTGACCTCTTATACAATAACCATGGGAAATGAATAAACTCAGGTCATGCATGGACATCTTCCACAACATGTGGGTAAAGAAGTGTAAAGGGAGTTGAGAATATTTCAAGTATCATCTAGTTAAAGTGCAGGAGACAATATATCTTCTTATTATAAATAGTAATTCACACACTAATCAAAATATAAATGTAGTAATAATAAAGAGAATGTAATGATGTAGAGATGGTTATAGTTATCAGTATGTTGTGCACTGAAATATGAGACTCTATGGATGTATTATGAAGAGAATCTTGAGTTGTTATTTTATGAAATTGTAGAAAAATAGAGCATTATAATCTCTATTTTTTTAGATTATAGGAAGGGAACTAGATATTTAATGAGATTCAATCTACTACAGTTGATCAGAGGTAAATAATATTCATGTAAATATCTTTTTAAAGTTTCACTCTAAAAAACATTCTCTAGTTATTTCAATATACCATCCCTCTTCTATGTTCTCTTTATATATATATATTGTATCATAAAAAATGGAGTTTTCTTCCAAATATAATAGTATCATGAAAGAATAACCATTTGGATCTTCTATGTTGCACCTTGAACTTTTATGTTCTGTTATTTTACTCTCTTTTTGGCCTTGGATTATTTTCTTGTGGTTCATGTTGATCTCCTTGATTTAATTTTTTATGTTTTGAATTTTTTTCATGTGATTTTTTGTAAAAAGTTAGTGATTTTGGGATTGAGAGGAGGGAGAGTTCACTTTATTCGTTATTATGGGAAGTCATGCTCTTAAACAAGGAAACTGTATGGAATATTATCATTTTGAGCAGTGGTGGACACAGGGTTTGAGAATGCTATGAAAATCCATGTGGGACAATAGTGTGAAATCTTATTCTTGGACATTGAGGGATGTGCAGATTTTGTATAGTTTGGAAAACAGTGTGGGGTAATCATGTGACCTATCTAGGACCGTAAATGTTGGAAATTACCTTTTCACCCCTCTATTGTTTTTACCCTATTTTGGGTTTCTCCTCTTTCTATCGACCATTGTGCACTGTGCGAACTCCCAATATTCCCTCATCTAGCACATTGTTTCCCATGGATTCATTTTTATGGTTAGAAGGTTATTTTTTCCTAGTTTTTGGTCGATTTCCTCCTATTTTATATTTTTGCTTTTGATTTCTTTTATTATCATGGTGGGGTATAATCTTGGAAAAACCCTAAAGGTTATTCTTGATGTGTGAGTCATTTTCCATTAATATTAGGGTGTGTGGATTGTTTATTGGGGTTTATTAATTCTACATATGATATTTTTTACATTGTTGAGGTAGGTTTTTCCATCTATTTCCTCTCCATCACATTTTTTCGATGCTCGATCTTTCCTTCATTGGTTTAAAAATGTGATACTCTATCTTATGAAGTGTTATAATGAACATTATTGGTATTTCTATGATGTAATGTGAGTTTTAAAAGGTTTCCAAAAGGTTTTCATTAAATATTAAAATATTTAAATGCATGTGAGGCATTTGATAAAATTTCAATTTAGTTTCTAAAGATAAATTAGGTATTCTGGGTGGCGTTTTCCCTTGGTAATGGGGTTGGATTTCGATTTAGACACTGTTTGTGGAAATTAATGACATTTATGTTGTATTTATTATAAATAAAGAAATGTTTCTTTAAAAAGGGTTCTTGGATGGCGTTGTATATTTTTTTAATAATTTTAATTAAAATTGATTTGGGATTCCCTAAATGAATTTATTAGTGATTTTTTATTTTTAAATGATGTGTTAGATTCTATTGGGAATGAATGGTTTCTTAATAGTTTCTTAAGACCATTTTGGAACATTAATGAATATTGGATCTTCGTTGAACCATGGTTTTACCTTGGATTATACTTATATTTTTTCCAAGTTTTTAAAATGTTTCCTTGATTTTTAAATTGTTCATTTGTTCCTCATGTTATTTCAAGTGTTTCTTCATATGTGTTTCCTAATGCTTGGTCCTTTTGAAATTTTGAGAGACCCCTGGATATTATGTGGTATGAAGGGGATGTTTTATATTTTTATGATAACTAGATTAAAAAATGTTAAATTCATGTTCGGAACATCTTATGATATTTTGTGTTTTTACTTTGGATCAGGGAGACTTATAGATTTTAAATGTGAAAGATTATTTGGAATTGTGCATTTGAAAGTGGTGTTTTATGATGGCTTTGGAAATGGTATAGAAATTTATTTTTAAATGTATTTTAATTTGAAATTTTAGTGTCTTGATATGAACTTTATTTTATATTTGAAAAGATAGTATTGATGTAATGTGATGTGATGGCCTGATTGGAATATTTTCATGAAATGGAAATTAGTTTTGGATCTCATGCAATGTATGGAACCGGTGGGAATTTTGGCTTGTATTGGAAGATTAATTGAGATATTGGGAAGTGTGAAAGAATTCTCGGTATTTTAGAATGTTTATGAAAGTGGTTTTTTAATCTCAAAGTCGGTGACTTCCCGATTGCCACTTTTGAAGGAAACATTTTTTCAGGATTGTTCATGATGATTTGTCTTATGATATGGAGACCACTGGATCATTGGGATGGGATCCCCTCTAGTGGGTCATTTAAGGGAAAGGTTTTAGAACCACTAAAACTTGGGATTTGATCCCCTCTAGTGGTTCTTTCATAGGAATTTTTTTGGGTTATGGTTGTTATACCATGTTTTACTACTTGTTGTTATCAAGGGATCCCTCGACTTCATCTAGAGTGTCAATTGATGGTTTCATTTAGAACCCTATTAGAAAGGTTATATACTCATTGATTTTTTGAGAAGCCAAGTGTGGAATGACACTATGAGGATATTTTATAAAATCAAATTAGTTATACATAATGGAGATTAACCATATGTCTTATGGTGAGTCAGAACAGAGTACATCCATGGATTGGATCTAGAGAAGTTTATGAAATTCCTATGACTCTTATTTTTATGTTCTATTTATTTCTATTTATTATGGGAATTTTATCTCTTCTAGTTTTTTCTGTTTGGTTTTGTTTCATTACTTTCATATTATAACATTTTGGATTCTTGGTATGGACGCATATTTGATCTTATTTTTGATAGTTTGTGAAAAGAAAAACTATTTTTGAAAAAAGAATGTTGTGTGTATTTTTTCTAAAATGGAAATTTTGGAAGCTATGTTTAAATGTTGTAAATTATTTATATAATTATTTTATAAATTTATTTATAAGTAATGTTTTCAAGTGTTTTATGAAAAAAATACATGGGATTTATGGTTATTACCCACTGAGATATTTAATCTCTTATCGTAATTATTCAACTTATCTTTGGTAGACCCGTGTTGTTCTGTAGGTTCATGTATCTAGTTCAGTAACCTTTGGATCATGTTGGTCTTAGGGTTGGTGGTGACCAAGAGGTAACATCTATATCAAGTTAATGTGGTTTAGAATTACTTTTAAATTAATAACTTTTATGTTATCACTATGTTTTATTCTGATAGCTTTGTTTATTTATTAATGTTCAATTATTGTTGGATTTAATGCATGCCCAAATTTATTTTTGTATGGATCCTAGCTGATTATTGGGGAAAATCATTCCCAATAAGACTATTTTGATGCCCGATACTAGTTACCAACCTATAGGGATTGGGAACTCAATTTATTCCATGTCTCATATCAGTTCAGTTGTTGGGTTAGATGGAATCTTTTCTTTGTTCATGACAAAATCGTATCCTAGAAGGCCCATGTTATTTGAGGTATTAGGTTTACTAGAGATTAATACTTCAAAGACATGAGAGGTTTCTATGGGAAGGACGTTTTGAAACCTTTCTAGTTCTAATCCTTGAGTTTCCTAGGGTATTTCAGTATATGAGTCCTTATTTTTGGATTTGGGATATGTGGATGAAGAATGATAATAGAGGTGAGCCAGTTTCATGTTATGATCTCACATAGAGTAGTGACCGATGTGGACTCCTAGTGTGTGGTTCAAGGTCCCCATAGTTATTGATTATTAATTGGGGCATGGTCCACTAACCATATCACTAGGCCAGGCATCGCCTCTAGTTCCACTCCCTATGTGGTTTTTGTGAGTTATGTTTTGTTTTGGTTTCGGTTGGTGTGATTGAGATATTAAAAAATGTTTTTTGAGATTGAAATTATTTCATTCAAGATATTTTCAATTGATAAATGGGTTTTAAAATAGAATGTTATTGGGATTTTAACTTTTATGGATGCTTATATTTTGTGATAAAATGGTGTGTGTGACCCTTAGTATTTCTTATGGATGTTCACATTTCTATGGTTGGGTATAGAAAGTGCATGATGGAATGTTCTCATAAATGATTTATGTGGAAGTGGGATGAACACACATGTGTCATACATAGGATATCAAGGGAATATATTTTAATCAAAGGTTCATCTTGGATTTCAAAACAAAGTTTTTAAATGGGAAAATGATTTAATAGATGGATTTCATTCAAAAGTGGGTTCTTGTTTTGGGAAAACTGGATTTTGATATATTGAAAGTGTCCTTAAAAGAATGAGGTTTCAAAATTTAGATAAATTAGATTTATGAAAAGAGTATTTCTATTTTTGTTGGAAGTGATTAGAGTATGGCCCTATTTTTTTATTAGGATTATTTTTTTTATTGTGTTTTGGGTTGATATTGATTTTTGTTTTTTCCTTGTTTTGTTCTAAATATATCGTCATGAATGGTCCCCAAAATTTCTTGTGGATCTGGTCCAGTTTCATGACATTTTTGATTTTTTACTATATTTTATGGTTATCAAGGTTAGTTTTAGTAATTTGAATGTCTTGAGGAAGAATAGTGTGTCTTCATATCGTTCATAACTCCCAAATATGTGGGAGTGTGTGAGGTTCTAGGATTATTTTAGGCTCTAGATTTGGATCATTGGAAGGTGATTTCTCCATCATCAATGGAAGTTTGGATAATATGGGAAGTCTTTAAGACCGTTTTTACGATGGTTTATAAATTAGGAGGTGAAAATGAGGAAATAAAGAGAGCTCATGAGTATTAAATGAGGCCTACATATAGTGAATGCTGATGTTGACTAGTTCAATGAGCTGGTTCCCTTTTTCTTTGGATGTAGTGTCACCAGATCTGCTTAAATATCCTCTTTTTATTTAATGTATTTTCACATAGTTCAAAGAGTGATACCTCTCCTCTAAGTATATTTGATTCAAGAAATTGGTGGATGATGCATTCTTAGATGAGTTTTTTCCATATATCATGATGTTGGGAGTCTGTTATCTCATTCCACTCATGAAGGATCCCCATCAAGAGAGAAATGTTTTCTAGAGAAACCTATTATTTGTTAGTGTCCTTATTTAGTTCTAGCCTCTCATTCATCGTACCATTGGATCTTGTTGTTCAATATGGTCAGTTTGGGAACATGAATCTTTCTTGTCACAATACTCCAAACACCAATCATCATTATGGCCATTAGGGTAACCTGGATAAATTTCATTAGAAGTGTTACCCAAGAAAGTGGCCTTGATCGGTTGATGTAAGTTCCATGCTATGGGGTAGCATAATATTCACACATCAAGGATCTAAATATTTTCCCTGGAGTGAATATTTTCATGATGTTAGTAAATTGGTGGTTGTGTGGTAACCTAGGCCCTGTTTGTGTCCCTAGTGTTGGACTGGAAATGGTTTATGTTTCCTGTTGTGGTTTCTCTCTTATTGAGTATTTTTTTAGGAGACTCGGTAGTACTATTTTCTACTAGTATTCTTTTTATTCCTTGGTTGTGTATCTTTAAATGGTTATACTTTTGGTAAAATGGTTGTAATTTATCGTTGTTCTTGATTGGATATATCAAGGATTATATAAATCGGCGATTTTATCTTGTGTTGGGGTTAGAGTTTTGGTTCATGTTTCTTTGGTGATATTTTCCTTGTGTTGCGGGGTTTGATTTGTTGTGGGGAGTTTACAGTTCTCATAGCAGTTTTTTTAGAATGTTTGGATATTCTTGGGTTATATCATGTTAGGAGTTCCAACAATAGTCTCCAAGGGTTTTGTTTTTGTTATTTTTAATTTTGGTCGTGTTAGTTGTGCCCTTTTGGCGGGGAGGACCCTCTCAAGTTCTCCTACTCTTCAATATGCTTTTTTTCTTTTAGAAATAATAATGTGTGACTAGTGAAGTGAAATCTCACCCCATATTTTGTGGTTTCATTCATATTTATTTGTGTATTGGATTGAGTTATGTTTCTTGTTCTTCTGAGTCACGTTTTGGGGGGGAAATTTTTCTGTTCTGGATATTTGAGACACCTAATCCTTGAAAAGTCTTTTGTTTTATTTTCTTATTCACCTTGGATCATTTTTTAAATTTACGGATTGAGATATAATGTTTAGTTTTTGAGATTTAATTGTTTTTTGGGAAAATTGGACATTTTGGTTTTAATAGTTGTTGTCTCATTGTTGGCACACAATTATGGGAAGTCATGTTCCATCACCTAGGAAAACGCATGGAAAATGTTCATTTTTTGTAGTGGAAACCACACGGTTGGTGTGTGGTTTGGAAAATGTGTGGTATTACTGAGTGTTATATTCCTATTGGAGAGTGAGGGATACATGGTGTCCACACAATTTGGAAATCCATTTGTGAATATAATGAAACCTATCTAGTTAATTAAAATTTTAAAATTAACCTTTTTCTGCTCTGTCTTTTTAACTCAATTTTAGATTTCTCCTCCATTTCATGACCATGGTGAAAAATGGGAGCTCGAAAGTCCCCCACCTTTGTCCCTTCATTTCCCATGGATTAGTTTTTGTGGTTTTATGGTATATTATTCATGGATTGTTTCCTATCTCCCCCACTTTTATCTTTTCACTCTTGTTTTCCTTGTCTCCTTTGGGGGGATTCCACTTATCTAAGCCCTAAAGGATATAGTTTATGTATGGTTTTTCCCTGAATTTTAGGGTGTGTGGATTGTCTCTTTGTATGTATTCTTCCTCATCATATGTTTCATCCCACTGGCACACAATTGAGGTTGGTGTTACTATCCATTTCCTTTTCGTAAAATTCTATTGGCCATTTATAATTCCTTTAATGCTTAATAAATGTGTTAAAAAGATGTATGAAGTGTATCCATAATTATTTATGTTATTTACATAATGTAAAATGAGTGTAAACAAGTTTCCAAAGGATTTTATTAATTATTTTTATATTTGAATCCATGAAAGGTGTTTGAAAAAAATACCAATTGAGTTTCCAAAGTGAAATTGAGAGTCTTGGGTAGTGTCTTACCTTGGTTATGTTATTGTAATGTGGATGGATTATGAGTTGTATTTTTTAAGAAGAAATATGTGACTTTTTTGTTGTGTTGCTTATTTTTTTGGGTTTGAAAGAATTTGATGTTAAATTGAAAAGGGTTCTTGTGTGGTTTCATGTATTTCTAAATAACGTTGATTAATTTTTTTGGGATTTCATGAAATATTTTCTATTCTTTTCTTGAATTATAAAAGATGTGTTGGATTCTATTGGGAATGTGTGGTTTCTTAATGGTTTCTTGAATATCGTTTAGAGCTTTGATGAAAATTGGATCTTCCATGAACAATAGATTTCAATAGGATCCTCCCTCCATTATTTTTATATTATCAAAATGGTTCCTTGATTTATAATTATTTAGTTGAGCCTTGTGTGATTTCAAATGTGGTTTCATATGTATTTCCAAAATCATGTCATGTTTGGAACATTGAGACCCACATGGAATCTACTGGTTAAAAGGGCCTTTAATGGATATTATGATGAGTCTTGGTTTAAAAAATTTAATGGCCACTTTGGTACTTATTTTTTGGCTTCATATTTTCAATTTGGATTATAATGAGTTTCAGATTAGAAATTTAAAGGCCTATTTTAAATTATGCATGTGAAAGTAATGTTTTAAATTGACTTTTAAAATAGTGTGGAAATGGATATGTAAATTTATTCATTTTTGAAATGATAAAGGACTGGTTGTAACTTTATATTTCCTTATAAAAATAGCCTTCTATGTAATGTTATGTGAAGTAATAATTTCCACCATAAAATGAAATGGAAACTGGTTTTGGAACTCATGTAGTGTATGATACTAGTGGGAATATAGGCATGTTTTAGAAGATGAATTGAGATCATGGGTAGTGTGAAATCCATCTTGGTATTTCAAAAATGTTTAGGAATGTGGTTTTTGAAGCTCAAATTAGGATGTTTCCTCATTGGAACTTGGGAAACAAATGAGGTGTGTTCATGATGATTTTCATTATGCTATGGAGACTAATGGATATTAGGGATGAGATCCCCTCAAGTGGCTCATGTAAAAGAATGTGTTAAAAATGACAAGACCATAGGATGTGTTCCCCTCTAGTGGATTGTGCTTGGAAACACTATGGGTAATGGTTTCAATACCATGTTTCACTGTGTACTATTTTTATGAGATTTATGGGCATCATTTACTGGGTCAATTGAAAGTTTCTTTTTTACCCCTATTAGATGGTTTGTATCCCCTATATTTTTATAGAGGCCAAGTGGGAAATTCCACTAGTGATTCTAGTTTAGATAATATAGTTGGTTATAAACTATAGAGTTTCACCATATGAAGGAAGGTGAGTCTGAAATGAGTACATTCAGGGATTTTATCTTGAGATGTTTAGGAAACTCCCATGACTAATATCTTTATGATGAATTTATTTCTTCTTCTTGTGTGGATTTTATACTTTTTAGTTTTATTCCTTTTTTGTTTCATTAATTTTTGTTTATCCCTTTATGGTTTGAAGATGTGGATTTATAGATGGGATTTCATTTAGTACTTGGTTTTGAAAATATGAATTGTTTTTTGAAAAATTAAAGTTGTGTATGTTTTCTTAAAAAGGAAATTTTTGGAACCCTTGTTTACTTATTGGAAATGATTTAAAACCTATTTTATAAATATAATTTAAACTAGTGTTTGTGGAATATTTTTGGAAAGGAAATTAATGTACTCTATGGTGATTACCTACTATGATATTTATGATCAAACTCTTCTGGTGACACTAATCATCGATAGACCCAAACTATTTTGCAGGTTCTAGTTTCCAGTACGGTAACCTTTATTGTAGGTTGGTCTTGTCATTGTTGGTAACCAGTAGGAACCATAGAGATTGAGTTATTGTGGTTTGGACTCATTTTTTATTCATTATTTATGTTATGTATCTATTTTATTCGAATAGATTTTTTATTTATTGATATTAATTTCTAATTAACATTGTTGAATGTTTATTTTTTTGTGTTTGGATCCTAGTTTTTTATTTGGTTAATTTTTTACATATTTGATTATTTTTATTATCATCACTAGTTTCTAGCCTATGGCGATCCGGGATGCACTTCAGGACATATATTAGACTGGGTTTGGTGTCAAGTAAGATGGAATCCCATTTTTCTTCATGAAAATCTACTCCTAATACTGATTGATAGATACACACATTAATTCATTCCTACAATATTTTATGAATAATAATTAAAATAACATTATGAATTAAATTTGATAATATATACTATTCAAATATTTAATTCAAAATAAAAAAATAGTGGCAGTGACTCTTCTAGTGGTGAGACATCATTGGTGATGACAAGAGTTGGTGGTGATTCATTCCAATGGTGTTTTAGGATGATAATAGATCCTGATAAATGGTGACTCCTCACAATAGTGATTCTTCCTTAGTTTTAGGTCATCTTAGCTCTTTTCAAAATTTATAAGTGACTATGTTATGACGTTGATTCATCCTATGGTCATGGTTCCTTGCCAAACGTATCGAAATTTCCATATTGACGGTGAATTATCTATAACGATGGGTCTTTCCCATAATTATCCAAAATAAATTCATGATTTTGACTTGTCTATCGTGGTTTTTATTTCTCTTACATGGCCAAAATTTATATTAACATCGAGTCATCCTAAACATTGAGTCCTACAAAGCAGTGACTCATCCTCAATGTTGAGTCATGTTTGGTTGTGGGTATTTTCATCACATAACCAAAACTTCACCAAATTGTATTATAGGATAAAATTCTCTCATAAATATTAAAAATCATTAATATAAAAAAAAATATTTTTGGATCATTATCACAAGGGTTCCAAATTTTTCAAATGCTTGTACTCATTTTCAAAGGACCTCGATAAAAGGACTTACAATGAAAAATCACCAATCTTGCGAAGAGGGAATTGGTTGAGAGAACTAAGGGATCTTTGTCACATGAAAAGTGTAAATACTTTTGTTTTTATCATTATAAATTTCAATATTTCAATTATCTTAAGGAAATAAGGGAGATAAAAATTTTATATCAAGAGGTTAATTTTGAATTGCATGATGGTTTTAAAGAATAAAATTCCCCCATCCCTTGTCTCCCTAATAATAATTCCAACCTAACAACTATTATCATAGGTAGATATCTATTTATATATTAACCTTTTTATAAATCCATCATAAAATTTTTTTCTATCCAATAGTTACAAGTAAAATCAGAGGTGCTACTCTTTTTCAAAATTCATTTTTTTGGAAATCCACGATTATTATGTTTGAATCTAACAGGTGCATAAAATATTTGTACTCCATTTCAATAGAAATGGTATCTTTTGGATCTAACAACCCAAAGCTAAATATTCATATAAAGTAAAAAATTATAAATGGTTGGTCTTAGGGAATATATGTCATATATTGGTGCTCCTTATTTCAATAGTGATAATTATGGATGTTGGAAAGAACACATTATTATTTATTTCAAAATTAATGGAATAAAATATTATTAAAACATTGTTTATCCAAGTGAAATTAATAAGTAATATATAGTGAAATGGAATGAAGAATATGAAAAAGAATATCGTCTTTATTCAAAATCTATGAAAGCATTTGTTTGTGGTTTAGGGTCTGATGAGTTTAATCGAGTTTCATACTATGCTACTACATTTGAAATGTAAAATATTAATTCTATTTTATATAAAGAAACTAAAAATATCCAAAAATTGATATACAAATTTCAATTTAAATGTTTGAAACTATAAAAATTCATGATGATGAGAATATCACTCAGATGAATGAAAGATTGGCGTAAATTGTAAATAGTGTTACTTCATTTGGAGACCCAATTAATAAATCATATAAAAAATTAAAAGAAAATATAATTTTACCCTCTATTAGAATAGAATATGTATTGCTATATTTGAATCTACGCATGTTAAATAATAAGAATTTATTGAACTAATTGGACCATTGATGGTGTGTGATGCTAAAATTCAATATGAAGATAAAAATCATATAAAACATGAAGAAGATTCACTAAAAACTAATTTAGTGAATCAATTGATTAAACTCAAAGAGATTAAGACACTGATTTCTAAAATATTTTCAACAGATTTGAAAAAATAAAAAAAAAATAAATGTATTAAATAGATTAGGCATTGTGAATTCAAAGAGAAATGTCATAGAAATTTTAACTATCCCTTCATTAAATTTAAAAGGAAATTTGATTATTAAAAAAATTATGAAGTATACCTGGAGTGATTATTCATTTTAAATAATGAATCTTCTACAAGATCTGAATCTAAACATAAAAAATGCTATGTCTTATGACTCATAATGATAATGTAAAACCTTTTTACTCTCAAAAATATAACTCACAAATACATACATATGATGAACATAAAAATTATTTATTTATTCTTAAAAATAAATATGAATCATCTATGGATGATCATATAATACATATGAAATCTTATGATTTTATTTCCTTACATAAATAATGTTTCTTAGAAAAAATAACAGAATTAAAATATAATTCTTCCAAAATTTCATGTAGTTTTCATGAAACAAAATTTAATTATTTATTGGATGAAGATGATTCTTTAAACCCATATTATGGTATTCTTATTAAAGGAGATAATTATTTAAATTAATTTATTGAGAAAAATAATTAATAAAGGAAAACATAGTATATGAACTAATGGCGAGAGACAAGAATTATTTATGAATTATTTTGTTCCTAGATCAAATTGAAAAATCATCTCAGCTATTAAATTTTATTATAGTGTAATTAATAGAAATTAGAAAAATTAGGAATTCATTATAAAAAAGAAATTTTTCAGTGTTAATAATGTATATTGTTCAGAAAACTTATTTAACATTAATTTGAGAATCTCAACTCAAAATAAAAAAAATTGGTTACCAGAAATATTATATGCTAAGACTGCCAAAAAAATAATATGTGTACAAAGTGGAAATTTATATATTGTTTTGTAAAAATACATAACTAAACTACATATTTATATAATTAAAGAGGTCATCTGAATAGTACATGAAAATATCTACCAAATGAATGATGAACTCTGAATTATTTAATTATCAAACAATAATTATAACTGGAATATATAATATTTTATGTATTTAAATGCTATATATATATATATAGTTTATTAACTATTTTATACAAGAGAAATATATCTTTTATATCAGTAAATACTTAGTTACACATTGAATGTAATTATTGAACCTAAGACCATAAAACTGAATAATTAATTTCTAATATTTCTCTCTAAATAATATTAATAATGAATCCTTCATAAAATAAAGTAGTTTTTTAATTATATATCTATTTTGTAAAAATATATTCTTTTATTAATATTTTAAAACTATTATCATATATAAATTTATTATTATTGGAAATGTTATTTAATTTCATAGTGTTTTTAATCAGAATAGGTATCTTACATAAAATGTCGTCTCAAAATTTAATATATGAAATGATTGTCCTTTATTTTTTTTCTCAAGAATGTTTTTGTCTTCTAAAAATTGTTTGAACAAATTTTTTTCTCTTAATCTTTTATACCATAGTATTCTTATGAATTTTTTTTAAAAGTTTTTTCCATATTCATTGAAATATCTTATTCATATACTTCGTAAAACAGTATGAGAAAAATGTAATGAACAAGAACTTAAATTTTAGAGGGAATTATTTCTAAAAATAAAAATAAAGTTAATCCTTCATCAGATCTATTAAGATGACATTTGGTTTTTTATGTTAAGAACTCAGTTGAGAAATATTTTGATATAGATAAGGATTCTCATGGTTATGAAGAACAATAAGTTTATTCTTCTCAAATATATAAAGATTTCATGACTTATAAACATATTATGTTTACGATTTTTACTTTGAATGAAGAAAAAGTAAATTTTAATTCTATACTAAATCCATCTCGAAACTGATATGAAGATAAACAAAAAACATTGGTGCCAAAAGTAGTTTATGACAACTATAAGGTGAGTATACTAATGTGAAATAAATTTCAATTTCAACATAATATTTAGAAGTACTTTTTTTAGGAATTTTATGCTAAATGGACTCAATCAGAATGGAATCTATTACTATGTAATATATAGATGAACTAATCATTTTTTTTCATAAATAATTTTCATTATCATCTTTGAGTAAAAAATATAATGATATAAGAATAAAAATATAACGATTTTCAAAAGATTTAGAAGATTTAAGTGAGAATTCTTGATATTTGGAAAGTTCAGATGATCCATCTATTCCTTCATAACACCCCATATTTCACCCTATTTATTCTTTAGGCAATATCTTTAATAATTTTTCAGATATTATGGTTTTTAAAAATACAGTTTATAAACAATTTCATAATTTATTTTTAAAGTATTATATTCTTAATATATAATAAATAGTTATATTATGTGTAAAACATAAGAATAATTTTTTATTATTTTAGTACACTTGGAAAATTAATCTATTACCATCAGTAATAAAAAATTCTAAATAAAATTATAAAATTAATCGATTATAACATATACATAAATAATTTGAAAATAACTTATTCCAAAAAAAAATTTAATTCCTTGAATATATTTTCAAAAAATGATATATATTATTGGGAGTTATTTTAAATATTATTTTCGCATGAATTAAATGGATTAATATATTCATTACAAACCTTTATTATTCATTGAATTACGGATTACATGTTTTCATGTCTCCTTGATTATATCTATTTATCTTTTTACAAGGAAACACGATTGTAGGTGGATTTTTATTGTTGGGTGTATTTAGAATATATTTTCCCAAAAAACTCATCTTTATTATGTCACAAAAATAGGGATAAATTTATATTGTAGAAGAATATATGATAAATTTATATTAATTGTGTGAAAGGGGAGAAATGATATTATAATTTATTATTTATATTTCTAAAAATTTCTCCATAAAAAACTTGATTTAATATTAACATTTATATTATGGGTTTTTTGGTCAAAAAAATTGGAGATATTCTTTTATCACGTGTCGATTCTATAATTTCATTGATTTATTTTTATTTCTTTTTCTCACAAACACCCACATTTATATTACTATTGAAGTCTCTTTTAAGTTAATTTTAAGAAGATCATAAATGTGAACATAAGTCATTAATCCATAGAAAAATATTCTTTTAAGTATTCTAGAAGTGATTGAATTTATTCTAGAAACATTGTACATACCCAATGTTTATAAGTGAAATGTAAGGTTTGGGAACCCTATGTTTGGATGAAAAAGTATCGATCATGTACACTATGATGATGGAAAATTTTGTATAAACAAACCTACATTTGGAACAAAAAACAATATTTGTGGAATACACAGATGGTTTATCAAGACTATTTTTGTAAATAACCATATGTTTTCAACCCAACTATTGAAGTTTGTTATTGGGTAAAGGAATAATAAATTTTACTGGTTAATGATAGAGTTTTAAATTGAAGATATTATTCATAATTTATTTAATGGGATCTCTCAATGTAAATATATCCTTAAAGATATTATGTGATCAATTCAAATTCTCATACTCAATGGATTAAACAACTCATATTCTTAAGTGTAGTTACGACTCAGTTTTAATTAAATAAAAATATTTGTGATTGATTATGCTGTATTTTTTGGAGTTTGGTTTATCCTTGAGTTGTTTGACCTACACTATAAATATTGATATGGTTGTCTTATGAGATATATAAAATAGAAATATATTCATACAAAAGGAAGTGTTATGTGGCTATAAATTATAGAATTTAATTTCCTTTAGAGATACACATTGGATATATAAATGTTTTAATTTATCTAATCAACTCACTATTTTTGCTATTACTGAAACTTATTATTACATCTTCTTCTACAAGTGTGAATAAGTATTTGTTATAGATACAATTTATAGGCATACATGTTTATTCATCTTTCTGGTTTTTTTCAATCGTTGTTTTATGAAATCCTAGGAAAATATTGAGGATTATTTTTCTTCTTTTTTACTTTATTCATGACCAACACATCATTTAGTTAAATGCTACAACTATGAACAAATGTTTTATCACAATCAAATCGATCTATATTGATTAATTAGAGTATCATATGATTGATATCTATCATAGTGGTAGAGTAGTATCAACTTCCAAGTCTTATATGTGGATTTATTATTCCCTATAAAAGAACCATAAGTCCTTGTAAAAGACTTATTTTTAAAGACATAAACTTCTGGTACTCATTTGAAGAAGTCCTTTGTAAAATAAAATACTAGTCAAAACCACCAAGCTCATTGAGAGGGGTCAGTGGAGAGGACTATGTATTATTTGTTCCCTAAACCTCTATACATCACCATTTTGTTTTCCTTATTAATTTCCACTACTCACAAATATTAAAGAGAGAATTGTAATAATAAAAACATATAAAGAGTGTTATATTTAATTTCATTTAGGTTTTATAGATTTAAAATTCATACCCCCTATTGTGTCTCTATCATAATAATTTAGACTTGAATATTTTTTCTAAATATGTTCTAAAACAATTCAATGTGTTGCCTTTAGGATAGTGGGAATTGCATATTTGGAACATGTTTATCCAAATATTGCGACTAAACCACATAACCGTTTAAAATGATAGAAAATTAAAAAAAATATCACCTTCTATTTTAAACCTTATTTACACTTCCTAATCTATGTTCATAACCATAAACTTTTCTTTCTTCATATTCCCTCTTCTTAGGCTTTTTTTACTCCTCTTTCTAATATCTGATTCAATCTCCACTTTTCAAGTTGAATCACCCTCTGTAATTCGGACACCCCTCTCCCTTCATTTCTCTGTTTTATTTTTTATATTTAGAATTACTTTTATAAAATAAAATATATCCTATTTTGAGACTTGTTTTTTATATATTATCTCATTCATGCACAAATATAATTTATTTACTAGATGTGGAATCTTCCACATAACTGTGGTAGGAGGTCTAGAATAATTTGATAAGAAAAATTTAAATTATAAATTTTTTTATTTTAGCACATTTTTTACCTTCCACATGTAACACCTAAATTTTATTAAACCATTAAATTAATTTAATAAAGCTAGTAGTTGACATGATATGATTCCCATTTATATAAATATAGGTTTAAGACCTCATCCCAAACTACCCCTTAGGGTGTGACTGATTGAATGGCCTTGAAAACCATGCATCAAATATAACCAAAACTCCCTTAAGGTGTGTATATATTGATACCCCCAAAACTGATGATCATAATAAATTAACAAAATTATAAATGGTATGAATACTTTATATGGCCTATTGATCAATTTTATCTCAATACCGATAACTATTGTGGACGTGGATCACGTTAAAGGAATCTATTTACTACAGTAGAACATGGATTCAAGACCTAAAATACATTGTAGGAACTCATAGGCTACTATATAATTCATTGATGTGATATCAAAGTGAGGTGACACACCTGGGATTTTTCAATGTCTTATATACATGAGTCACTTACATATAAAATGATGATTTACTTTAAAATAATAAAAATTATATTGGATGAAATGGGATCATATGACATGGATTAATTTTTTTAAATAGGGAATACCTCTAATGAGCTCCTTATACACCAATAAAGTATATACTAAGAATACATTAGACTTTTCCCTAGGCTAGATTATAAACTTTTAGGGTGGAATTACAATGGAACGTCCCTTTTATAACAATCATATCACCATATAATAACATTTTGGTTGATCACAAAGAGTATTAACAATCTTATAATGTGGTAGATTACCCCAGTATCACATGGAACCCTTCTAAATATCATTCTATAACTCCTTTTCCACGCTACTTTTCTCAATAACCAATTAGTGGTCATATGTTATGATACATATTGATTAAGAAAAAGTATGTAGATTCTGCCTTGTATCCCATGAGGAACCTAAGCGCTAAAATGTTTTATTTATTTAATATATTGAATTTATTATACCCACACACTATAAATTTTATATTAACAGGATAAATTTTCATTGGATGTCATTGGTGGGGTCCAGCTTAGTTTTACTCACACCCTATTTGAGTTGTCTTTTGGTACTCAGATCGACTTTATGGATGCAGGAAAGGGCATGGGGATGTTACCAACTATGGATGTTTGTTTTTCTTTTTAAGTTGATATCCTAGGATTAGCTGACGAAGCCAGTGATTGGGATACTATTAGAGAAAGTAATTTTGTTCTATTGGTTTTTTTAAATTTTTTACTTTTTAATTCCTTCTTCCTTGTCCTCTTATTCCATGTTTTCATATCTATTTCATCATATGGGTATGCCACTTATTTAAAAATTAATTTTTACTGTCAATGATTTGGATTCTTTACTTTTATTTATTTTATTTTACTTCGTTATGTTTCTAATATATTGGCTCCATTGATTTATATTTAACATGGGGTGCTAATATGATAAAGAGGGTATAGTCTCCCCACATTTCCTTCAATACACCCTCAATTCTATTTGGAAACCTTTGGTTTATACGAATGTGAGATTGAGGCATTGTGGCCTTTAGGTTTAGTGACTTATGAGTATGCAAAGCTCCATATGTCACATAGATAACTATTTTTATAATTTACTAATTGAGAAAGCATTATCATAGTCCCATTATTATAATAATGAATTAAAACATGGATCATGTTAGTGGTGTCCATGTGTCCATCATGAATCTTTAAACATCTCCATTGGTATTTTGGGTACTAGCATGGCATAAAAAGGATCTTTGCATATTTAAATATTCATAAAAAAAGAAATATCTCTATCCCGACAGATTTATATCTGGTTTACATTGGTTCATGGGATATGATAAGAGGATCAGTAATAATTTTTAATAGATTTCTTTGGAGATAATTCATTGTGGAAAACAACTAAGTTCTCCAAAAAAATAATATATATTTTTTTCTAAAAATAGGACTAGACAATTAGCAATTTTTTTAAAGACCCTTTATTTATAGATTATTCTATGTGATCCCCAAATAAAATATTATAGCTATTATTGTTATTATATTTTATTGAAATGTGCTAATATAATGGATTGAAAAATCATTTGAATTAGGCCCTTTAACATGGTCTGTCAATCATCATCTGTATTTATCTAACAAAGAGTAATAAAAATTTAAATAAATATGTATCATTGTTTTATTTTTTCAGAAAATAAAAAAATATTATATTCACCAAAAATGTGAATAATTATTTTGTTTAATTTTTATATAAATAAATAACTATATATATTAAATATTTATTTATTTTCCTTGAAAATAATATAAATGAGACAAATAAATATTTTATTTACCAAAGCATGAAAAATTATTTATTTAATATTCAAAATTATAATATTATAAACTCATAAAACTAGTGAATGAATTTATTTGGCCAACTTAATTGGAAAAAAATTATTAAAAAATAGATTTTTAGATTTATAACTATTATCATATTCCAATATAATTTTATTTGGATTCAGGATACACATGCTTTGTGACCCATTGGGTTTCATTCCTAGTAGAATTAAGTGATTATTTTAATGTATAATATTAGTGTCTAGAAATAGTAAGTAAACCCATAGTGAATGATGTTAATATCAAAAAGGAAATAACCACATTTGAATTCTTACTCTATTATATATTACCATTATCCTGATATCTCATCAAAAAATATTCACACTTGTGTGGTAAACCTAAATACTTGATTATTTGTTTTGACTCTCAAAAATAATCTCATTAATGAGATACAATTTCCTTGGAATTAATCGAACAAATAAATATATATTAATGGTTCATATGCATCATTTTTAAGTAGCATTGAAGGAAAAAATCATTTCTTTACACATTTAATTAATTTCATATCACTTATGCAACACCCAGCATATCCAGATGTATCACAAGTATATTTCATCACAATTTTCTACAATGAAAAAAATTATGGGACTCATCATGTTAATTAATAATAATCTAAAGTGTTAGGGGAAATACACATTTCTATTGATATAAATATCCAATGATACATATAATGTGTGGAATTTATATTCGTAGTGATATTATCATAACTTATCTTTATAGAGATTACCACGTTACAAATCAATGAGAAAAAGTCTCAAATAATTTACAACCATAGGATGCTAATAGTCAAAAATTATTTATGACTTTTAGATAAATTTTATCTTGAACATTACATAGTTGTGTATCATTTTTATCCTGGAAATTCTTGTTTCTCATTATAGTCTGGAATTGTTATTAAATTTTTATGTGATATAAAATCTAAAAAAACTCCTTAATGTTATGTAGAAGAACACTAATTATGTTATAGTATATTTATTAATATTAGACTAATATTAATTTTTTATTTGGTTGGTTCCATGATAACAACTTTGATATACACTCTCATTATCTCGATCCTATAGCTATTGTCTTTTAATCTGATTGCAATAACATTAAATCCATGATTTTTTGAAATAAATAATTAGTAAATGGGTGAAACATAGTCTCTTTTATGTCTAATATTATTATTGTGAATTCATAAATATGTTAAAAATCCCTAAAGATGTGACACTTATGTATTATATTATTTGTCTGTTTGTGAGACCTTGGCTCTATTACCAGAAACACAACTGTGATTTTATCATAATAAAAAGTTTTAACTTAATTAAAACTAGGTACCACAACCTGATCTTAAGAATTTTTTTATATCAATACTCCTTCTACTATTGTATTATAATTTATACTATATTCAGCCATTATAGTAGATTTAGGGAAAATTGGGTGCTTAGTATTCTTCTATTTCATAGTAACCTTTTCAGTTTAAACTAATATACATTCTGTAATTTTAGATCATTATATCATATTTAGTACCTATAATGATTTAATACTATTGTAACTATTTTCTCATCTTATTTATAGACTATGAAAATATGCTTTGTACACCACATATAATTTATCATAGTCTTTACATTCACATGATGTTTCTCTACTTGGTATATTTGATATCTTCCTATGATTGTGAAGGTATGGGAAAAATATAGAATGGAATATAGAATCAGATATATAAAATATCATATCATATATACATAAGTTATCCAACACAGTCTATCTATCACTATCTCATTTTTTATGTGACACATATTACTAGGGATATGCATGCCATAGGACACTGGAAGCAAACCCCCAATAAAATGTTTCAAATATTTATTCTCTTAAATACATTATCAAATATAACTATATTGACTTAGTTCAAGTATCCTCTTTAATCTATCATGATAAATATTAGTCCCTATAGTTTAGGATTCTCCTAAAAATCCTTCATTTTGAAGAATTTGTTTAACCATATATTAACTAATTGTAATATGTGTACTCAATATCCCATCAGTAATATGTCATTTCAATATAGTACTAGTAAAAAAAATTATGTCCTATAAACCTATTATATATTAATGGATCGCATTTTTTTGAAACCAAATTACTTTATTGAAACACAAAATTGAATATGACATGATCCAGATGCTTATGTGATCCCATAAATGGGTCGATATAACTTTCAATCTTTATGGAAATATTTTCCACATACAAAAAATTATAGTTATTTTTTGTAGACTTTTTACAAGGGATTTTTAATAAATAAAACCATCTTGATATCAATTTTCCAAATATTATTATCATGGCGATCTATATTCGAAATAAAAATTTCAATATATTTTAGCTTAGTGATTAGTGAAATGGGTTTTCCATTGTCTATCATGTGATTTTTCTAAAACTCTTTAGTGACTTGTCAATATTTATTGGTTATAACTCCACATAATTATATATATTTTTCTGGAAAAATTATTTTCACCCAATATTATATGCTTCAAATAAAGGATATGCCAACTACCATATGTAGTTTTGTTATTTGAAATTTATTTAAGAATTAATGGCTTATTTTCTATTCATAACAATTAAGCTTCATACAACTTCCTTGAAGGAGGGAGGTTAATTATTTTCAAGTAATTGATTTTTTCTTCCCTGTTTACTAGAAAACCATATATTGTGTGTTTTTAAAATATATAGTGTTCCTATATAGTATTGTTTTTAATTCCCTAGAGTGGATAACTCTGAATAGTAGCATGACCAGACTGCCATGTGACCTTTGGTGCTCCTCCTTGAATTTTAGTGGATACCAACTGAAAATAGGGGTGTTGGGAGGTACCTTAGGGTTATTGAGAACATCACATGAACAAATCCTCAGGGTAACCTCTATTCACACATTATAGTTTTGATGATCACACCTCCATTATTATTAGTAGAGCAAACTGGGGACTCCATAGGAATTCCACATCCTTAGGTCCTCAAGATGAATCCCATGGTAGTACCTTGGTATTATTTATGTTAGGTAGAACTCAACTTCTCAAGAGGGTGATGTCCTATGTTCACTTATACATTTAGATTAGATAAATTCCAAGTAAAATAAGGAAATAAAATGGAGTGCCCACATTTTTCCCATATTTAAAAACCATAGCATTCAATAAATTTAATCTCCCCAGGAAAACTATCCTTGGTTCTTCAACACAATCACATGGGTTTCTTATGAATCAATAAAGGGGATGAAACTATCACCATACGAATATACACCATCAATTTTATTATAAATTAAACAACATAAAACCTCATATACCCAATATTATATTGGTCATATCAATAGTACTCAATTGTTTACATGTATCGTAATTCCAATCCTAGTCTACCAAGGCATTCACAATTGCCACAGTCTATGAATGTAATCTCTTCTATCCTGAATTTTCTTGTAGATATACAATCAAATATATCTGACTTGGGTTTCTAGGAACCACCACAAAATTACCACACATGAATCAACCATATCATTGGATGCTAGTGGGACTAGGAATCTACCCCCAATGCACTATGTGACAATATCCAAAATATATTGAGCATCATAGGTTATCATCTATGTTAATATGTTATTCTCATAAATATAAAGATATCACATCAAGGTTAGTACCAAAAGACGATTCTTGAGATTCTTGATCTATCACATATCATCAAGCATAAATATAAAAAAATTAATATACTACATGGGATGGTCGAATGCCCTCTTTATTCACTATCATCATAGTCACATCAGGCTTATGGTAAGACATGAACCTGTCACTACCATAACCCTCTTTCACCCACTCATGTTTTTTCAATCAATGGGGGACCCACTTGGGATCCCTCGGTCATAGAACATAAAATAAACCCCCATGTGTTTCCTCATTTACATTAAAGGTCTCATATCATTTTCTAATGCTCGTAGGTCATAACATCCCATTGAATCATCAAAAAGGTAGCATGGAATTTCAAGAGACATTGATATTGTCACATAAGTAATGATTATAGAGATGTATCATGTCCCACATCAATACAAAAGTTAACTCAAGGATGGTCTACTTACCCAACCCATGTCCATTCTAATTTATATAAAGTAACTCACCACAGGGTGTGAGAATGAAGGAATACTTTTACAATCTTCATAGCCTCAAAAATTTGTAGTGATGCATCAATATAGAGAATAGGGGTCAATTGTGCATCGTGTCTCTCAATAGGGTCCTAGGGATGTTAGTTATCAATTATATTAATTACAATTTTAAGTATTCTATTATATTTATCATTGATTTAATGTACTAGTTCATGGTTTTTAGTGGTGAGATAACATATCAAAATTCATCAGAACTACTAAAGCATTATGTCATGTGGAATGTACTAGGACCACCATCCTCAATTAAAGCATTTACCTTTTATTTCCAAAATCTAGTAGCTACAACCCTAACCTATTAAGCCTCATCCATGAAAACTCTAACTCCATGCCAAATCTCAGGCCTCTAACTCAATAAAATCATAACTATTGAATTATTTATAACATTTAATATTTATTAAATTATTTAATATAAAAGGAAATTAATCATCATTTCCTTCACCAAAGAACCCATCATGTCAAAATCATGACCAATGATATAAAGGATGTCTATACTGGGACTCCATTAGTATCTCGGGAAAAATCCCTACGCATCTAAACTAATTCCCCCATCAACATAAATTAATATAAATGAAAACCATATATTATTGGGTGAATTTACATACAATTGATGATATAAGAAATGGATGTTGATGAACATTATTATATGATATCCAGGGGCTTGGATGTATGAAATTTCATAAGAAAATATGAAATTCCACTATTGTCTAGTGAAATTTTCAAAAAATCCGTAAATAAAGACGGTTTAAATTAGTAGAGGTAGAAGGGGGATTTGATAATAGTAAGGGGATGGATAAAAATTCTTGTTATAATTAATAAGACACATTAGGAACCTTATCCAAATAATAGGGATCAACTTTGGAATGGGGGATAACCCCATTTTTTTGATCAAGTGAAACAAAGAGTGTGAAAGAGTGCGGACCCCCAAAATATTTTGAGGTGAACGAATTTTAATTATAACCCACATCACCACACCCCCAAGAGAGAACTATATAGCTTTTACACTTCCATATGATAGTTGGAACTCTACAACTAGTTATCCGGTGGCACTCCTATAGAAGGGGGATATATGGTCTCACCCCAAGCTAGATGATGGATGTAAGAAATATCATACCCACCTTATCTATTCCACTACAATAAACCAATCTACTTTGAATAGATTTTATTATATCTCAGCATATAGAAACTTTTTTTCGGGTACCCAAACTCTCAAAATATCATTCTGAAGTCTAGTTAAACATATATCCACTCTAGTAATTGAATGATTCAAATTACTCTCAAAATATCCATCCTAATATAGAAAAATGTAACTAAAAGCACCCCCATAATAACAATTAACAAATAAGAGAAGTCATATTGGTCAACCAATCATGCATATTAAACTACCTCAGTCTTTTATTATCTAGTAACTAGTCGTGTCCCAAAACAAATACCATAAAGAAATACCAAAACAAAATCACATCATTATCTAACATATTAATGTTTATGTAGGGAGCCCTACCATATTATCTAACAATAATAAACAAATTTTTTGTTGTGGTACCCCACCCCACAAGTGAAAAATGAATTTTAATTTTATTTTATTAAAATTTTTCTTTGAAAAAATGTATTTAATGTGATGTTTTAAATATTTTTTAACATTGTTTAATAAAAATAGATGTTTTAAATTTTTCTTTTTTGGGATTTTTAACATTGAATCTTTAATAATCCAAGTGAAACTATAAGGATGATTAATTTATCACATAGGTTATGAAAAAACCAATTTTAAAAGTAAATTTTTAAATACATTTCATTCCATTTTCCCCCTCCCTATGGAAAATAATCAGAAAACAAGAAAATAGAAAATTCAGCAGAAAAATAGCAAGACACAGACAATTTGAAATTTCATGCTTACAATATATATAAAAAATTAACTGAAATCCAATCAAACCTATAATACGATTTTCCCATTAAATTTTTATGTTCACCATATCCTATTACAAATATGGCTGATGGTCATCAAAAATCTATTAATTGAAAGCAAATAATATAACATGTATTTCGAATAAAATGAATGAAATATTAATGGATATTTCATAATGAAATGTATTTTTCAAGAACTTCATAAATTTCCCAGTAGATAATTTTTCATACATATATCATAAAGCATAATATCTATATAATTTTTTGCTTTCTTATTTATTAAAACACTGTTTAAAAAAGTTTTTTAATTTAAAATAACATTTTTAATGAATATTTCCAAATGAATGTAATTGTAAATAATAATTCACCATTTCATTTACATGTTTTATTTTGGTTCTCTTCTTTCTTATTTTCTCTCTAATAAAAATAATTCCCTGTTTGAAAATAATATGAACAAAAAATTTCTAAATTATTTAAAATATAATCAAGTATTAAAAAATTCATACATACATATTTAATTTATTCTTAATATTTCCTCAAAATTCACCAAGGATAGATAATAGATAGTAATGTTTCTTTTCTCTTAGAAATAAATTAAATATAAAAAAACATCTAGAATTGAATAGTTTCATTATTTTGAAATCTTTTAGCGATATAAATAATTATGTATTCTTCAGTCATAATCATCTCTATTAGTGAAATAAATTTTGGTTTTATAAATCCATATATTTATTTCTTTTAATTTATTTTAAAAAATTGTATATATATACCTAATAAAAAACAAACGTATTTATAAATTTTCAATAAATTAAAATAATGGTTAAATTTTGATAATCAAATTTCCGAGAAAAAACTTGCATCGTGTTAACACCCAACTGATATCTAGTTACAAGCTCAAAAAAAATAATTTTCTAAAATTTCCATTTTCATTTCACACCCACAAACACAATAATAATCAGGAATCTCATAAAGAACAAAAATAATAATATGTTAAAAATTACTCTAGACTACTAAAATTGCAATCTAATGTCATAGATCATGGAATTTGTTGTTGTATATACTGTATTTATTACCATTAGTGTATTTCTATAAAAAAACAAATATAAAGACATTAAAATTTTAAATTTATTTTCATAAAAAATTAAATAAAAGGAAAAATAAACTCATACCACTATGGTAATATGTTTAATATTTCAAGATGGAAAACCCAAGATACTGTGGATACATTTTTTAATTTCACTCACCTCATATGTATGTAATGGTATTTAGAATTATCTATCTATAATATCATGCATTGTGACCACATGATGTTCTATCTCTATCTATTTATTATGAATGGTATTTCCAATAAAAAATATATTCCCATACATAAAAATATTTTGTTTGCAATCATCCACATATAACTCAAAATAATTGGGAAGCTATATAGGAGGGGTGTAGGAGTGGAATAAAAAGGATTGGGGTTTGTATAAATAGGTAGAGGAGTGGGAGCTGTTGGCAGAGTTGGAAGAGTGGGATCATAAGTCTGAAACAATATTTTCATTTCAATAAACATCGATAGTAACAATAATCTGATCCTATCCTCCATCGTCAAAAAAATATCCTAAAATTCATCTTTCAAATATTCTATTTTTAAAAAATCCACCACTAAAGAGGATTTAGACATAGAGACTCTTTTTTCATTGATAAATCATCTCGGTATTGCCATACATGACCCAGGTGTTTAGTATTTTTTAATGATGTATCCAAGATATCTTTCCAACATTTAATAAAAAGACCCCATGTGTTCTCTACTCCTCTAGATAATCCTATGTGAAATATCTGAAAACTTCCATAAAGAATAAAAATATATAAAGAATCGAATCAACTTAAATAAATAAATATTGTAAACCTCTTATAATCATCTCATCTACAGCCCTTGAATATTCCATAATATATCAACCTTATTTATCCTTTGATCCCTCGTCTATATTTCCTATCCAGTTGATAGAAGGAGGGTTAACCTCTGCTGATCTTGAAGGCTCAACTCATAGTTTTTGAAAATTTTCATCCATAATTTGTTCTTCCAAAAATATGTACCCTCCCCAAGAAAAAATATAAGGCTATATATTTTTATATAGGATCTCATTATTTAAATGTCCTCAATTTCCATAAATTGAGTGTTAATAAATAATTAATAAATCATTAATAAGATCATTAATATGTAAAAAAACATCTAAAAGGTAACATTTCACCTACCAGAAATGCTTCACAGATTCTACCGTAAAAAATTTTCTTCCATGTATCTTTATCTATAAATTGATATATATCCCATGTATTTTGGTTTTTTCTACTCCCAAAAATTAAATCTGATTTCAGGTTTGATTTAAAATCACACTATCTCTGAGAATCCTATAATAATAATTTCCACTTAAAAACTATTGTATTGGCTTTATCATATGGAATATGAAAAGAAGGGGGAGACATATGTTACTATAAAAATTTATAGACAAGTAAAATAATAACAAATAAACCTACCAAAATGGTCTCTCGCAATTGAGATATATTTTATTTTTTAACACCTCTTCAATGATCAATAAAAATACTAACATTCCATGTATCCTGCACTACTATAAAAGTATTGATTTTTTTTAAATTTGGAGATCTTTGAATATCATCATCATCAAAGACTACTCGTATCCCCTTTTCCTGGATATGGTAAACTGATAATTCTTTCAAAAAGGCACTAACATGTTTAACAAACCTCAAAATCTTTACTTAACCATGTGGAAGAAGATTTCCCTGGTAATGAACTATGAGGCTTATCAAGAGAATAATTTTTTCATTCCTCTTAAATGGTTTGAGTATGATTATCTCTATAAGTATGTGGTGAAGTACTTAATTTATCATTCATTATACTAAGTCAAAGCAACAAACAATTAGAAAAAGAGTATAAAAATACAACAATTAAATAATAATGTAAATTAAAAATGAAAAATTATCTAACCAAATATTAAACTAAACAAAACATAAAAAACTTTTATTCATATTTTTTATAGTTAATTAAAATTATAACTACAAAAATAAGGTATGAAATTACATATTAACAAAAGAAAAAAAATCTAATGTTGGTGTGTAAATATAGAAAATTCTCCCACATATTGAATCATTTTTTACTCCAAAAAAATTGAAATTTTGTCTAATACAAAAAAAATTGAATTAACATATTATGTTTAAAATAATTTATTTTCAACAAAAACAATTAATAGATAAGTTATGTTTTGGTAAACATAGTAAAATAAAATAATCTAAACTAATATAAACAAAAAAAATAAAATTATTTTTTATAATACATGTTTTAATAATGAAAATAAATTTAAAATATCTAAAATTATATAATATTTAAAAAATTAAATGTTAAATAAAAATATTTTACTTATAAAATTAAAAAATGTACTATAGGATTTTTTCCGTAAATTCCATCATCATTACATTATCGTATGGAACAAACCATGTCTATGACGTGCTCACGGATATTATCTATTTATTTTTTCATGGAAGTAGGGATGTTACATAATCCAGTATCTCCTCCATGATTATCATAACAAACATATTTTTATTTTACTTTTAAAAAAATAGACCATTGAATATCATTTTAATCAAGAACATGGAAAATTTGGGTTTCATGTGTTTCTGTTATAAAAGGATTCGTAGTGTTTTCCAATCTATTAAGATTTACTAGTGTCATTCCATATTAATCATTTGTAAAACTTCTGTTACTGATAAAAAATACACAGTTAAAAACTACAATGTTAAATTAAATCTAATAAATCAACCATTTTTCATTAATGAATATATAACATACACTTGATACAAAGATTGGTTTTTTCTTTGGCACTCCAAAAATGAATTCCTTCTCTGAACACCAATACACTAATATTCTGAAATTCTTATCAATTTTCTAGATCTTTCATATGAAGTGAATATCCATTAATGTATTACCTGGACCACGTTATCAAACATATAAATGGAACACCCACTTTCCATATTAATGTTTATGATGTAGCTGATCTACCATGAACGGTCTCTTACAGCCATGGAAAAAAATATACACATTCAAAATCCAAATATCTTTCTCCTTTGGATAACATTATTTCAACACATTAATATTAATTTTTTATATGGTTGAGCATAATATATTTTATTCATGATGTATATATATACCTTATTTATCTATTCACCAATCACCGATTTGATTTTTAATTCATATATCCCCCTTCCCCCATTATTTACTTGATCATGTTGAGATATATGTATCCCAATGTCCTCCAATAAAGATTGGTATCTTCAACAAAACTGTGAAACCACCTCAGAAATATATTTCTCAACAATTTAGGATTCATGTTGGTATGAATTTATAAAATACTTCTGTAGAATCTTCATATACATTTCAAAAGGATACATCCAATATAGATATAATGGTATGAAAAGTTTTATTTCATACAACAAATGAAAAATTAAATTCATCCTGGTATAAAAAAAATCTAGAAAAATAAATTCAAATTGAAAAAATATATAAAGTGGTTCTTTCTCCACATTTTCAATGTATTCAAAAAATTTACCTTATTAAAAATTTAATTGAAATAATAAAACACCTTCATGATAGTCATTCTGACCCAGATCGGAAATATTCCACACAATGAAACTTATATGATCTTTTTCATCATGATGTGAAAATCATGATATTTAATACCTATCAAATTTAAATCCTTTATAGAAACAAAATATTTTATGTTTTAATATTTACCCAACAACACATGAATGAAATTAATATATATGAAAAAACATATTTTCTTCCTCTGGGATAATGTTTGACAATAATGGGAGTAATTCCAATCATTCATTTAACAAATATTAATTCATTCATTATATTTCTAACAATTTACCAAAAAATCTATCACACATATTATTTTCTATATTCATCACATCAATTTATTGTTTTACCTCATGATATCTCAAATATGGTACCTAAAAATTTTACACTTTCTTTCAAATATATCTATCATCCTTGCAATTATGTGTCTTTCCAAATGTCAAAACAATTTTTTAACCATAAAAAATACTAATCCATGGATAATGAATTTTGGATAGGTATAAAGTTTTTAAGAGACATTTTATAACTATTTAAATCTTTTATAAGAAATATCCATAGAAAGAAAACATTTGATGACTGGTGTGTACTATTTTTGTCTCATGATGAAGTTGATAACATGAAGTCTATTTCTCAGAATTGGACAATCATTATGCCCCTTAACACTCTATCCAGACAAATTTTCATATGTTGGGAAGAAATTTATAGTGAACATAATTATTTCATGTGGTATAAATTATTCATTTTTATAATAATCATACACCCTAATACCATCCCCTGCTAAAATTTTCAAAAAATCTATGGGTAAAAGATAAAAACAATATAATTTGTGGGGTGTTTTGGAACAAATATCATTTAAATAAAAATGAAATATATTTTCTTCATATAAAATTTGCTAGATAAGTAGTAAATTAAAAACAAAACAGGTCATCAACTATGTGTGTTACCAAGGCATTGATATTTATTCATTTTATCTTTTCACTACTGAAGTAAGAGATTTATTACTTCATTTTTTAATTTAGGAAAATACTGACTGATTTTCATCCATTGTAGACAATCAGCTAGATGTTGTAATTTTACATCAAAAATATTATCATCTGCATACCATATTAACCATTTAGAATCATGTATTTGAAAGTAAAGAATTCATATGGGGAATTATTGGAAGATACAAAAAATAATCCACAGTGGTCTATGTAACACCTAAATCATACTATGATTTTTTATTCAACTTATATTGTGACGTCCCAAATTTAGGGCACCCTAACATAAATTCATATTATATCCTATATGGATCACTATCATTTAGTAAGGCATGCATTTTTTATACTCTAATACCATTTTACATTGTGTTTTATTAGTTTTAGAATGTGAATTTGGATGTAAAAAGTCTTTAAGAATAATATCTTAAAAAATTATTAAAGCTCTATAAAACACTTGGTAATAAATCCTTGATTCACCTTCAAGGTAGTAAATATTAACACCATTGATAATAGTGTAAATTTTGTACAACCTAGATAAAATGGTTTTTCATCATCACTATATATATACTCAATTTTCAATTCTTTCCGAACATCATCTACTTCGATATCTTGAATCACTTGTTCAATTTGATCCGAGTAATAATTTTGTAATGAATCGTCATCAATAGTTCTAAAATTAATACTAGTTTCACCATGACAAATCCAAGGGCTATAACTTGAATTAAATCCATTAAAAATTAAATTATCTTTTATCATTTTAATTTTCAAATTCATTAAATTTAAACATTTCAATAATGGACAGGAAATCATTTCATTACTTAGATCATGTCATTTAGAGAATTTCAAAAAATCATCAACAACTTCCACATATACATTAATTTTTCAAATTTCCATAGTCCAACATTGATTCATTATTATATATAACAAATATAAAAAATAATTATCCTTTAAAAAGGAAAAAGTGGTGGTAAAATTGAGTAAGAGGTGAAAAGATCATATTTTTTTAGTGTTAGTCAATAATACACACTTGTGGAATAACTCATCAGTAAAATGATTCAATTATTTTCACTAATATTTAATATAATTGTTAAAATTTTCATAACAATTTAGAGAAAATTGAATATTAATTTTAATGTTTATTGGACAATCAAATAGAAAATACTGTAAATTTATATCAAAAATTTCATTATTTTAATGTAACAAATTTTTTAAATTTAAATGATAATATATTCATTGAGTAGTTTAATTAGAATTTCTAGACAATAATGGAATATTTATTAATTTTTTGGTAACTAATATAAATAAATGTATTAAATAAATTAATAAAATAAATTATATTCTAACCATTCTCTTATTTTTTATTTTCTTTAGAATGGAAGTATATGAAACATGAAATTGAATATTAGTTACCAGAATCCAAATGAGTTGAGTATATTCCATTTTGATTTAAATATTCATCCTCAAATTTATTAATAGATTGTTTTTCATGAAAAAACCAACAATTATTAGAATAAAAATTAATTAATAGTAAAATATAATCTTATAGTAGTGTTTAAACAACACAATTATGAGTTTGTAATAAAGTATATATAAAAATAATATTATTTTTTATTAGGTCCTAGTGTGTTATGAAAATTGTGAAAAGCTTATTCTTTACTGTGTATTCTATAACAACATGTTTAATTTAAATGTAACACATGAATAAACCAAATTTTAAATATTTTAGTGTAATTAATTTGATACAAAAAATCCAAATTTATGGGGAGAAAAATGCATTCAGTTTGAATACCTTGCCATGCATGTGTAATTACATGAAAATATTTCATTGAAATATACTACCTATGTGGTCAGATAATCCTCTTAATTTAAAAAAACATTGTATACTAATGTATGAATGGGGATAGGTAGCACATCAATCTCTATTATCATTTGTACCAAATGTGTTAATTAGTCCAAATAGAGTAAAAACAACATATATCTATCAGAATAAAAAAATGATATGTAAAGAAACAAATTGATAGTTTCTATTATGTATTGACTAATAATTTCGACATTATATTGATAGTAATTGATAATATTCATACTATGTATTTGAAATATTATTTTTCAAGATAAGAATATGATCACATCATGAGAAATTTTTTGATATGTATATCCATTATTTATATGATCTTGTATATTGAACAATATTCAAATTTCAATATATGTATATATTAAATTTTAATGTTACTAAGTAACTAAAAAATTTATAACACTATTTATAATTTCTAAATATACATAGACATGTATGAATAAATAATAAATTATTCACAAAAAATTATTCGAATAAAAAATATTCAGAGATTTACTTTAGAAATTTAATATGTGATATAGTATAAACATCTATGAATTAATTCATGGAAAATCCCTCCACATATAGTAAATAAATCATAAAAATAGGTTATAACTAGGATATTTTTGTTCTCTTAAATAAATTTAATTTATTATTCTATCGATACACCTTTTAACATAAATTAATGGATAAATATTGTATATAAAGTGGGTAATCTAAGATTTTTTATGATCCGATCTATACACAAACATGTATTGATGATGCTGATGAAACATGGGGGTCTATAAAGATGGTAATGATAGATTTGGGACCATGAAATAGGAAAAAATAAGAGTTAGGGAATCACTCTAATGAACCATCAAAATTGAAGATCGATTTCTGAGGATTACTTGAGGTGACGAGAAGATAAAATACACAACAATGACTTGGATGAAACCTAAGGTTGAATGAAGATAGAAATTTGAGATCAGATTCCACTGGATTGAAAAAATGACGGTTATGGCTTTCATGTAAGGGAAAGGATCCATCGATCATTAGATAGAATAAAACCTAAATTTTTCATAATGATATTTCATAAAATTTTCAACTTTATATAACATTTTTTATATAAAAAACAATGTGAAATAGAAATGAAAATTTCATTTCCACGTCAATAATTATCTAACCAATGTGAAAAAAATTATTCATCAGGTCAGTTAAATAATTAGTGATGTGAAAAGGCCATGTATCTTTCTTTATCACATCTGTTATTGTATACGTGACAAGATAAATAAATATAAATTCCTTCTCATGTCAGTTATTTATAAAAAAATATGAAAATTACATCAATATAAATAATTTTTTTAATAGTGTCCATTATAATTTTATATTGGAACACCATACGCATGTTCCATAGATAAACCCAGTTTGGTTTCCCACATACCTACAAAAAATATACGTTAAAACTACAGTAGAACACTCATTCTTCTTTTTATTCATAAATCCCAATGTAAACTGACAATCCTCCTTTATTCATACATAATAGGATATGACCATATTTTCCACTAAATGTCCAATAAATTTATAAAACTAACCCATCATATTCAAAATAACACACCTGATGTCATTTCCAACACACCATATCCAATCATATATGGTAAAATCCACAGAACCTCCTATGGTCTACTCATCTAAAAAATAATAATCCTTATACAACAATTCTTTTCAATTTTACCTGATCATGATACCTTTATCCCTTGATGCATCCTATGATCCATCAAACATTGTCACTGATATATATATCTTTCCTTATGTAGAATTTCATGAAATATTCCTCAACCATACAAAACCTCAATTGTACCATGTTGTAAGCATCAATGAACATCTAATATAACGCATCCAAATTAGCATAAGACATCCTAATCACAATTTCAATTCTAAAAACCCCACATAGTATAATACCTAAACTTATACCTAACATTCATTATCGAATCTATAATTCCAAGAGTACATTTATATAATGGAAAAATAATTCAAAAATAATCATAAAACAGCTAATCGCATTCTCTCATGAACCTTACCTTGTGGGGATCACAATCGCACAACCAATATCTCATTTTTAATCATAGGATCAATATTTTCAAAGAAATAATAAACCATTTTTTCAATTATCATGATCCATGACCATACCATCACCATGTTTTCTGATGGCTATGACCAGACCCTCTCATTTCTATGTGTTTACCTGAAACACAAATTCATCACATGTTACCTTCTCAAGGGAACATCACCCATTGATTCAGCTAAAATTGAACTGATTATGAGGGATACCACCCTCAACCATCCACTGTCACACTCCAAACAATTTGGATTCTCTTACTTTTATCCTAAATATCATTCTTGGAAAAAAAATTGACCAAACAAGTGTGTCGTTCCTCTCGTGATACAAGCACATCATCCCAAGAAACACATACCAATAATCTACAATAAGATCAACTATGTCATCACATATAATCAATTTTAAATATCTCCTCTACAACTAAGGGACATTTATAAATATTTACAGAGAATTATACCGTCATTTCCATAAGCATCTCATCAAAAATATTCAACCCTAGACTTGCACATGATCTCTCATTGATCGATGATTAAATTTCAACCATGATTTCTCACTCAGGGTACATTGATTTGATATGAAAACGAATGAGTGTATGATCTCATACCACCTAATAACCAAAATCTGTCTAATTATCTTATAATCATAAGTCACCAAACTAATTTTACCATGATCTATATAATGTTTAGTTTTTTGTATTTCCATGTGATTAGATACCATCTAGCACAATTCCATATCTTTGTGCATTAACCTGTTCTCACAGCATAATTGAAAGAACACCCAATAAATTTAGGTTTAGGAATCCAAAATATACTTCTGTTGATGTATAACATCAACACTAACGAACTCATAGTTCCTCATAATCAAATGACTAGAACTCAATGTGTTTTTCTCAAAAACACTCAGGGTATAACCAATCCCATGTCACAAACTCAATTAAACATCCCAAGCCTCAATATAAAAATCTTGTATATTTTTTTATTCACACTACTATGGTATTAATAAACATTAGGATAACCCATATCAAGGGTTTACCTCACATCCAACACAACTCTCCAACTAATTAAAAACATATCTATATCTCACAGTCTCTAGGTCCTCCCTCTTAGCCAATAGATCATGTATCACTAGGGGTCGTGCTCCTGGAAAAATATATTTTTCACATCTATGAAGATATAGAATCTCATAATATAATTCCCTCTCAAATTACTCATCTATGTATTGGCATCATAGTCCAATCCAATAGCCTACTTGGGAACTAGTTCTCATCAAGTATCTATGCACAAGACTGCTCCCTCAAGAACACAACCCCATAACGATCTTCAAAGGCTTCATTTGGGAAGATTCTTTTCATTGAACCATAGTCACACAACTCATTTGGATATTTTTTCATTACAGTATGTTTCTGAAAAAATAATATTGTTTATTACTAACAAATGAAATATCTAAAACTAGGGGGCTCACCCTCAATATGCATCTTCACATTAGAACACTCTATATAGAACATTATCCCACCACAATGGTATACATGTATAACCAGCATCATTGTATGATGATTTTTATCCCATTACAAATATTTCATACATTTACTAATTATTATTTTATTATATCATATAATGGAAAAATCATATTGGTTGTTTCTAAAAATTTACATTACTATGATTATACCATATTTGGTAGTAAGGGTTTTTCTCTAAATAGATAAATTACTCTATGAACACCATAAAGAATCCAATCACCCCTACTAAATTTATTGTAACATAAATGAAGCCATTGATCCTCTATGTATATGAAGTATAGGAAATCCCACCAGAATAAAACATATTCATATAAGTCAAACCGTACGAGTATAATTCAACCAAGTGATTATATGGTAAAACCCTGTATTTCAACTAGTTTTTAGATAAAATAATTGGTCTTCATTATTTAATTAAAACAATCCAAGTCGAAGTTCAATATATCATGTCAAACCTATGTGCAGAATATAATTCATGACTTGAATCCTTACTTTACATTCCAAGAGCCAAAAAAATTAATAACTAGTCTCTTGAAAATTGGCCTATATCTAGGAATCCAATAACTCAAAAATAATATGTCTTAAACCTCATTTGTGTTACACTAGGTGAAAATCAAAATATCTATCACAACGTCATCAAGAACATCAATATCATCCCAGGTAACCAAGACTTCTACCAGAAGAGGTGTTTATGATGAATGAGTTTGAGTTCCATCAAAATATAAGAAATATTATTATGCATCCAATCTACCAATCCCACAAATAGTTAAACAAAATAAAATACCTCTGATAATACAAATTAGTACAGAGGATCAAACTAAATTATAGATGGACCAGATATCTCTTTGACCTCAAGTGTGCCTCCTCAAAAGAAATAGGATACTAACTAGTAGTGGTGGTATAAGTATGTACATGGGGAGGATATAACTCCTATATTCGAGTAAGAAATATTAGGTAAAAAGTTGTCATCATACCTCATTTAAGATAAATATCATAGTGTATATAGTAAAAATATGACATGTGATAACAAAATTAAATATAGAACACAACTATATCATTAATGATTTTAAATATAAATACATAACCAGATCCAATTGCTCTTATCAGACAAATATAATAAACAAATAATAGAATAAATTCCCTTTCCACTACTACAACTATGAGCTATACGTTATCATAAACTCTCAATCTCAATTGTGTTGACCTGCTCGACCATTGATAAGCCTGGTCCCCAACAACAAATATATCATTCCTATAATAAACATTTGATGTATTATCTATTAACATTTTACAATGATATCTCATTCTTTTTGTGAGTAAGAACACTCAATATGGAACCAGAAATATATTCTCCTAATAACAGTAATATGTTATCATATGTTATTGTGAGATATTTTTCTATAATCAATAAATAATCTAAAAATATAAACAAATAAACAAACCACCAATTATACCTAATTTGACCTAATTTTGGGGTGTCTCTGAGAATGTCACAATGATCATACCTCCATAGTATCTCTATCTTTCTATGGGGGTACACATGTAACCCAGTTCCTTCCCATAACATTCAATGATCCTTAGGTCCATGGCCTTAATTGACTATACCCACTTTTTTCTGTCTTATATTGTCTCAAAATGTGACCATCATCTTTTTTGAACCTTTATTCTACCAATATTAATCCCACAATCACAAATATAATATCCTGAATATTGTGCCCTAATTCATCACTAGGTATCCCACACCCTTAGGCATACATGATAGACACCATGAGTTTATCAGGGAATTATCAATGTCAGGATGACATCTAATTTCTAAGAGGGGTAATCCCTATGAAATTCAATACATCCATTCATGAATAAATCCTTAGAAACATTATAAATAAATTGAAATACCCACATGGATCCCATGATCATTTTCCAGGTAATTTAATAAATTTTGGATCCTCAATAATATCATCAATTGTGTATCTACCTGATCACAGGGTGTATATTATGCATCAATCATGAGGTAAAATATTCATCCTTGGGGTGTACAACATCTATTCTTAGAGACATAATTCAACCCATAATTATATTCCAACATTATAATCCAATTAATCATGGTTATTCGATAACATACGTGTTTCGTACTTGGTTTTTTACACATATAATTATTTTCCAAAAGAACTATTCTTTCTAAAACACAAATTAACTCCTCTTGAGATTGTTTATTCTTCACTCAAGATTGATGATTCTAAAAATAAGTATGTTTTTTCATATTTTATTTCAGACCCCCAAATCTTATTCATCAATGTATGCTTTTTCAAATTATTATGGAATCCATTATTTTATAAGGGTTAATTAATGAATATGACTCTAATACATTCTATGGTTCATGAATGATTATGGAAATATTAGTATGTGACAGGAATTTATATAATTATTTATCCCTCCAATGTATTGGGTCTTGTGATATATCTCCTGAGATAATGTGAAATATGAATGCACATGATGATAACATTGTTCACAATGATTTTGTTGTTATTATGAAAATATGTTATGTGTGAACCTGATGCCAGCTTTTTTCACAACTATGTATGGAATTTGACCACTATGACATGAGGTTTGACATTTATGAAATTCCATATTTCCTGTATTTCTCTAATGGATCCTCTTATTATTTAGATAATGATCCTCTTATTATGATATTATTATGATGATTATGGCCCCCATATAATATTTATTCAAGTTCATTATTCATACTCCTTCTAGGATTTTAACTCACCCCTTTTATTTGATGTATATCCTCATGTGACTACATGTACAAAAGAGAAATTGATATTTATAAAGATACATATGTTTTTTTAAAATAAATCATTATATTTTATTATGTAAACTTGATGAATGGTCTTAATTTTCCCAAGACACTTGAACATTGGATCCTAGTTTTGTAACCCTATTTTATGGTTTTCATTTAAAAGGACTTCATTGTAATATATGAAAAAGTCGGGTCTCTATAGTTAGTATCGATGAATGGTTTAGTTAATATGAGAATTAGGATTATATAATTTTTGTGAAACCACTTAGAATACGACTAAGTATATGATGATTTATTTCTAAAAATTCTTAAGATAGGGAACCCATAACATATTCCTTTCATGTAAAATTTGTAAAAGGATAAATTACTAATGATTTGTTGACATAATTTTCATTAAAAACTTTATTATTTTAGAAAATTTTGGGAACTAGGAGAAACCACGTCAAAAAATCATGTGATGGACAACACAATGATTTTCCAAACAACATCCTGAATGCCTTGGGAGGCGGAGTTCAAAACATTAATTCAATGCTTACCTAGCTATCTCAGGATATGACCAATAACATGAACCAAATTTAATTTTCTCCTTCACCAAAGAAGTAGAAATTATCCATTAATTCCTTTCTGAAAAAAAACACCATATAAATTGAGAGGATCTTCTGATCCACTCATTTCATAACAATTGGTTAACTCATTGGAGAATATTTTTCAATGCTCCATTATTCTGAGAAGGAGAAGGTGACTTTGGATGTAATTATTCTATATATATATTCTAATCAATGGGGTTAATTGATAATGAACACCAAAAAAGAATAAATATAATAGATGTAATGGGAAGACATTAATACAATATTTCTTAACATGTATTTCTCGCATACTCTTCCTAAAATGATGGAGAGAGGCATAAAATAGATGAAGAAAAAATAAGGTGAATCTATCATGAATTACAAAGTAATATTTACAATTATTTCATGGTATGTCACAAGTATTGTTTTGAATAATGATATAAAATAAGTATATTTTTTAGTGTTTTAAAACTATTCCTTTGAAAGTATCTAGACTACACAACAATTTGGGAGTGATAAAAATGTATTATGATGTTCTCTCGAACTATAAATGGATTTTAGAGAATTGTCCCATGATTATATAGATAAGAAGTGAATAATAGATTTTAATTTAGGTGGATCAATTCAAAAAGAAGGAAAGATGATCCAACCGCCCATATGTCAAAAAAAATTTGGAAAACGTCATCGGAATTTAAATAATGGGATAGGGAAATGCTTCAAGTTTAAGAGAGAAGGCCACCAGGCTCATGAAATTATCAGATATATTAAGAATCTGGATAACAAAATGGATTAATGGAGAGAGCAACCTAATGTTCAATTCTACAAAAATAAGGAGAAAGGGCACTATAGAAGCTTGCACACCAAACCTTAAATCCTTGGTAGTAATTAGTTTCAGTATCCACCAATGAAAAAGGAGAAAGGGAAATCTTATTAAATCACCACTACTAATTTGATTCATGAAAAAATGCATATAAGTTATTTATATTATTCACTCGTGAATGGGAAAATTATTTTTTGATTCTTGTTATATACATTCCATTAAATCTATAATGTTTTCTAGAACGACTGAATCGATGCCATGAAATGTTGAATTAGAGATATCTATAAAAACACCTATTTGTGTGACCCTTGAAACCCAAATTTTTCGATTTTCTCCTATTAGAATATGTTGGTAGATTAGATCAATTAATCTCGTAGTACATCACTTGGTGAAATTTGAGGCTGTATTGGGCATGTGTGGGATCTCATTATATAGACCACACATTAACTATTAGAAAAGTGATATATCACTTCATATTCAAAACTATACCAGGATCCTATAAAAATGATATTAATATTGTGGATGTTCATCAGAAAATCCATCAATATTGTGGTTGTTGATACCCTATAGAGAATCATACCTAACTCAAATTATTAACTCAAAGGAAGGTATCAACCATGAAGAAATTACCAATTTTAGGTAATACACTGACGTATTTCTCAAAGTGTTACTCGGAATTCCTATGGACCTTGTGCTATAGTTATCAATAGAACTTATACATTAATTGACGACTATAAATTTTTTTTCTATTGGATAGATCTTATTGATTTTGAGTATTTGATGATGAATCTTCAAGAGCACTTGGATGAAACATTTATATTCCCTAATTAATCACCTTACGGTGCACCATTGTTCTTTTTTTGAGAAGAAGGATGGATCAATGCAGCTGTGTATCCATTACTAGGAGATCAATAAGATTAACATAAATAAAAGTATCATATTCCATGGATTGATGACATTTTCAATCAACTACAAAGATTATATTACTTTTCAAATGTGGTTCATTGTTCTAGATATCATCAATTGATGGTAAAGAAGGAAGATATTAAAGATATTTATTTTGGTACAATTTATGGTCACTATGTGTTTCTTGTTATCACCTTAAAATTTACTAATTACAATTAAATATTCATGAATTTTTTTAAAAGAGTATTTATGAACTACCTTGAAGAAATTTTGGTATTGTTTATTGATGATATTCTCATCTAGTCCATGATCAGGGAGAAACATAAATAACATTAGAGGATTGTGACAGAATCATTAAAGAAGGATAAATTTTATTCCCAGTTCAGCAATTGTGACTTGTTAGTGTGTCATCCTAGGGGGAAACGATCACATGATATAGATTATTTTGTCCTTAAAAATAAATATAATTGAGGAATGGCCCATACCCACTAGTTTCTTGTAAATCTATAGTTTTCATGGATTTATAGGGAACTACAAACATTTTTTGTAAAATATATCATGATTTTCTGGCCCACTAAATATGGTTTTATGGATAGAGATAATGTATTTTTAGATTTAAGAATGTGATGATAGCTTCAAGGATACAAATAAAAGGATAATTATTTCACATATACTCTCACTACCAACATGTTTGGAATATTTTTTGATATATAGTGGCGCCTCAATGAAATAAATGGGTTTTGTAATCAAGAATAATGTTAAAGTGATGTACTGTGTGTCGTGAAAGTGGTAAATCTGGAGGCACTACCTCTGTGGTGAGAAGTGTGAAATATATATTGATCACAATATCCTAGTGTATATACAAACATAAAAAATATCTCAACATGTGTTAAATGATATTTTTAGAGCTAATTAATGAAAAATGGTCCTACTATTCACAATCATCTTGGGATGATAAATATGGTAGTTGATGCTCTTAGTAAAAACAACCCCTTTCTCTATCTTTGACGTGGATTGAGAAAGAACCTATCATCTTAGATTTTCAAATGATATATTTATAAATAATAATGTTAGGTAATATAGCCTAACTTGCTCAAATTATTTCCCAACTATCTATTAGAGATATGATCGAAGAAAAATAAAGAAATTATATAGACTTACAAAATAATGTGAATGTTGTAATGAAAATATACATGAGTTCCTCATCGATGATGATGGTGTGATTCTATTTAGAATGAGGTTGTGTGAGCCTTAATCTCCTAAGATAAAGAAGAATATTTTGGATAATTCATGTAGCTCTCCATTTAATATCCATCCGAGATTAACCAAGAAGTATCAGGATTTTCAATAACACTTATATTTGGAAAACATGAAGAAGGAGATTTCATAATATATATCACAGTGTTTGGAATGTTAGTAAGTTAAATCAGAGCGAAAAAATTCCAATAGAATGATGCAACAATTTTCTATACCCACATGGAAATGGGAGAATTAACCTGTGTAATTTTTCACCGATCTCTTGAAGACATCCAAGGGAAACAATACATATTTGTTTTTTGTGGATCGAGTCACAATGAATTCCCACTTTGTCACAATTCAGAATGATTTCTTGCTTGAAAAACTTACAAAGATATATGTGAAAGAAGTGCTGAGGCTACATGGGGTACCACATTAATCACATCTGATCATGATCCATGTTTTATATATAATTTTTTGGTGAATGTAGGGTCCTGAAACATCCTCAAGGGGGAAATAAAATTACCCCAAGACAAGGGAAAGGACCGAACCGGTCCGCGCACCGGCTCCCAGTAACACTACGCGGCCGGTTCGGCAGACCGCCCTCCCGTAATTCTGTGGACCTGCGTCATCTGTGAAACAAAGTCAGGGACCCTCCGCGAGCATGAAGCAGGATGGGTGCCAGGCTGATCCACCGCTGTGAGCCTCCCCCACCATAGGATGCTATAGTTCACAGGATAGAGGCGGAGTGGTGCATGTCCGCGGTGTAATTCCGCCAAACTCGATTCCATAAATGTCGATTGACCGAGTCATATGCGGGTGAGGCTCTCTTCATGGGATTCCTCAAAAATCGCTAGGTACCCCATCGATAAAGCCTCTTCGCGACTCTATAAATAGTCACCGAGGGGCCCCAAAAATAAGGAGAGGAAGGACAGGTGAAAACACATGGGGAGATGCTGGAGAAATCGCTCCCAGTGGTAAAGTTCTGCGACCATCCGTAGACCCCATATCGTCTGCGGATGTACACTTCCGGATAGAGGAGAAACCAAACCGCAAACAACATGTGGCCATTTCCTTCGCAGATAGCCCCTCCTCAGCCACCCTCTCCGTGGACCAGAATCATTCGCAAAATGGAGAAGGGAACTCCTACATGGAAAGCTCCTCCGTGGGCATCCCTTTGCGGCATGCTTCTTCACGACCAGCTCCTCCGCGGGCACCCCTTCATGGCCTGCTCCTTCGCGGCTATCTCCTCTGCGGACACCCTTCATGGACAACCAAACCGTGAACCACATGTGTCCAGCCCTTCGCAGCAATGCCCTTCATGTCTATTTCCTCTATGTCCATCTTATCCATGGGCACCCTTCGCAGACAGTCTCTCTGCGGTTGCTCCTACGTGACTGGCTCTTCCATGGATACTCCTTCATGGCCATCTCCTACGCCGCCCGCCTCCTTCGCGGCCAACCCCCATGTGAAAAACCCCATGCACTCGATGGTCTATATAGTGGGGGCTGAACCCCCACACTACCGGTCGGGCTCAGTGTTGGGCTGCAGTCTCGCCCCTCCGGGTCTGTCCCTTCGCTGCCATCACTTACCCCCATGAAAAAGAGAGAGCCGCACCGCAAAATTTTTGGGTCGGGTCAAAAGTATTTTCCATCACACCCTTACGCCACTCCAACATCCATCCTATAAAATGACATGAGTTGATCTACTCCTCATGAGACTCCTAAAATCCCATTACATAGCTCCAATGCTATGTTCATCCAGAAAGGACCGCCCTTGCATAAGTCCCACACCAACCATTTCTAGGTCTCTCCTACCTAGTCGTCCGAAACACATAACGTTAAAATGTGTAGCCCTCATCCTGACCACATGAAGTTAAACTATATGGCCCTCGTCCTGTCCATATGACGTTAAACTATATGGAAACAGTCCTCCTTACATGACTATAAACTGTAGCATTTCCTCTCATTCAATAATTGTACGCTTCCTGCTCTATGAATGGGATACCTTATGCTCCATGCATAAGATGCCTCACTCCATGTTTACAGTGGCATAATTTCAAGAGTGCTCGAATCCGTTCATAACATTCCATCACTCCACCCCACACTTTCCGTGTCCTTCATTCAGATCCTCATCCTCTTTCATGTCTGAAGTGACCCCCTAACGGCCTGGTCCCATGCCGCATCCGCTCACCTACTATCCTAGGCCAACACCCTGGAAGATTTTTTACAACACTCAGAGTCAGGTCCTATGTTTCAAACATGGTCAGCCATCGACCCTCATTTGTTTGTCCTCATTTCAGGCTAACGCGATATGGATGATGTGTTTCGAACACGATCAACAGTTATCCTACATCGCCATGCGACCCTCACTGCGTTCTGAATGTCGGGCATGCAATTCACACATTTCATCTCCCTTTGTTATGACTTATTCCAATTCCATCGGCGTTATCCCGCTTGTGCACTCATGCATATGTGTATACCTCATTTAAATACCTCAACCCACCAATGGGTTGGGATGACATCACGGCCAGACATGAGGATGTCTCCATGGGAATCCATCCCAGAGTAAGCCCCGACTATATGGGCCGCCTCTATGCGTAAGCCCCACTCCACTTCCCACATATGCACCTTTCGTGATGTGATCATCTAGTCCATGTTGCCCCTTGTTTCTCACACCATGAATGACTCATGTGGTCTTAGAGTAAGCATCGACCATGACATCCCACACCATGGGCCTCCTCATATTGTAAGCCCCAATCCACACCATGGGCCTCCTCAGAGTGTAAGCCCCAATCCAAACTATGGTCCTCCTCAGAGTGTAAGCCCCAATCCACACCATGGGACTCCTCAGAGTGTAAGCCCTAATCCATTAATATTGGCCTCCTCAGAGTGTGATCCCCAATCAATTACCCTGGGCTACCTCAGAGAGTAATCCCCATTCCAATGCGAACTATGAGGAATTTGATTCCTTACAACAATGATACATAGGAATCCTCAATGAGGATCAAGCCCGATCACCATCTGACCCCCGGGTCCACATTCACGTCGGGTCTCTGACACTCCTATTCGAACGACATGGAATTTGATCCCTGTCTCCCAGGTAGGGTACGTAGGAAGCCTCCCTGATGTTCAATCCCAACAACCGGTTGATCCGACTATCCTCACATCAGTTCACCGTGCAACTCCTTGTGCCTCTTCATTAATTCTAGACTCCTCATGGTCATTAATCCAATGAGGGATGGTAAACCTCGGGCATAAATGATTCTGAACCCCTGCTTCCAGCTGACCATTGCCTACCCGGAGTAATCCGTGGATAATATACTTGGATATAAACCAATGATTCACAAACATATGAATGCATCTTAAATCTATAAGAGAGTCTCGAAACATGCAATAATTCCCACAAAAAGTTGAGATGAACCCGACTTCCCATCATCTCATCCAATGTGAGTTCTTAAGTGTCGCTAGCCAAATCGCCCAGCAAACGCCTGCCATTGGAAAGCAGGTCCACGTATCATCGGATATGGAACCGTTGGGCATTTCGAAACCGATCTGAAATAGTGAAGTATTCAAAAATAATTGACTACTGGATTAAATTTTAGTTTGATCAATAACCCCCAAACTAATGTCCAATCTTAATGGACTTTTCAGACACTCAAGGAAAAGATGAATGCATGGTTGATAGAATTAAAAGGATGATGGGATGAGAAATTCCCATTGGTTGAGTCCTCATACAACAATAGTTTCAACATAAGAATTTAGATGACCTTATATGAATCTCTATATGTGAACCAAGTTATAACTTCAACCTAGTGGTATGATGTTTTAAAATGAAACCTACTCAGACCAGGTCTGGTGCAATAAATGACATGGGGTTGAATCCATCCATTTACACATGAAAGATACTCAGAGTCAAAAAAAGAGTAATCATGACAACCACCAATGAGATATCAAATTTCAATTTAGAGAGAAATTATTCATTTGAATATCCATATGGAAGTGATTCATGTAGTTTTGGAAATAAAAGTTATATTATCTCATGGTTCATTATCCCATTTTAGATCCTTGATCGCATAAGATCAGTATCCTATCAACATAATCTTCCACCAAATAAATCTGATGTTCATTACAAGCTCCATGTATTACACCTAAGAAAGTACATAGCTAACCCCTCACATGTACATAATCTGGATTCTGTACAAGTGGCGAATGATATCTTGTGTGAGGAGATAATTCTAATGATCTTGGACCAAAGAGATAATATCTTTTGCAAAAAGATAACTCAACTTTTCAGAATGTTGTCGATGAATAATAATTGTGATGAGGTTACATGGGACCTTGATGAAGTGATATAGGAGAGGTATCATCAATTTCTTTCACCTTAGTACAAAACGAAAAATTTCAATGTTGAAATTTTAAAAGGAGGGAAGAATGTAATGGCCCAAAATTTGATCAATTAAAATTTTTTTCTTCTAATAATTATTTTCTAAAACACATTCATCACATATGGAACATAATAAATATAACATTATCATGAATGAATAATGATATAAGTGGTATTTATAGAAATTAAAGAGCCCATACTGATGGAATAATAGCCTGACTGTTGAAATATTAATATGACTATTAGGGAAATTAATATAGCCAATAAAATAAGACCCTCACCTATAAAATAATTAATACAATTTAGGAATCTTATAAATAAGAATATTATAAAATTATATCATGGTTTAGGTAAATAAATGTTTTAGAAATGATAAATTAAATGTTGGTATTTTTTAAAAAATATTTTAATATTTATAATTTTATAAATAATATAATTATTTTAAAAATTATTTTCATAAAATAGATTCAAAAATTAATATTTTGTTATATTATAGTAATAATTTAATTTTATGAGACTGTGATTAATCTTCCAAAGTCTCATTAAACTAGTTATAATTTTAAAATTGGAATTTTTTGACTAAATGGTGATTTTAATGAAAAAATAAATTTATCATATTTGGTTAATTATTTTCATAAAATACTGTCTATTTTTTAATTCTAAACATTTATAAATTTATAGGGTTATTGTTTGTGATTTTTTTGAAATAGTAAATTTTTTTAGTGTATAGTAATTATTATAATTTACGATATAAGATAAATACATGAATTTTTGTGTCATGGTTGATGTATGGATTATGTAAGAGACATTATCTAAAATTATCCTTCCATATTTAGTTTATTTATTCATGTGAATAACCCATTTTATTTTTTTGACCCAAAATAATAATCCAATGAATAAAATAAATAAAAAAACAAACATATCCTCCCCTATAAATATCACCTCTCACCATGTCTTCTACTCACACATCAAAATATGGAAATAATGCCTTAATTATAACCAAATAAACTACTCAATACTCTTCCCCATGTCCAAGATATTATTTTCTCAATATAAGGACATTCCCAAGAACCTTAATGAAGTTCTCAACGAGAACATATTCCCACTGTAAAATCCTCCTCCTTCTCTTTTAATTTTTTTGATTTCCTTATTCTCTACTCACCATAAATATATAAATTAGAATGATAATGTTTTTATTACATATACAATATATTTTTATTATAATTATTTAATATATAACATAAAATATATTCTCCTCATCCTTAGTTCAAAAAAAATGAAAACATCATTCATGATGTGTCGATTCACCACTGTCAGGGATAACAAGTTCTTGTTTTCCATTACCACCTTAAAGTCCTAGAATAAAAAAATTATTGCAGTTAAATAAGATTTTAATAAACATATTATATAATTATTCATGTACTACTACCAATATATAAACATGAAATTATATAAAATGATACGTGTTTCTGATCATCGTGAAAACTACCAAATAAATTAAATCATCTTTTTCATTATTTTATCTAATATATAATCGTCGTGAAATATAATAAAATAGTATATGAGAAAGATTAAAATTAGTAGATTTCATTAATACTAAATAATATCACTTATGTAGAAGTTATTCCCCTTTTATAGGGTTCCCTATATTTTTTACTCGACAGAACCGACCATAAACCATAAAAATGAATGCCCCTAAAACAACAAGTATAAACGTTATAACACCTTAAAATGAATATAAATGAACTAAATATAATAATAATAAATAAATTTAACTAATAATATAATACAAAATATGTATATAAGTAATATAATTTATTTTTTAGGATATTAAGTACAATCCCATTATGCATTTATACTTATATTTAGGGGATTCGTGCACCGAACTCCCTTCCATTTGTTTATCTATATTTCACATCATTTTTTTAGTATGAATATTTTTATATTGTTATTTAAATATTATTTTATTGTACTTAACAAATTTTCTAAATTAAATACATGTTTCCATCTTGGTATATGACCTTTAAAAATATTTTCCAAAATAACTCTTCCTTCCAAAAAACCTCATGAATCTTTTTGAGATTTTTTCTTATTAACTCGGGATTTTTTATTTTTATACCATTTTTTCTTTTCCATTTTATTCATTTGGGAACCCCAATTTTTACTCATTTAATGTATTTTTTAAGAAATTATTCTGAAACTCATTCCTTTTCTTGGGTTAATCCATGACTATGACATCGATATGTTCTATCAGGCATACATGATTATGTAAATATTATGATGTGACTAATTGAAACATAATAATATATCCATCCAATTAGTTGGTAAAATTAATGTATACAATGATGTGATTTTCAATATTTGAAAAATGTGGCTATATATTTTCACAATTATGATGTTGTGATTTTTCACATATGTTATGTGTGAGAAATATAATATCATTTGTTCACAACTATATTTGGTATTTGACCACTAAAACATGATGTTTCATTTTTTGGAATTCCCCCATTTCAAGCCTTTATTTAATGCTTCATCTAATGATTATAATGATTATATAATTATTATATCGTGATGACGATAATTATTCTCACCAATGTTATATTTATTCATGATTATAATTCATCCTCTTACTAGGATTTTTGCTCACCATTTTTCATTGATGTATATCTTCAGCTGACTACATGTAAAAATGAGAAAGAGATATTTTTTCTGATAAATAAAATTTTAAAAAAATAAATTATTATGGTTTATTATTTTCATGTTATATATAGTCCTAATTTTTCCAAGACACTAAACCTTTGGATTATGGTTTGGTAACACAATTATATGGTTTATCTTTAAAATTATGTAATATTCATGTAATAAAAAGTATAGTCACTGAAACCAACACTCTATATACATTACATCTGATGTGATCACCAACTAGGATTCATGAACTCACTAGATACACTAGTAAAGCTCTTGGAGAAAGCATACATTCCATATTAATACTCAATTTCACTATAGGTTAGTCCTCTCAACCAACCCATGTCCATTCTAATTTAAATAAATGAGAACTACTCCAGTTGTGGGTATCATGGAAAACTTATAAAATTTTTATTTCATGAACCATTGATGTTATAGGGATCAATATATAGTATAAGGGGCTAGTTTGGCCCTTGGATATCTATATGGTCAAAGGTATCACATTTAGTTAATCAATCATTTTAATTATTTAATATTTTAAGGGGGTATTTATATTAATCTATTAAGTTAATTAACTTGATAATCAACATTATTTGTGAGACATTATATCACAATACATTGAAACTAAATAAGTGTTATTATAGAGAATGAGTACTCGGTCCAACTTCTTTAATTAGATAATTTCAAATTTATTTCCAACAATTGATAGAAACATCTCAAAATCACTAAGACATGTCGATATCCATTCCAAATCAAGATACCATAATTCAATAAAAACATTATTAATAAATTATTTATAACATCTATAATTAATAAATAAATTTAAAAAATAGGCATAAACATTTTTTCCCTCATCGGAGACCCAATCACCTTGGAATAATGACCGAAAATCCACATGTGGTCAAAAGTGGTTAATGGTTCCATCTTGGGATAAATCTCGTAGAACGTGAATCAATTAAATCTTCAAAGTAATTTAATTCAAACAAAAAGCTCCTAAATAATTCCATAGGAACATTTACCTTGAACAAAAAATGAATAGAGATAGACTTACATCATTATGGGACATCCTCATGTAATGCTTCATGAATGTCTTAAATAAAATGTTGGATTTCAGCTATCTATAGTTAAATAAAAAAAGATCCCAAAATGAATATAGATGAAATTCGAGTAAACTAAAGGATAAGATGATAAAGGGAATGTGATGGATAACTATACTAAGTTCACCACTAAATCACCCCATGAACCATCTCCAATAATGGGGGATAAAGAGAGGATTGGGGAGACAATACTTGAGTCAGTTGAACGAAACACATAATGGAAAATGGGATAGTCCTGTTTAAAAACTAGAGGATTCTTTTTTAATTCTACCACCTAAAGACAACATAATCTAGTTTTTAATTATAGGATGATTCCATGTGGCATCCTAGCCAACCAAGGTAAGCCTTATCTCTAACTTGAATCCCCAAGCCTAACTTAGAACCTTGTTACACATCCAAAAACTCTTTAATGAGTTGTAGAAACTATCAAAAAAATATCCAAAGTCAAGATAAAAATATTTCTTGTCTAGTAATTGACATATTTAAATTTCTCTTGATTTCCACATGCTCATACATACCTTGGGCACTACACTTTAATCTATATAAAAACTACTTTTACATAGTCTTGTGGAATTTTTTCTTGTGTAAACGCTTAATTATATTTATCCTTAACATCATAAAATTGTGTATTTATATAACTATATCTTGTATATGTTATCCACATCATGTAAAGTGGAACATATTTTAATTTTTAACTTTTTTTGATGAGTTTTATAGATAATATCAATGTTTTTATTGGCATATCAAATAAAGAAACACATTATGACTCAAGGAAAAATATTATTTCTTAAAATTTCCTTAAAAATGATTTTTAACCTCACATATTTAAATTAAAAAAATTTATTTCTTCACATACATCAACTAATATGATATTTTATTTACTACGTTAGTTGGCACTTATTTTACTGTCTGTTATTCAATTTATAACGAAAATTTTCAAAATGATTGTGGATGACTAAAATGACTCTCTATTTATCTTATAATCACTCCAAAGTAATTTTGAGGTGTATATTATTATTATATAATATATTCCCCTATGTTATATGTTTTTATATCTATAAATATTATTTTTTCTCTTTTTCTAGGCTGAATAGTTTTGTGAACCTTAAAATTAATCTTTGCAGGTCTGTAAAACGTTGAATTTGAATAATATGACTTTCTTTATGTATATTTTTGTTAAATCATGTGGGTAAACCATATGACATACAAAAATAATGGGTATTTTGGTTTTTAAGATATTTTTGTTAGGGGTTTCCCCACTCTCCTTACCTTACTTGAATGGGACTCCTAATTGGCCTCTTAATCAAGTTCTACCAATGTTATCATATATTGTGGGTGGATTTACTTATGGATTTTAAAGGTAAATTGTTATATTATTATTATTCTTCCTTTATATTTCTTCCACTATCTATTTATTTTTATTTTTATTCTTATTACCTAACCTCATTTAAGTGTTTTCCAAACCTAATGTATAATACTTGTAGAAGGTAAATATAATGATATCTTTGGTATATGAAGCTCCTCTTGAATCATATTATAGAATTTTCCATTAATGTGGTCATGATTTCTTAAGATTATGTTTGGTATTTCAATAAAGTTAAATTTATTTATCATTTCATGTTTTATTGAGCATTAAAAACATATATTTTAAATATAATATTCATAAAATAATAGTATTGATAAATATTACATAGTTTTCTTATGTTGGGGTTTCCCAATATTGATATAAAATAGGTTTTTAAATGATTCCAAATATTTATACATCTATAATGGATTTAAGGGCACATTATGTGTTTGACGAAATTATTAAGATGCTCTTTTAAAATTGAATTCAAAATTAACTTGATTTGTTTTACATTTAAATGATTTTGAAATGTTCTCTTATGTAAAATTTTAAGGATTTAGAGGATTTATTATAGGTTTAGAGCCTATGGTCAGATAAAATATGGAGAGGGATTGGTGAATCAGAGGTTTTTTTTAATGAATTATATTTCCAATTCAACTTTTTTTGTGGGTTAAATCCTTGGTCCATCATTCTTTGAAGTCACACCTTTCCCATATGTAGAAAAATGAATGAAATGAAAAAAAACCCAAGGATTTTTTCATGATTAATAATAAATGAGAAATCATATTCCTTTTCATGATTAACCTGTGGTTGTTACGTAGATTTTACTATCAAGATTAATTAAACTAATAAAAAGTGTAGTAAAATTCATACAAATATTTAGACGAATAATATCAATATCCTATAATGGATAAATTGATTTATTTATACTAGAACAACCATTTCAACAATGGAATTTTTTATACAGGAACCACCCTTTAATAAACGAATCTTAAACAAACTTATTATGAAAAATACCACAACTTCTACTGGCTTCTAATGTACTGATATATTGGACTTATTATTATTCAAGTCTGAACTCAATGGTCTCTTGCAATATCAGAACATTTTTCCATTCTCACCTTCACAAAAAGTCTTAAAATTCCACGAAATATGATTAATATCACTATATTCAAGTTATTCTAGTATTATATTCTTAATTAGTATAATATATCACATCTCCAAAATCTCATTATAATATCAAAATTAAAATCTGAAGATTCCACAACACACTGTACGTTTTATTCTTCCCCACTTTACAAAAATATGACACATTAGATTAAGAAAATACTATAAATAGTATGCACAAGAGAATTTTGTGTTCTTAACTTATATATGTTTGTAAATATATCATTATACATGTAATTCTTTAAAAATTCATTATATTTCCTCCACTTTTTCCCATCAAATATAGAACCTTGGTATATATCATTTATGCATGATTTTTCTTCATCTATCACAACTGCAACTCCATTTACGCAAATTTATCAAGAGGTAATATCACTTATCCCTTTGAATATGCATGAAAAATTATTTATTAATTTTGTTAGTTTTTATATATACAAACACATTCTTCATGTAACAGAATACTTGGATACTCTATTATATGATCACAATTCTTTATGAAAAATAATATAGATTTGCAGAACAATTCTTTATGTAATAGTATATATAGGTTACGTAATATTTTATCCATTAAAGAACATAGTTAATTTATATACACATGCTGACAGAATCAATCAAAAAAATTATCCTGATGGGTTTGGAATGAAGAGAAAGCGTCCGTGAAATTATCTTCATGAAAGAATGAAGCTTCATGGAATCTCCATCCCTTCCAATGGTGGAAGTATGTAGAGACGCTTCGTTTATCTCTAAAAAAAGCTCTCTAAAAATGGTTAAATACAACATAATTTATACTTTAGGCCCCCCGGTATATATAAGATGCATCTATAGCCGCACTTTTGACTTTCTTGATACATCAAATATCCAATAATTAAATCCAATAAAGGATATCTTAATTTACCTAGATAACACATGTTACAAAAATACTTTTATTCTAAAAAAATATGGAGATTTAATGATGAACCATATATCTGATACATTGATTCATTATTATCATTAAATTCTTCTCTTTAAAATCATGAACTTATCCATGCATATCGAATGTATAAAGAAACTCCTGTAACATTTTTTCATTTTGTAATATCATGTTTCTCAAACTCTTGATTTCATGAAGTGTATAAATTATTGAATAAATGTTCATTGACTCATCACCTCAAAATATAAGCCTTAAAAAGCATGGTGAAATTCATGAAACAAATTTGGTCTCCATCAAAACCATCACCTGACCCAGTTTCTGGTAAGGCTCGTAGGGTGTCCCCTATCCCCGTGGATTGGAACAAGTTCCTAGTTATGATAAATAAGTGTTTCGGAATTATTTACCTGAATTTAGAAGAATTAAACAACCCATTCCAATAAATAAAATAAATATGAAAATTTAATACAAACAATACTTTAATAGATTTGAAACATAAATACATTGTTTTAGAAAAAGACCAAGAGAGAGACAACTCAAAATTAGAAGTAAAAAACAACTCAAGGACCACCACAAGGAAAGGTTACACCATTCCCAGTTCTTCCCCATAACACCTTACCAATAATGGAATCTATCAAACTGAACCACTTGTTCTAAAATAATTAAAGAAACCTGTGTGATACGTTACTAAGTATACTTCCACCCAAATGTGTAAGTACGGTGTGAGCCTATTCCTATCAAGAGTCCACCAAAAAAGATTCCATTGGATAAAAAATTTAAGACAAAAATATTAAAAGTTTTTATAATCAAGAAATGCTTGAATTTACATTTTAAAAGGATATAACTGCAAAAAAATAGTTTTTTATGGATAAACATTAAGAAACAAACACTTTTAATGAAAACATAAATTCTAATATATTTTCTATCCAAACCCACTATATTCCAATGGTGATTAAAAAATAATCAATGTGAACACCCCTAGTTACTGAAAATATGTGGTCCCCAGCTACCTCGTATCTCAGTGGAATGTGTCATAAAAAATATATGTTCTCATGCACAAGCCACTAATAGGGAACATACCCATAACATATGAGTCCTAGACATCTTCATTGTTTTTTAGTTCGTGTTTTCATAATCAAATATGTTGCATGAAATAGGGACAAAACCCTCCAGATCACTAGCATACTAGTACATGTCCTCCCACCTAGATACCCAGGTTTCCCCCTATGTGATCAATGAACTTCCATATCTTTTAAAATACAATTTGAATATCTAAATTCCATTTTTTAATCATGAACACACCAAACATCCCACACACTTGTCACATAATCACATTTTCATTCAAATTCATTTTAACGTCATACCCACACCAAAATACCCAGCAACATGTTTCATATCACTTTTACAATCTTTTTGAAAGATATCTCTTTTACAATTAATTAAATCATATAAGAAATTTTGTAAAATATTTACAAGATGTAAACATCATATAACATCTCATTCAAAATAAAATGGACCATTTCAAAAACACACTCCAACCATAATAGTTTTATTACAAGATTTCACTTCTAATTTAAATCAATAAATTATATAAAATAATCTGAAAACAATTACAAGAATTATAACCAATCATAGCACATAAAATTAAACTAAAACCCCATTATAATACCCAAATTCATGTCAATATTTCAGAAAAATTTATTTTGTATCTCTTACAATAGTTAATAAAAACATTTCATGAATCATAAAACAACCCCTAACGATACCACAAAAACTACAAATGGGAAATACACATTTTCAAGAAAAATGTAAATCATCAAAACTACAAGAATAACTAATTCTATAAAAAATGGTTTTCTCGCCACACACAAAATATTAGGAACATGATAAAGAAATAAATCAGGAAATCTAAATCATCAGTAAATTCTTATACATGGAATCACCTACCAATGATGTCAAAAACTCCAAATATTTGTGTGAAACTTCAAATGCACCACTGACGCACTTCAAGGTAGAAACAATGAACCAAAAACCACATGATTGGACCAAGAAACTCCAAATCAAACCCTATGTATGAATCCATAGTTTCTATACTTTTGTAAATTCAAGGAGGGGAGAAACCAGAATTAAATAGATGGAATAAGAGAGAAATTCACTTACATGAGAATCTTTGAAGAAATCACCCCAAATACACTAATAGTTGAATCTCTAAGCATCAAAAATTGAAAAAGAGGTTCTATTAAGGCATTGGAGGTTGAGTGGAGAATAAAATGGGGGGAAATCATAAAAATGAATAATTTATGGATGAAAAAAATTCCCTTTGTAAATATAGAAGATTTGAGAAACCTAGAAGAAATTTTTCCTAATCCACGATGAACATGAGATCAAAAAATTGAAAATGGAACATGTGGGTGTGACTAGGGTTTTCGTGCTCTAAAGAGAGATGTAATGAAAAATATATAAAAAATGAATGAGATATAAAATAAATAAATCACTTCTTAAATATGTGAATGTGATCATGGGTTGGGCCAATACATTAATAAATCACCCAAATATACCATGATAATGAGTTCCTAAGGGGTAAAAATGGATATGGTGGTTTGAGTGGTTAATGGGAAGCTATGTGGGAATTGAAATGGGGGGAAATTGTTAAAACAATAATGAGTTATAAAGGAAAAGGTTTTGTTTTTAAATTTGGAAATGGGATCACAGGTTGGTCCACATCTTGAAGAATCCACCCTTTTATCAAAAAATTCTAGGGAAACCCCTGGAAACCAATAAAAAATAGAAATTAAATGGAACATAACTTTAAAATAAGTCATGTTTGTAGAAATTAACCCCAAGAGAAATAATTTCTACCAACAGAAAGCCACAGTAATTCTAGATGAAAAAACAAAACCCAACAGATAGACCAAAATGTCATCCCTTTCATTATTTCACGCAACCCCAAAAGTCCAAAACACCTCTTGTTGATAATAAAAAAAAGGGATACTCACACCAACCATGATTTACACCATTATCCTAAAACGGCCAATGTTACAACATCCATACTTCAACAAAACCATTGGGCATACTTCAACCCCAATAATTACCCATGGATGAAATTGGTGGTTAGATGGTTCTGAATGAGACTACCCATTGCCAAGCCAATGCTAGGGACATAACCAAGTCACTAAAATTAGGGGACCCAAATAGACTCCCCACTATAAGATCATACTTGATTTCTTGAGACATAACTGAGACACCAATAGGGGGAGGCCCCAATGGACTCCCCCCAAAATGGGACAGACTAATATTATACTTGTTCCAATAGAACAAACATGAGTCCCATGGTGGGTCTCCCCATCATAAGAACCAGAAATCATGACCAACTAGCATGGGAAGACATGAAAAAGAACCCATAAGACACAATCCCCACTACAAGATGGGGGGATCGGTGAACAAAAATCCAGACCAACAGATACACTAAGAGGTATATCCATCCATCCAAAATCAAATTTTTATTTAAGATAATCCAACAATACAAAAGAGGAATATATCAAAGGGAGAGAAAAATGAAAGCAAGCCTATGGGGGTCTGACGTAAGGGGGACCCAGAGCATCTAATCTAATCAAATTCGCACCCTCAGGCATGAATGTATGTGTGTTGGGGAAAATATTTAACTCAAAAACCTCCATGGAGGTGAAATAGTTTGCCACCATGTTCCCCTCTCTCCATGTGTGAGCCACCTGTATATTACTGTTAAAATGTGTTCTGCAGTTTTGACCCTATATGATATGGACCATGGGGGAGCGCGTCTTCCAAGAAGAGCATCATGGAGGGTCAAATAATCATTCTACACTTGGGATTGCTCAAGATTCTTCTGGTTACAAAGGGAAAAACCCATAATCATTGCTCTCACCTCCTCCTGGAGGGGGACTGTGCTTCCGTATGATGCAGTGAAGGCAAGAATAAGTTCCCCTTGAGTGTCCTCCACCACTCCCCCACCTTTTACCCACAAGGGTTCAGTAACTGTGTTTGAGAAAACAAACCCACCTCACCACCCTATAACAAAGGACAAACTTCTTCACAAATTTATATTACAACCCTAAGGGATACGGTCCTCACGTCCCTTTCCATCAAATGAGACCACATGAAAGGAAACAACCACATTGAAACGCCAAACTGTATCCACATCCCACACTAAATATAGCAGTCCAACCAAGATCCATGACACCCCTAATGATTTCCTAACAATGTGAAAATCTTCACTCAGAGTCCTATGGATAGAGCCCTTGTGTTTGAATCATCTATTGTGCCACTATTAGTATCTAATGATCACAACACCTCAAAAAAATTCACTAGATCAAAAAACACACCTTTACCCAAAGTAGGACATGGAAGATACTCAGGCATCACATATTTTACCCCTAAAAAGAAATAGCATACGCAAAACACATGGAAGATATCTTTACTTAGAACAATAAATTCAAAATTCTCAAAATAGAAACACACTTTCATTTAAGAAGAAAACTAGATGGGTTCACCAAAAACCACATTTTCTCTTAAAAAACACAACACAATAAGGCACCACCAAACATGAATCTTGCAAGTGACATAGTCATTACCAGGAGCGTAGACTCGAACAGAGTTCCAAGTAATATAATATTACTGAATGTTACCATTACGGCCTTGGATGACCATATTTTCTACACTGGGGGCTAACATGAACTCTTTACTCGATGAGACTCAAAAAGTACACAATGGAACTTTAATATATCATTCTACACTGATGACCTTGGACTACTTCAACCTTCCTTACTGGGATTCTCATTCACCACTTCCAGATAGAACCAATATACACAAAGAGGTCAAACTTCACCATTGATTATCGAGGTAACATAGGGAACAAAGGTGTTTTCCATCCTTCCAGAACCACTATGCTACAACACAAGGATCCAGTTAACAAAATAAAGAGGTATATTTAATATCTATTGCTCAAAAATAAATTCCTTATGTTGATCAACTGCATGATCTACCAATATAGAATCACTTGTGGCCTCACATCAATCGTGAATTAAATCTTTATGGGGTGACACACTAGCTGACAAGACAACCCATTGACTCAACCATGATGGTCCCTTTGTCAATAGATACCACAAACTAGAACCAAACACATAAGGGGGTAAACTACAAGGGCTTCCTAAATCATTCCTCACAAAGGGACACCAATCAACACTTCAACCCAACTTACTAACAAAACAAAAAAACTCAAAACATTATTCAAACAAGATAGTTTCTCAAACTCAGTACACACCTACACGACATTACCAAAAATATATAAGACACACCATCTAAAATGGTTATCAAGACATCAAATTTTCCATTAAATTCATCTATTTGAAAATAATTGGATCAGTGGTTAGTGCGTCCACTAATAGAACCAGATGGGCCTTACACAAGCATGTTTATATGCCACACTAGGAACCCTCCTCATATCCATACCAGAACTCAACCCAATATTCCATTATCCATCCATATTCCCATTTAAATCCATGTATGTGGTCTCTTAGAGAAATACTGAAGGTTAAAACCAAAATTATTTCCACTTTTCAAAACCAAAACATTCAACTGACAGTTCCTTTTTTCTCAAAACCTCTGACCACAAAATCAAAACCCAATTAAAATCGTACAAATATATTCAGAAAATCACAAACCATTAAAATTAAAACTCACTTTCAAGTCACACACATTAGTTTCAAAATATCTGAACCTATTTCAAATCCCTATCGATTTTATGAAAACTCCATCTCACTCATACCCTCACATTAAAAAATTCTTTTATCCTTACTTAAAACAGATTCTCCCAAAATTAGTGAAACTCTGTAAAATCCCATTAATTACTAATTCAATAGAAATATGCCAAACTCACACATAAATTATAGAACACTAAATTCAATTCAAAGCACATATCAATTATTTAAAAAAATCTTCTAGAAACACATTTTAAAATTCTCTTTTAACAAAAATCATACTTGTGAATGATGTGTAAACACACCATTTACCCATTCAAAAAAAATTCTGAAATTTTATTTACACCCTTTTAGAAGTAAAATAGTCTTCTTTACTAGAAAATCATTTCACAAAAATTCACTAATATTAAAATGAAGATATTTGTTTAAACCATGTTTCCAAGATTCCAAAACAAAGAGACACAAGACAATGCGAGATGAAACTAGTGTTGGTGGGTGATTTAGACATATGGTTGGTGTCAAAATTCGAATCACTTCCCCATCACAGGGAGTGTTCTAGGGAAATATCATCATATCTAAATGGCTTTCTAGAACCTGCGATCACACTGAGTCTATTATCCTAACTATCTTTTCATCACCACCCCAATTCTCAACAAACCACAACAACTAAAACAAAATATAACTTCCCCTGGAGTCCTAAATTATGTTATGAGGTGTTACAGCTAGGAACCCTACTCATAATTGGAATTTAATTTCCTGAAAATCCAAGAACTCATCAATCCCAAATCTTTTGGAAAAGGAAACGATCCAAAATGGAGTGAACTTGTATTTGATACAATTTTGTCACAAAAGAGATCTAGTCACCGTCAAAACTAACACCTTCCCCAGTCCCTGGAAAGGCCCAATGAGAATTTCCTATCCACATAGTCTATAACAAGTGCTAGGGTATGATGAATAAGTGTCTGGGAATGCTTTATATGAATTTATAACTATTAAACAACCAAACCTAATCAATAAACTAAATCTGAAAATTTATTCCAAACCATCATTAAATAAAACCCCGAACTGAAATAAAAGGTTCTACGTAAATTCCAAGAGGGAAAAAACTCAAAATTAGTATAAAAAATAACTCAATTACTGTGACATGGAAAGGATCCATCATCCCCATGTTTTCTCTATAACACCACACCAAGAATAGAAGATAACAACCAGAACAAGTTTTTAGAAATTCTTTACACAAACTTGTGAAAAGAAATTACCAAGTACAATTACATCCAAAGCTGTAAGTAGGGTGTCAGCCTAAGCATAGTTTGATTCAACCCAAATAGATTCCATGAGATTAAAAAATTAATGCAAAAATATTTCATGTTTTATAAATAAGAAATGTTAGTAATAATTTTTAACAGGATGCAGTTACAAATGAAATTATTTTTTAAAGGAGAATCCTTTCAAAACAAAAACATTTAATGAAAATGTACATGTTACTGAGTTTTAAATCCAAAAACACTATATTCATAGTGTGAATAGAAAATAATAATTGATCACTAGACACGGGAACACCCTTACGAACTAGCTAGTTGTGGTCCCCGGGTACCTCATATCTTAGTGGAATGTAACCATAAAAAATATTTTTTCATGTGGAAAAACCACTAGTAGGGAACAATACACATAAAATAGTGGTCCAAGACATAATAACATTAGTTTAGATTGTGTATTCATCATCAAACTTGCTACATTAAACAAGGATGAAACCACTCTAGATCACTAGAATACTAGTATATGTCTGCCCACCTATTTTCCTGGGATTCCCCCTTTGTGATTGACCAAGTTCCACATCTTATAAAATACCATTTTCAAATGAAAATTCAATTTCCAAATCACACACACACAAAAATTCCCAAAAACATGTCACACATTCCCAATTTTCATTCTAATTCATTTTAACATCATGCTCACACCAAAACATCATGCAATATTTTTCATTTCTCTTTAACAAAACAATTATTCTTTTATGCAATTTTACAAAATATTTCCAAGATGTACACATCACATATCATCCATTTCCAAAAAAAATTGAATATTTATATAATACACTACAACCAAAATATTTTTCCAACAAGATTTCACCTCTATTATAAATCAATGAACTATATAAAATATTCCTAAAACAATTCCATGAAGTATAAACAAACATTGCACAAAAAATACGTAAAAACATTCTTTCAAAAACCATATTCATGAAAACATCACACCAATTTCTTATCCCTAACATCATTTAATAAAAACATTTAATGAGCCATAAATCAACCCGTATCAATACCACAAAAGTGAAAAATAAAAAGCATGCCTTTTAAAGCAAAAAATGATACTTTAAAACAAAACTCTTAACCAATTATTCCAAAAATAGTTTTTTCACCACACACAACATATTAGGAACATAATAAATAAATAAATCAATGAAACTAATAAATAAAATCTTACACATGTAATAACCTAACAAAGATGTCAAATACCCTAAATCATTGTGTAAAACTTCAACGGCTCCACTTCCTCACCATAGGGGAGTAAAAACGAACCTAAAAGCACAAGATTTGACCAAAAAACTCAAAACCAAACCCTATATATGAAGACATAGTTTTTGGACATTTTTAACATTGATAATGAGGGGATAACCACTAAATAAATGGAAGTAACAGGAGAAGAATTCACTTATTTGAGAAACATTAATTAAATCACCCCAAATACACTAATAGTTAAATCTCCAATTAGCCACAATTAAAAGCGATGTTCAAATAAGGATGAAGAGTTTGGGTGAGGACTAAAATGCTAGAAAATATTAAAAAATGAATGATTAATGGAAAAAACAAATTACCTTTTCAAATATGGATGATTTGTGAAACCATGAGTAAATTCTCCCTAATCTATGATGCAAATGAGATCCAAAGTTGGAAAATGGAACATGGGGGTCCGTTGGGGTTTTGTGGGCTCTAGTGAGAGGTGGAATGACAAAAAATGATAAAAAATTAATGATATATAAATGAAATAAGTTATTTCTTTATCTTTTGAAATGGGCTCATGTGTTGGCCCAATACCTGGATAAATCACACAAATCTACCATGATTATGAGTTCCTAAGTGGTCCAAATAGATATGGTGGTTTTAATTGGTCAAGGTAAGCCAATTGGTAAGCAGAATGAAAAAAATTATTAAAAAACAATGATTCATAAAAGAAATAATATTGTTTTTAAATATGGAAATGGGATCACGGTTAGGACCAAATTTTGAGAAAACCACCATTTTCTCCAAAAATTCATTGCAAACCCCTAAAAACAAAGAATGAATATAAAGTACATGAAAATACCTTTAAAAAACATAGATGAGATAGTGAAATTCAATTAAATAATCATAGTTTTATACATGATCTCTAACAACTAGTAACCATCGGGCATGATCTATATGTGAAGATGACCACTTAGTAGCTGCGAGAATGCTCAAATAAACTAGATTGGATTACCACTCTTATATAAAATGATAAAATTATGGTGTAATAGTGTATGTACATACAAAATCTCACATAATTTTTTTATTCATACAATTTTTTGTTAATAATATATTGTTTTCTACTTGCCTTTTGTGGCAGCAGTAGGGTTAGTCCCTCGATATACTACACACACTAATGATTTATGGGTTATTCCTCTCTATGATGATCTATTTGTAAGATATTCTAGTGCTATGTTTCCACCCACTCACATTTTTTACCCATTTTTTCACTATGTATGCGCTATTTTTTCATATTATCCCTTGTATAAAGACTCACCCATTTGGAAGAGGTCTCCTCCTATAATGTGGTTGATCAAGTTATCCCACAAAACATGTGTGTTTTGAAAAAAATTTTGTGTAACAATTATAAAAATATAAATGTGTAAATTCCATCATATAAAAAAATTCAAAACTAAAATTAATTCTTCTATAATTCAACATCATGATAATATATATACTTTCCATGGACCTCATAAATAAAACACCTTAGAAAATAATTGAATTTTTCATGGAAATATTCTAATCATATTATTTATCTTATTGTACACAATGCATCATTATTTATACACTTATTTGGAATAAAACTACAAAACATTAATCATTACACTTATCAAGATATTACTTATAAAAAAATATCAAAAAAATCATGGAAATCGTTCTTCTTATTATCCTTTCAAAAAAAACTTATTGAATTCTTCACTTCTCCTCATAAAATAATAATTAATATTTTCATGGTATAAAATAAGTTTCTCATGTAAATAGATATTTTTAATGTATTATTTTCATAAAAACATAAAAAAAACGTTGATATTTTATACTATAACAACCTCTAACCGTCGTCCAGGATCAAGTGTTAAAATAATATATATTATAGTTACCACCTTAAACGTGTGGATGGTGACCCAGTTATTAATTAAATTTCAAAAATAAATATTGGATAATTTATATTCTTAGGGAACATTTAGTTTAATTGTTTTAGATAATTGAGAAAAAATCATACAATAGTAATACCCATGTCTATAATTGAATATTTTTCCCTCTTAACCTATCATTTCTTGTCTCACAATAAGTAATAATCATCTTATATATATAATCATTAAAAAAATAAATCATTCAAAATAATTAATGATTGAATGGGGAAAAGTAAACAAGATATGGGTGAGCTGAAATTCTTATTAATAAAAAATAAAATAATAATCAATTCAATATCATAAATGGTCATAAGAAGTTCATAAGTGCATGACGAAATAATAAATGTGCATGAGAAAATATTTAAAGGACTAAACACAATAATACCTAATTATTTGCTAATTAAATATAGAATAAGGCTTTGGAAATAGAAATATTAATAATAATAAATAATCTTTAATCATGTGATATCAATCTGGATTAAAGGAAACACCATAAACTCCTGAAAATCAGAGATAAAATGTGTTCGTATATTTGAACATTATCGACATATAACCCTTAAAGAAACCTTATGATTGGAATAACCATACATACAACATCCAATATAATTATTTGGAATACATAATAATTACATAATTTATTTAACCACTTAATGGGTTCACCCATCATATAATCTATATCGGTCTCACCTCGACCTATCTATGTGCACCCATTGAATTAGCGATATCAAGTTCAGCCAAACATATATGGGTGCACCCATCATATATAATTTTTACGAACAATAAATAATTTAATAATATAGTATAATTCATCATAAAACTCATAAAAACATTTTTTATTTTGAAAACGTGATTAACCCATAGAAATGAAATTTGTTCCTAAACAATCTATTTGAAACACGATTAACACATTGGAAAAATTAGGTTCCATAACAATCTCTTAGAATCATGATTAACATTTTGAAAATAAACTGAAATCAAATTAATATATTTAAAACATTATTAAACTATTTAAAAGATATTGGTTCCCAAAAAATTTCTTTGAAACGTGATTAACCTATGGAAAATAAATATGTCTTATTACAATGTATTAGAAACATGATTAACCAGTGGCAAAGAAACGTCTCCCATAACAATATTTGAAACATGATTAACTCCTCGAAAATAAATGGTTTCTATAGAAATACCTTTTAAACTATCAAAATTCATATATATAAATAAACAATATTTCATCATTAATCATTATTCCCATTTTCTCATAAGTATCAAAATATAACTATAAATATTTTTTAGGAAAATAACCATTTCATTTTAAAAATTACTTGAGAAAATAAAATTTGAAAAACTATTTTGAAAATAATTTTATTTGAAACAACTTAGGAAAAAATGAAGTAAAAATAAAGGAAAATAATAGACATGAATTATGTAAAATATGTTCTTGACCTAAGTGTTAAAAAAAATTCATTTTAAATTTTTTTTAAAAAGGGTGAAAAAAGTGAACCATTTGGAAAATGTCAAACATTTTACTTTTAAAAACTTTTAAATGTATTTTATGATTTTCAAAAATGTATTTAATGATAGATTTTTATTTTTAGAAGAATGTTTTTGAAAATATTTTATAAAAGATGGATATTTAAGGGAAAGATACACGATCGGACATAAAATAAAATATTGGTATCACTAACAAATGAATTTCCATATATTTATTTAGTTAATAATGGATAAAATGAAAATAAATCATTTTAATAAAAATTAATAACCACTGGAAGAGAAAAATATGTGGTTCAACAAAATAAGATCATTTGATTTATTCTAAAGGGAAATTGAACATAAACAATCTCCAAAGGAAGAATATTGTAATATAAATTCTTTTCCACTTTGGTAACTCTTGGATCAAAAGACCTATGAGAGTATAAAATCACATGATGTATTAAATTCCATGAATATAGGGTTTTTATTTATATAACATGTTCTTGGTAATTATATACACCTCAAAAATGAATATAGGGTCATATCATAAAATTGCATCTTAATGAAATATAATTTCATATGAATAGCCCTTACTGAAATAATTACATTTAATTTCAGTATAAAACAATTAATAATTTATTTATAGAAAATAAAAATACACATAAAACAATTATAAATACCAAATAATGTATTGAAAATTAATTACACACAAAATCATATAATATCAAATAAAATTAAGAAGTAATATAATCCAATGAAAAAACATTGTGCTATGAAATTCTTTACAACTTCGTAACATTCAAGTAAAGTACCCATAGATGAAAAAAAAATCTTATTGAAACATAAAAATACATGGTTTTTTAAAATTTAATAATATTACATTTAATATAAAAATTATATTCACCAATGAATATAAATAAATGCGGAATATGGAATACGTCTCAGATAAATAAAAAGTGAGACTATCAAACCCATAACTCAATCCCCGACATTCATTTTATATCCTTTATATCATATATAATAAGCTTAAATAAATAATTTTAATTACTAATAATCATTTAATTTTTAATAACTTATAATTAATTCATTTATTTTATTTATTTTTAATGGAATATTTAAATACTTAAACATTTAAGTCCAAATCGAGAGTTTTGAGGATGTTTGGTTCATTGTTTCAAAACATATTTATTTTGTTGATTGCGGTAAAATATTACATTATTTAAACATTTTAATAATATAAACATATTATAATATTTATTCATATATTATACTCATAAATCTGATAATGAAAACAGTTACTAAAAATGAACTATGTTTTATTCAGGGAGACGGTTGGTCATTGTAACGTATGAGTTACTTTTCAATTTTTCAATGATCGGCTTGGAAAAAATATATTTATTGTTTTAAATTTAAATAATTATAATATTACCAAAAATACAAAATTATTTCATTAAATATATATATATATATATATCATCCTTGTGATGTGGTGATGAAAAAAATCATCACATCACTTTGCGATAGCGGTAGTCCACACGCACACAAACGAGGCTATCATTTTTCAATGTAAAAAAGAAAATGAGATATTATATTTTTATAATTATAAATATGTTCATTATTATCATTATTATTTCATTTATATCATATATATTAATTAACTATATCCTTATTACATTCGATGTAATGTGTTAGTGAAAAATGAATCACATCTCTTCACAAGGTGGTACTCCACCGTAATCAAGAGAAACAAAATCATATACCCTATTAAATAGAGAATAATGTGGTGTATTTAAAGATTAATTATGTTGAAAATATAATATATAAAATCTAAATACATCATTAAAACACACTATGAGAGAAGAGGAAGGAAAATGAATGACATTGGTTCGTGAGGCCTTAGTCCATCATACACATAAATTTTTATTTCTTATCCCATTTGATAGAATATGAAATGGATTTAGGTTATGAAACTAATATAATAACATATAAGTATATATGAGAAAACTGTTTTTTCATATTATCATATTTTAAAAAAATTATAATGTGGTGGAAGAAGAAAAAAAAACAGATAGTTAATAAATTTACCTCTTCTTGGACCACCTCCTTAGGATTATAGCTAATGTATTCCTAGAATGACATTATGAATAAAATATAGATTACATAATTTTTTAAGTGTAATTGTGATGTTATTGGGGTAGTTTGTAGATGATTAAAAATTGTTTTAAGGTGTGAAGATGATAATAGAGGTGAGGGGTGGCCTTTTATAAATGAGGTTAGTGGAACAATTGTGATTTAATAAATCAAAACGGTGTAAACACATTTTTCACTTTCCAAAAGGATCCAAAATATACCATTAATAATACGTAAACATTATAAGTTATAAATAATTCTCCAAAATAGATTGTAAACAAGTTTTTAAATCATTTTTACCCTTTTATTTTTTATTTTAACCCCCTAGTAAATTCTTTTCAACTATAACCATAGTAATTAATTTTTATAATTTTCATTATTAATTATGGTAGAAAATTATGTTGACCATATTAGATAATATAAATAATTATTATTCAAATTATTTAATCAATTTTACCAAATTTAATTCACAAATTTTGAAAATTTGAATTAAAAAAAACCTGCTGAAAAGATGAAAATGTAGGTTTTCAAGAAGTGAATTTTTCGGGAAACAAATGATTTTATATTAACTATATGACTAATAAGAATCATTTTATTAATGTATATTAATATTTTTAGACATATATCATATATGTTTCATTAAAATAATTACTAATTAGTTGTTTTTAATTAATTATAATGTTTAAAAATTGTTCACATTGAAATAGTTTTATGAACATTCTTATTTTTATACCCAAAAGAAAAATTATACTAAAAGACAATATGAAGCTAATTAAAAATTAATTAAGTGAATTCAATGAAAATATATTTTAATGTAAATCATATGAATACATAAAATGACTTTTAAAATTCGCATTTTATTTAATATAAACGTATTTTTTCTAAAAATCGTGTATTTTTTATTTGCCATCGAAAAATGAATATTTTAGAAAAAGTGCCAAATTTTCATCCAAATTAAATGTTGATATTTTGAATTCAAAAATTATATTAATTTTAACTATTAAAGTTTCTAAATTTACTAGAACATACCTATAAGAGTTTATCAAGAAAATAAATCCATATCATTTTTGAAGAATACATATTTTTCAAGAAAAAAAATTACATTAATAAAACTTTATTGGTTATTTACTTAAATTTATAAAAAAAATATATTTATTAGAAAATATATATTTATATATATAATAAATGAGTAAATATTATTCATACCTTAAAATACAACATTTTGGTTTTTAATGGTTTTATATGTTTTTGGTCATTTAACCCTAGTGTTGTGTGTCAAATATGTTACGAGAAATTGTTTTATTTTTAAAAATATCGATGTGTTACTTCATCCCTACCATAATAAATTGGTACCACACAATTTTAAATAAATATTAATAATAAAATTTTAGATATTTGAATAGATTTTTTTCTAAACTCACATCATAAAAATGGTTAATAAAACATCCTCTTTATAAAAGAGAAATGGGATAATGATGGTCATTAGGAATAAAACATATAGTATTCTAAATAGGAGGAAATATGAGGTAATTGATGACGTGGATGAGGAAGAAAATTTTAACATCAAAATAATTACATATAGTGACAAATATAATTGGTCACAAACAGTGAATGATCAATATAATTTTAACAACCAAAAAAACATAAATCCTAGAGATGGGAAAAGGGTTATTGATATCATCAGAAGTGATGGTCGTGGCATAACATTTTGTGTCAAGCTACCTTTCATTGGATTGAGTAATTACTTACCATATACAGTAAGGTAAAAATTAAATATACATACTTGATAAGTAGAAATTGATTCCTTTATTCAATTTCAACCATAGTCTCATATTTTTCTCCAACTATAAGTATTCATGATAAATTTTTCCCGAATAAATCCCCAAAACCATGTTTTAGAGAACAAATAACAATTAAAGGGATAAAGAATATATTCTAAATATCTTTAAATTTAATCAAAACCAAAATGGGTAGAACATGGAAAGATAATTCCCAAAATGTGTAATCCCTCCTATTCTGAAATAATACAATAATCTACAAAATGAAATAGAAATACCTAAATTTAAAACAAAATAAATCCCTAAATTAATAAACATATATCCCATATAAACTCAATAACAAAAATATTAAATATTTTTTTTGACTCAAATATTTTCTCATACCATTCATCAAAAAAGAACAAATATATTGTGATATCTTTTTGAAATTACATTAACAACTTAGTCAGAAAATCACTTTTCAATATCATTGTTATCTATATGATAAAACATACGTTCCCATAATTACCTCAATGTCTATGAAAATATAATACCTAAATCATAACAATACCTTAAAACATATGTCTTACAAATGTAATGTGATTCTTTACATTGAACCGATGCATTACATATACTTCATCCCAATATTATGTCTCGTAAAAATTCCTTAACAATTTTTCATCTAAACACTTAAAACATAAAAAGGAGTGTCTAAGAATTTGAAATTATGATTATCCTTAATCGTTTTGAACATTCATTTTATCCATATCGATGAATATAACCTCACATTAAAACTTCCTAATTTCTAATTTTTTATAGACCTTTCCTCGGATACCAACTACAAATAACCCAAACTCAAAATCCTAGATCCTATCATAAAATCATAAACATTAAATTTATGACTTCAAAATTGATGAAGGTGACCTAATTTTATCCATATAAAACATTTAATATAAAATGGGAATTTTAGATCTCTTATATTCTCAAGTAACTTTTGGTTTTATACTTTTATAGAATTTGGAAATAATTTTACATAAATAATACCCATGTTTATAAATTAACATTTCTCCCACATAACCTATATTTTCATATTTGAAATTTTGTCATCATCATAAATATAAAATCCTTCTAAACATATTTCATTTAATATGATTCTTGATAAACTAGGTAAAAGTAAACATAATAAGGGTAATATCAAAAACTAAATAAGGATAAACATATGTATTAATACTTTAATGTCATCAATGATAATAATAACTAAATAAGGGTATATAAACATAATCAGAGTCCATGAGATAATCATAAAAGAATGCATACACTTCAAAACCTAAATCATCCATCATACAATATAGAATAAGCATTTAACAGATTAAAGATTCATATGAATCAATAATCATGAGCCATGTGAATAGTGATTAAACAAAACGTTTTAAAGCCATTTAATGTTTAGATAAAATGTGTTAGTATCCTGAAACATTGTTATCATATAACCCTTACTAAAACCTTACAATAAGAATAATCATACACACATCCTATAATATAATTCACCATATAATTTAATTCTTATCTAATTCATTGGACCGATTTCTAGGAACACCCATCGTATAAGATATATTGAACTCACCCAACACTATTTGGAGGAACCCATAGTATATAATTTATAATAACAAAAAATTAGGTTCATGGGACTTACACATAATCATAAAACCAACAAAAACAACATTTATTACTTTCATAACTTGATTAACCATTTGAAAATAAATGGGTTTAATAAAAATCCCTTTGAAACATGATTAAACCATTGAAAAAATTGTTTTTCATTAATATGAATGTGAATCATGAATAACCTATTAAAAATAAAATGGTATATTAAAACCATATTTGAATCATGATTAACCCATCTAAAAGAAATAGATTACACATCAATCTCTCTGAAAAATTATTAACCCATGGAAAAGAAATGAGATTCATAAAAATCTCTTAAAAACGTGATAAACCAATGGAAAATAAATTATTTTCACAAAGATATATTTCAATCATGATTAATCTTTAAAAAGAAATGTGTTTCATAAAAATGTCATTGAAATAGGATTAACCCCTAGAAAAGAAGCAAGTTCCATAAAAATCACACTGAAAAAATAATAATCCATCCAAAGAAAGAATTTTTATGACATCATTACATAATATCACCATTATATCATATGTAAAAAAGTTTTGTTGAATTGGATGGATTTAAATACAATTAAAATAAAATTAATAATATTGTTTTGGGAAATAAAATTTTCATTATTTAAATTAGTTTTAGAAAATAAAAAATAAAACAATATTTTTTAAATCCTTTTCATTGAAAAAAAAACCATGCAAACATATTGAAGAAACCTCAATGAAAGTAATGTATGTGATAGTGGGAAATCAATTCATATCAATAATAATAAAAATCCTAATTTTTAAAAGACTGGGAAGAAGGTAGTGAAGATTAACCCAATTGGAAAGCATTAAGAAAAATCATTTTAAGACATTTTGAAAGAAGTTAAATGATCATGTAGATTGGATTTCGGTAAAATTTTATTTTTAGAAAATAATATTTTTAAAATATTTTAAAAAACATAAAAATGGAAGACAAATATAACTGATCTAAAAGAAAGTACAAGATCAATATCACTTAAGAATTACTTTCTTAGTATATATTTAATTTTTAAATGATGAAATGAAAATAAAACATGGTAAAAACATTTATAACAAATGGATAAGAAATATATATGGATGAAGAAAATAAAATCATATTATTTACTCTAAATGAACGTTGAACATAAACAATCTTGAAAAGAAATATATTGTTACATAAAGCCTTTTCCACTTTAAAAACTCTTCAGTTGTAAACACCATGAATGAATAAAATAAAATGATGCATTAAATATAATGAAAGTTAAAGATTTATTTATATAAAATATCAATGTGAATAATTTATACCTCATAAATGAATATAGGATTATATCATAAATGTGTTTATCAAATAAATATAATTTTAGAGTAATAACCCTTTCAAAAATAATAACCTTGAATTTGAGAATTAAACAATGAATTGATTATGTGTATCAAATGTAAATACAAATATAATTATTTTATATACAATATAATATATTAAAAATTAATTACACACAAAATCATATAATATTAAATACAATTAACAATTAATATAACACAATTAAAAGAAATTGACATATGTAATTATTTACCACTTTTTAACTTGAAATTAAAATTTCATTTAAAAATAATTAAAATTGAAACATAAATATATAAGATGAATAAAATATTAAATTTATTACATGTAAATTTTATATTATACAAACCAAAAAATATATATTATGGGTAAATATTTCGTAAGTCTCATAGAAATTAAATTTGACATGAGAAAACCCTTACCTCGAGCCTAGAATGTCCTTTTATATCCATTAAATCATATATAATAATATAAAATGAATTATTTTATTTAATTATAACTTATTCTATATTTAATACCAAATAAGTTTCTCATTTATTTTAGTTCTTTTTAACAACATATTCCATTACAGTAATAACCTGCCTTCTTTAAGATGTTGGAAGGGATATGAAGATGATGAGACCACCTTTCCTCAAGATGTAGGAGAGATAATGACCACTAAGAACCAACTCCAATAGGCCCCTGGGAGGTTACAAGCACCAAGGGTGTCAAAATCTCACAAAAATGGGAGTCATTTCCCTTTTTATAGTAACTAAGACCAGTAGATAAGATTCTTCAACCTCATAAAACTCTCAGATAGATATATATAAAGAAAAAAGTACATCCCACATGCATGTTCAAAGTAAAACATTTGGAAATTGAAATAAAATTCCCATGTAACTGACAAAATAAAACTAAGTATTGACACAACAACAGTCCCCAATTTTTGAGCTTGTATGGTCAATCATGATTTGTGTTATCTCCTTAGAAACCTAAAAACCATTTTATATATGTAGGGTGAGTACACATGTACAATCAATATGGGAAAGAAAATGTCACCTATGCACAGGTGGGATAAGCATACTAATTCCCCTGTGAGAAAATAACAAAATCTCAAAAGAACATTACAATTTATAATATCCACCCAACCTCACTAAATAATATTCATCAAATAATTCAATAAAAGTAATGTAAATTAGTAAGAAAATAAAATTTTGGGTACCTTGCACCACGTCCCATTGGACAAATTCTCACCCCTACTAGAGAACATCATGACACTACCACACTCTTCCACAAGCCCCACTGCCACAACCCACCCACACACACCTAGGCCGCCACTATGTCACATTCTTCCTAAAGACACATTTCAACAACCACCACACAACATGCCCGAAAAAACCTAGGCCATATCATGAAGACCCTAGGGAGACAAAAAACCACTCGCACAACCAATACTATAAATATGGTATTAAACCTCAAGCCATTACAGCTAGCCCAAATAGTCTTGGGTGAGAAATTCCTAGAATAGGTAGTAAGGTAAATTCAGTAACCCTACATCCATCCTCCAACCAGGATGTTAGGAATGACCCCCCCCCCCAATAATATTGTGGTCGGTCGATACATAGTTCTCAACATGGTGGTGTGCATATATAAAACATAACAAACTACAAGATTATACATATAGGTGAAAAAAAACCCATACAATGACATTCCAAACATACAACCATACCACTGAAACCCACCATTACTGCTACCCCTATATTCATGTACCACTACGAATGATGGTCACTTGAACTCCACTTCACTTCAATTCCAAACTCGAAAAATAACTACACCCAAAAAATTTAACAAGTTATCATGGTAAATTATCAATTTATTTATTTATTTTTAATATAACTACCCAGTAAAGTACCAAACATTAAAAAATTTATAAGGTGAATCAACAATACAGACAACTATCAAGTCATAAAATGATAAAAACTACCAAAAACCTTCTTTAAATTCATCCTTCCAAATTCATCATCTTATAACCAAACCTAGAAGCCCCACTACACAATAGCACCACACCTTGAACACCCATTTCATGAAATTATGACACAACCCAATCTTGCAGCCCCACTGCCCAACCACTACCCAGATACAGTCCCACTGTATAAAATGTACTTAAATTCAACAATAAATCAAACTCTCAACCTGCGATACCATCACGCCATGTGTACTGCCCCATACACACAATCAATTGTCCATCTACAACACCACACTACCAACATAGATGCATGGATGAAAAAAACCACACACAACACACATACACACTAATAAGTAAAAGTCTATTAAGATTTAGAACTATTTATAATTTAATTCCACTTGGTAAAATAGGGGTGATCGAAGAATAGATTCGATCCTGGGGAATCCATTTATTTATTCGAATATATATGATAAACCAAATTACAATAATTGTAGTAGTGATACACAAATAATACTAGTATGAAAATTTAGACCACCAATGACCATGATTTTCAGAAGAATAGAACCCACATGATTCACGACATGGATCAAGGATAACTTAAAAAAGAGATCACTATCATTTTCCATCAACCCCAATTAGTTTATACCTTTTTATTATCTTCATTAACCTTTCTTCATATGCATTCAAAAATAGAAAAGAGTACACTGACCCTACATGATACATAATTAAAAGAGAGATATAGGAAATCCTTACATGGACCACAGGTGACATATAATTCTTCCTTACACCCAAATAGGGTGTGCGCAAGTAGCAAGAAAAATCAAAGTAAATTAGATTGATGGATACAAATAAACATGTGAATCCATAGGAAGGGATGTCTCTAGGGGAACCAAGTAAAATTAAAACACACAAGGAAGATACGATCTCATCTTAGAAAATCCAGTTCAAATATCAATAGAATGGGAAAAGGTTTCAAGGCCCATTAATGATGGATCGTGGCCATGACCATGCTGTTCAAATATTTCAAATTCCACAGTGCATTAGGATATTAAAGATACTATTACTATCATTTTATGAACCATTAGAAACTCCAAACAATGATTTAATCACGATTTACATGAAATAAAACGTAAGAGGGTTGAAACTGGAAAAACAGGGGAAAACATGAAATGAGTAACTAATGGGTGTATCATTGAAAACAGTACACTGAAAACGATCCACCGATAGTGAGTAACTGATTTGAGCTACCAATGAAAATATATCCACTAACACAACCATCCGATTCTTAACTCACTGACACCCTGACTCTTAGATGCCCTAACTCACCAACACCTCGACCTACTAATTCTATTACCTATTGATGCCTCGACCTACTAATTCCCTCGACCTACCAATTATCTGACCTACCAATGCCTTCGACAAACAAAAACCCCAACCTACTGCCTCCATCAACCTACCTATGCCCTTGACATTCTAACTCCTCAACCAACCAATTTCCTAATTTACCGATGACTCATCCTAACAATGTCCTCATCCTAGAGATGCATTCAAACTGAAAAAACCCGACACCTACTTATTACTAAACCATATGATTCCATAACATACTGATGCCTTTGACCTACTGATTCCCTCGACCTACCGACACCCTGTCCTACTGACACCTTCAACCTACCAAATACCTCACCGACCAACACCTTCGACCTACAAATGCCCTCAACCTACAAAAACCTCAACTTACTGGTTCTTAGACCTACCAATGTCTTAGTCTTACGGATTCCCTCAACCTACCAACACAATGACTTATTGATTCTATTTATCTATCTATTCCTTGATCTGAAAATGGAACAATTGTAAATTTGGAAAACTCTTGAAATAGGAAACTGTTGCCTCCCAGAATACACCAAACATTGGATTTTAACAGTTAATTGACCACAGATGTCCAAGATATTACATCACATACCTCTCAAACTATTCTCACCCTCGAGAATTCAAAATCAAACCCAGAAGAAAGGGATATCGGAACAAATACCCAGTAAGATATCTCTCATGGATAAACCACCTCCTTAGAGTAAAACATCAACTTCCATGAACATATCCTCTAAGATTTTCCAACACAAATAGCTACAAGATGTACCAAACATGAACCAAAATTCACACTTCCCAAACATATGATTCAAGTAATTATTTCCCCCATATCAAGATACTATTATTTTTGGGAGACACTGACTCACCCACATAAGGTTAATCGCATATGTATTAATGTATATTGATTCTCGATCAGGTCCCCCCTCCTCATACTTCAAAACTTTATCATTCATCATATATCAAGTAAAACAATGTCATTGAAAAAAATATTGAAGAATTAAATAAGGAAGAAAATCACATGATAAAAATACAAAATAACACCCGGCATTGATAACGCATCTACATATCTCACTCCCAATTACTCTCCTCCAAGCCACCATGCCTCAAAAACAAGAAAACCAATGGAATGGTTCATCCATGAATCAAATTTTCTCGATGATCCTGGATCTCTACTGGTCAGTCCATTAACGTTTTGTCATCCTCGATATCCAAATATCGCCAATTAATGACATGGGAGTCGTCATGAAGAAACTGACGAAGCTAGGAGATATGAAAGACATCGTGGACCCTCTCCAACTACAGTGGCAATGCCAGCTGATATTCCACCTCTCCAACTCATACAAATTCCTCAAAGGGTCTGATGAACATGGGAGAATTATTATTCCCACTATCATACTTCCACATCACTAATTGACTATAACCAGTCAAGTATACGTGGTACCCAACCTCAAACTCTAATGGCCTTATTCTATGATCAGAATTATACGTTTTCTTGTAATGATCTTTCTTTATCCTCTCACAGAAATATTCCACCTTCTCTGTTGTACTATTCACCTTGTCTAGACCAAGAAAAGATACCTCCCCAAATTTTATCTAGCACGACAGTGAACGACATGGTCTCCCATATAGAGCTTCAATGGAGCTGTACAAATGGAATATTGATATCTATTATTATAAGAAAAACATAACATGGGAAAATTTCATACACAAGACCAATTCATGTCCAGTAAACATGACCCAACATGTCTTCCAATTTCTGGATGATCTACCCTTTGTTTCCATCCCTCTGAGGGTGTAAATCAATACTGAAGCATAAATGGGTGCCAAAGGCATGCTGCAATCCCCTCCAAACTCGTGGTGTAAAACATATATCCTGATATGAGATGATCTATCGTGGAACTCCATTCATCCACAACACCACATCCACATACCTCCATGATAATAAATTCCCTACACATAACTCCTTGATCACCGAGAAGTGAAATTATTTCCTCAACTGATCCACTAATTCAATAATAGAATTGTATCCTCTCTTGGCCCTCAGTAATCTTGTGATGAAATCCATCGAGATTTCATCTCACTTACACTAAGGGATGACAAGGGGATACAATAGACCACTGGGAACACGACACGATGTCTTCACTTATTTTCACACCAAGCACTTTTCCACAAATTTCACCACTTCCTGCTTCATCCTCTTCCACCAGAACTATTTTCTCAATCCATAGTACATCATGAAAACTCTTGGGTTTACCACTAGGTGTGAGCTATGAATCTCACAATGAAATTCTTCATGCATTGCCGCTGGAATGAAAATCGTATCATGGAACACCATTTGATTCTGACCATCCTCAGAACATTCCTCCAGCACATCACCTTGTTCATTGCTATCATGCATCACCATTGCCTCTGAGTCTCCCCAGTAAGACTCCTCCACCTTCTGTCTTAGAGATGACAATACTATTATCTGAAATTGATGGCTTCAACCACTATCTATTTGTTCATCTATGTGAAAATAATCCAACTCCTCCATCACCCTTTATGCAACTATAGATTCCCAAAAAACTACCTTCTATGAATTTCTTCCCAAATCATCGACCAAGATTTTCCACTCTCCTAAAGTGTAGGAGATCTTAAAATTGTAATCCTAGAGAAACAATATCCACCTCCACTGCTGCAGGTCCATGTATCAGTGGGAAAAGATGTACCTCAATTTATTATGATATTTTAATACCACAAAGCACTCCCCAATGAGGTAACGTCCCGAAAAAATTAGTGTGAATAGGGCCAATACTGGTTCTCGGTCATGGGTGGAATAGTTACATCCATGGGGGAATAATTGCCTATACCTAGATGAGATCACTCATCATTGTTGCATCAGCACACACCCCATGACTAGATGAAAATCATCAAAAAAAAATCTTGAACATCACCCCTCCCTTTGGAATCCTGGGAAATGAAGCATTGACCAACATTCCCTTTAGATATTCAAATTTTTTCTATCACTACTCTCCCCACCCAAAATCTTGTACTGTTCTCTTCAGATCCATCAATGGAGCTGCTACCCGATAGAAATCAATTATGAATCTCTAGTACTATCCTACCAGACAAAGAAAACTATGAGCCTCTGCCACATTCATGGGTGATTTATATGTAATTATTTCCTTGACCTTTAATGGGTCCACTACTAAAACATATGGATACACTAAAAGTCTATGTAAGCAGACCTTTCATGTACAAAACAAGCACTTGGACAAATTTCAGTAGAGATGGTTGTGTTGAAGGACCTCTAGGACGGTCCTGAGATGCTCTATCTATTCCTCCTCAAAAATCGAGTTGATTAGGATTTCATTCATGAATATGATGATGAACCAATCCTATAACTCAATAAATATGGATTTTCTAATCCCAATGAACATAGATAGTGTGTTTGTAACACCAAACGACATAACCATGAACTCGAAGTGCCAGTAACTGCACATAAAATAAGACATTGGGAGTTCACCCTCATTTTCCCTTAACTGAGGATACCTAGATTGTATATAAATTATAGAGAAACAATAGGTTACCCTTATCTAGAAGAAAATGTCATCTATTCAGGGGGGTGGGTAAATGTTCTTGACTCTTACCTGATTCAGTCTCCGATAGTATATGTAGAGAATCAAACCGTTGTCTCCCTTCTTAGAAAACAAGACTACAACACCCCATGGTGACACACTATGTTGAATGAAAACCTTGTTCATTAGATCTTCATTATGAATCTGCAACTCCTGCAACTCATAAGGCATCATCGGATAAATAGCCATTGAAATAAGATGAGCATCGAGTTGTAATTGTATCCCTAGCACAATGTCATGTTGAAGGGGTAGAGTCACAAACTACTTGGGGAAATCATATAGAAATAATAAAAAGACTCTGAGAACACACACCATCTCATAATTATTTGATCCCACTATCATCTCAGGTAAAAAATAGAAATGAGACTCTACGTGTTGGCTTCCCATCTGACAACTTCACACACCAACAAAAGCTACACTCTGGCCTTTCACATCTAAAAACAAGAATCTTCTCTGAAAGTAGTTGATAATTTCTCACAAAGAGTGCAACTGTCATGACCCATCCTTGGGTCCCGTGTCGTGAATACCCCAAGCTCACCTTCTAGAGGCCAGGGGCTGGCGACTAGCACCAAAAGTGTAATTCCCGATAACTGGGAAGGTATTTCCTTTATAAAAGTAAACAAAACACCACAGAGTACAAGCGGAAGTAAAACACTAAGTAAAAAAAGGAAGTTCTAAAAAGTGAATGGGAAACAATACAAACACAACTAAAAGTACAGCTACAACTGAATGAAAGTACAATAGAAAAAGACAAATAGCTGGAAGAAAGGAACAAGCTCCTGGGTCTTCCTCCTCGGATCCTACCTGAAGGGTAGGTACAAATAGAGCAGCTCCTGGATCGTCCACCACGGTCCTACCTAAAGGGTAGGTACAGATAGCCTCGACAACAATGTCGACGGTCAACCTCCTCTGAGTGTCGTCTCACCGTGAAGTCCACCTCTGATTACTGACTCGTTGTGTGGTCCACCACCGGGTACCGTCCAATCCTCGAACACTCGGCCTCTGTCAGCGATGCCTGTCATCTGCAACCAATACAACGAGGTTCGGGCATAGCCCCTGCAGGGGTGAGTATACGATACTTAGTAGGGACCCCGATACACTCAAGGTCTCACAAAAACCAACAAGGATAACCACAAAGAAGATCTCAACAGATAACCTCTACATAGGTATATTCCCATACATATTCCTAAGTTATCAAGTAACCCATCTCAATCAAGAGGAAACACAAAGATTATGAAATCAATGGATAACCACTACCCAGGTATATTCCCATACATATACCTAAGTTATCAAGTGACCCATCTCAATCATGTGATAAACACAACGGTCATAGACTCAGCTCAAACCAGGATTTTCATTATCGAAACCGTAACTGATGAAGAGCCCCGTCTTTGGAGTGTACAGTGGTCCTGTCATGACTCCGAGGTACTGCTCACTAACCTAAGACTGCTGAGGTACACTTCCTGTCGAGTACCGTGGGCTAGCCACCCAAACATAGTAGTGCTTCCCGCCGGGGTATGCCACCCAAGCATAGTAGTGCACACACCCGAATAGCCTGTAGAGGTACTCTCCGGACAAGTACCGCGAGTCTGCACCTAAACTCAGTAGTTCTCCATCCTCCAGGGTTATGCACCCAAACAAAGTAGTTCTTCGTCTATTGGGCTAGTCGACTCACTCCCAGTCGATTCGGTCAAGCAGTCTTCAGGCCTCAGCCGGCTACATGGTCTCCGTACTCCACATGCTCGTCTCCGGGAGGGTCCGCTCCACGAGCTAATGGTCGATACTCCATGTACCACAATTTCCCATGAAGAAGTATCTCAAAGGACCGCCTCGTCATAGGGGTCTCAATGCAACAGACGGCCCGTCAATCGGATGCCCGTTCTGTGAGTTATTAGCCTTTTTGTCCCAAGGGCCCGATTGATTTCGTGTGTGAACCAACCCGACCATATCACATCTATACCCCGAAATCTCATAGGGTATACTCATAGGGACCATTCCCCAATGTGATCACCAACGCCGCTGACGGTTCGTCAAATGGAGGTCTGGTCTGAAAGTTATCAGTTTTTTTGTTCTAGGGGCCCGGTTGGATTTCAGGTTCAATCCAACCCAACCACTATCCAACTACGTCCAAACCTCAGGTGAAGTATGCCGAAAGTTCCATCTCATCAAGAGGAATCCAAAAAATTCGAAGGTATGTCAATCGGACGTCCAGAGCTCAAGCTATAAGCGTTTCTGTTCCGAGGGCCCGGTTGGTTTAATGATCGAACCAACTCGGTTGTACTTCAAGTGGCACCGGTTAACCAAACTGGTCACACCATCGCGATCCATATGAAAAAACACACGAGATGGACTACCCATTTGTCCAAAACGGATAGCCGGTGAAAAAGTTGCATTTCACCGCAACACGTGCAAATTGGGCCTCGTGGGGCCCGTGCCTCGACCTTGATGTAAATATCCAAAATTGGTTTTGAAACATCTGTCTTAATTCTAGGGACGTAACCTCGCAGACGGTTCGACATTCTGACACCGTATGAGAGAGATATGTCCGATACAAGATCTCATAATAATAATAATATTATTATTTGGTTTTTCGTGGGACCGAGCCACGAACCAGAATTTAGTATTCAACATTAGACTTGAATCGACCATATTGATTTTAGTATTAAATCTTCACTGACGGCATGCCAATCGGACGTCGCACGCCTGAGTTATGGAGGGTTGAAGATTTAATAATATTATTAAATCTATTGTTTTCCAAGCGCTTTGGGTACCCGATCCAAAAACTTAAAAAATATATCCAATACTGGACTCATAAATTCTGTCTCAGAGTCAGGGTCACACTATCGCTGACGGTTCGTGAAACCGAGGTCGCACGGGGAAGATACCGTTGAAAGAGTTTTTTATCAACAAAAGTAATAATAACAATATATTATTATTATTATTATTAATTGATTATTTATTTATAGATCCTTAACTCCACAAAAAAAAAATACACGCCCAAAATTCCTCTTTTGCGCCACTCAATCACCAACGCTTATACTTCTTTTTGTTTCTTTTTGTTTTATTTCTCAAATATCTTTATCTCTCCAAACTCTTATTTTTCACGATTTCTCCCCTGCAACCCTAGCGGCCTGCCCTTTAGTCACGCGCCACCCATACTTTTCATTTATTTGAATTAAAATATCATTATGATATTTTTATCTCTCCAATCATCATTCTCCTTCCATGGTTTTTCACCCCTGTACACGAACAAAGAACCCGTTGTGTCGTCGCCGTCAATCCGCGCACCAACAACAATCTGCGGAGGGTTGTCGGGCCGTGTTTGTTCCGCCCGCGCCCTCCGCATTAGTTGTTATCAATTAACCAATTTTAAATATGGTTTTATAAACAACAAACAATAATCAATTTTATTTAAATAAAATTGAAGCAATCCATTCCATGTTCCCTCAAATAAAATTTAAGCATACCAAAATTCCCAACCTGCAATTAAAACATTTGTGGATCAACATGACAAAAAGTTGATCTGTGTTCTTTGTTTTCTTTTTGAACGAAAGAATCAAGGGAATTAAATTATACATAAATAAAACCCCTACCTTGAAATTGACATCGCACGTCGTCGAGTCGCGGAAGTCGAACGTCGTGGTAGTCGGGTGTCACGGAAGAATGGTGTCGATTCTATCATTATCGAAGGAGGAGTCGTTGATGTAGACGTTGCTCCTCACTAACGGTGTCTTATCCCTTGATGCAGAGGATGTAGAAGAGTTAAAGGCATGAAGCATTCTTCGTCGGGAGAAGATGTTCCTCATTGGATGGTCGGTGTTCTTAGTTTTAAGAGACGAACACCCTTCTCAATTTCACTAGAGCTTCCCCCCAAATCCCAACAAAACAAGTGCAAAAATAATATAATGGCCAAGCCATTATTTTATTCACCCAAGTTATTCAAAATTCAAACAACTTAATTAATTAATTAAATATATAGAATTCATTGATTAACTTGTGTTGGCAACATTAAAGTGGAAGAGAGAGGGAGAGGAAGATTTTCCTCAATTAATTACAAGGGAAGTTAAAGAGGGGTTTCAAGGTGTTGAGGGAAAGTGAAAAGTTGGGGGCTCATGTGGGCTCCACCAACCATATATATTTTTCCATGGGAAGTTAGGTGGGGTGTGAGCCCCACCTCCAACTTCCTTTTAGAGGGAAAAAATCTTACACTTAAATAAAATTGTTTCACAACAATTTTATTTAATTCTTATTGAAACCCCATATTTTTAACTACCACATACGTCAAAACGCAACTACGGTAAAGGTCCCCTTAAGTGAATATCGGTGCCGCGAGTTCATCGGTGCCCTCGGATTTCAATTATATGCACTGGTTAAAAATATGGAAAAACCTGCTCATTCGTTCACTGAACGTACTCGAGCTAAACTTGGGAAAATGATTCTGGGCACACCGGTCCTCAGAATCAGGCGCCGTCAGAAACTGCGTTCATGTAAAATTCCATTGAAATTAGGGAAAAAGTTCCTTGAAATTTTTGGGTCTTTACATTACTCCCACCTCAGAGCTTTACGTCCCCGTAAAGCTACAACACAAACTAGGGAAACAAAAGTGTTACTGAGCACGCATCTGAGCCTCCTGCTCCCATGTGCTCACCTGGAGGTTTCCATGCTGCCAACAAAAATGCACAAGAGTAATCGAAAGTCCTCATATGACCACTCCTATTGATCCTCAACCTCTCTTGATACCCCACAAAATTCACTCCATCGGCAATGTCTAGCTCCCCATGGTCGATGATATGTTTCGGGTAAAGCACGTATCTCCCCAGTTGAGATACGTGGAAGTCGTCGTGCACCTAGTGCAACTGAGGTGGATGGGTCAAATGGTAAGACACCTTGCCTACCCTACTGAGGACCTAAAAAAGGTCTGCTGAACCTCTTAGATTACTTTCCACCTTGGCCTCATCTCCGTAAACATCGTCGAGGTGAGACCTGTATAAGGTCGTGATCGTCATCCTCGAACTCTAGAGGTCTCCCTTTCCTGATTAGAACTGAAACTCAAAACTCCTGTTGCCACGAGGGTAAGGTTGACCGACTCAAGAGTGATCAGATACACCCTCCTATGCATGATTTTATCTTGTGCTGCCTGGTGTTTCCTTTTCGCTGACCAAGGAAAACTCATCCCAACGTTGTAGGTAAACCACAACCTCTTTGCCTAATACAGTCAATCTGTGTATAAACTATGGATCCAATCCATACCCGAACCAACGTCGTAAGGCCTCGACGCTACCACCAAGAGATTACAACTGAAAATCTCTCCTCGAGGGTCAGACCACACTGTTGGAGTATGTGTGATTATCGAGTCTCTTCACAAGGTATCTCCAGACGCGAGGGTCAAGTCTACGGTTTTAACTGAAAACTCTAGGTCTGGGACAAGATTCATGGAAGGAAAGAATGGTTCATTTCAACGTCTATTACTACGACATCTATTAGTGGACACAGACTGTCCCTAGAATCATTCTTAGATCCATTAGGTCACACTCCTTGACCGCATGCAGCTACTCTATTCCCCTGCCCTCCAGCTCCCTAAGCCTAGCGGGGACTACAAAAGAGGGTGATTGTAACATGTTGAAATGTACACCACCTCATGCTGCTCTCCTAGCTCTACCTCCACGTATATTTCTTCGCAGACTCATCTGGATTTGTTTTAATTCCTCTACTTGAAACATTTTACATGCCCAAGTCTCCGGGACTAGCGCCTATTTCCAGCTTTCCCACTGCTAACCTTTACTGACTACATCCATCCAGTAAAAGAAATCTCAACCACAAAGGTTCTTTCTAGCACCCTAGCATAAGTAGGAATGCATAGAGAAAAGGTGCTGACTCGGATGTCCTTAAAGACACCATGCTCAGAGGTTCGAGATCTATAGCACTGATCGAATCGCATTCATCGAGTACCAGGAATGGTTTGGTATGCCCCGATGAATTCTCAGCTACCGATATGTCATCCTACCGAAGCTTTATAAGCTCTAGAAAACTCTCAGCCGCCTCCTCAAGCTAGTCATCAGCTACCTGTGAGTCGGGCTCGCCTAGGAACTTGATGGTATCTGATGTTGGAACATGTGTATGGTAGTAATCCTACATGTGTCACCTACCGGTACCGCCGGTTGTAACTGCTGACCAACAAGTAGTGCTGTATAGCTGACACACTACTCGGAGGCACTATCTCAGGCATCGGTCCACGTACTGAAGCCTCATCACTATGTGGACCATCCTTATGGTCACTCACTGGAAAACACTAGTATCCAAGTCTAACATCCACTCTACTTGTGTCTCGGATAGGCGGAAAACTCTAGCAATCGCCTCTAGCCAGTCCTCTGCTATCTGGGAATCTGCCTCACCTTGTAACCACAGAGGCTTCTACTGCTGGAACTCGTGCATCGCGCTCTGTCAGCATGCACCTTTTTTTTTAGTATAGCAAGTGGCATCTGATTCCCAACAGGTGGTGGTGGTGCTGGTACACCACCTGAGGGTTCCAATATAGTAAAAAGGGCCCTGCACCAGATCCTCATTGCTTGGGGGACCGTCATCGTGGACTATCTCAGAACTCCAACTGATTGTCTGCGTGGAGACATCCTGAATAGATGCGACACGGTCAAATGATTTATACCTGGTGAGATGACCCGGTTTGAGCTAACATAAAAACTCTTGGAAACACACACGCAATCAGTGTTTTCATGCACAAAGTCAGAAATCAGTATTCAGGGTCCTAGTGTACGGATATGTCGGCCACCGCACCAACACTGGACTCCCTGAACTGAAAACCACACTTAGTACTCTTAACACTATTGCTTTCACAGAAAGAAAATAGTAGAGTCCTATGTTCTGCGGTAGAACCGACTCCTCTGATACCAATTTGTCACGACCCGTCTTCGGGGCCCGTGCCGTGACTACCCCAAGCCCGCCTTCCATAGTCCAGGGGCTGGCGACTAGCACCAAAGGCATAATTCCCAATAACTGGGAAGGCATTGCCTTTATAAAAGTAAACAAAACAACATAGAGTACAAGTGGATGTAAAACACTAAGAAAAAAAGGAAGTGTTGAAAGGTGAATGGGCCAAAATAAAAACCCAATTGAAAGTACAGCTACAACTGAAGGAAAGTACAATAGAAAAAGACAAACAGCTGGAAGAAAGGAAGAAGCTCCTGGGTCGTCCTCCTCGGATCCTACCTGAAGGGTAGGTACAGATAGCGCAGCTCCTGGATCGTCCACCACATTCCTACCTGAAGGGTAGGTATAGATATCCTCCACAACGCTCTCGCCAGTAAACCTCCTCCGAGTGTCGTCTCCTTATCAAGTCCACCTCCAGTAACTGACACGTCGTGTGGTCCACCTTCGAGTAGCGTCCAGTCCTCAAACACTCGGCCTCTGTCAGCGCTGCCCGTCGTTTAAAACCAACACAATGAGGTTCGGGTATATCCCGTGCAGGGGTGAGTATACAATACTCACTAGGGACCCTGAGACCCTCAAGGTATCACTAAAACCAACATGTATAACCACAAAGAATATCTCAACAGATAACCTCTAAATAGGTATATTCCCATATATATACCTAAGTTATCAAGTAACCCATCTCAATCAAGAGGAAACACAAAGGTTATGAAATCAATGGATAACCACTACCCAGGTATACGCCCATACATATACATAAGTTATCAAGTGACCCATCTCAATCATGAGGTAAACACAATGGTCATAGACTCAGCTCAAACCTAGATTTTCATTATCGAAATTGTTACTACTGAAGAGCCCCATCTCTGGAGTGTACAGTGGTCCTGTCACGACTCCTAGGTACTGCTCACTATCCTAAGACTGCTGAGGTACTCCTCCTGTTGAGTACCGCGGGCCAGCCACCCAAACACAGTAGTGCTCTCCGTCGGGTTATGTCACCCAAACACAGTAGTGCACACACACTAAAAGCCTGTAGAGGTACTCTCCGGACGAGTATCGCGGGTCTGAACCTAAACGTAGTAGTGCTCCGTCCGCTATGGGTCTTCACCCAAACAAAGTAGTGCTCCATCCACTGGTCTAGTCGACTCACTCCTAGTCGATTCGGTCAAGCAGTCGTCAGGTCTCATCCCGCTACATAGTCTCCGTACTCCGCACGCTCATCTCTGGGAGGGTCCGCTCCACGAGCTACTGGTCGATACTCTAAGTATCACAAGTCCCACGAAGAAGTATCTCAATGGACCGCCTCGTCATAGGGGTCTCAATGAAACAGACTGCGCGTCAATCGGACGCCCGGTCTGTGAGTTATTTTCCTTTTCGTCCTAGGGGCCCGATTGGTTTCGTGTGTGAACCAACCCGGCCGTATCTCATCTATACCCCGAACTATTATAGGGATACTCATAAGGACCTTTTCTCAACATGATCACCAACGCCGTTGATGGTTCATCAAACAGACATTCGTTCTGAAAGTTATCAGTTTTTCCGTTCCAGGGTCCCGGTTGGATTTCAGGTTCATTCCAACCTGGCCGCTATCCAACTGCGTCCAAACCTCAGGCGAAGTATGCCGAATGTTCCTTCTCATCAAGAGGAATCTAACAAAGTTAACAACACATCAATCAGACGTCTGGGGATCAAGCTATAAGCTTTTTTGCTCCGAGGGCCCGGTTTGTTTCAAGTTCGAACCAACCCGGTCGTACTTCAAGTGACACCGGTTAACCAAACCGGTTACACCATTGTGATCCATATGAAAAAACACATGAGATGGACTACCCATTGGTCCAAAATGGATAGTCGGTGAAAAAGTTGCATTTCACTACAACACACGTGAACCAGGCCTCGTGGGTCCCACGCCTCGACCTTGACTTAAATATCCAAAATTGGTTTTGAAACATCTGTCTTAATTCCAGGGTCTCAACCTCATAGATGGTTCGACAATCTGACACCGTATGAGAGAGATATGTCTGATACAAGATCCCGTAATAATAATATTATTGTTATTATTTTGTGTTTCGTGGGCCTGAGCCATGAACCAGAATTTAGTATTCCACATTAGACTTGAATCGACCGTATTGATGTCAGGATTACATCGCCACTGACGGCATGCCAATCGGACGTCGCACGCCTGATTTATGGCGGGTTGAAGATTTAATAATATTATTAAATCTATTATTTTCTGAGCGCTTCAGGTACCCGATCCAAGAACCCGAAAAATATATCCAATATTGGACACATAAATTCCGTCTTGGATTCAGGGTCACACTACCGCTGACGGTTCGTGAATCTGAGGACTCAGGGGGAAGATACCATCGAAAGAGTGTTTTATCAACAAAAGTAATAATAACAATATTTTATTATTATTATTAATTGATGATTTATTTAGAGATCCATAACTCCACAAAAAAATCCACACCCACAATTCCTCTTTTGAGCCACTCAATTACCAATGCTTATACTTCTTTTTGTTTCTTTTTCTTTTATTTCTCAAATATCTTTATCTCTCCAAAGTCTTATTTTTCAAGATTTCTCCCCTGCAACCCTAGCAGCCAGCCCTTCAATCATTCACTGACCATACTTTTTATTTATTTGAATTAAATTATCATTATGATATTTTTATCTCTCCAATATTCATTCTCCTTCCACAGTTTTTTGCCCCTATACACGAACCAAGAACCCGTTGTGTCATCGTCGTCAATCCACACACCAACAACAATCTGCGGAGGGTTGTCGGGTCGTGTTTGTTCGGACCGCACCCTCCACGTTAGGTGTTATCAATTAACCAATTTTAAACATGATTTTATAAAGAACAAACAAAAATCAATTTTATTTAAATAAAATTGAAGCAAACCATTCCACGTTCCCTCAAATAAAATTGAAGCATACAAAAATTCTCAACCCGCAATTAAAACATTCGCGGATCAACATGAAAACAAGTTGATCTGTGTTATTTTTTTTCTTTTTGAACGAAAGAAACAAGGGAATTAAATTATAAATAAATAGAAACCCTACCTCGAAATTGACGTCGCACGTCGTCGAGTCGCGGAAGTCGAACGTCGCGGTAGTCGGGTGTCGCGGAAGAATGCTGTCGATTCCATCATTGTTGAAGGAGGAGTCGTTGATGTAGATGATGCTCCTCACTAACAGTGTGTTCTCCCTTAAAGCGGAGGAAGAAGAGGAGTTGAAGGCATGAATCATTTTTCACCGGGAGAAGATGTTCCTCATTGGATGGTCGGTGTTCTTAGTTTTAAGAGACGAACACCCTCCTCAATTTCACTATATCTTCCCCCAAAATCCCAACACAACAAGTGCCAAAATAATGTAATGGCCAAGCAATTATTTTATTCACCCAAGTTATTCAAAATTCAAACAACTTAATTAATTACTTAAATAGTTATAATTCATTTATTTACTTGTGTTGGCAACATTAATGTTGAAGAGAGAGGGAGAGGAAGAGTTTCCTCAATTAATTGCAAGGGAAGTTAAAGATGGGTTTCAAGGTGATGAGGGAAAGTGAAAAGTTGGGGGCTCGTGTGGGCTCCACTAACCTTATATATTTGTCTATGGGATGTTAGGTGGGGTGTGAGCCCCACCTCCAACTTTCTTTTAGAGGGAAAAAACTTCCACTAAAATAAAATTGTTTCACAACAATTTTATTTAATTCTTATTGAAACCCCAAATTTTTAACTACCATATACGTCAAAACGAAACTGCGGTAAAGGTCCCCTTAAGCGAATATCAGTGCCGCGAGTTCATCGGTGCCCTCGGATTTCAATTCCATGCACCGGTTAAAAAGATGGGAAAACCCGCTCATTCTTTCATTGAACGTACACGAGCTAAGCTTTGAAAAATGATTCCGGGCACACCGGGACACAGAATCAGGCACCGTCCAAAACTACGTTCATGTAAAATTCCAAAGAAATTAAGAAAAAAAATTCCATGAAATTTCCGAGTCTTTACAGCAACAAATAAATGTCATGGATAACATCTTATGGATACATATGTAGTAGATAGAGACCACCATTGGACTGATGAGGCCCCCACATCAGTATACATCCCAGGAAAACATCAAACAACCTCATCTAACCAATAAATTTTATACCCAACATGAGGGGAATTAAAATTTTCTATATGTCCAATCCTAGATCATAGGTTCTACTTGGTGAAAAAAGGAGTGTGAGGCTCCTGAATCAAACAATGGGAATGAAAACATACTAAAAAATTGATTCTTGCAAAAATAATCTTCTTCCCCACTAGTACTACTACCTCTATAGTGTGAAACTATCCGCACCCATCTCCTCTTCCCCTCGGTCATCGACTGCATCCTCGAACATCCCTAGTCAAGGTACATGAGTACCACCATGAGGATGGCCTCCTCTGGCTCCATCTTCCCTTGGGGGAGGAGGGGCCTACTAACCCTGCTCCTAGAAAGTCATGGCTGGAAATATATGCTTGGGCAGGAACTGAACCTGACCATATCTACCATACTAATCTTGATTCGGGCACTTTTTATAGAGGTTCCCATAGACTCTGAAATAAAAACACCTTGCCCTAGGCTAGTGAGAAAAGGGTAAGGACTAGAGAGTTGGAATAGAAATAGATGGGTTCGACTCCCTGCTTGCCAAAACCTGGAATCCCATGATGCCAAAAACTTTCTTCTGGTAGCCATCCCTTTTGAAAAACAAGACTGACAACCCTTTCATGGTAGACCTCCTCTTGAGTGAATCATTTCCACTACCTCATAATTCTTTTGAACCTCTAATTATATTGGTAGTGTGAAGGGAGTAACCAATAACTAAAGATAAGGATTAAGTACCTCTTCTATGTGCCTTGTCCGAGACTCCACATCTGAAAATAGATCCGGATCATAACATAGTAGATCCATGAACATCATCTCCAATTACCTCAATGAAATACTCCCCTACTAGAAGGAATGTATCTCAGGTCTTTTCTAGGCTTTCATCATGGAAGAAAAGAATTCTAGCTGGAACTCCATCTCAATGACATCCCAAGAAACATTAGTCTCCTTCCTATCCCTTCGGTAAATATTCCACCACTTACATGTTTCTCCCCACATCTAGATCACCTATAGAAGATCCCAGTACTCTATTTGACCCCAGATCAAGCTAAAATTGATCCCTATATACTTGATCCTATACAATGTCTTAATGTACGAGGAACTTACCTTGTGCTATCCCAGAGTCTACTGCTAGAAAGCACAAACATTATTCTAACATCGATCATCCTCTTCCACTGGTTTGAACCACTGTCAGTCAACATGGTCAGTATGATGATCCTCTACTGCTCGTACCACAAGTAGGTGACATCTGAGATCCATAACTAAAATGAAAAAAACTAACTCCTAAGCCCGAGTATCATGTAATATATTTAGAATTAATTTTAACTCATTTTTTAATTTAATTTCCAAAAATTTACCAAAATAAATAATAATGAAAGTCATCAAGATGCATATACCATTCCTAGGGATTCTACCTTAAAAATGGTGGAGCCTCACATGGTTGTTCGGTAAGCTCATTTTCATTGAAACAGATCATAGGGGGCCCTAAAATCCCAATCCCTTGCTTGTCTTCCCTGGCCTATTTCATGCATCAAGATCACCTATCACGTGTTCCCAACCAACCCATGAAATCATCAATGTTCCTAACTCCAAACTCCATTATACCACTTAACCATCATCCTCTGATACCTTTATATCATAACCCACATTATACAAGATGAGGGAAGGGATCGAAAGATTCTAATACCTTTCTTACTCAAGATGAAGGAGAGAATATAACCCCTATGTCCCGCCTCCAATTGGCCCCATGGTGGAAACTAGCACCAATGGTATTGAAATCTCAAAAAAATGGGAGGAATTACCCTTTTATAGTAACTAATATTGTTATATAAGATATATAAAACACAAAAAAAATAAATATATATATTTAACCCAAAATCCATCCCACAGGCATGTTTAAAGTAAAACTGCTTGAAATAAAAATTAAAACTCTAAAGTAAGTACCAAAATAAAACTAAGTAGTGACATAGAAATTATATCCTATATTAAATCTAGTAAATTCCATCACAGTCTTTTTAACATACCTATACACACAAAAACTTTTTTGCATACATAGGGTTAGCAAACAAGTATACTCGGTAGGGGAAGACATTGTCAGCCATGCCTAAGTGATATAAGAATAATAATTATCCTATGAGAAAACAGAAGAAGATAAAAATCACATAAAATGTATAATATCCACTCCAACCTAACAAAGGAACTATCACAAAATATCACAAGTCATTTAATGTAAAGTTGTAAGCACATAGATATTTGGGTACTCCTCACCACTTCTCACTGAAAAACTAATCATCCCTAACACCGAACATCCTGATGCTACCATGCTCTTCCACAAAACCCAATGTCACAAATTTCATGCACACACATTGTCCATAACCACATCACATCCTACCCGCAGACACCTATGCCACAACCACCACACATCTCACCATAAAAAATGTGGGCCTCCATCTAAAGACTCTTGGGAAACAAACCACCTCTCACATTCCCAATACCATAAATCTAGTATTAAACCACAAGACATTACAGCCAGCTCAATGAGTCTTGGTTAAGAAATTCCTAGAAGAGGGAGCATCGAAATATTAGAAACCATCCATCCATTCTCCCACATATATGTTGGGAACAACACCCTCCCCCATAACAATGGGGGTGTTTGGTACATAGTGCTCAAATTTGGTGGGGTGAGTATATAAAAAATAAGGAATTAAATGTTTATAAAAATTGGTAAAAAAACTCATCCAATCCAATGGGATTCAAAATATACAACCATCCCACTCAAAAAAACCTTTCATACTACCACTACATGCACGTACCACAAGGAACGATGATTGGTTGAACAGAAATTCACTACAACCCCCAACATGAAACATACCCCAAGCCAAATAATTTAACCATTTGTCATAGTGCCTGATAAATTAAATTATTTATTTATTCCATCCAAACCTAGTTAACGTCTAAAAACTGAAAAATTATAAGGAAAACAAACCATACCAACGACATCCAGGTCAAACAAAGAAAGAAACTAGAAAGAACGTTTTTCAATGTTATCCCACCTAATTCATCCTTTCACAACCAAACCTAGAAGCCCTATTTTACAACAACAACACACCCACCACACCCATAAGCATGAAATAATGACACAACCTAGACATAGATCCCCACTTCCTAGATGAAGTTACACTATATAACAAGTCCATCTATTCCACAATCAATCAAAATATCATCCTGATATACCATCACACCACCTGTACCACCCCATACACACAATCACACCACCTCCATAGCACCTCACATCCATTATAGACACAAGGTCTAACATAACCACACACATCACACATCCTCACCAATAAATATAATATTCTTCAGAATTTGAATTATTTGTTCTTTAATTCCTCTTGATAAAATAGGGGTGGTCATAGAACAGATTTGATCATGGGGAATCCATTAATTAAACTGAATACATGTGATTACCAATTCTTATAGTAGTGATTTATATATAAAACATTTAAATAAATAGAGACCACCAACGACCATGATTTTCAGAAGAACACAACCCACATGATTGACGACATGGATCAAGTATAATATATAAGAAAAAGTGATCATCATCATCTATCTCCCAATCCCATTTTTTATTAATTCTTATTATCTTCTTTAAATTTTTTTCAATAGTATTCAAAATTATACCAGAGTACAACCACTCCACATGATAAATAATTAAAAGAGGGATGAAAGAAATTCATACTTGGAACCACATGCAACCAATGATTCTTCCTTACCCAAAACAGGGGGTGAACATGTAGTATGAAAACTCTACGAAAACTAGATAGATGGATATGGAACACCATGCGTCTCCATGGGAAGGGAAGGCTCTATGTACCCCGGGAAAAAAAATAAATGGGAAGAGAAATTATCATCTTAAAAAATCCAGATCCTATATCAATGGAAAAGGTAACTATTTCAAGGGCCATTAAAGTCGGATCGTGGACCAGATAACGTTGTTCAACTATTTCAAAGTCCTCTAAGAATTAATATACTAATTATATAATTAATATCCTTTCAAATGACTTCAGAAACACCCAATCAAGTCATTAAATTCAATATACATCATATAAAATGTAAGAGGTTCAAAACTAGAAAAACTGGGGAAAATTTAAATGAGTTTTCTAGGGGTGAGTCACCGAAAGTAATCCACCGACATTGATCCAGTAATAGTGAGTCACCCATGTTGAGCTATTGATGTTGATCTATGGATGATGAGCCTCCAGTGTGACCTAATAATTCTTGACTCACCAATGTACTGACTCACTGAGGCCCTAACTCACTGATGCCCTAACTCACTAATGCCCTAAATCACTAAAGCATAAACGTACAAATTCCCTAACCTAATGATGCCTCGACCTACCAATTCCTTCAACCCACTAATGTCCTAACCTATAGATGAATTTAACCTACAGACCCCCTGACCTATAGAATCCTTCAACCTACCGATGCACTTGACCTACTAACGCCTCAACTGACTGATGTCATGACCAACTGATGCCTCATCCTAACGACACCCTCAACCAACAAATTCCTTTGACCTACCAACTCCATATATCTAATGATTATTTGACCTACAAATTCCCTGACCTACTGACATCTTCAACCTACCAATTCCCTCATCCAACCGATGCTTTGACCTACCGACACCTTTGACTTTTTGATTATATGACCTACAAATTTTTTCATCCATCCAACGGCCACAAACTACAGACACTACAACCTACCAATTAACTAACCTACCAATTCTATTGACCTACCGATACCCTCGACCTACCAACACCCTGACCTACCGGCACCTTTGAACTACCAACGCCCTAACCTACTGAAAGAAAAAAAAATGAAATTTGGAAAACACTAGAAATGAGTTATTTTTTCCTCCTATAACACTGAAAACATAATATTTTCAAATTTAATGGACCATAGAGGTCTGCTCTATAAAAAATACTTAATCAGTTATGTCTATATCCGGTGTTTTTGAGACATTTAATACATTACATCAAAATGGATTTGTTGTGTTTACCATGGTCAAAGATGAAAGTATTTCAAAATATCTAGAATAATAATAATGTAATAATTATCAAAATTAATTATCAATTACAAATTTTTAAACAATATTCAAAATGTTTATGAAACATGAACTACATTTCGATCATATAGATGATAGGTTGTATGTTTGGATAAGTAACATTTCCATTTTTCAATAATCATTTCCAAAAAAAATATGCATAATTTTTTATTTGGATATGTATAATGATATCATAAATAATATATTATTCCTTTAAATATACTTTTATCTATTATTATTTTGATGTGGTGATGAAAAATGAATTGCATCGGTTCATAGAGGTTGTAGTCCACTCATACAAGAACAACGTTATCATTTTTCAGTGTAATAAACAAACTGATATATTTTATTTTATAGATGATAAATATGTCATGAGTATCATTATGATGTCATAAAAATCAAATATATTCATTATGTTTATCCTTAGTAGTTACCATTAAAATAGTTAGTTAATAATGAATCATATCACTTCATGACATGATAGTCTGTCGTACACATGAAAGGCATTAGTGTATCCCCCACTAATTAAATTTTATGAAGTTATATTTGAAATCATAACTTCATAAGTATAACTATGATACATATATCACATACATACTTTAAACCCATCAATAAAATAATATGTAAGTGGTGATGATGGAAAATAAATGGCATCGATTCACGAGGTTGTACTCCATCATAAACATGAATGATAATTTCATTCCAATTTTATTGAAGATGATATGGATTTATGTTACTAAATTATTATAATAACATATCAATTTATAATAGAAAATTTTATTATATTATTATATTGTTTGAAAAATATTTTTAGGATGTGTAAAAATAAATAACACAAAAACTCATATTTATGAACTTTACCCCTTCTTAGAGCACCTCTTTAGGATTATTCTTAAAGTGTATAACTTTACCCATGATTCAACTTAAATTGTTCTCTTGGAAGATCGACCGTTGGGCCCTAGGTGGACCTTTCTATAATCCAATGGATTTCGACTAGCTGTAATGGGGTAAAGATATGATAGTGGGGAGATTATACCCTCATATGATGATATAAATAATCATCTATGTAAATAAAATAACGGAAAATTCCATCGATCGGTGGAAAAAATCAAATAGTAAAAACAAAAAATAGAATTATCATTAACATCAATACCAAAAACAAACTATTAGTTGACAACAAAAACAGGGAAAAGTCGGTCATACAAAATAGATAATCAGAAGGGTTTCCCATGGCATCCCAAAATAACATAAATATAAAAGAATGAAAAACAAAGGAAACATAAAAGTAAACTCCAGATATTCCAAGAACCTCCATGGTTCCTTTTTATCAATCCAATTAAAATGGTCCAACTTGAAATCTAAGGTCCATCTCCCGATCTCATCCTGTTACCGGATCGTGGATCCATAAAGTCTAAAGATATTAATAGAGGGACATGTATAGTGTGAGAATAAATATCAGAAGTCCACTAAAAACATGTTTCAATCTTATATTGATGGTTTAAATGGTGTTATAAATATAAATTAAAAAGGTTTTACATTCGTATATAATAATAGAACTTCTTTCCTAGTTCTCTGCAACCATATAAAAATAATAACCTTATTCAGACATCACCATAAATTTTTGAATATCATCCCCCATTTATATATATGAAATACAGTATATTTCTGAATGTGTGTGTATATATATAACTATAGTTAAAGGATACTTATCTTAATTCCTAAGGAATCCCCTGACCTGAGGCAACCAAAGTGAACCCTCAGGTTCTACCTCTCAAATATGTCACTATCACCACATGCCATCAATATAATTGCAGTGTCTAAATGGAATGAAAAATATTTAATGGTCCCTTGGACTCCTGCTCAAAAGTTCCCATCATCTCAATGTCCAATGTCCCGAGGCATAGTTTTGTCTTTCATCCCAATATATTGGCCCAATGGCCTTATGTAACATGATAACCCCCATCCCCCAACCAATAGTGTCATCATTGTCAACTAATGGTCCATATCTATCTACGTCACTTTCTATAGTAAGAACCTCCAACCTCACTAATGGTAAATACCATACTTACCTAAAAAACTAACAGAGGCCTCTACCCATGTGAGTGGTGCACACCACTTCAATATAAGACTTGTTTCTGTGAATACAGATGAAATGGAATATCTTCTGTTCAAATTGAGTGGAAATAACACAAACTGTACCTAATAAACATCATACTAGGATCTTGTTCCCCTATGACCATGTAGGTCATATCAATTTTCAACACCACCTCAGGTCACCAAGGTCATTACCACATCCTGATGATCAAATCATCGGAATATGATGAACGTGTCATCCAACCTGTGATCAATATCACCTGTATATCCCTATACAAAACTAAATTGATGAATCACATCACCTCAGTCAAGGTGATCACATCACCTTAGTCATTGGTCCAATCCCATCAAATTTCAATGGAATCAAGATATTTTATAAAAACCATCAATTTAATTAAAAATAATTTCTCTTCCTACCCTTCCCAAGTGATTTCAAGACTCTTACCTGGCTTAACATTTATAGAGATCTAGGGCATACCCAATGTCATATCACATCATCAATTCATTAATTTTATAATAAAGTTTTAATTAATTGGTTTCTCACTTGGTCCACATTCATTGAACATATAGAGTGTGACCTCAAAAAAAATAAAAAATAATGGATAAATATATGAATCACCTAACTAATACTAGTAGGTTCTCACCTGTTTGATATAATCCTCTTACTCGTGCCTAATTGGAAGAAATCGGTGTTTTAAAAGTATGACTTGAAAATAATAGAAATGGATAACATATATTAAGTACAAAATTTTGTACGAGAAAATAAAAATAGAATATAGAGGACTGAATTTTTTACCATGAAAAATCTTTATCCACAAATAGATTTAAGATTAAATCTCATATGGATAAGTTCTTTCAATACATAGGGGATAAGAATCAGAGGATCTCCAATGTTTTTCATTTAAAGAGGATGAGAAATGGGAGAGTGAAAATAAATATTTAACGAGTGAATTTTGTTAATTTATCCCTTTAAAATTATCTACATGATTAGACGACGCATTTTGTTAAACCATGCACCAACAATATAGTGTTCCCTATCCATGCACCGCATTATGCATGGTTATGTGTAGAGTTTTCCAAACCGTGTTTGTTCCCTATATCAAAAAATATAGATATCCCACATTGATGTGTTCTCCATCCTTCTTGGTTCAAAAAATGATTCATGTGATACTTGAGTGTTTCCCAGTTACTCTAATAATGTCACATGGTTTTTCCAAACTATGCGCCTATATCTACACATTTGCTAAACTATGTTTTCAAGATAAATGTTCCCAAATCCCCTTCGAAACCCCATGGTACATTAAAATACGTAAAAATTGTATAAAAAATTAAATGGGTCAAAAAACTATCAAAATTAGGTTCTAATGACAATAATACATGTTCTCCCGCTAACCAAATAGAAAAATATCAAAATTACCAATAAAATGGCTCGTTCTAATAATTTGGGAGGTTATATTATGTATACCAAAAATGAAATTATGTCCCAAAATAAGATTTTAAAACGAGAATAGGTATGTATAGAATTGATTTGGTTTGGTGTTGTTCAAATTAAAAGGGTTTGAATGTGTGATGAGGATAAGAGATCAGTCACCTTTCATAAGTGAGGTGGCTGACACACTTAAAATTATTGGAATGAAAAAAGTGTGACCACTTTTTGACATTCCAAAATTATCCAAAATAAAAAATTATCATTATTTGGACATTATTTGTTCAAAATATTTCCATAAAGTTGATTTTAGTTAATTTTCTAGGTTATTTTTACTCTTATTGTTTTATTTTAACACCCTGGAAAATCCATTTTTAAATTTAAAGTGGTAATTGATTTTATTTATTTTCACTTATGGTCAAAAATTAAGATTCAATTATATGATAAAATTTATTATTAGTATTCATAATATAGAGTCCATTTTAAAAATAATAATTGATATAATTATTAGAATTTAATTTAAAACAAAACCTACAGATACCACGAAAAATAGACCTTTCAAGATGTGTATTTATCATGCTATAAGTGATTCTACATTCACTCTATGACTAAAAATAATAATTTTATTAATATAAATTAATAATTATTGATATATTATATAAAATATTAATTTAAATAATTCCTCATTATGGGTTTTTAAATTTAATTAAAAATCATAAACATTTTGAACCATAAAATAGTTTTGAGAAAAAAATATGTTCTTAAAACCAAAGAAAAACTTATGCTATATTCTAATATGAATTTGATTAAAATTAAAATAATTTAATTAAATGAAATTAAAAATACATATTATACATTAAATTATATTCAAAAAACAAAGGGGATTGTAAAGTTTTTAATTTATTCAAAATAAATGACATTTCTAAAAAATAGGTATTTTCATTATTCCCAAAAAATTAATATCTTATAAAAATCAAAAACATTCTTTAAATTTAAATTTTATTTTAAAATTTTAAAAATTAAATTCATTTAATAAAATATATTTCCCAAAATTTTCAAAAATTAATTATATGTATTTATCATGAAATGAAATAAAAAACATGTTTTAAAAAAACATACATTTGAAGAATAAAATTACATTACTAAAAATTAATAGATTATTTACTAAAAATTTATCAATCATTTATAATGAGTTTAATATATATATATATATCATAATGTGGTTAATATTATTCATAAAATTTAATTAAATGTCTAGGATTTTAGAGGCTATATATTTTTGGGGTCTTTTAACCTCTATGTTGTGTGGTGAATATGTCATCTAACATAGTTTTATTTTCAAAAATATATGGATGTTACATCCTATCTCGTCCCTCTTAATAATTAAAAGACTTGGAATTATAAATTTATCATCTTAATAAAATTTTGTATATTTTAACATAATATTTTTGTGAACCCACATCCTAGAAAAGGTTAAAAAATATCCTCTTGATAAAAAAGAAGGGGAACAAAAAGGGTCTTCTCGAATAAATCAAATCGGGTTCAAATTATGAGAAAAATTGTGGAAAGGGATTATTTAATCATGGAATAAATGTATAAATTAAATATAATGATATAGAGTGATACAGATCACTGATCACAAGAAATTGAATGATCAATAAAATGTTAAAAACAACAAAACCATAAAAAATAATGGTGAAAAATGTTATTAATATCATCATAAATGATGTTCACCTGAAAAAAATCATGATCCTTTTATTATGGTTGTCAAATTCATTACCATTTATACTAAGTAAATTATGTAATATACATACTTGTTAAGTTTAAATTCATTCTTTTAATAAATTTATTCTACAATCTCAAATTTTTCTCCTAATGATGAGTATTCTGGATAATTTTTTCATCCATGAGGTGAAAACATTACCTTTTAAAGACCATATAACCATAAAAGGGATAATAAAGCCATTAGACCAATTTTTAGAAATTAACCCAGAAAATGGTTAAAACATGGTAATATAGTTCCCAAAATTAATAAATATTCATATTATTGAACAATACATTAATATCTAAAATTCAATAGTAATACCCAATGTTAAAATTAAATCATTCATAAGTAAATAAAACTATATCTAATCTAACCTCAAAAATATAAATATTAATTTTTTTAACCCCAATGGTTATCTCATACCTTTTAGATTAAAATAAAAAAATATATATCAATCTCATTTTGAAATAAAATTAATTAATTAGTAACCAAATCAATTTTCAATCATATGGTTATCTATAGGATAAAACACACATTCCCACAATTACCTCAATACCCATGATCATATAAACATTAAATCATATCAATACCTTAAAACTTATTTCATATGAAGTAAAAGTTATACTTCATATAATACATATATATTATATTTACATCAACCCAATTAAATTTCTCTTCATGTTTCATTAATCACATCATGATCTCATCCCTTAAAACCACTATAGGGGGTCTATGAATTTGAAAATATGATTATCCATAATATTATAGAAATATGATATTACACATAACTCTTAAGATAAAATCACATGAAAACATCCTAATATCAAAATATATCTAAAGCTTTCCTCTAATACCATCTCTAACAACTTAGAACATACACTATTGGATCTGAGGATGAAATCATAAGCATTACATTTCTAGATTTAAAATTGATGAAGGTGACCCAATTTTCACCATCCAAAAATTACAATTTGAAAGCGAAATATTAGATCACTTACTTTATTTAGGACCTGTTACATTTAGAGTTTTTTATAGTTAGGAATAATTCTTACATAAATAACACCCATGTTTATATATGGTTATTTCTCCCACATATCATTGAATTTACTATTTCACATTAAATCATCATCTTCACCCATATAAAATCCCTCTAGAAAGAATTCCTTAAATATAATTATTTATGACTTGGGTAAAAGGAAACATATGAAGGGTAAGCGTAAATGATAAATAAGGGTAAACATGATCATTAATAATTCAATGTCAGCAATGAGCATAGGAAGTGAATATGGGTATAGAAAAATATTCATAGTGCATAAGAGAATCATAAAATTACTCATACATATAAATACCTAAATCATCTATCATGAAACCTGAAATAAAGATAATATTAAAAAAACATGAGACATGTGATATAAATATTGATCAACAGAAAAATTATAATCCCACAAAAAGTATAGATAAAACATTTTGGCATCTTAGAATATCATCATCAAGGATCCCTTGAAGAACATTTACAATTGGAATAATCATGCAACTGACAATAAATATTATTATCTAGAGTACATAATCATTACCCACTGCATTTTAGCACAATGTAGGACCACCCATCTTGTAATCTATATCAGTCTCACCCAATTCATTTTAGTTACAACAAATGTATATAATGTTTGAGAAACAAAAATAACATACATAGAGCATACAATTAATTGTAAAACTAATACAAAAAAACCATTATTCTTTTCATAACTTGATTAACACTTGGAAAAGAAATTGGTTTCACAATGATATCTTTAAAAGATGACTAAAATGTGGAAAATAAATGGGTTCTATAAAATTCTCATTGAAACACAATTATCCCTGGGAAAAGAAACAAGTTCAATATCAATATTTTGAAACATGATTAACCTTGGGAAATGAATCAGTATCCATAATAATCTATTTTAAACATTATTAAAATATATTAAAGAAATAGTTTCTATGAAAATATATTTCAAATATGATTGTCCCATGAAAACTAAAAGGGTTCTATGAAAATATTTTTTAAACATTATTATCCCCGAAAAAAATGGGTTCTATAGGAATCAATTTCAAACAAACATAATAAAAATAGAGAAACAATGAATATAGTATCATTATAAAATATTCCCATTAGTGAATGATTTAAAACTGTATTTCATAACATTGATGAATGTAAATAGAATTAATATATCATGAAAAAAAAATTGATGAAAATAAAAATTTCATTTTAGAAGTCACTTGTAAAAAGATTTTATTAAAAAAGCATTGTGAAAATAATTTTATATGAAAACAACATTGGAAAAAATATAAAACAAAATTAAAAGAAAATAATGGAAATGATGGTGTAAAAATTTGTTCATTTTATAAGTGCAAAAAACAGAATATTGAAAATATTTTGAAAATTGAGTCAAAAGTGACCCGTTTGGAAAATGTTAATAATTTTCATTTTAAAACGTTTTAAAATCATGGTAATAGATAATGTAAAATGTATTTAAGAAATAATTTTTTTTGGAAAATAATATTTTTGAAAAGATTTATGAAAACATGGATATAAAAGTGAATGATACCCAATATAAAATAAAATAAATGTTCGATATCACTTGCAAAAAATGTTCGTGATATTTATTCAAATAATATGGTAAGAAATTGAAATAAAACATTTTAACTACATGAAAACATATTAAATAAATATGGTCCTTTGTTCAATAAAATAATATCATATTATTTCTTCCAATGGAACATTGAACATAAAAAATCTCAGAAGGATGGAGATTGTAACATAAGGCTTTAACCACTTTAATAATACTTCTACAATAATCTCTGTGAATGAATTACATAAAATATTACATTAAATATTATAAAAATAAGTAGTTTCATTATAAAACTTTTCAAAGATAACTATATACCCCAATTTAATAATATTAAATAATTTTTTGGATTTCATAAAAAAATTCCAATTTTTTAATATATGTTAATTAAATCAACTATTTTATTTCATTATATTGACATAGTCAAGTAATTAATCAATTATGTCTGTTCCGGGTGTTTTTGGGACATTTAGTTCATTTTTCCAAAATAGATTCAGTGTGTCTTCAATGGTCAAGGAGTTCATTATTTCAAAATATCTAGAATAATAATCTTGAAATAATTGACATATTTATTAATTAATTATACCCTTAAAACAAATCATGAAAATATTTGTGAAAAATGAACTATTTATTCATGCATACCATATTAATTACTCCAATATAAAAATATATATAACTCTTGTGATGTTGTGATGAAAAAATAATCACAGCTCTTTGTGGATGAGGTAGTGCATACGTACACAAACAGTGTTATCATTTTCACTACAAGAAATAAAATGATATATTGTATGTTTATAGTGATAAATATATAATTATTATAATTATTATATAATTTATATCATATTTATTAATTAATTTTATCCTTATAACATTCTATTTTATGAGTTAGTGAAATATTAATTACATCACTTTGTGAGGCGGTAGTCCACTATACACATGAGTGACATAATTGTATCCCACGCAAACTAGAAATTAAGAAGTTATATGTGATATAATAACTACAGAAGTATAAAAAATTTACTAATATATATATATATACACACACACACACACTTTATATTTTCCATTATAAAAATTCGTGATAGAGGATGCTGGAAAACAAATGATATCGGTTCATGAGGTGGTAGTCTACTAGACACACAAAAGATGATTTTTATCCCATTTGATGGAAGAGGAGACGGCTTTAGTTTATTAAATTAATATAATAACATCTAATTATTTTTTATATACTATTTTTCTCATATGATAACATTAAAATAATGTTTTAAGGATGTGGAAGAACAAACAAAACCAAAATGCATAGTTATGAATTTTACCTCTTCTTGGAAAACCTATATAGTAGTATACCTAAAGTATTCATAGTTTGGATATAAGACAACAAAAATACTCTAATATTAGGTGAAGTCAGTTTTTATGTTTTTTTTATTTATTGGAAAAACCATAATTTTTTTTTGGTGTGAATAGTAGTGGAGAGTTGGTGGCCATTTATATGTGAGTTGAGTGGCCCACTTGTAATTTTTGAATAGAATAATCTGTACGAATGTTTTCCACAATCCAGAGGGCTCCAAAATAGAAATTTATGTATCTATAAACATTATATGGTAATAATATATCCATCCAATGGATTTTAAAAAAATACTTCATTATGATCCTTATCTTTTATTTAAACCCCCTGATGATTCTATTTATTTATTTAACCATTATAATTAGCTATTATTGTTTTCACTTTTAATTATAGTAAAAATATAGTTTAAATTATTATATAAAATAAATTATTAATATAAAAAATATTGATACCATTTTATCGAATTCAATACATTAGTGTATCAAAATCTAATTAAAAAAATCACGAAAAAGTGATGAAAAAGTGGGTTTTCAAGAAGTGTATTTTTGGAGAAAAATATCATTTTATATAACATTTATGTCTGATAATAGTAATTTTAAGAATATAAATTAATAATTACTGATATATAATCTACATTCTTCATTGAAAAAATTCTTCATTATGGTTTTTTTAATTAATTAAAAAGTAGAAACATTATGCACTTTAAAACTACTTCTAAAAAACCTATTATTAAACCCATAGACAATCTTATACTAAAATAGAATATAAAGATTATTCAAAATAATTTATTTTATTTTATTGAAACTAAATTATACTTATTTTTCATTAAATTATATTTAAAACAAAATAATTCTTTTAAATATATTAATTTATGGAAAAAATGCCATTCATAAAAAAATGACTATTATTACTGTTCCTTAAAAATAAATATTTGAACAAATAATCAAAGAAATTCACCCAATGTACATTTTAAAATGATTATTTCAAAAAATAAGATCATTTTATCAAATAAATTTTCTCAAATTTCTTAAAAATTGTAATAATTTTTTTCAGGAAAAATAATAAATATCATTTTTGAAGAAAACATAATTTTGAAAACTAAAATTTCTCTACTAAAAATTGGTTGATTATTTAGAAAAACATTATCAAAAATTTATATTGTCTATTAAATTTATATATATTTATATATATATGTATCATAAATTATTTAATTTTATTCATACTCACTAATTTAATGGCTTTGTTTTTATGGTTTACATATTTCACATATTGTTTAATCTTAGAGTTTCATGTTCAATACACTGTCAAAAATAGATTTATTTTTGAAACTCATGGGGTGTTACATCCTCCCCCTACATTAATAAAATTTTCCCTTAAAATTTGAACATCATATCAATAATAATTTTTTTTTAGCATAATTTATCATAAACCAGAATCATAACAATGGTTAATAAAACATCCCTTCGATAAAAGTGAAAGTGAAGTACAAAGTAAATCAATAATATAACTCAACAGGTTTATAAATATAAGAACATAGTTTGGATGTGAAGATATGTACATGGAAGAAATTTTTAATTCCAAAATAGTGGCATTGGGTGGCAGAGGTCATTGATCATAAAAAAATGATTGATTAATATATAGTTTAAAACCATCAATCCATAAACTAGTGAGGTGTGAAAAGGGTCATTGATATCATCAGAAATTATGGTAAAAGGACAAAATTTTGTTTCAAAATCATTTTGCATTGGTTGAGTAATTTCTTACCATTTATAATAATAAATCTTGTAAATATACATACAATATAATTTGAAATTAATTCCTCTAATAAATTTCCAACATAATGTCATATTTTCTCCCAAACGATGAGTATTCAAGAAGAATTTTTCATGCCTTAAGAACTAAAATAAACTTTTAAAGAACAAATAATCATAAAAGGGACAATTAATATATCCCACTATTCTATATAAATTAAATAAAACCAAACAGTTTTTAAATTTTATGACAGTTACCAAAAATTAATAAGCCTTCATATGATGAAATAATACATTAATCTCCAAAATTCAACAGTAATACAAAAATTTAAAACAAATTCATTTCATAAATTAATAAGCATGTGTACCAAATGACATAAATAACTTCAATATTAAAGCGTGATTTAAACTCAGAGGATATCACATACCTTTCATCTTAAAATCACAAAGATATAGTGATCTAATTTGGAAATAACATTAATAACTTAGTCCCCGAATAACTTTTCTATATCATGGTTATCATTAAAATAGAAAAATTTGTTTACATAACTAAATCAATATATGAGATCATATAAACTTGAAAGGATATGAATACCTTAAAAATAACGTCTGAAAAATTTTAAAGAATACATTACAGTAAATTGAGGTTACTTCATCCCAATAACCCGTGTTATAAAATTCGATTACACACATTATGATCTCATCAACTAAAACCTAAAAAGTGGTGTCAAAGACATTGAACTTATAATAAAATTTGATATTAAAAACCTATGATGTTATCCATTACTCTTAAGATAAACTCACATGAAAATATCATATTCACCAAATTTATCTAAACCATTACATTGAAAAAAACTATAACAACCTCAAACTTACACTACTAGATCTAGTTTTGAAATTATAAAATTTGCATTTATGGATTTAAAACCAATGAATGTTAATTAATTTTTTAATCCAAAACATAGAATATAAATAGTAAATATTGTATCACTTATATTCTTGAGGACCATTTGGTTTATAGTATTAGTGAATTAGAACAAACTCTTACATAAATAATACACATGTCTATAAATGAGGATTTATCTAAATTAACATAACTTTTTTTATTTAAAGTTAATTTATCATTATCATACATAAAAATCCATTCTAAAAAATCATTCAACATAAATCTTAAAATTATAGAGAATAAGAAACATAAGAAGGGTGAGATAAAATTCATTATTGAGGGTTTGAGACCAAGAATGTCTGGACCCCCAAAATTTGTTAAAAAAATAAATTAAGAGAAGTAAATGATAGAGGAAGAGTCAAGAAATTCCTATAAAAAAATAAAATTACATATCATAAGGGCCTACATCATTACCATAACCATAATAATAAGGTTCACCAGTATACACAGATTCCCATTATGATTGTGATTTTTTATGCTTGAAGAGTGTAGAATACATATCTCAGAGCCTTTTCATTTCCAAAGTTTGATGTGTTTGGGAAGAATAATTATTTCAATTCCCTCTCATGGGATCAAAAACATTATTTTTCATTGAGGACTACCTTGTATAAATAGTTCTTGGAACAACGTTTGAGTGGATCATAAAATAACTCAGACCCATCAATACCTAAGTCATTGATCATGAAATATGGTATAAGGATTTAATAAATAAAATATTCATATGAATCGATAATTAGTATCCATTTTATATCAATCATGATGACATGGAACATTAAAACTATATGGAAATAATATATGAAAAGCATTTGTATCATATAACATCATCATCCTAGAACCCTTTTTCAACCCTTACAATAGGACGAACTATATGTCCAACATCCAATATAGTTATCCAGATATCATAATCATAATCTAATTAATTTCATTTCCATCTAGGTGCGTCTATCATATAATATATATTATTCCCACCTATAACTATCTTAGTTCAACCATTATATATAATATAAAATAATGATAAATAAATCACATAGATCTTACAATTCATAATAAAAATCATTAAAAAAAATTTCATAACTTTATTAACATATGTAAAATAAATGGGTTACATAAAAATCTATTTGAAATGTGATTTATCAATGAAAAAATAAGTTCCATAACAATATCTTTAGAAAATGATTAACCTGTTGAAAAAAATGAGTTCTATAAAATCTCATTGAACCATGATTAACCCAAGTAAAAGAAATGAGTTCCATAAAAATATATTTTAATCATGATTAAATTCTGGCAACGAAATAGGTTCCATAAAAATGTCTTCGAAAAATTATTAACTTTTTTAAGAGAAACGTGTTCCATGAAAATCTCTTTAAAACATGTCTAACTCATAAAAGAGAAATGGGTTCCATAATAGTCACTTTGAAACAAGATTAACCTATGAAAAAAACAAGTTCAACAAAAATAAATTTAAAATAATAAAAATCCATCTAGAAAAAGAATAATGATAGCATCATCTCAAAATATCACATTTTGATCACATTTAGAAATAGGTGTTGTTGACATTGATAGTTGGAAATTAAATTAAAAGATCATTAAAAAAATTACTAAAATAAACTTTTCATTTTAAAAATAATTTTTATAAACTATAAATGCAGAAAATATTTTAAAATCCTTTTATTTTAAAACAATCATAGAACTTATAAATAAATCATTAAGGAAAATAATACACATGGTGGTGGGAAAAACTATTTATGTCATAAGGCTCAAAATAAATGTCCTGTTCAAAATATTTTGAAAAAATGATTCAAAAGTGACCCATTGGGAAAATGTTAAGAAATTCCCTTTCGAAAAATTTTACTAAGGTAACTGATAATGTAAAATAGATTTAGTATATCATTAATTTTTATAAGAGAAAATTTAAAAAAGGATTTCAGAAAACATGGGTATGGAAGAGAAAGATACCATATATAAATGAAAATAAAAGATCAATATTACTTACAAATACTATTATAAATATTACTTCAATCAATAAGGGAGGAAATAGAAAACAAAACATGTTATCTTCATTCATAACCAATTTGGAAGAAAATATTTGGTTCAATAATAAGATCATATGATTTCCTAAAAAGTAACATTGAACAAAAACAATATCTAAATGAATAAGATTTTATGATAAATTCTTTTCCACTTTTGTAAATATTTAATCGTAATATCCATGAAAGCATAACATCAAATTATACATTAAATATCATAAGCACAAAAAATTTCATAATATATAATTCTTAAGGTAATTATATACACCTAAAAATTTAATATAGGTTTATATCATAACCCAATATATCTAGGAAACTAAAATTTATTTTATTTGACCTTACAAAAATCATGACATTGAATTTGATAATTAATCAGTGAAAAAATTATGCGTATCAAATTTTAATATAATGACCACCCTTAAACATTACATATTCTAGTTATATTAAACTAGAAATCACTTTATTTTCCCAAATACCTTTTTGGTATATAGTTTTTGAGAATTCCTAAAAAATCTTATAGAATAAACTTATACATTACAAGTGGATACTTAAACTCAGTATCCAATTTTTACACCAATAGAAACCCTTCTAAAAAATTATTTTCATGTAATATCTTTACAATTTTCTACATCATCTCATCTCTATATCTAATAATCCTTAAACCCAATGAAAATCATTTCAAAAAATGGGATGAGAAAAAAATATAAGCAAGGGACATATTAATGAAAATTAACAATTATTTTGGTAAACCACAAAAACCCATGAAAAAACACTTTCCTTGGAAACATAACATTTTACCAATAAAGGTAAATATCCTTACTTTAGAAAGATAATTTATTTTATCTTTTCAAAAATGATTCCCATAAAAACTGATTATCATGAATATCAAACTTATCTTTGTACCTTGGTAACTCATTAAATAAAACACTTATAGAACACTTACAAATGGAATTACAAAACATTAATCTTTTATCTCCTGATTATCCAATGTATTGGAGTACTATCATAGGGCACCCATCATTTAAACTATAACTTTCTCACCCAATGCAACTTGAGGACACCCATAATTTATTATTTTTAATATTAAAAACATTAAATAAAACATTTCATCGTTTTAATAAAAATTTAAAACATTTATGCAAATCACTTTGAAATTCCATAATCCTTCAAAAGGACATTTTCAAAACAAAGAACATATTTCTTTTAAAAAAATTAATAAAACAATACCCAAAATAAATATAGTTATTTTCATTTAATGAAACCTCAAATATTTCAACGTAATCCAAAAAAAAAATAATGGTTTTGGTGGTGAAAAATTCAGTATCATCTCATAAATTATGAATCTAACATTCTTTTTGTCATTTGTGGAAACAATTCGCATAAAAAATGTAAAAAGATTTATTTTTGAAAATATTTTAATAAAATTAAAAGTACTAATAAAACATTCTATTTATATAAAATAATATCAACAATATTGAGAAGTGGGAAAATATTTTAAAATTAAATCTTTAAAAATTTAAAAAGTTATTTTTAAATCAAATAATCCCATACCACATTGAAATATTTGATTCATAAAACCCATTAAATAATAAAATCAAACCTAAAATTAAATATCATGATAATAGATAAAATTCATTATATAGAATTTCAAATGGGATGTTTATGCATCTTATAAAATAATAATTTTCCTAATATTAAGATATGTCTTAATGAAAGGATATTCAGGAGAAGTCGCTTACCTATAGTCTGATTTATAGAGCATGTTCTTTATCTTCCTAAATAATGAGATATTATTAATTATTTACTTTATTTTGAAACTACTTATTATTTATCATTAATTTTATTCTTCTTTTTAAAATGTTAAACAACTACTTAAATTGTTAAATTTACATTTTTTGGTTTGACTATATTAAGTTTATCTGAGCAAAAAAAAACCTTGATAGGTCAATTATGTTCAAAGAAGTTGTTATATAAACATCTTCAGACTAATTATATTAAAATAATCATAATACTTATACCTCAACTACACTTTTAAATCCAATTATTAAACATTTTTATGAAAAAATGTATCAATGTTACGATCATGGAGACAATAGGTCATACGTATGCATGAGCAATGTTCCCATTATTCAAAAACCATTATGGAAAGTATGTATGTGACATTTATATTTCTTTAATGATAATTACATCAGATATAAATTATTATTAAATCTTATATAATCATATAAATAATTTTTTTTATTTAAAAGTACTCACACCGTATCAAGAAGGCAGTAGTCTACATGTCCACAAAGGACGTTATCACTTTTTCTCTATGTGAGAGAGTGTTAATTAATAAGATATATTATATTCATAGTAATGTAATTATTTCATGAATGTAATATTAATTATATTTTTGTGAAATATTTTTAGTTAATATCTTCCTTAATTCTTTCTATACAGTTTTGGAATGCTTCACATTGCTTTAAGGAGGTGGTAGTCCACACTTCCCCAAAACAAATTATCGTACATACACAATATAAAAAGCATTAAGGTGTGAGTTATATAATAATTTTTAGAAGAATAAATACATCATAAATTTCATATATAACATATATAAATATATTTTACATCATAATTCCAACTATGATATTAGGTAAAAAAACAAAAGACATCATTTTGTGAGTTTTTAATTCACCATACTCAGGAATAGAATATTGATTAACCATTAACGGAAATGTGTGTATGTTAAGGTAGAACCATTCGAATAAAAACATATAAGTATATTTAGAATAATTTTTTAATTATTTAATCATTTAATAATAATTAATGAGTTGGTGGAGAATGAAAATAAAATAAAGGAGCTTAAGGAAGGATGTTACCTCTTCTTAGAGTAACTCCTTTTTCTTTTCACAAAAGGGCTTTTTGGTATGGATTTCCTCCAAAATGGAAGTTTCATGGAGTAGGTTATGGATTTTGGGAAGTTAATTGGCCTGATATTGGCCAATCTTATGTGGTTTTTATGATCATTGAAAATAGATGAATGGGTTCCCTTTTATAGGAGAGGGTAGGGGCACTATTGGAGTTATTCAAAATATTAAAATATAAAAGTTATATTCTAGATCAAAATAATTTCAAACAGAAAATAAATTAATATTTGAAGTAATTTTAGTCCATATATTTCCCCCTTTGTTATTATTTTACATTTTTGTTATTTTCTAATAATTTAATAATATATTAATTCAAAAAAATATTATTGTTGTCAAATTTGATATTATTACATTAATTTGACTTAAATTACATCAAGACAACATGGAAATTAGAATATAATTGTTTCAAACAATTGTAATATATATTATAATTCTATAAAATTCATTATAATCATTATCCCTTGAAAAATACATCAAAATTAATATTATTAATTTCATTTATTTTTTTTCTATAAATTAAATAAATATTATTTTGGAATTAAAAAATTTACGCAAATTATATAACATCTAAAAATATAAATAAAATAATATAATGAATATAATTTTATTATTATAAAAATATATAGTTATATTAATTCATATCTAGATTTTCTTACTATGTGGACACATAAAATATATTAACTACAAAGAGAGTGATATTTTGTAACTATATTTGTCTTAAATAATATATAAGTTATATGCATGTAAAAGTGTCAATTACACAAAAAACAATTTATCGTACGGAGATAAGGGTCGAATAGTATTCATCCAAATAAATTTGGAAGAGTTTTAATTACATTAAAAATCCTAACCTTTTTGTTTTAACCCATATTTAACCTTTCTAACTTTTACTGTGATATCATTTTATTTATACATTTTGGGTTAATATAATTACTATAAAATGTCAACTCACCACCAAATAAGTCATTGAGTATATTTTACTATTTATCTCAATTATTTGGCCAAATTTTAGATTTTTATATTTATATATATATATATATATTATCATTTAAGAAAATATTTTTTTTAAATATCATAAATGTCAATTTTTAAACAATTAATGCATTATCATTGTGTAACCATTTAATTTAATAATTTCTTCAATAAAATATAAAAAAATTACCATGATATGTATTGAAATTATATATTTAAAAAAAATTAGTATATAGTCGAACATATTACTTATATAACCCCATTGGGAAAAATCCTGTAAAAAACAAACATATGATAAAATTGACTTTCTTTGAATATAGTATTATAGAGGTTATATTACCTTCAAAAATCCCAAAATAGACCTCTAACCAATCACTTAATTCCTAGGGACAAAAAAATCATCCAATTTAATTATTATTTGTGTTATAGTAAATTTATTATATATATAATATTGTTTTTCTCCTTAATTACCTGATTTCCACTTAATTGTGGTAATAAAAATAAAATTACTAAAGTAACAATTCATATTTTCCAAAAATAAATGGGGAAAATTTACAGAATTTTTAAAATATAATTCTAAATATGGAATCTATTTTTTCAAATTCAAAACCTTTAAATTGAGGGAATTATTTAAAATTTAATCTCATTGAGGGAAAGAGAACACTGATTTTTAATGTAAGAATGTTCAAAAGTTCACAATGCTTTTATATCCAATTTCAATGTGAAATTTATATTAATGGCCTAAGTTGGATTAAATGAAAGGAAAATAATATTATTATACTTTAAATCTAAAAAAATTTAATTTAAAACTATAAATAAATTTGATGAAATGTTATTTTTTAATTAAAATTCAATATTTTTCACTATTTATCAAAATAGGAATCTTATCATAAAAATTCCAAAAATCGATCCAAAGTAAATTTTTCTAATGAAATTAAAAATAAAAGTTTTTTATTCAAATAGAACTTCTAAATGTGATTAAACTTGATTGAAAATAGGTGTTCCATCAAAATACAGCAAAATTAGTTTTTTAGAAAAATACTACTTTTATCTATAAAATTGAATTTGTTATTATATTACATGTTGAAAAAATATAATATGAAATTTATAAATAAAAATTAATACATTATAAATATATAATTAATATAATCCAACACATGTGATTTTAATATTCAATCAACATATTTATTTCCATTTAAATAGTTTTTATGATAAATGTTTCATTTAATTTTAAAAAAGTTTTAAATTAATTTATAATTAATAAGTCACAAAATAATTAATTATATATATATGTTTGTAAAAAATATATACATTATTCTGTTAATAATATTTATTTCATCCATTCTATCATTATGGTTTTAACTGTATCTTTTATGTAATAATATTTAGATATTCGCTTTAGATCGATTTGGTGTATCATATACACTATCAATCAAATGGTTTACTTATTAAATTTTCATGTTGTTACATTATATCCCCCATTTAGTAAATTTATTCATCAAAATTTGAACTTAAGATAAAAAACTAGAGGTTTTTCTTTTCGAAATAACTTTATTGAACTCCCACATCGAAAAAAAAGGATTAATCGAAAATTCGCATTAAAGGAAAGAAATAGAAGTATGAATTTCACATAGAAAACACTTACTAGGTATCTATGTTGTAAAACATTTAAATAGAATATAAAACTATCTATCAAGCTCTTATGGAGGGTGATATATAACATAATTCTGAGAAAGTTAACAATTAGAAAATAAAAAAAATGTAAATAGGTTTTTGATTTCTCAGTAAGAAAAGTAAAAAGATAAAGTTATTATTTCCAGATTATTTTCCGAAATTTAAGGAATTATTTTTCTATATAGACTATGAACATAAGAAGAAATAAAAACATATAAATTATAGTATTGTAGTTTAATAAATTTCCACCACATTCACATCTACTTCTCCAAATGATGAGTATTCCAGATGAGTTTTTCATGCCCAGAGAACTAAAATCTACTTCTAGATAATCATATAGTCCTAAAATGATAAAATATATATTTATCCTATACTTTTACATTATCCACACCCATAATGGTTTGTATAAGGTAAGATAATTACCAAAAAAATATAAACCATATATGATAAAAAAAGTACTAAAAATCTCCAAAATACAATTATAAATTCCCAAGTTCAACATAAACATTAAAAAATTAAATACACAAAAAATTACTCAAAATAATTCCCTCTAGGATAAAAACAATAAATTCACAAGAATTTTATAACATTTTTTGAAAAGATATATTTTAGCATTTATCTCAAAATAACATCAATCACTCTTAATATCTCATAAAAAAATTAATTTCTGAAATCATATAATCTCCAAGATATAATAATCATTTCAATAAATAATGAGAATAATAATAAAAACATATTTTCATATAACATTTAATTTTACCTTTATTGATCCAACAAAATCCCAAAATATTCTATTTAACATAATAATATATTAATTTTCTTCTGAAATAACATTAACCTCTAAATCAAGAAATCATTTCCCAATCCCATGGAAATATATTTAATAAAAAATATGTTACCAAAACAAAAATATTATTAATACATAATATAATTTAACTAAAATTTAAAATTCTTACTTACTAAGACTTCATGTAGGTTAGTATTAGGCGATGCACTCTTATCACCCATCAATTGTGAGTTTCATTCCCATGTACTTGTCTGGTGTGAGGGGTTATCACCCATCCTATGGTATTTCATTTTCCTAAGATTAAATAATTTTTATTACACTCCCAATATATGATAACTCTATAGAAAAAATAACCATAACATGTTTTATCATCAAAGTTTGTCTCATTCCTTTCATTTTTCATCCCATAAATTTATCACCCATATTTACCTCGAAAATAAATTTCTTCAAATATACCATTAGTCAGCATATATTTTCATAACATAATGACACAAAAGGGGTTTCTAATACGTTGTAAATCTAATAAATAATAAAATTATAAACCCATGATGATATGAAATCCTCTTAAGAAATCATATTTGTAACCAAAGATGTATAAAACCTTTTTTGATACCTACTATAAGGACCTGACCTTAAACATTACATATTCATTTAATTTTAATCAAGATATAAAATTATTTTTCCAATGATATTTTAGGTCTAGAGTTTTATATAAATAGGTAAAAATATTACACAATAAACCCATACTTTATAGGTGGACACTTATACTCATTGTCTATTTTTTCCAATAAATGAATGCATTTTAAAAAAATATGTTTTCTTTTCATAAAATATCTTCAAAATTTACATCATGACCCACTTTATATCCCTAATCTTCCGTGAAATCGGTTAAAAAAATTAAAAATTGGGTTTGAAGGCAAAATATCAGTAAGGGACATAAAAATAAAAAAAACTCTTATATCAGTAAAAAAATAAAAACCATATAAAAACAGTTTTCATGGAAAAATATTATTTTACACATAAAGAAAGTTTTAAATACTTTATAAAGATCATTTATTTTACCTTTTTGAAAATATTATTCCCACAAAACACATTTTAAATCATAGAAAATTTATGTAGGTACCATGGGATATCTTCTCATAGAACCCTTATAAATGGAATGACCATATAATCAACTTCTATCTTTAGAGTACCGAACGCATTGGAGTGCTATCTAGGTGCACCCATCATTAAAGATATAATGGGATCACCCAAGGAAATATAGGCATAGCTACCATATATAATTTCCAACAAACACAAAATTGAAAAAACATATCATCATTGGAAAAACTATTTTAAAATTCTAGGCAAATCACTTTCATATACTATTATCCTCGAAAAGAAATTTCAACAAAAAAATAGACCTTTCTAATAAAAAAATCAATACCAAAATAAAAAATAGATATATAGAATTATTTTCATTTAATGAAACATTAAATCATTCAAATTATTCCAAAATTAAAATAATTTCCTTGGTGGAAAGAATGTTCATTCTCACCACGTACGTTAAGAATATAACATTCATTTTGTCATTTATGAAAACATTCCATTTCAAACATGTGAAAATATTTGTTTTTTAAACTTTTTTTCATGAAATTAAAAATTATACATATAAAATAATTTATATATTAAATAATATACAGATTATTGAGATAATGGAAATCATTTTGAAATTTAACCGTTAATTATCTAAAATAATATTTTTAAAACATTTTTTCCCTTATAATATTGAAATAGTTGAATCATAAAAATCATTAAAGAATAACATAAAAAAACATAATATTTCTTCTTAATAGATAAAATTTGTTATATAAAATGTAAAATGGTCGGTATATACACCTTATAAAATAATAATGTGAATAAAATAAAGATATGTCTCGATGAAAGGATATTGAGACGAAGTCCCTAACCTCGAGTCAGATTCATCATGTATGATATATAATTTCTCAAATGATGAACTAATGATAATTATTTACTTTATTACAAACCTTTTTTTATTATTAAGTTTATTTAACCTATAATTTTTTTTGAACAACTATATAAATAATTATGTTTACATCAGGTATTTTGACCATATTTGTTTTATGTGTCAAAAATGACATTGTTAGGTCATGTATGGTCAAAGGGGTCATTTTATAAACATGTCTAGAATAATAATAATGAAATTATTATCATTTTTAGACATAAATTTCACTTTTAAAACCAATCATTTAACTTGGTTATGAAAAATTAACTAATATTACGGTCATAGAGATAGTGGGCAGTATGTATGCATGAGCAATGTTATCCTATTTCAATGACTATTGTGGAAGAAGGTAAGGGAAATTTATATTTATAGTATGATAATTAAATCATATATATCATATTATTTATCCATATATACTTATATATATATAATTCTTGTGATGAAATTGGAATTGCATTGCTTCAAAGAGGTAGTAGTCCACACATCCATGAACGACTTTATCACTATTTGAGAATGTGAACTGGTGATAATTAAAATGATATAATATATTTACATTAAGTTAATTATCTGATTAATATTATATGGATTCTATTTATTCCAAAAAAATTGAAAATCACTTCATTAAAACATTCCATGTAGTGGGTGAATGTCTAACATCTCCTGCAGAGTCAGTAGTCCACACTTCCCCAATAAAATTATCATACTTACAAAAAATGGAATTCCTTTAGGTATATGTTATATTATATTTTATAGAAGAAAAAATATTTCATAAATATAATATATAAAATATTATAATTCTGTTTCTATCATAATTCCTAATCATAAGAGGTGGTATCCAGAAAATAACATCATTTCATGAGGCAATAGTTCACTGCACATAAGAACAGTATGTATGTTACTCATTAGATGGAAGTGTGAATATGTGTAGTTCAAACCTTTACAAACCAAATATCATTATATTAATTACCCCACTATCATTATTTAAGTATGGAATGAGAATAAATGAGGTGCTGGAAAAAAAGGATCTTGAGGAATGATGTTACCTCTTCTTTGGGTGACATCTTTTTCATTACACAAAAGGGCTTACTTGGTTTGTGTTATTCCCCAAGGTAGGTTTAAAGGGGGAAGGGGTATACATTGGGATGATAAATGGGTTGATATATTCTTCTTCTATGTGGTTTTGAGGTGCGCTGAAAAGTGAATAATGAGTTCTCTTTTATTGGAGAGGGTAGGTGCACTCTTGGATTCTCTAATATATTCAAATATAAAAAGGCTATTTTAGAGCCAAAGACTTCCAAATGGAATATAAATGAACATGGGAAGAAATTTATAACCATATATTATAAACGTTGTCATTATTTTTCATTTTTGTTAATTTTAAATAATTGAATAATGTATTAATAAAATAAAATATCATTATTTTCAAATTTAATACTATTAATTTAATTTGACTTTAAATACGTCGAGATAAATTTTTAATTAGATTATAATGGTTTATAAATCTATAATATATATTATGATCTGTAAAATTTGTTAGAAACATTAAATATTCTAAATTATATTAAAATTAGTCACTATTGGAAAAATGACCTATACCCACGGTTCAAAACCGTGGGTATAGCCCCCAAAACCGTGGGTATACCCTATACCCACGGTTTTGGGAACCGTGGGATGGAGAGGCGTCGGTATAGGGGTCTCAGCCTATACCCACGGATTTGGAGAACCGTGGGTATAGGTGAGTCAAATGTGGCCCAACACGCGTTCCAGCGTGGCACACAACATACCCCACGGTTTCAAACCGTGGGGTATTGAAATTCAAAAAATATGCGGCCAGTAGGTTTTGAAACTGCACCTCCCACTGCGCCTCGCACCTATGCCACCCAACCGCACCAACCGAGCTGCAGTTTCTATTTGTTATAAATTGATATATCTTCTTATATATATTAATATAATCAAAGTCGGATATACGAAAAAACGCATCCACCGGGTTTCAAACTCCCACTGCCGGCTGCGCTATGCGCCCGCACCCCAGGATGGACCAACCGGTCTGTGATTTTAATTTGTTATAAAAATATATATTATCTCATATATATTAATATAAGTGGTATTTAAATTAAAAATTCGCGGGGAAGGGGAATCGAACTGCTGTCTCACAGTGCAACTGAGCGCCTCCACTCACTAAGGAACCAACCGAGCTAAACTTTTTAATTTATCTAAAGACATTCAGCTGCATATATTTATTAATATTATCCGTGAAAAAATGTATTCCCACCAAATTTTCTCATTGTCCTGCGCAATGTTTTTCCCCTCCTTATGGCGGGAAAGCTATACCCACGGTTCTTTAAAACCGTGGGTATAGGTCTTCAAAAAAAATACCCATATACCCACGGTTCTTTAAAACCGTGGGTATTGGTCTTTGAAATTAAACAATACCCACAGTTTTGACAAAACCGTGGGTATAGGTGACCTATACCCACGGTTTTAGAAAACTGTGGGTATAGGTCCCCATATTATCCCTATACCCACGTTTTTCAAGAACCGTGGGTATAGGGGTACTCTATACCCACGGTTTGTTGAAAAACCGTTGGTATAGGCTCGTTTTCCAGTAGTGAGTATTTCTTATATCACTTATTTTGTTTTTCTTTTAATTTGAAAAACATTGATTTATCCTTAAAGAATAATTTAAGGTAAATATATAATATTTAAAAATTAAATGTAAATTTCTATAATGAAAAAAATAATTATTATAAAAATAGCCTTTTATTTTCATTAATATCTTGTTATTATCACTGTTTTCATATAAAAGTTTTTTTAATACAGTGAGAGTAATATTTTGTAACTATATTTGACTTAATTAAAATATATGTTATTTTCTGGGATATTGTTCATTAAACAACTCTAATTCATTCTTAATATGATAAGGGTCATGTAATATTCATCAAAAAAAATGAATAAATTTTTATTATTTTTTTCATCATTATCATTTTTTAACCCATATTAGTCCTCTTCAACTCATACCATGATATCATTTAATTTATACATTATGGTTCAATATAATTACTATAACATGACAAACAATCACTAAATGTTTTATTTATGTCATTTTTAGATTTATACCACTCATTTTCTTGAATTTATAATTTATATATATTTTATACCATTTAATAAAATTTTATGTATTTTAAAATCTCATAAATGTCAATTTTGGTAATATTAAACATTTTTTATTAAAAAATTGAAACAAAAAAAATTTAAAAAAATAGATGTATAAAACATCCCTAACATTTAAAATTGAAAAATAAAATCTACGGATGAAATTAAATCTCCAAAATAATATTTATTTTATTATTATTAGTGTCATTTATTTGATTCTTCTATTAATTAAACTATTACTGCATCATCATTATGTCACCATATAATTTAATAATTTATTTTCAAAAATTTATAAATCAATTTCCATGATGTAGATAGAAATTTTATATTTTTTTTAAAAAAATATAGTCGATCATATACCTTATATAACTCCATAATAAAAATGTTTCTCTTTTCAAAAACAAAAGTATGAGAAAATTTACTTTCTATTGAATATATAATTATAAAGGTTATATTCCCATCCAAAAGTCCATAAATGGTATCACAATAATTTCCTAATTATATAAGTACTATCATTTCTTATCTAATAAAATGTGTACATGTGTTATGTTAAATTTATAATATCGATAATATTATTTATACCCTTAATTACCCAGTTTAACTTTAATTATGGTAATAAAAATTAAATTACTATTGTTACAATTCAAATATACCAAAAATAAAAGGGTCATATTTAATAAATTTTTAAATTATAATTATGATTATGGAATCCATTTTTAAAAATTAAAAATGGATAAATTTCATAAATTAATTTAAAATTAATCATGTTAAATGAAAAAGAAAATTGGTTTTGAAAGTAAAAGTGTTCAAATGTTCATAGTTCCTTCGTATTTATAGATATGTATCCGCTACCTATCTTCTTAGTTTCATGACCCAAAAAATAAAAAATAATTAATTTATGTAAAGGCTATTTTAGTTTACCAGAATATTGAACATTTTGTAAATACAAGTTTAAAAACCATGAATCTTGACAATGAATCATCGTTCACAAAAATGACATGGAAGCTTATAATTTCCTGATTATCTTTACAATATTTAACATATACATTTATATCCAATTCTTGAAAATTCTACATCAACTTCATTTTTCATTTTGAAGTATCATGCTCTTCAAACTTATGGTTATATGAAAATCATAACATGTATACTTGACTAGTTGAACACTATTATCCTCTGAATATCATCCTCAAAACAACCAAGGTGACCCCGAGTATTATCATCAATGTTTTGGACAAGAAATCCTTCACATAGTAACCCTTGAGTGAGATATTTGAATGAAAATGATAGATCAGTATAGATCAAATGGATCGGATCAACTGGATTAGACAACCATGATTGTTTTTCCATCCCATGTCCCATATTATTTGTTTGATCATCCTGGCTCTCCTTAATAATATACATAATTTTCACTACCTATTATTATTACACAAGGTTCATCACCCAAACACACTACAAACACCCAGGCTTTAGGGGTCGCACCTCCATGTGCATGCTCATTTCCCACCTATGCAACTGTTATGGTTCCACCCACTAACTTTTGTTCTCTCTATGGGCATTATTAATCCTATTCATATCCATGAATTCACTTATGGGAACACTCTATTAGTTGGTAGGTGTATCCTCCAACAATTTTTTCAATCAATCTAGCCTATACTTTTTTTTTCTTTTTCATATTTTTTGGCTAACACATAGGAAAGTCTCTAAGTAAAAATTTTATCATATAAAAAAATTCCAAACCAAAACCAAAGATTTTAAAATTATTTTTCATGAAAGATATATAGTTTTCATTTCCCTAAAATTTATAAAACCTCAGGATTTAATTGAATTTTTTATAGACATATTCAACTATTATTATTCACCTTGTCTTGAAAATGCGGCATCATTCACATAATTATGTGGAATTAATGAACAAAAAATCAATAATCACACTGACAAAAATCTTACTCATTTAAATATATAAATATTTTTCATTGTATTCATTTTTCATTAAATTATTCTTCAAAAATATATCAAGGATTATTCCTTTCACTTCATGAAATAATAAATTAAATCTGAATGATCTTCGATCACTTCCTCAATAAAATAGATATTTTCTTTTTATTTATTCTAGAACTAAATTATGATCTTAAAATGATATTTGATAGATATGAAACAACTTCATGGGATCTATTTATCTTAACCAATATTATTATTCATAACATATTAATATTATTTTACGTAAAATTCAACTTCCATTAAGTGGAATCAACAATTTTTTTAATGGTTTTTGGATTAAGTTTTATTTTTTATTGTTATTATTTCATTTATTTAACATGTTATTATGAATACATGTTCTTTGAATTAGGTTCATGTTATTTTAACTTTTTTTAGACTATGGAAATATAGAATTCACCTTGGGTATTGTTTTTTTCTACCCAGGAGACATGTCTGGTCATCTTGGGATTCATTAAAGAAAATTTTTATTAGATCCTTCTCCTTATTTAGGAAAAGTTTTATAAAGGATATAGTATTTTCAATAAATATTGGTAGATTATGATTAGGTGTTTAATAACAAACATTTATGATGAATCATGAGTTTTTATTTGTAGTTGGGTTTCAGATCTAAAAAATTGAGACTTATTCTCAATTATATTTTACTATATATGGATTTAAAAAAATTATTTTTTATCAATGCTAAATTTATATACAATAAATTGATATTTTACTTATTTGAGGATAAAATTTGATGAGGAAATGGATTCTCATGGTTAGATAACATGGTTTCAAAAACCATTTCAATACCATGTGGGAAGTGCTGCAATATTTCTCAAGGGTCAGAGTTTGGTTAGTTCATGGTTTTCAAAACATTTCATCCAAACAATGAATACTTCTACATTTCTATGGGTTCTATTATATTGAATCCATTGTTTTTTATATTGGTTTTAATGGTGTTAACCATTGGTGTAACTCTAATTATGGGATTTATCATTTAGAATTAATGTTATTTGGTGTGGTTGTTGTTAATGTTTATTCCATGTTGCATAATCTTATATTTATAAACAAGGAATTATTATTTGGAAATATGGATTTTTTGATAGAAAATATATTATATAGGTTAAATTTTTTTCAAAATATATTTTTTTGAGAGTAACAAATGTAAGAGTGTTTTGAAAGAAAATTACTTATTTTCAAATACAGGGTAAATGTTTTAAAATTTCTTTAGTAAGGTGTATGGGTCTTAAACTATTGTTGGATTGTGTAATGAATTTTCATTATTTTATAATTAATGTTATTTTTTAAATAATTTAGTTGTTATATTCTTTGTGTTTTATACTTTATGGGAATTTTATATTGATATCATTATTTTTTGTTTTTAATTTGATCATTCAATTAAATCTGAACACGTATGTTCTTTAGTTTTCTATTTTGTTATTTAAATTATTTTCCATTATAAATATTTAATAGTGTGTGGAACGTTATTATTAATATTTTTCATTCATTTTTTGTTCTTTTTTATCATCATATTATGTCCTTTCTAATCATTTACTCAACTGAAACATGGACTAACGTAGTCGAACCAAGACTCTTTATTTCCCCTACTATCATTCCCTAAAACAACACATTCATGGGCCATTGAATAAATTGAACCCTTGAATGAAGTCTTTTCCAAAATATAGAATTCTAATTTTCACTAAATAAACTAGATTTTAGTTAATGGTTAGTTAACTAGATCATGGAGATGAAGCAATCACGAATAGTGTAACTGGTCTAGAGTGGCTCATTTTCTATATCAAGCAAGAGTTGGGTGAATCAATCCAATAATATAATTTTATCCTCGATTTTTATAATTTAAAAGTAACCACCAACATATATTATACCTAAATGATTTATTTTTTTTATATCTAAGAAGATATCATTTTAATCCCTAATATTATGTCACCCTCTTTGGGTGATTTTAGGTGTAAATTTAGTAAATGTTAATGTTCTCCAATATATATTTCTTCATATTTTCTTTCTTTTTTTACTCAAAATAATGGTCATTTAAGCTGAATATAAATTTTAGGTTAGGTTCAAACATGCATATTTTTATATCTTGATTATTGGATGCTCCTCTTATGATGAATTTTAGTCGTATGCTATTATGGATACATAATTTATTTAGATTAGGTTTTTTGTATCTCTGATATTTTGTATATGCAGCATAAAATGTCTTCTTGATAATTCCAAACTTATATTTTAGCTATATTCTGATTATAAATGCTATTATTAATTAATTTTCCAAGGGTTTATTATATTCTTAATTCTAAACATTGATATAATGGGGGGTTTCTCATGGTTTCTAAGATATATAAATCTAGAATGAATTTATGTTCACTATGTTTTTTCAAAAATCTTTTTAAGATGAAATTTTTATAGGAATTGACAATTCAAGTGAGATTTTAAAATATCCAAATATTTGAAAATGTTTTTTTATGTGATATTTATTAGATTTTAGTGTTTTTTTATCTTTAAAAAGTTTTTCATTGGATATATATTTTTTATTGTGATTATTTTATTTCTATTGAATTATATTATAACTAAATGTGTTTTTACATTGGTTGATGTTATTGGTAAATATTTTAATTGACATAAAATTCATATAATGAAATTTTGACATTGTAAATTCAATTTTTCGACTCCTATTTGTGATGATTGTTATTTATATTGAATATTTTATTATAGATTGGTTTCTAAATTTTTTATCACTAGATAAAAGACTAAAGTTCTTTTTTGATCATTATATCAAATGCTTTCATAACATAGGTCTCACCCTTATTTTGATTTCCCTTTTTTTCCTAATTTATAATATTTTTTTGTATAATATGAGAAGATGTTCATCATGGTTTGTTTCTTATGTGAATAAAAACTAATTTTATTATTAATGGTTATGGGTAGGTGAGATTAAGGATTGATATTATGATGAATTAACTTATGTAATTTTATTGATATGTAACTAATGGGTGTTAAATTGTTTTCGTACCACCTTTATCAAGTTTAATGAGGACTTAAGGTTCCTAGTTAGAGAATAATCGAATAAGCACAACTTTGGCCTACACAACACTATTTTAGTAATCCAATGAAATGGGTTTGGCACCATTTTATGGGAGTCATTACATAAGTAGGCTCTGATAGCATCTCCTCTATAGATTGGGCTATAGTGCTATGAGATGGGTTTTGTCTTTCTATTAGGCTAAGGAATTATCCCGATAGTAATAAGAACACACATCTAGATATGATTTCATCTTATAATAAGAATTTGTGAGGGATATATAGTGACTTAACCATAACTAAATTACAGTGTATCCCATGATTCTCATTTGTTATTTATATTAAATTGGTTTCAATTTTATGTTCATTTTGTTGTAATGCATGATATATACAATTTTTTTATATTTTTATATTGATAAGTCAATATTTTAAAATTTATTTTAGCAATACATTAATATAATTATTATTACATGACCACTACTTGTAATCTATTTCTTTTCCTTCATTTAAGTTGATTATTTTTTCTATTATACATTATATATGTTGTTTTTATTGTTTATATAAATTTTAATACTGTCTTTCATCCTTATTTGGTGAGATTTTATGCTTTTACTGTTTATTTTATTACATATAAAAACATAAATCATATTTCAGTAGATTATTTATTATTATATTGGCTTAAATATAATTATAATAGGATTTCATAGAAAATATACCTTTAAATAAAGGTCCCTAAACTAAATTATTATTCACAAATGAAAAAAATTATTTAGTCAATTATTTTTTGTAAAAAAGTTTTAAATTAATTTAATTGAACTAATCCTCTATATTTTAATGGGTGGTGTTGGTTTTTTTAAAAGGGGTGATGAGGAACATTCATTTTATTTCATTTCATAAACTCTATACAGGTTATTTTCTTGAATTATATTTTAGACAAACATTTTTATAATAGATTGTAAAAGGAATTACATAATACATTTTATTGGGTAATATATACTTATTACATGTAGATCACAGGCTAAAAACACACCATGGTGTGTATATTGTTCTTATTTATTATGAAAATAAATTGGTTATGTGAGAATATTTATAGAATTCATTATTTTACCAATTTTTGGATGTTTCAGGATATGAACGTGACCTTGGGTTACATGGTGTTGATTATTTCATAGCCTTGGTTTGTGGTTCATATCGAATGGTTTCATTATTATCATTTTCAAAAAAAATCATTGATTTTGGTCTCTTATATACTTATACCCATTTTGTATCTTATTCAATGTTTACTATTAGATGTGGGTGTGATCATTTATACAGTTTATTCCTTTTTTCTGTGTGTTTATTTGTAAAGCTATTAATTTTATTATGATTACTAGTTCAAGATATAGACACCACATATCATATTCCAAATATGTTTCAGTTTACAAGTTATTGGTATTTATAGAGTGAAATCATTCCCACTCAGTATGATTCAATACCCTTGGTACTTTTTCTAGCCTCAACTGAATGATAACTTACATTGGGAATCTTCATGGGTTGACATGGGTGACATTTTAGGTCAACGTAGGATGCTTTGTGACATTCACCATGTTCAATAATGTTTGATTACTTCTTTCAATAACATCATTCCATTATTCCTTATAAGTATTAGTGAGTTGAGATAGTATCCCAAACTCTATTAGATAATTATTGAACTCTTGGTTTTGATATTCTTTATAATGGTCTAAGTGAGGTATTTTGTCTTCGTACCAAAATGATTCTCTAAATAATTATTATATGCCATAAATTTTTCAAAGGAATCATTATTATACCTCGCTAAGTATATTTATCCATGTAGACTAAATTTGTTATAAAATTTTATGATGAAAGAGTATCAACCTATTTCTTCTATTAGAAAAATTCCATACATGTCATTATAATATAATACGATAATCTTTGTATCACTTTACATATTTCCACTAAATTATTCATTGGTCATGTTTTCTAGAAAAAACATTGTGACATATATCCATGTTTTTTAGCTCAAAATTATCTAAAAATCCTTCTTGAAATAACTTTGTTAAATACTTCTCATTTACATGAAAAATCAAGTGAATTCACAATGGGATTTGATATGAATCATGTTAACTTCATTTTTTTCAATTTCTTGCAATAGATATTTGTACTATAGAATTGAATGACTATTATTAAAATATAATATCCCATAGAATATGATATATTTATGAAATCAGAATCTATTATTTATGAACATGAAAAATAAATCCCAAATTTTCTAAAATGAAAATAGATATTATGAAATTTGTAACACATGGCACATAAGAACAATTATTTTGAACTAAATCAATATAGTCAGATATGTGAGATGATAGTCTCAAATATCCATTTTAGTTATTTTTTATCCATTGAAAGATCTAATATCAACCTCACCCATGTTAATGTTCTAGAATATATTTGCTACCTGTATTTAGATATAAATTTTCATTCCAAAATCTATATATAACACAAACTTTATAGAACTGGAGAGATTACACTTACTAATGAACACACTTCAATATTTACCATACTTATTCACTGAGTTATAGTTCATCTTCATGTTTACTTTCTTGCTACAAACCAAACATATTGTATACTTTTTCTTAGAATATATCATTGTCTTTCCCCTCTATGAATTGTGGTGTTAAGGTTACATTGTCTTGGAATTAGTCATTGATATTTTCACATTTCAATTCCTCTCATTCACTATAAATATATAAATATTTCCATCCTTAATATCTATATTTTCCCAAAAAAATAAAATTGATATTATTAGAGAGAATATTCAGTATTTTTTAATATTAAAAGTCATAAAAACTTCGAAAATTATGAATAAATGACATGAGAATGATTTCTACACATAATTCCTTAGGTAACATGAAACCAATAATTTATAAATGATCAATGTGTCAAATGATTAAAATTACCTGAGGTATATCTAGTGAACTTTAACAAATATATAACATAAATAATTATTTAGAGATATTATACATATTGTATATTTATTTTTCAAGATAGAAATAATTATGAGGAGGCAACATTATGTATAGTTATTTTTCTTCATGAAGCATATAAATCTCACTATTCAAAGAAAATAACATGATGAATTGAACATCCAATGAAATACCTATATTTTTCTAGGAGACTTTTTCAACCTCCTCAGAAACATTATTATATGTATCAGAATGTACTATGGACTCCATTACATATAACTTCTTCTCATGGCATATTAAAAGTTGTAAGCACACGCACCACTCTTATAAGTTAACATTAGTCATAATATCTTATATTATTAACACATATCACAAGGGTATTATCTTTGGTTATTGAGATTACATTTTTCTATGAAAAATAAAATCATATTTTATAATTTTATCTATATTACCTATTCTGGTATAAAAAATTAATTTTATTATCCTCCCACTATTTTATCAAATCCAAATAAACATCTATGTTACATTACGAATATATTCTAACAAGATATTCTAGTGTAAAGGATATATATCCTCTTTTGAATAACTAATAAGGAAGCCTCATAAAATTATTCAAATGTATTTAGTTTCAATGTATGTAAAACTAAAATAACTCACAGTTACATGATATGTTTATTAGACTCACCAATCTTTAAATTCTACACCTAGACATCCCCTACACTTCCCTCTAAATTATATCAATCATTTTTTGGGGGAACTATTCTTTATTAAAACATTATTATGTTATCCAAAAATATTCATTATAAAGGATTGATAAATTTATTTATCTTGAAGGGGTAAAGGTATATAATTTAAGATATGGTTTTATTTTAAACCAATTAATTGAAAGTGATGTCAGACTCAATGTACCCTTCAAGGGATTATGATTAATTTATTAATATTATTTAATTTATTTATTCATATGATTATTAACATTATATGGATTTATAAAATTAACTAACCATTTCTTATAAAATAATTTATTCATAAAAACATTATTCTATTTCATACTACATGGTTTTTATTTATTAATTTTACATGGTCATTTTTTTATCATCAAACAAACAAGAATATCCATCATTAATAACCATGGCAAGAAAAATAAATTAAATAATTGATATAACCATAGTCACTATCTAGAATTATATATTATTTCACCATTGTTGATCATTTTTTATTACTTAATAAATCTTAATTTTTTCCCTTGATTAAAAAAATATCATTTTGGAGGTAGAGAGTGCCCTAGTTAGGGTAATTTTAACACTATAAAGTCATTTTTAGGAAATATACATATTATAAAATTTGTTTTCTTTATTTTTGTGCAATTAGCGGTAAAATTTTTGAATTTTGGGAACTTTTTCTAGTCTCTATGATTTTTAAATGGTTTTGTAATTGATTTAAGTAAAATAAACATATCTGGAAAACTATAAATTAGGTAGTTATCATATTATTTCTATATAATCTATAATTACTTGGAACTATATTAAAAGGTGTATTTTATATTTTTAAGGGTTTTTATTAGGGGTTTACCCCACCTCACCCTAACCCCATTATTCCTTCATTTGAATAGGATGTCTCAACAGAATCATGGTCAAGCTCTACCTCCATCCTCAAGGGTTTAGGGTGGATTTATTTATATACCCTGAAGAGAAATCTTTTTCTTATTCTTATTATTCATTTCCTCTTTTCCCCCTTTCCATTTATTTTTATTTTTATTCTTTTTCCTTACAAAAATGGTCATTTAAGTTGAACCAAATGTCTACGTCAGGTTTTAACATTGCTCTTTTATATCTTGGTGATTGGAAGATCCTCTTGAGACAAATTATAAAAATATACAATGAATGATATATGATTTTTATATATTAAGTTTGTTTGATCAATGAAATGTCATTTATGTGTTATATAATGTAATCGTGGTTATTATAAAACTTTATTTTAGATATAATATGATTATAGATGATATTATTAATGTATTTTACATGGTATTAATGTATTTTAATTTCCCAATATTCATATTAAATCAGTTTTCCAATAGTTTCTATGCTATATACACCAAGAATGAATTAAAGTTCACTCTATTCATTAAAAACATTCTTAATATGAACATTTTATGGAAATTGATAATTCAAGTTATATTTTATAATATCTAATGATTTTCAAAATATTCCTTATGTGATATGTTATAGATTTTATTGAGGTTTTAAAATTTTAAAAAAATTTACAGGAGTATATTTTTTACTGTGATTATTTTATTTTTATTGAATTATATTGTAATTAGATGTGGTTTTACATAGGTTAATGTTCTTGGTAAATATTTAAATTGATATATGATTTATATAATGAAATTTTAACCATGTTAATTAAATTTTTGGGATCATATTTGAATATATTATAATTTATAATAAATGTAGTTTTTAAATTTTTGTTCCAATTTTTTAAGTTGGATGAAAGACTATAGGTTAGTTAGGAACATTATATCAAAGGTTTTCATAATATATATTACACCCATCTCTGGATTCCCATTTAATTATGATCTATATGATATTTGTTTTTATTTTTTGATAATTTTCTCCATGGGTTATTTCTTATGTGACCAAAAATTGAGTTTCTTAATAAAGGATTTGGGTAGGTGAGATTATAGATTGATATTATAATGGATTAAATTGTGTGATTTTATTTATATGTGATTGACTGGTGTTATAATGTATCATCAACTCTATTATCTAGATTAATGATAACAAGAAGTTCTTAGTTAAGGAATAATAGTATTAAGTACCACTTTTAACTAGTCCACACTATTTATTTAATCCAATGAAATGGTTTTGGTGCCATGATTTGGGTGTCATTACATTCATAGACTATGATATCTTATACTTATTATCATAGGCTATGGTGACACCAAATGGGATTTATGATTTGATTATCCTAATACATGCTCCCCATAGTAACAAGAACACACATCTGCATATGATTCTTTCTTATGATAAGAATGCATGAGGGGTATATAGTGACTTCACCTTAACTAACGTACCATGTATCCCATGATTCTAAATTTATATGTATATTTAAATGGTTCTTCTTGAGGTTAATATTTTTATAAATAATGATATGTAATGTTGTTATATTGATAAGTCCATGTTTTAATCATTATTTTAGCACTGCCTTACTCTAACTATTATTACATGGCCATTTTTTTATCCATTTATTTTCCTTCATTAAGGTTGATTATTTTTAATCTTTAGCATTACATATTTGATTTTTATTTTCTATATAAAAATAAATATTTAATTTTACCTTTAATTTTTTTGATTTCATGGCTTTATTATTTATTTTATTTCATATACAATCATACCCCATGTTTTAGTGTATTATTAATTATTTTATTGGTATGAATTTAATTACCAAATGATTTTAAATTTTTTAATATTAAATATCGGTTCATAAACTAAATTATTATTCTCAAATGAAATTAATATATTTAGTTAATTAATTTTATAAAAGGATTTCAAATGAATTTACTTGAACTAATGCTCATGATTTCAATGTGTGGTGTCAATTTTTTTAAAAAAGGTGATAATAAGCACATATTATTTTTATTTAAAAACTATATATAGATTATTCTTAGGAAATGTATTTCAAAGAAACCATTATTGAATAACTTATACAAGGAATTATATAAAATGTTTTAATGGGGTAGACTAACTTTGTATGTGTAGCTCACACCCAAAAAACACAACATAGTGTGTATATTATTCTTATGTTATATAAAAATAAATAGGTTACATAGTAATATGGAAAGGATGAATATTTTCACTAATTTGTGGATTTTTCAAGATATGGAGGTAACCCTGGATCACATGGTGATTATAATTTCATATAATGGGTAGTTGTTCATCTCGTATGGTGGATTTATTATATACTTCAACTTTTTTCAATAATTTTCATCTCTTATATACATACACCCATTCTGTATCATATTTTGTATTTATCATTAGATGTTTGTTTGGTCATTGATATTTTTTCCCATGTTTGGTATGTGTTTATTTGTAACAATGTTCATTTTATTTAGCTTAGTTTTTTATCATCTAGATACATCATGTCATATTCTAGGTATGAATCGGTTTCTTATTTATTTATATTTAGAGTGAAATATTTCCCACTTTATACGTTTCAATTCCCTTGGATCATTTTCTAGCCTGTGGTAAATAGTATAATTCTATTTTCCTTTTAATGGGTAGACATGGGTGATGTTTCAAGATAACTTGGGATGGTTTGTAACACCCCCATATTCAATAAGGTTTTCTTCCTTCTTTCACTAACATCATTCCATTATTTTGTATAATGAGAATAAGTTGGGATGGTATCACAAAATCTCTTAGATAATAATTGAACTCTTTCTTATGATATTCCTCACAATGGTCTATGTTGAGATTTTTTGTCATCTAACAAAGATGATTATCTAATTAATTTTTATATTCCATAAATTTCACAATGGAATGATAATCATACCTCATTTAGTATACATATCCATGTATACTAATTTAATTACAAAAATTAATGAAGAAATAGTATAAACTTATATCTTCTATTGGAAAAAGTCCTCATAATTCAATATAAAATACTTTTATAAACCTTGTGTCACATTAAATATTTCCTCTAAATTGATCATTTTTTATTTTTTTTTGAAAACGAGTGTGACATATATCACTAGCTTTTAGTTAGAAATAATTTAAAAAAACATTGTTATATATAATTGAAAAATAATTCTTATTTACATGAAAAATATTTTTATTTCTAAGTTGGGTGCGATATGAGTCTTGTTAACATCATTTATTTTCTATTTTAAAAACATAATATTTGTATTACTGTATAAAATGACTATTATTAAAATGTTATATCCTACATAATATGTGGTATTTATTAAATTAGAAACTATTGATTTTTATTGAAAATAAATCTATCCTTTTCTAAACTAGAAATAGTTTTTATAAATTTTGTTACACATGGAACATAACAAAAAAATAAACTATAATCAATATAGTCAGAAATTTGAGATGGAAGTCTCCAATATCCAGAGTATTAGTTCCTTGATTATTGTAACCTTGAATACCCACCTCATCCATGGTAGTATTCCATAATCTATTTTGTACCATAATTTAGACACAAAATTTATTTCTATATGATATGTAAAATTCCTAATTTATAGAATTAGAGAGATTACACTAAATAACGAACACACATCAAGATTTCACATACTTTATCACTGAGGCATAGTTTATATTCTTGTTTATATTCATTACAGAAACAAAACATGTTTATCATTATCATTAGAATATATCTATATCTTTATCCTCTAGTAATGGTCTTCTTAAGGTTCTATAGACTACAAATTAGTCATATATATTTTCACATTTTCTTTCCTATCTTTGAAAATAAATATAGAAATTTTCCCATGCATAATATCTTCATTTTACAGTAGAATAAATGATAAGTGATTTGGAACTATCCACTATTTGTTTAACATTAAAACTCATAAAAGCATGAAATTATATAAAGAACTGAGTAGATAATGAGTTATATTCAATAATAATTTTGTAGAATGAAACCTAAAGATTATAAATTCTAAATGAATCAAATCATATATACTACATGATGTATAGTTGGTTCACCTTAAGTAATATTTAACAAAAATATTTATTTGGATATCATACACTGCTTGTATATTTCATTCGCCAAATGAAAACCGTCTTGATGAGGCAACGTTATGTATACATCCATTTCATCATGAATCTTCTTGATATCAATATTCATAAACAATAACATAATGAATTGAACATCCGATGAAATTACCATATATTTCGAGGTGGCTTTTTTTCTCCTCACTTATATCCTTATAGGGTTGGGTAGGAACTACCGACCCCAATACATACAACTTATACTCTTGGAATAGTAGAAGTTGGAAGCACCTGCACGACTATTATAAATTTAGATCGGTCAAGATATTTTGTTTTACTGAGATATGTCACATGGTTATTATCTTGAACTAATGATTATCAATTTTTCTACAACAAATAAAATCATATTTTTGTATTTTATCTCAATTACCAAGTGTGATCTAATAAGTTATTTTTATTAGTCTCCCACTATTTTATCAAATCCCATCAAACCTATCCATTAGATTTAGATAATCTTATAGCCTGATATTCTATTTTTAAATATCCATCTTACCCTTTTAATAACATATATGGAGGCTATAAAAAAATATTCAAATGTAATTTGGTTAACCATATGTTAAACTACATTAACTGGTAGTTCTATGACATGTTGACTAGACTCAAAAATCCATAAATTCTACATAAGGAAATCCTCCACACTTTCCTCCAAATTATATCAAGAATTTTTTTTAAAACAATTCTTCATGAATACTTTTTTCTGTAAACCAATAATATTCATTACAATGGCTGTAAAAATTTAATTATCCTGAAGGGGTAAAGATATATAATTTAATATATGGGTCCACTTTAAATCATTTTATGAAATTTGATGGTAGGATTAATATTCTCTTCCTAGTGATTTTGTTAGCATTATGCCTATTTTTTTATCATACATATGATTTTTAAAATTTTACGAATTTAAAATTTTAATTAACCATGTCGTAAAAATAATTCATTCCAAAAAAATTATTTTATTTCAAATTAATTTTATTTATTTATTTAATTTAAATGGTCTTTTATAATCATCAAATAAACAAGAACCGCCTAAATTAATAACCCTGTCTAGAAAAATAAGACAAATAAGGGATAAAATCATAATCACATAACTACTTGTTGGTTTTTTGAGGATAAGGTAAACCAAACTTTATCTTAGAGGAAAATTTTTAGCTAATACATAGATAATGTTATAGAATTTCTAAATTAATATGTGCATCTAATTCGTATGTTTCACCATGAATGAGGTCCTAAAATATCTCCTCTTTTATGGATATATATCTTTTTCAAATGGTTACTCACTCACATGTGCAGGTAACCATTGTTTTAGGTTTACATATACTATTATTTGGAAGCATAGGTTTGTTTATAATATATAACGACGTGATTAACAAAATATCATCAAATTTAATTTAAAATAGTTTTATCAAAACAACCCATGAAATAAATAATTAAATTAAATAGAAACCCATCACATACACAGGAATACGTGTATCTTTATAATTAAATACTTTTAATAACTAAGCATAAATATTTCTAGAATTAATTTATATTTCTTCTTTGTAAAGATAAATTTCATGAATTAGAATAATAGCCATATTATTAATTAATTATTTCTTTTTCTTAATTATATGTCAAAATTTCCTTTGGTATTTCGATCACTTTTTATTTTAAATAATTTTAATAAAATATTTTTTATTTAAAATTGTTAATTTAAAATAGTGTATTGATCAGGTAAAACCCCAATATTCCATAATATGTTATCTCTTTATAGTAATTTAATAGCTTGCACCACATAAAACACCTAGTTCGGGCGCACCATGACATAACAAACTAGCCATTTAAAAAGATGTTGTGAATAGTATTATCTGTATTTAGAATTTTATATACTCGATATAATTTTAACTTCCATATTATGTGTTTTTTAGATATAATATAAGAACATATTCAATTTTTTAGATAAAAGAAGTGTTTTTTCAAAAACGACAATTTTACCACCTTTTTATGGAGAACCCTTCTTAAATCCAATATTTTACACTTTTATATATTCAATATGACAAGATAAACTTCTTTAGAAGAGAGGCATAAAAATATATTTTGGATAAATTTTTGGTTCTTTTTAGATAACTTTCATATTTTGATGTATAGTGAAAAATACTAAAATTTAACTAAAAACATCTAATTTAATCATAATAATTTATAGGGTTAAATTATACATTTGAGTGGTTCTAGAGTATCATTATATTATATTTTTATTATTTAAGATAATGTAGGTCGTTGGATGTAATTTCACATTTAACTTGTACATAAGCACATGATAATCTTTTGATAGTTTTTACTTCTTCAAAACTCGCTTTCTGGTTTTGATAATGGGAACTAATTTCAAATTAATTAATTAAACTTTTATGTTTTGAATATTTTAAAATAGATATCATTTCTGAATTTGGGATATCAAAATTATCTTAGGTTGAATTATTTGTATTTTCAGAAAACATTCAATTTTTGATGAATGGTAAATAATACTCCATTGTACATAAAATCAACTTTTTCATTAAAATAATTATTTTAATTTAAAATCATATCTTTAAATAGATAAATAATACATATATTACTATAATTTAAGTCATTGGTGTCATTTTATAATAATATTAGATATATAAAATTTTATTGAATGATTTTAATGTCTTTTTACCAAATTTCTATAAAACATAATTTTACCACTTTTGTGAATTGAATTTCGAAAATTTGAGAGACACAGTTGATATCAGTAAGTAAAATTTGTTTCAATAAGATGAAAATAATTTTTTGTGAATGGTAAATTTTGAATTTTATTTACCACAATTAAAAGTAAATAGAGTAATTAAAGGTAAAAATAATATTATAATAATATATAATTACTAAAAAAACATGTCCTAATTCTAATTGATAAGTATATTTAGACCCAAATAAGCCTTTGGAGTGAAATATTATCCTTTTTATACACATGGATTAAAAGAGGGCATTTATTATTATTTTATTTAAAGAATAGTTAAAAGTGAAAAATTCCAATTTAAATAACTAAAACATTTTTAATATAGGGTTATGGATAAGATAATTTCATCTATAAATATTCATTAAAAAGATAAAAATATTTCCTACATTATGTTATTTTATTAGTCATTTTCATATATTATATAATTGAATTTATTTATGAAATAATAAGGATGCATTAATTACATTATTAATAAAAGATTAAAATAATTGATATTATAAATATCAAAATAAATGTAAATTGAGACTTTTGATGATATCCACAAATTTTGACGGTGAATATGACATTTTCATTTTGATTTAATGAATTTTTTCGAATTAATCATGTTTTTTTTATTTTCAAAAAAACCAAATACTAAATTGTGTCAAAATAGACATAAATGAGTTTTTAAAACAAATACTATATTATTAAATGTTCTAATATTCCTAAAAATTTATATTTTATACAAATGACTTATATAATAATAGATATATAATTAGTAAACTACTTGATATTCTCATGTCATTTTAATGCAAATTTATTTACCATTAAATATAAAACTACAAGAAGACATGGTAAAAAATAAAATATTTAACTAAGAGTTAGATCCAAAAGATAAGGTTAATACGGTGACCAAAACTTGACTAAAACCTATTAGTTGCAAATATTTCGAACCATCCTCACAATATTCTAGAAATTAATTCATTTGGATCCATTAGAAACCTAAAATCATTTTATAATAAAATAATATTTCCATCTTCTTCTAAAGTTACCCTCACCTCTCTTATAAAAGGGTACTTCCCCTTCTCATAATTCCGCACCTCCAAAGCCATTTTTCTCGGCCAACCGCTGCTCAAATATACTCCCATCTATCCTTTCATGTAACTAGAGTCATTAATTTTATCATAAAGCCAACCTAAAGATCCCTTTTGTTCAAATAAAAAGGAAGAACCCTAAGAAGAGGTAACTATATCGCCACCTCTTTCAATGTTCCTTTCTTCTTCCATTTTATATTTCTTTGTTGTTTCCATAATAAGATAATAGCTCCGTTAACTTCTACAAAATGTGAAGTAATTATAAATATGGTATAACTATATCCATTATTTTATACATCCTATGAACGACAAAGTAACAACATGTGTGTACATACGGATAATCGTTGCCACGTCGTTGTGTAGTTTGTTGTAAACACATCATTATTTGGATGGGTATAATAATGAGTATAATTGATGTAAATAATTAATATAATATTTTAATGATATTGTATATATAATATACCTTCCAATTACATATGATTTCACCATCAATATAATGATATCGTCACTCATGCGTATGTACAACTAACCGTCTCCACGATGTGATTAGATTCATTTCCACATTCACCATTCAACGATGAATATAAAAATATATATTAATAAAAGGTATGTAATATATTACATAATAATAATACGAGATATATATATATATATGCGTATGTATGTATGTATCTATGTTTGTATGTATGTATGTATATATGTATGTATGTATGTATTTATCTCATTCACTTACTTCTATTCTATACGAGAAGAAAATGGAAAAGGCGTTTAAGAGTATGTACAACCTACCTTCTCCATAAACAATGTTTTCCATTTCACATATCTATATATTATACATATTTATATTCTAAATATATATGATATATAAATCATGTTTTATATTTTGTAATTATGTAAATCATGATCTAAGTGATACGATCAATAATAACCTGTTAAACACTTACGATAAAGAAAGAAATTATTACCTAAAATGTTACATTATCATCTAAATTATTATTAAATGGGTTGTATAAAGTAATAAATGAATAATATATGTTATCATAAATATTAATATGGTTCTGGTATAATTTAATACCATACTATTGTCATTATACAGAAGCATAAAGGTACCCTCGACTGAAGGAAAGTACAAAGTAATGGTTAAATCCTCACTCTCATTGTTGTCTAAGATTGTGTATGTATACATATTTACTGGGACATATTTATCATCCATGTGAATGTTTTATAAAATAGTTTTTAAAATAATTTTTTTAAAGGACTCTTTAACTATAACATCATTTATAAAAGTTTTAAATATTTATTCTTCTAAACTTTTATCATTAATGTCCATGTTTTCTAAATGGTTTTAATAATTAATTTATATGGGAATGAAAGTTTTAAAATGATAATTCATTTCAAAAGTGTCAAAGAGGTATGGGACACTTTGATTCAAAAATATATTTTATATGTCTTCATTTATAATTTTTTGACTTTAAAATGATTTCCCTAAAAACGATATTTCTCTTAAAGAGTATTACTGACAATTTTCAACTATGTAAATATCCTTTACTTGATATTATTATTGATTAAGTTTGATTTGATATAATACAATCATCCATATTGTATTGAATGAGTTGTGATATATTTGACATTAGATGTGACATTTTAATTCTATTCATGGTTTATGGTTAAAGTATTGACATTTCGTATGCTAGTTTTAATATGAATGATTATGTTATTTTTTAACATTTTCATATAATAAATGAATTGGACTTAGTAAGTGACCGGTGTATCCTGCTATAGATCCTTGATGGATCAGTAGGTCTCATGAGACATGTTACTGTCTTGGCACAAGGCCTTGACAAAGTTTTAATTTTTATTCTTAGCACGAGGCCTTGATTATGTGGTTATGATGTCCTTCATTACGAATTCCCTCATTATAAATTTAGTAATTACATGTGATTATTAGACTAGTAGAATATCCATGTGCATGTTAATATGGTAATGGTTGATTTATATTTTCCATATTTTTTTTTATTTTTTGTTTAAAAAGTCTACTTCTTTTATAACTTATCTTTCTTTAAATGTTTATAGATTTTTCTAAATTATTTACCCTTACTAAGCATTTGAGCTCACCCCTTTCTTATGTTTTGTATTACTAGGATTCCAAGAAGGGTATTATGATTGATAAGGTGGTTTAAGATAGGGTAAAAACCGTGCTCTCAAAGGATTATTTATGTTGTGTTTTATGATTTAATGTGTAATATAACATTCATGTATGTAATCTATTTTCCATGACTGCTAAACTGATCAATCCTTCGGGAGTTGATTTTTTGTAATCATTCTAATGTATTAAATTAATACACTAGCTCCGTAAATCTGTGGTCGGGGTGATACAGTTGGTATTAAAGAAAATTTAGTACAAACCTTGGAAACTATATTTTGAAAAAACTATGATTAGATAACATTACACTAAGATAAAATTTGAGGATTAGTTTTGAAAAAATTCCTCGAATTTTTTTAATGTACAAATTTTATGAATTTTACAAACAATTCCTTAATATCTGGTATGTGTAGGTAGATGTGGCTCTGGCACAGATGTATCTAGGGGTAAAACATAAAAACACTGCTTTGAGGTAGACTCAAATGAGAACTGGTGGATGACATTGGGCCTTGCTTCACTCTTGTTTATGACACTCCTAGGGGATATTCTAATGACAACTCATAGTTTATTTACAAACCATTATGAAGGATTTATGAGTAAATATTCCAAAAATGAAACCATTTTTATGATTATGACAATAGATTTGTGAAAATATTCAATTACTATTGAGAATTTTTCTATTTTTTAGATTATACAGAATGATATGATCTAACCTAGTTTATGTCATCATTTAGAAATAGATCCCAGTAGAAGGAATGTGAACTCCAGAAATACGCCTGGTCCAAAGAGTTAGAGTGTTCACATCTTTAATGGTCTTAAGCCAGTATTTAGAAGGGAAATAGTCTCCTATGTATTCTCATAATATGAATAAATATTATCATGTGTTAACAAGATAATTAATGAATTCTATAATCCTTATATCTTTTAAGGGAAACAGGAGAAGAAGAGGATGTGAGAGAAAAATATTGATAAAGGGAAAAGGGGAAATAAATATTTTTTCACATGTGATAACTGTGGAATGAATCACCTTGGTAAGTGTGTGAAAGGAATTGAAGTTTCATGTTTTGAGAAAAAGGACACCAAGTTCGTGATTGTAAGGTTAATAAAATAGTTTCAATTGTACAATGCTTCATCTGCAAGGAGTTGGAACACTATGCGAATCAATTTCCCAATCATCAGAGTATACACCAAATAATGTTATTAGATAATGATCCAGTTATGATACTACTTCATATGATGAGGAATTATTATCATTCATATGTTTTTATTAATTAATTGTGTCATTTGAGTATTGTGTTAATGATATACAAGTTATAATAATTATAGAGTATATAAGGATTGTACTACAGTACTATTTCGTTGAGGATTTGAGATTGTATGGTACTATGAAAAGTGACTCAATAGCTTGTTAATTCTTTTTGAAAATACATGTTTTTGGGAAAGATAAAGCTTAATATGGTTCTATCAATAAGATAATTTATTGGGAGAAATTAAATTGGGTATTGTTGACATCCTTGGAACTGATTAATGGTATGTTTAAAAAGTGGTCTATAACATCATTATTGGAAGTTTTTAACATTTTTTAATTTAATTTGTACATATAGTATTCTATGTTTTAAACAAATAATGATTAAGAATGAATGTATTCAATATGGTTTTTTGGTAATTCATTTTTTTACCATGCTTTCAGAGAATACAAGATAAAGGTATTCAGATGTATATTATGGGACCTTCCTTATAAATTTTTGTAATGTGAGTTTGGAGAGAAGTATTTTGGACAATTATAAATGTTATAATGGATTAGTTATTACATTGGATATTATTGTCTATTGTTAAATCATTTTATAAGATTATTTTTTTATTTTTATAAAAAGGACAAACCATAGGTCGGGTGACAACCCATTGTGTCTGGAAAGGTCTGGAGACATGAACCTGTAACTAAAGGGCGACAAGGATGCATCACCTACCACTGGCCTATAGGATATCCCAGTGTGTATAATGTATTTTTTTAAATGGCCTGACATATTAATTATATATTCATTTTTTTATCCATATATGATTATGATAAATAGGTTATTTTTTAGTTCTATTATCTTTTAGAGTGAATGATTAGTTTGTGGTTTAAATTAGTTAAAGGATGGAACTCTACTTTTTGTTTATTCTTTTTTTCTTATTCTATGATGAAATTAATTCCTATACATTATGGAAAGGATCTTAAAACCAAATTTTTTTTTGTCTTAATACCTTATATTTTGTTGAATTGATGATATTTTAAATCATCATATATTTATGAATTTGATGCCCTCAATTTTCCATTCACTTGTTTTTTATTCATGACCTCGATCACTTTCTATAAATAATTACATTTTCCTCCAATTAAAATTTCCACCAATGTTCTCCAATTCTAAATCATAATTTGGTGGTGACTTTTTCATTTCCTTTTCTCTCTTATTAAGACTAAATTTTAGTAATCCTATATCCGATTTGGATTTTCCACAAAAGTATTTTCTATTTTCAACCTTTTATTCTTGAAGAACAATTTCAAATTGTGAGGAAACAATTTATTGAAGGAGTGTATAATTTAACACCCTTGTATTTTATAATATTTTATCTCTTTATAGTAATTCAATAGCTTGCGCTACACGCAACACTGAGTTCGAGGGCACCACAACTTACCAAACTATTCATTTAAAAAGAAGTAATTAATAGTATCAACTGTATTTTGATTTGTTTTAATACTCTATGTAATTTTAACATCCATATTATGTGTTTTTTAGACATAATATAAGAGAAAATTCAATTCATTAGATAAAAGAAGTGTTTTTCAAAAAATACAATTTTATCACATTTTAATGGAGAACCCTTTTTAAATCCAATATTTGACAGTTTTATATATTTAATTTGATAAGTTCTACTTATTATTTAGAATCAAAAGATAAAAATATAGTCTGGATAAATTTGTGGTATTTTCTTATAACTTTCAAATTTTGATGAATAGTGACAAATACTAAATTTTAATTAAAAATAACATTTTTAATCAAAATAATTTATGGTGTAAAATTATAGCTTTCAGTTGTTTTAAATCATCATTAGATTATATTTTTATCATTTAAATTAATGTAGGTCATTTGATATAATTTCACATTTAACTTGTACATAAACTCGTGCCAATCGTTTGATAATTTTTACTTCTTAAAATCCCACTTTCTGGTTTTGACAATGAGAATTAATTTTAAATTAATTAATGAAACTTCTAGATTTTTTATTTTGTAAAATAGATATCATTTTTTAAATCAGAATATCAAAATTATCTTAAGGTGAATTTTTGGTATTTTTCTGAAAAAATACAATTTTTGATGAATAGTGAAAATACTGCATAGTACATAAAAACTAACAATATCATTTAAATAATTATTTTTAATTAAAATTTTATCTTCAAATAGCTACATAATACAAATATTAGAATTATTTAAGTCATTGGATTCATTTTAAAAAGGGAACAGATATATAAAATTTTATTGAACCATTTTAACGTCTTTTTACCCACCTTCTAGGCTCATTTGCAAATTTGCATAAAACGTAATTTTACCACTTTTGTGAATTTAATTTCAAAAATAAGAGAGAAATTGTTGAAATTAGTAAGTAAAATTTGGTTCAATATGATGAAAATATTTTTTGGTAAATAGTAACATTTGAATTTTATTTACCACGATTAAAAGTAAATAAGGTAATTAAAGCTAAAAATAATATTATAATAATATAAAATTACCACAACACATGTATTAATTCTATTGGATAAGTGTTTTTATACCAAAATAACTCTTAGTAATAAATTATGAACCTTTTTTCCACTTGTATTAGATTAGGACATTTATTATTATTTTATTTAAAGAAGTGTTGAAAGTGATAAATTCAAATTTTAGTAACTAAACCATTTTTAATATAGGATTATAAATAATATAATTTCAACAATATGTATTAATTAGAAATATAAAAATATTTCCTACATCATGTTATTTTATTTATAATTGTTATTCTATAAATTATTTAATTTATTTATGACACAATAATGATTCAGTAATTACCTTATTAATAAAATATTGAAATAATTGATATTATAAATATCAAAATAGATGTAATTTGAGACTTTTGATGCCATACACTAATTTTATAGGTTCAAATTACATGTTAGGGTTGATTTAATTTATTTTTGTTGATGTAATAAAGTTTTTTTGGCTGTCACAAAAACCAGAAACTAAATAATGTCAAAATTGACATAAATGTGTTTTTAAAACAAGTACTATATTATTAAATGATATAATATTCCTAAAAAATAAGTTTTATCTAAACACATATATAATGATATATATATCATTAAGGAACCACTTTAGGTTCTTTTGGAATTTTATAGTAAGTTTTCGGACCATGTAATATAAAAATACAAGAAGACATGGTAAAATATAAACTATTTAACTAAGAGTTAAATCGGAAAGATATGGTTAATATAGACAAATAAACTTTTCTAAAATCTATTTTTTGAAAATATTTTGACCCATACCCACCTTATACATTAAAAAGATCCATTTTTATCCATTAGAAAAAGAATTTTATTTTGTAATTAAATAATATTTCAATCCTTTTCTAAAGTGACCCACACCTCTCTTATAAAAGGGTACTTCTCCTTCTCTTAATTTCACTCCTCTAAATCAATTTGGATCTCCCAACCTCTGCTAAAATATTCTCCCAACTACCCTCACTTCATCCTAGAGTAATTTCATTGATCATAAATCAAACATAATTATTGGTTTTGTTTAAATCAAATGGAAGAACCCAAAAAAGATACAATTATTGCATCACCTCATTCAATGTTCTTTTCTTCTTCCACTTCCTATTTCTTTGAAGTTTCCATACCAAAATAATAACTCTAGTGCCTTCTAAAAAATATGATGTTATTATAAATATAGTAACACTATATTCATTATTCTATCCATCCTATGAATGACAAAGTCCCCACACGTGCATATGTACGGTTTATAGTCTCCACGTCATGGTGTATTTTGTTATTAAACACATCATTATTTGAATGTGTATAATAATGAGTATAATTGATATAAATAATAAATATATAATTTTAATGATAATTTAGAATAATATACCATCCAATTACATATTATTTCACCATCAATATAATACTATTGTCAATCGTACGTACGTATGACTTACCGTCTCCACGACATGATAAGATTAATTTCCATGTTCACCATTCAACGATGAATATATAAATATATATTATTAATAAGTATGTAATATATAACATAATAATGATACTGAATATATATATATATATATATATTAATGTATGTATGTTTATATATATGTATGTATGTATGTATTTATGTATGTATGTATGTATGTATTTATCTCATTCACTTACATATATTCAATACAATGTGAAAACGAAAACAATGTGTTGGTTTATGTATGAACTATTGTCTCTATAAATGGTGTTTTCCATTTCATATATCTATATATTATACATATTTATATTATGAATATATATGATATATAAGTCAGGTTTTATTTTTTTGAATTATTTAAAACATGGTCTGAGTGATACGATCTAAAATAGCAAGTTAAAACATGTACAATAAAGAAAGTGATTATTACCTGAAATGATACTTTAACAAGGAAATTATTATTAAAGTAGTAGTATAAAGTAATAAATGTATCATATATGGTATCATAAATATTAATATGGTTCTGGTATAATTTAATAACATACTATGGTCATTATAGAGGAGGTTAAACATACCCTCGACTAAAGGAAATTACACGGTAAGGGTTAATTCCTCAATCTCATTATTATTTGAGATTGTGCATGTGTTCATATTTACTAGGATATATTTCTCATCTGTTTCAATGTTTCATAAAAGAGTTTTCAAAAGGAATTTTTAATGAGACTATTTAAATAAAACATCATTTTTAAATTTTTAAATATGTATTCTTCTAAACCTTTCTCATTAATGTCTATATTTTGAAAATGGTTTTAAGGATTTATTTATATGGACATTAATATTTTAAAATGTTAATTACATTCCAAATTTTCAAAGTGTTATAAGACACTTTTATTTGAAAATATATTTTAAATTTATTCCTTTATAAATTTGTGAGGTTTAAATAATTTCCCAAAAAGCACATTTCTCTCAAATAGTCTTATTGGTCATTTTCAACAACGTCAACATCCTTTACTGAATAATATTGATGATTGAGGTTGATTTATTATAATAAAATCTTCTATATTGTATTGAATGAGTTGTTCTATATTTGACTATGTATGTGCCATTTTTATATCATTAATGGTTTATGGTTTAACTATTGACATTTTGTATGCTAGTTTTAATATGAATGGTTATGTTATGTTTCAAAATTTTCATAGGAGAATGCATTGGACATAGAAAGTGATAGGTGGAGCCCGCTATAGCTCCTTGATGAATAAGTAGGTCTCATGAGACAAATTAATCTCTTTTCACAAGGCCTTGACAAAATTTTAATTATTATTCTTGGATCAAGGCCTTCACTATGTGGTTATGTTGTCCGGCATTATGCATTCCCTCATTGTTAAATTAGTTATTACATGTGATTATTCGACTAGTAAAATATCCATGTGAATGTTTTTGTGGGATTGTTTGATTTATTGTTTCCATATTATATTAAAGTATATGTTTAAAAAGGATTTTGTTTTTATTACACATCTTTCCTTATATGTTTATATCTTCTGCTAAATTATTTACCCTTGGTGAGCATCTGAGCTCACCCCTTTCTTATGTTTTGTTTTCCAAGGATTCCAAAAAGTGTATTATGATTGATATGTAGGGTTAGACATGGGTAGTAATTGTATTATAAAAGGATTATTTATGTAGTGATTTATGTTTGAATGTGTAATGTAATGTTCATGTATGTAATATATTTTCCAATAATGCTTAACTGATTGGTTCTTAGGGAATTGATTCCTTGTAATCATGCTAATATATAAAAACAATACGTCAGCTCTGGGTTTCTAGGGTTGGGGAATTATGGATCAGGTATATTACATGTACCCATCTTGGTTAGATAAATTTTATTTCTAGAATTCAATATATATACAGTGTAAACTGGAGGCAACATGGGGTATACCCTTATGTGTCGGATTAAACCATTATATGAATTTTAATATTTTGAAAACATGTACTGTTACTAAATATGGAATGTGACTAATATTTTATATGGTTCATTTTATGTATTTTTCATTCCCACATAATGTCACAATATACATAGTTTATTCATTCATGGGTCATTCTATGCATTCTACATGAAATTTATGACCACAATGTATGCCTTGAACATACGCACCATGTAACACTGGTAATTCCCATTAAGTATAGGTAATTTACTATGAATTTTGAAAATATTATTTATACAATTACATGTAAATAATTCTTATGGAATTTAAATCCAAAGGACCTTATGGAAATAACCTAACGTGTATATTGTTCAGAAAACCATAACACATATAATTTATATCTAATACACACCTAGTGGTTTTCTCTCACTTTAATTTTTTCACATGTCTGACTGAAATGACATGCCTTATTTATTAAGATACTTAAATGAGTTATCCTATGTTATATGGTTTTTACATCCAACTATACATTGTTTCATCTCTTATTGGTCATTATCACAATATACATAGGGACTCAACATGTATCTTGATTGAGTTATACTATGTTATATAGCATAACCATCTATCTACAAAACATGTATAGTGAAATATGAAATGTTTCACGATAGGATTTAAATATGTGGAATCTAAATATTTAATGTACATTGACTTCATATAATTCTCTATTTTAGTGAGTTCAATACCATGTGAGATTACAAAGCATATACACTAGCTATATGTTGTCTTCTTCTTTCCATGTTTTATTCTAACTAAATTTCTATACACAATATGAAATAAATTTTCTTACCAAACCCTATATAGAATTCAATGATTATCATGTCATATTCTTATATGGTTGACCAATGGTATATAGCATATAATTTTGGTTAAAACCTATGTAATCAAGTCATGTGGTCATCATCCTTTGCACCTCTGAATGGAATAATTAAGCACTATTAATCTATATATGGCCTATTCTTTTTCATATGAATTCAAGTTAATGAAATATCTCGAAAATTGTAATTAAGAAAATAAAATTGTCGATGAAATAACACTAAAAACAATAAATTAATCCCTTAAAAATAAATGGACCAATATTATAATGTGGCCACTCAGATAACAATTGAAGGTTCTGGGGAACAAAAGAAGAAGGTGATCGAGTGGCCAAATTTTTTTATTTAGTATCAATGAATAAATTCTGAATAACTTAATTATATAACCCTATAATCTTACTAAAGATTTTATTCCCAAATTTAATTAAATATAAATTTTAAATAGCATTTACCTCCACATGATAATTCATATTATCATTAATAAGTTTCATAACAACTCACATAGTCTCCTCATTATAATGATGAACAAAAACATGGATTACTCCTGTAAAATATACACATTATCCATGAATCTAAAATTTCCATCATTAGTATTTTGGGTGATATTATAATAGAACCAATTCCATGCCTAATTCACCATTGATTTAAATATAAAGTATCATGGATGTGTACATTTTCTCCCTTATTCTGTTTTATTCTTGAAAGGGTGGATAATGATTACCTCGCATTCGTGAGATTTTTCTTTATATAACCTTTTAATGATATGAACAGATCATTAAAAATATATTTTATATTAAATATGACATCCTTCTAATTGGATATATATAATTTTTTATCATTAGGTTTTTGATTATTAAAAGTAGTTGAAACTTCTTCCCATGAAGTATGCGCTTTGTAATTTCTAATAATGGGGGTTATGTGAAAAAACATGCTAATTGGAATTCCACATGTTAAATGTGTCATTGTTTAATTATATCCACATATCGATATAATTTTTCCCACACATGAGATAATTTTTAATGTATATCATAAAATTTTTACATACTTTTAACAATGAAAACCATTATGACATATACTTAAAGTGTGGTAGGATACATTGGGTGTGTCATAAGATATATGAAATTATTAAATAAGTAAAGAAAAAAATTTGGCATTTTTATGTTAATGGAAGATGATATATTATGCCCTTTTATTGAAATAGAACTCAGTAATTTCATCCATGGACAAGGTTTTTCTTCTACTCACTCATTTGAGAAAGTTAAATTGAAATAATCAAGCATATTGGTTGATGACATAAGTATACAGCCTATTTTTTGAGATATCGAGTCAATGTGAATATCTTATAAAAAATGTTTATATATGAGTTTGTTGGAATTGTGATTTGAGATTTTTTATTTTTCAGTTCCTTGATTGGAAATGGGTACAAATATTTAATACACCATTGTTTGTTAAAGAAAAACCGCAGTGAAATTTCGCCAACACAAAAGGGGCACATAAATCTTCATGGGAGGGATTAATGATAGTGAAAGGGGACACTAAAAATTTATAAATTATATGGGAAGTAGTTGGGATATATAATTATGTATCCCAACACATGTAATTAGAGTTAAAAGGCATAAGATAATGAAGACTCTTGAATAAAGAGTATTAGGAGAGGATCCCTTACTAAATTTCAGATGCATAATGGTATAAAACATTGATTAATAAAATGAATAGTGGGAGGGAATTGAGGTACCTCATTGATAGTAACATATTATGGTAGTATATGTGAGATACAATGTGAATGAATATATTGAATATTTGACATTAAATAAACTTAAAAATTAGTCTATTGATTGAGAAAAAGGAAGATGACAATTTCTCAAAACATGAAATGTTGCTTCCTAAATCATGGAGTGGGAAACCATAAAACCTTGGAGACCTATTATGAACACATTGTAAGATAATTTTAAGTTGGAATGGAATAAAATTCTTGGATTAATAAATTAGAGTAGAGTGGAGTGGGGAAAGTGTGGTATTTATACATGAGGAGGTGTGGATTTTAATTGATTAAATATTGGTTATTTTACAATATAAGCCAACCAATTGTGTGACCAATCAATTATAACCAAATTTATAAACTATTTAAAAGTAATATAGGGTGGATAAATGTTAAATACCTCCCAAAACCAAATCACACCTTATATCAAACCAAATTAAAGAACATAAGTCAAAAATAATTTTTATCTTTACAATTCAAATGTTTTGTTCCAAAATGATATGTATAAATTAGTATATTAAATTTTATATTTTTAAATATTTTTTTTATAATTATTAATTTTTATTCTAATTAAATAAAATGTTTGATAAAATTTTAAATCATAATGACATAATAATGATTTCATAAAATCACAATGTTTTTTAAATCACTGATTTTCAATTTTTCACAAAAAAATCCACATTTTCATAAAATTCTCAAAAAAATAACCCTATGATAATTTTGAAATTATATATCCATAAATTATTTTTATTTGTGAAATTTTATTCTATAATTGGGAGATGTTTAATTTTTTATCAAATTATTATTCTAATGGAAATTAACAATTTAATAGAAAATTAATCATTTCTACCATTATAAAAACTACATTGGGTTTCATTAGAATATTATATCATTTAGAAATAATTTCATAATATTATTATATGAAAAAAAAAATTTAATACTAACACATAAAATATATTCTAATATAATGTGTTTTATAGTCACTAAAAATAATATAGTTTGGTTATTTCATGAAATAATCTTGAATATCTTTTATAGGCATGTATGTAAACAAAAATAGTAATAAAAAACAAATTTATTGAATAAATTAATTAATTTTGATCTAATATATTAGTTTAAAAACATAAATTATAATGATAATTTTTACCTTTAAATACACCATCATTCTTACACTTCATTATTTGCATTGATTATAATAAGGTTCTATATCGTTTCCAGAATGAGTTTTGTTATACCAACTATTTTTTTCTTTTATATAGTAATGTTGATGGGTAGGATGATTCTAGGGAATCAACATAACCATATTATTTTATTTAACATTATTTATTCTCTATTGGTCTTCCCATTTTAATGTTTTGATTCCTTCTTCGAAACTTTTGTATACAGAATGTAATATTTTTAAATAATGGAATAACATGTTGTTGGTTCTATAGTAAGTGTTTTATTTCCTTTTACTATTTATTGTTGTAAAATTTAATCTCAACCTATGATGTAAAATATTTCTCAAGAAATATGAAAACATTTCTATAGCCTCATAAATTATTATTATAAAATAATAGTTTTTTTGTAATAGAATATAATTTTTGGGGAATTATAAAATAGATAGTGGAAATGAGTTCAAAAATGGGAAGTTTGATTATTATTTTAATAATCATGTGTAATTTTCTTATCAAGATAGTTGTATCACTGAGAGGGGGAGGGGTGAAGCAATGACGGATTTTTCGTTTAATTTTCTTAACTCATGAAACAACCTTTACTTCATATTAAAGATTCATGACCTTCTGAAAAAAAAACTAATAAAAATCCACAGGAACCCAAGAATTTACATGTTTCACTACTCAATAATAGTATCTACGTTCTTGGTATGGTTTGGAAATTATCCAACGGAACACAATAAACTGGAAAAAAATAATGTTGTGTGGAATATAAGGGGTATGATATTCCCTTACAATCATGTAGAACTATGATAAATACCATAGTGAATCTCCCTCATATAGAACTACTATTTTTGAAAAAAATTTGAAAAATACAAGTAATGGTGATTCTTGATACACTTTCACAAAAATTATCTTTCTAAACAATTCCTCACTTGGGTTCCCAAATGCTAGTAAGAACTTCTTAGACTTTGTAATGATACTCATTATGATTTCCTAGTCTGATTCCTATGTCTAATTAATCAATACATAAATATATCTCTTATATAATTACACTAAAACAATTATAAATGACTTCAAATCAAAATATTAAAATCCTACTCCAATTCCCAATTTGACGATCTAGCCAAGTACGATGATTATCTGAATATGACCTTATCTCGTCTCCTTTCATTTTTTTCTCAAAAAAGTTCTTCATGAATAGTCAATCTAGAAACATACTATCCTTGTAATTTTAGATCATATCTATTTTACTCTATATATTATTTTTCTCTGGGAAAGTACAAACTATTTTTCCCTTTTATAGTCCAGTAAAAAGGGGCTTGGGCGGTATTTTGTAAATTTATACCGCTCAACAAAATTTTCCCAAAATATCAATTCTCAATTAATTTGAAGTGAATTTTTGACTTCATCAACACTTCCCAACTCCTCTCAAACATTCCAAAATCTTCAAAAAACATCATCTCACTTATGACTTTTTAATAAACATAAGACTGATTTCGATTCACCATTCTAATTTCCCAATAAGATTTCTTTTTTACGATGCTTCATAGTAATTGCATATATGAATAAATTGATAACTTCAATATTATTATCAAACTTCATTTTGATTCTAAATCCCATTTTACTATACGATTTCTTTATTATGATTTGGGATTTTGGTCACTCCAATATTTTTTGACCAACTTGCAAAAAATTCAAAACTAAAGACATCCCATTAAATTCTCTATATAAATTGAAAATACAATCTATTTATTCCAATTTTTTTATTATGTTGAAGACAACATATTATTTAATATGATGGAACTTGACCAACATGAGAATAATAATACTTGAAATAAAATTAGAGTTTTTCTTTCTCTTGACCCACTTAAAATAAAATCAACTAAATATAATTTCATTCATTCTCTTGACCTACTTATTACGGAAAACAACCAACACTTCATCTGGATAGAAATTATTAACTACATTATTGATTGATCTCTACCTTTATTTTTGTGTTGGCCCCCAAAAACGTTACTTAATATATCTTTTCATTTATTCCATCAAATATCAATGAATTTTTTCCCTCTAATGATTATAATGTTATACTAAGTCTAATAGACTAGTATCATGATATTTGACTTCATTAAATTCTTTATTTTTAAAATATGATACCAAATATATTTCACAACTAATCTTCTTTCATGTTTATGATTACAATTTCCATCAACTTCTTTCTCTTGGCTGATTATACTACTAATAAAATTCCATCAATAATGAATTAAATAATATAGTTTTTGGTATAACTGAAACCCATAACCTTTGGTTTCCTTTTTAATGATCATCTTTATCAGCCTTTAACAAATCTGCATCTGTTAATGAGTCTAGAAAGTTAGGTTTTTTTACAAAAAAATCATTTTCTTTAAATTATTTCTTATAAGAATGACAAACTTCACGAAATTAAAAACATTGAAGATCAGTATTTGAATCATCTAACTTATTGTTAAAATATATTGTAACATCATATACTTGCCAACAACATTCTTTCTTTGAAACCAATACTTAATACTATTGGCCTGAAAACAATTGGAATCACCTTTTATCTCCATTTATTTCACCAATATTTCATCCCATTTTTTATAGAATAATTATGATTTATAAGAATTAAAAAACAGGAAATATTCATCATATTTACATGGATCATTGAATAATTTGATTCCCTTACTTATTAAAACATTCTATACATTTTAGATCCAAGATGAGTCTGACAAACCATTTCTTCTAGAAAACACCTTCCTAATAAATTGGTAATTTATAATAATTTTGAGTCTGATTTCATGAATTAGATGTTGAATATGATTAACCTATTTTACAAATTTATTTGATTTATATTCTTCTTAAACTTCCTTGATAATAAAATACAATTCTTGAATATGATAATATTCCTTATCTACATGCTCTTAAAAATATATCCCTTTGGATTTTGATGTCAAATAAGGTTCATAAAATCACTAGAATTTTTACTGTCAAGCTACGTATTAGTTATCAAAAATTATAATCCTATGTAAGCTAACTCATTTTAGGAAATAAGAAATATTTACAGGAAAACCATGTATTCCAAAAGAAAGTGACTCCTAAAAAAATGACTCATGAAAAACATCAACATCTTCAGCCTTTCTTCATATTTTTCTTGACATCCTTAAATTTCATAGTATGGAAAAATTTTGTTTTCCACCTCATCAACATTCCAGTTAACAAAATAATTATTCTCCCATATATACTCCAAGAAACAGTCAAAATACTTCACACACTTGCATGCTAGATTCAATTCTTACCCACAACTCCCCCTTTATACAGGCTTCCGTAAAAGATTTATCACATATAATATGGATATATTTTCGAAAAATTTCACCCCCTTGACAACACTATCCAAAAAATATGAGAGTGGGTATGAAGCAATTACATCATCCTTGATGTAAAAGAGGCCATACACCCATGTTCAAACTCAGATTTGGAAATGGTATCTTTGGTAATGGTTTTCCAAAAATTTCCGAAACCAGTTCTGATGTAGGAATATACTACAGCTTAAATTAATTATTTTCTAAATAATATTTGATGAAATGATATTTGACAACATAATTTTTTGAATGAAAATATTGTATCGTATTTCTGGTGTGGTTGATTGCAATTTTATTATCACAACCAAATGGAAAGGGTATGTTTACATCAACAAGTAATTCTTCTAATAGAGTCTTCATCCACATATGCTGGGTAACATCTTGAGTGGTAGAAACAAACTCATATTTATCCATGATAAGAGTTTATTAATTATGTTTCTTTGTATTAAAACTGACTAAAATTTACCCTAGAAAAACCGTTCCACCCGATATGGATCTTCTATTATCAAATTGTCTTACCCAATAGAAATATGAATACCAAAACAAATCAATACATTATTATCCATAATAACTAATTACAAAATATTTTGTGTTGTTAATATATTTGATAATTATTTTTCTAATAATTAAATCTAATTATATATGTGTTCTCTATAATATTTAACATGAAGTACCAGTACAATCAATAAAGGGTCTTATTGTAGTCAAATAAAAATATTATTATCACCTTTCAAACATCATTGTAATCCACTTTCTAGCCTTATCTATCATTAGAAATATTATATCCCAATGGAAATTGGAGAACAAAATAGTTTTTCGTTTTCTAGGATGAACTTATTAAGAATTTCCTTCGTATAATTTTCTTTATAAATAATAATGTGTTACTTGTTTTTTAATTTTTTAACCCAAGAAAGTATTTTATTTCCCCCAAAATTGGCATCTAGAACATCATTTTCATCTCTGTATCAAATCATTCTCAATATATTTCATCATTCCTAGAAAAAATAAAATTTTCAACATAAAAAATTATTTTAAGGTAAACCATATAACATTATTTAATGTAATGATTTCTACAAACTCATCCTTTTATGGAACTTGTCTTCATTAAGCAAGTATCCAATTTGTAATACCATGCTCTCAGAGAACTTGTTATCCCATAAATGTTTTTATTAGCTTATACAAATAAATTTCATCTTCCCTAATAAAAAATACACATGGTAGTTCAATGTAAACTTCCTTTTCAAGATCCCCATTCAAAACTGAATACTTTATATCCATTTGAAAAATTAAATATTTTATTGGGCAGAAATAGAAAGAAAAATTATGACTGATTCAAATTTTTTCACAAGAGAAAATGTCTCCTAAAAAACACATTCAATTTGTAAATAAACATTTCACACTAATATTTCAATATTACTTATCACTTTATCTTTTTCATCTAGATTTTTCTGGAAAACCCGTTTTCTACTAATAACATTTCTATTATTCAGTTTGGGTATGTGTACCCAAGTATCATTCATTTATATCTGATCAAACTCTTAATTCATAGACTAAACCCATTTTATATGCTCAAAAGATTAATTCACATCATTAAAATATTATATTGAATACAAATACATATGTATGAAACCTTTTTATGTTCTTATTATTTGAGCCTTCGGATGTTGATGACTAATAATGTTCTAAGATTCCACTTTCTTCTTTAGTCTAAGATGAGATTTTCCAGTTTCATCCTTATCACATTAAATATATGAGTCTAGTTATTCTTCTTGAGTAGGATTACTATTGTTAGTATCCTTATTAGTATTATTAACAAAAAATTCCTTATCCTTCTCAACATCCTTATCAGCATAAGTCTATTTTTCTTTCTAATCCTTTTCTATAACTTTCACATCAACTAAATAAACAATTCTTCATATGTATTTTTTAAAAAAATTAACCTCTTTATTCTAGATAATTGAAAATAAAATTTTATCTTCACCACTCTACCCAACCATTTCATAGTTTCCACTATTCTTCTGTATGATTCATGGACTCACATAAAATATTATGTATTTAAAACATGGAGTTTTTTCATAAAACATTTTATATGGATTCATATGTGAACTCAACCTATAGAAAAATCAATTTTGAATATATATATATAAGTTACCATGGATTTCTTCCAAAAGTATTGTGAAAGGCCATGTTTATGTAACGTAGTTCTTTCATTTTCCACAATATTTATATTCATCCTTTCCCCAATACCAATTTGATGAGGAATGTAAGGTGTACTAAACTCATGTTGAATATCATAATTCACAAGATAATTTTAAAATTTTTAATTTTTGTATTCTTCAAAATTTTTTGTTTTCAACTTTATCATTGAACCCTCATATACCATCTCATCTTAACTCCTAAATCTTTTAAACATTTTTAAATCATCTAACTTATGTTTAATATAAATAACACATGTAATGTGAGTAAATTTTTCAATAAAATTGATAAATTAATTAATTTCATTTTTATATTGTTTCCTCATTACAACATAGATATTAGAATGTATAATTTCAAGTGGATAATTTGAATAAATCTCAACATTATTATGCACTGAGTTAGTAATTTTTCACTTTTATCAAATAGTGTATCACCAATCTCTTTTCTTCATATAATATTGAATTCCACAGACACTATCTCTCTTTTATATCTTTCTCATTTTTCTTTGACATATTTTTCATATCCTTTAATGATACAAATGGTTCTATTATACCATGCCGATGTAATAAATATTTTTTATTTCAACAACTTGAAATAAATTTCCATTTGTATGTTGGCCTATTGTTAGAAACATTCTATATACCTCACTCATCACAAAAAACCTATCTACTCTAAAAATAATTTTTTTTTCATTAAATATTTTTTAAACCCTTAGCATATTGTGTTTCATCCCTTAAACATACAAATATTTTTTGTATTTTATCCTTTCTTTCCCAAAGATTAGTGATCAAACACCTTTTTTTCTAAGAGATTTGTCATTGACAAATGCCATTATTCGTTATTGAAAGAATTTATCATTCTTAAACAACTTTAAATATACTGTCATCTGAGAAAAATACCCATTATCAAGAATCAGTGGTCATTCTCCTTTTAAAACATTGATAAGAGTTTCAAAAACAAGATCTTTTTATTCCCTTTATCTTTATTAACTACCAGCTTATAATAATTTTTAAGGAAATTTTTTTGTAACGATAACAAAATAATACATCCCCATTATAGGTCTCTAGGTTACTTAAATCTTTCGTAAATACTTTCTAGGGGTTGGAACCTAAATAAAATTATCACACCATCCTTATCATGTTTTTTCAAAACATCATTCTCAGACTTCATCCTTGAAAAGTATTAAATTTCCATCAAACTTTTCCATAGGTACTTTTTGTAATAGTAATAATGAAATAGGTTGAAAAAAAATATTTTCTTTTGTATGTCAAATACACAAAAATACCAACAGTATCCATAAATGGAATAATTTCCTTTGAAACTTTCACAGTTACTAGAGTTTTGAACCTGTTTCTCAGTAACCTTATCTTCTTTATTATCTGAACTTTGTTGACTACCAACCTTTCTATCATCAACTAGATTCTTATTTTTTCCATAATTTTCTTTTTATATTTTTCAAAACAAAAAAATTTAATAAATTATTAATTTTCATAATGTTTAGAATTTTTTTTATTCTAAAATTTCAGGAACTTAAAATTTCTCTACTTTGTTGGTCTTGGCCACATACATCACTTTCCTAGATTTATTCTCTTCAAAAAAAATTCAATTTTTAACATTTTTGGAAACAATTCTATCATTATTCTCAACCTTTTGAGGTAAATGTTCTTTATCCTTCTTAGGTTCTTCCTTACCGTAACTTGAAGCATCTTTAGGGAAAGATTTCTTAAAACATGTACCTCTTTATTTATCTTTAGATTGTTTTTTTTGGACAAGTATGGACTCTTCTTCTTGTTCCTTATGATTTACTTCCAGATGTTCATTACCATTCATTACATTCTCATGATATTTCTTCAAATCATCAATATATTACATTATCTTTATTTTTTCATCAAGAAAATATTCTTTATTATTTGATGATGAATTGTTATTCTTAAAATTCCTGTTTTTTTAATCCTCCCAATATTCCTCGGATATTAATTCAATTATTCTTTCAGATAAAATAATAAATTATTTTATTCTTCTTCTTTGAAATTGGTACTTTAGAATTCTACACTAATCACTATTGTAATAAAATTATTTTCACCAATATTCTCAGTAGATTTTTCAAATTCAACATCATTATATTCTTCATCATCATCATTAGAAAATAAACTTCTCCTTCTGGATTTGGAATATTTTTTAATTTCCCTTTAGAAAAAATATTTATCCTTACCATCCCATTTCTTCCATGACCTTAATTTTTCTTCATAAATATTCTATTATTTTTTATTTCATGGAAAATTAGCCACAATGTTTCTAACAACTCCACATTCAGAACACTTCAAGTGATGTTTCAATTTATATTTACTAGTACATATTCTCACATTTTTAGAAAACAAGGATATGATTTTATCAAATTTTTTATATACCTAATTTTTAGTGATATAGTCAACAACATCATCTATTTGAATGAACAGCATAATTTTTCTTTTTTGGTGGGTTTGAATGAAATTTCTCTGTCAGCATTTTTTCCACTCATAACATCCTGACCTCTTATTTCATTAGTAATGAGAGCACTATGAATATCATCTAGAGATAGAGTTTTAGGATCTTTATCATAAAATTGTTATACTTTAAAATCAAAATTATTGAGAATCATTCAATTTATATTTTAAAAATAATATTCCTCCAAATTTTCACTAAGACATCTCATAGTGATGAAAATTTCATTCACCCTAGTAAAGAAGTCCCCAACAAATTCATACTCATCCATTTTTAGATATTCATACTTCATCATCCATATTTTTAATTTTTTCTTCTTATATTTTTTATTATTATACCAATTTTTTTAGCTTATTCCAGATACCATTTGAAGTCGCAACACCCTTATACCATATAAACACACTTTCAAAAAATGATGAATTTAATGAATTCATCGCTCTTAGACAATTCTCAGTATTATTATTATCAATAGATGTAAGAGGAACTTTATCATTTATTGTAAGAAATCCATCTGTTTTAGTTTAAAAGAAATCATACCTATAGACATAATATATGACAACATTCTATATTCATATATATGATCATTAATACCATTGAAAAATTGAATAACTTTACTCTTGAATAATTCATATTCTCTATTAACTTCTCTTTCATAACCATCAGTTAAGAATAAATAAAGGTTCCCTTTGGCTCAGATACCACTTATAATTTCTCAGTCAATATAGTTGTATAATTGGGAGGGGTGAATGAGTGATAACCTTTTCGTTTATGTTTTCTTAATTAGTAAACAACATTTTACTCCTACTAAATATTCATTCCATGCTAAAAATAATAATTTCAAATCCATATAAACATAAGAATTTACAAGGTTAACTATACCAAAAAAGTAGTTATGTCCTTGGAATTGATTGTAAATAAACCAATACCTCACAATCCACTAGAAGACAGTCCTTTTGTGTAGAATGCCATGAGTAGGATATTCCATTACACCCATTTAGAATGATAATTAATGCAATAGTGCATGTTATTTAAGTATAACTAAGATGAAATACATTATTTCGCAGTAAACATGTTATGGTACTTCTTGATCAACATTAAAAAAATTATTTTCCAAAAAAAAATCACTTGATTATGGAGAACCTAGTTAGAACATCCTAGACTTTATAATGAAACTAAGACTTATTTCCCGGTTTGATTCCCATTTCTAATTGCCCAATATGGAAATATAACTTTGTGAGAATATAACTGGATAAATCATGAACCACATCTAATCTGAGTCTCAAAATCCCAGTTTGATTTCAAATCTTATGATCTATCTCATAATAATGATTAGCTGAATATGATCTTGTTTCCACTCATTTATTCTTCCTTTCATCAAACTTCTTCAATAAAACTCAATCCTTAAACTTCTCCTTTGTATAATTTTTGATCTTCTCTCTCTTATTCTAAAGAGTAATTGTGTCATGGAAAGTATAGGTTACTTTCTCCTATTATAATACCAACTGAAGAGGGTTTGGGTGGGATTTTGATGATTTTTTCCTCTCAACCAAATTTTATAAAAACACAAATTATACTTAAATTTTGGATGCATTTATGACTTTTTCAGTACATCTCAAAAATTGTCGAACATTCTCAAATATTCTAAATACATTAGATAACTTATAACTTTTTAACAAACTTCAGTCTGATTCCCATTCCCCATTCTGATTTCCCAATATGATTTATTCATTAAGACGCTTCATAAATCTTTCATGTGTGAAGAATAAAACAAATTCAATATTCATATCAAACAGAAGTCTGATTCTAATCCTTTTTTTAATTACAATTTCTTTATTATGATTATATAATTTGGTCAGATAGATTTTGTTGACCCATTTGAAAATATATAAAAATTGAAGTCATCACATTATGTTTCACGATATTAATTGGAAAACCAATATTGACTTTATATATTCATTACATTGAAGATAAAATATTCTTCAATAAGATGTTCTAAGAAAAGAAGTGTTTTCCTAGATGAAAGTTCATTTTATTCACCTTGTTTCTTGTTAGCTTGACTTCCTTTATGACTTTGAAAACATTAAAGATCATATTTAACATCGTCTAAATTATTGATATAACGTATTATAACTTATCATATATACTAATAACATTATGTATTTTCAACCAATCCTCAATATTATTGTCTTGAATATGATTGAAAAAACATTTTCTCTCCCATTATTTTATAAAGATTTCATCTCTTATTTTAAAGAATACATATGATCTTTAATAATTATAAAATACAAAATCATTGTCTGATTTAAATAAGATCCATGAAGACTATGACATCGTTCCTTATTATGATTTTCCTTATATTCTGGTCCCAAGATAGGTATGATTAACCTTTTCGTCTAGAAAATAATTTCTCAATCTAATATAATTTCTTAATAATTGTGATTCTGATTTTTTGAATATAATGGTGAATCTAATTACCCTATTTTACAATGTGAGGCTATTTATATACTTATTATACTTTCTTGACAACAAAATATATCTGATTAATATGATCACATTCTTTATCACCGTGTTCCAATCATCGTGGAATCTGAAATGATATCAATTCATCATATATATCCAAAAATATATTTTTGTATAGAAAATAGATGTTTGGTGGAGAAGGATACGAAAAAATTTAAAACGGGATAACACTTCATATTTTTGTATGAAATCTATTGATGCAACAATTAAAATAGAAAAAAAAATCCATACACTAGTTTAATGTTGATAAATACCCATTAAAGATGTACTATAAAAAAATATACTTGTTTGAAGTGTCTTCAGGTGTTCAATGGAGCCTATATTATCAAGGTAAAAGGTCAAATTATAGGGATGTTTGAGATAACTATTGTTGATAAAATCATCCTATAGAATCAGAAAAATACTATATTTTACCACTACTAATGAAATAGGATACATAGATTTTTGAAATTACTGATGTAAATGTGTAGGACCAATTAGAGAAATATTTTTAACCTGATGAAGTATGTTCTATAAGATATGATGATGCTGTTTTTTTTAAATCTCAAATAAATTTCAAAAATAGATTAAACTATTGAATATATTAGATTTAATAAAAATATTTATCCATTTAAAGTTATGTTAAATAACATCAGGCATCCCATCCAAGGATTTGGAGGTAAATTAAGAACTAAACCCTCATTAGAGATCAAGGGAAGTAGGTATAAACAATGAGATCTTAAAAAAACAAACCATCCCTCATTATTTCAAAAACTTTAATCGCAAGATATTGAAGAATCATTTATTAAACAAGAGTGGGTTAATTTTTTAAATGAGTAATCACACTAGATAGAGGATAATACCACTTTTTAGTTGTAAAATTATATTAAAGTTAAATATTACATAAAACAATTATGATGTTCCAAAACAAATAAAATAAAATAGTTTAATAGGATAGAAAAAAAGGGATTAATGTGTAAAGGTTATTCACATTTTAATGGAGTGGATATTGATTATACCATTATATATGTTTCATGGTTTGATACCACATTAAAATTTATTATTATTTTATATCCATGGTAATTCAATATTTTTCAAATGTATTTCTAGTGTAGAAGTGGAGGTATTCATAAAGATACCTTGTATTTGTTATCTTAAAAAATTATAATGTTTTAGGTTATAAAAGTCCTTATAAATGCCAAAACTGTCCCTAAGAACTCGGTATTCAAAATGGAAACTGGTTTGATGATGTTTAATGTCAGACGGGGTATTGGAAAAGAATATTTACATCAAATATGATAGATATTTATCTCTAATTATTATTGTTTATGTAAAGAATATTATATTTTATGGAAATTTTGATTAATTTTCTGAGAAGTTTTATATGTAGATAAATAAGTTAGTGAAATAACAATGCATAGAGATATGAGGTTCATTCTTGGACTAAACATTTCATAAGATAATAAAAAAATCATTATCAACATACATAGATGAGGTAATTTTTATAAAAAAAATATATCATGGAGTATAAATATCATTTTTCCAATCCAATTTTAGAAGGAAAAAATATTTATAACAATAAACTAGGAAAAAATATGATCCAAGTGAGTTCAGAAAGACTTGTAAGTCTACAGTACATGACAGGTTCAATGACACGTTTTTTTGTTTTCTATTATCCTATATTATTGGAATAAAAGTCCACCAAAATTGTCACATTTCCAGAATAAAATTCTGATTTTGAGATATATTAAATGTAAAGAAGAGTATAGAAAATAATAATATAAAATGGTGTTCTTATCTTGTTTGGATACATAGTTTAAGATTTGGTATGTTGTGTTGATTAAAACAGGTCAACATATCATGGTGTTTTCCTCCTTGGAGAGAGGTGTGTTAGTTATGTTAATAATAATTAGAATTATATGAATCTGGTCACTATATAAGTGGAGTATGTTTCTTCCACTAAAGATATTACATAATTAATTAGGATGAAAACCTGATTGGAGGATATTTATGATAAATTTATGTTCTAATATTTTAGATATGTTGTAATAAAAGTGATGTCAATATTATATATAATCTATTTTAACAGTAAATATACAATCATAATGATATGATTTTTAAAATAAATAAGTATTATAGATAGAAAATAATTAAAGTTTTAATTTATTTCTATTTGGGAAAAATCTACATATGTGTTAACCATAAAATTTCAAGGGTATTCATTTTGAAATATGAGGTTGATGTTCGATGTTTAACCTCACCAATATCATGGAAAATGTATACTTCATAGGTACGCTATCATAAATTTTTTTAGTATATTATTACAAACATGGGAGAAAATACAAATAAAATATAAATATTTCTTTATTTTCATATTTTTATGATTATCTTCTTGAACTAAAACATGAATCGGGAGGAACAACCAAATACCCCAAAAAATGAACAAGCTACAATTGAGTCTTTTATGCCATAATATCCTCTAATTTTTTGTTTTCCATAAAATAATTTAATCATGGAATAGTAGATCCACTCCATTGAGAAGATATTTTACATCCTTAAATTTAATGATAAATAGAAGGTTGTATTAGATGTTTATTATATGGAAGAAAATACTATTCAATGGTTGAATTGCTTCAAAATGAAAATCTTGAAAAAGTGATTGAATAAATAGAGTAGAAGAAATTATAGAAATAGTTTTTGAAAATTATTTCCCCCACACTATTTGACATCAGATGGGGAGGGATTTCCTTTCCATAAAGAAAATAGATAATGATTCTATTAGGGCATGTGAGGAAAACATTATTAGACTTGACAAATACACAACTGGATTTATCATTTCCCCCAAATGAAAATTTTACTAGTTATTTGGTAGGTTGAAGATAAGACTACAAAAAACACCGGCAACTCAAAAATTTGAGAGATGAGAGGAATTATCTAATATAGCCTAAATGTTGAAATAGAGGGTAGTGAATCTCATGTTTTCTAAGGGGATAAGAAGTAGATAGTTGAGTATAATTATGGTGATATGATAAAAAAATATAACATTTGAATGAAATTCCAACTGCCATGTGGAAAGATGTTTCAGAAGAAGAATCTAAGAGATTACCTAAGGGGGATAAGGAAAAAATTGGTATAGAAATGAAGGGAACCTAGATATAGATTGTTGACAAGAAAAAACTACTAATAGAATGGGATCAAGGAATGCTCTATTAAACCCCAGTCCTATTTCCTAGTGTTATATCTTCAATTAACATGGGATCTATGTTAACCAATACCCTAATCCAAGAGTTGTTGGAGAATATAAATTTAGACAACATCCAAGGTAGAAAGGGGAAAAATATTCCACCAAAACCCCTGAGATGGATCCCAACAATGTTGTGGTGATAGGTACACTAGTTAAAAATTCTGGAATAGAAAATATAACTTAATATCATGAAATTTTAGTATAACTATTTAAATGCCACTATAAATCATAGATGTAGAGCTATCAGTGAAAATAGAGAGTGGGGAAATTATTTCATCTTGTGTATATATCTCCTCCCTTATCAAAAATTTTTTGATGACCATTACAGTGAAACTGGTGATACTCCCTTTAGAAATTTTTTTGCAATTCTAGGTAATTATTGTATTTACTTATAGAGATCCAATAATAGTTGTCGTGAGAAGGATATCACTCTCTATATTGGGAATCATCCGCTGATTTAGTACAAGATCAATGAGGAGGATGAATCTTTTCAGAACAGACATCTCAAGATTGGATATTATTTCCTATGAGAATGTGTATCTATCTCAGGTAATTGATTATTAGGAAATGAACATCCTTGAATACATTTCAATTATGAAGTAATACAATAATGTGTTTCTTGAAGAATTTTCTAGTCTTCCTCAATGTCAAGAGACTATATATTAAATAGACATTATAGATATGGTGTTTCTATTATCCATGACTCCATGTAGAATGACTATAGTGGAAATTGATGATATAAAGTCACAACAATAAAAGAATCTGGATAATGGTTTATATATCCAAGACCTTCACCATGGGGTTTACTAGTTCTCTTCATCATAAATATGAATGGAATAATGCATCTTTTCATTGATTATCATGAGATAAACATGATCATGATAAAGAACATGTATCTTATACCATGGATTGATGACATTTTGATCATCTGTATGGATCCCAAAATGCATCCAAGGTGGATCTTCAGTTGGGATGTTATCAAGTAAGGGTAAAGAATCATTATATCCCTATTAATGCTTTACTTATAATGATGAATTGATGTGAGTTCATAGTAATACCATTCTAACTCACTAATTCTCTAGAAATATTTATGGACTTGATGAATAGTGTCATTTGAGACTACCTTGAAAATTTTGTGGTGGTTGTTATAGATGATATTCTAATATACACCCAAATCAAGGAGGATCATGAATAGAATATTAAAACTATACTAAAAACTATGGAAAGGATAAGATTAATGCAAAGTAAAACAAATAAAATTTCTAGTTAAAGTAAGTATCATTATTTGGGCATATTATCACAACCAATGGGATATCTATTGATGCATCAAATACCGAAGAAATCGAAGGATGGCCTAAGCCAACCATTATGAATGAAATCCTTAGTTTCATGGTATTTTATGTGCACTATCATCAATTTGATAGAAATTTATTGTGATTTCCCAACCCTCTAACCAAGATAACTTATAAGGGGTTAAATATTTTTTAGAATAATTAATATGATAGGAAATTCAAGTAGTTAAAAATAGGCTTATCCCTAAAAATGTACTTATACTACCCACAGGTGGGGAAATTTTTGTGATATAAAATGATTCTTTGAACAATTTCTTGGGTTGTATACAAATTAATAATGAACAAGTGATAGCCCAGTGTTGACAATACATTTTAAGAAAATTATGGAAAACTGATTATAAAAAGAACTTAGGATATCTTACATTATCAATGAAATTTGAGAAGAACAAAATTTATATATCCAAACATAGAACACTTGTGCACAAGAAGACCAGTGCAGGTCCTGCTAGTGCATCCCAAAGAAACAAACTCTTATTCTAAGGACTTATTTCAATGATCTACACTAAGGACTTCCTCTAGGTACATATGCCAAGGACATACGCTTAATACCTATGTGGCTATTTAATTTTCACACACCTGTATGGAGGATCAATGTTGGGGACCTATTCCTTAGGACTATGCTAAAAAAATCTTTCAACAAAGTTCCCTATTTTCCTATAAATAGGACCCTTGGGCTCTCCATTTTAAAAACTGAAAAAGTTAGAAGAACTCTCGAAGATCTCATTGTGCATCTTATTTTCCTAGGTTTCCATAATTTTCTAAGGTATCTCTCTAAAACATGATAGAATAAGAAAATTAAATGGTATAAACTAGGTCAATGTCCTTTCAGGGTCTAAAATTAATGATACTTGTTTGAGAACCCAATTTTATAAAAATTAGTCACCTACGCAGGGTCCATTACATAGAAAAGGAATGTGCAAGATTCTTCCAAGGGTTTCTAGGGACACCTAGGGTGCGTAAGTTAAAACCTCGCCCAAGTGTTTTTGTCTCGTCTTCACTTTTTCATGGAATATTAAGATTTCATAGGCTTATCCTTCCCGTGTTAAGCACTTTTCAATTCTTCCAAGGGCCTACATGGCATACATATAATCAATTCTTGCCTGGTAGGCCTGCACGGATAACCTATTATGAATACATATGTGATTTATACTTTAATCCCTATTTTGAGACACTCATTGTAGGGATTCTCCTTATTTGGCTCCCTTCTCTGAAAGGGGCCATGTTAAAACCTCTATCATGACTTTATGATTTATCAGTTATTTGGGAAACTCACATCAGTGTGTCTCCCATTTAGATTTTGATATATATTTTCAGAGTTTTTAACACTTTTCCTAAAAGAGGGTATGGATATTGATGTTTTCTAAATATTTGGATATCTACATTCACATAGACCCTTAACATAGGAATAGTGTTGATGAGTTCTCAGTCTGGGATTCTTGGTATATGACTCTTTCCTCCCCTTATCATCTCTAAGATCCAGAGCCTCATGTCCCCACTAGGGAGAGTATGGTTCACACATTATTCTCATTTTGACAAATGAAAAGTCTCCCTCCCCAATACAGGACCCATTTGAGTGAAGCCATCCCAGTGTAGGACCCTAGCCTTCAATGTTAGAATTTTCAGTCTCTCTCCTCTCTACACACTTCACCTTCACCACTACATTATATTTCACCTTCATCCAATGTAAAATGAATTGGGGAATGTGTTGTATCCATGACCTCTCCCAACATTGGAACATCCTCTTCCACCAACGAAGGATGAAAAGTGTGAATTTTGTGGAATATTTCACATCCTATAATTTCTCACAATGTGCATGAATCGCTTGGGCTTATGAGTTTACAACCATCACAACACCCATTCAGTCCACCAGAATAAATTAACTACATGAACATTGATTCCCATTATAACTAGGATAAGTAGGAACTCTTCAAAAAGCCTTATATCTTCATCATCTCATCCATGAAATGAGAAATAATACCCCCTCCCCCTCAATGGACCTCCTCCTTGGTTTATGAACTAAATTGAACGAACTACTATAACTGAGATTCCCATCATTACTGGTATATTTTTGAAGCCTTCACCTAGAGCCCAATCTCAATGGACATCCTACCCAAGAGTCCAACCATAATTCCTTTAATCCAGTAATCCTCTATAAGAATAGGCCCTAAATTAAACCCCCCTAAATCTCTATGACATAAGACATATCTCTTGTACCAATTCATATGGACATCGTATTTTAGAGTAAGCCCCAACCTATTTCTCTCAAAGAGACATACTCCTCTGTGAAAATTATTGAACTATGTGGTCTTAGATTCCCAATCAAGTGGGATATGTAGTAATACTCCCTGAAGTTCAAACCCAACATTCCAAATAAGCATTATTCTCTTCGGGTCATATCCTTGGGTAGGTTTAATTAAATATGGGATCTTGTATTCCTTCCATATTTATTGGGCTATTTCAACATAAGTCCCAGACTATGATTTGACTAGGTACCTTATGCCAAGATGACCTTACCACACAACATTAAACTATATGGGTAGGTCCCTATCACACAACCTTAAAATGTGTGAGGTGTCCCAGCAAGCAGCCTTAAACTAAGTGGGTTATGATCCATTCCATGAGGATACATAGGTAGCTCATTTTATGGGTTCTATCCCAACATCAAAAACATAATACATATCCTTGGATAAAAATTAACACCAGAGTGACATTCATCAACCTGGAGAGCCATAAATTCTAGAGATCCCCACTGTGTTTCTTAAAAACTAGCATTATCTTAATAATAATTAATGAATCTATAAGTAGTATATGAGAGGATACAATTGAGGAATAACCTCTAATACACACACACACACACACATATATATATATATATACATATATATTTGTCTATTGATAAAGAACATCGAATACGTACAGATGATTTTGAATTCCACACATTCTTATAATTTTTTAAAATTTATATAGAGAACATACATTACACTTGGTAAATTAATAAGGATTCATGAACAAATAATAAATATATAATAGACTCTCAGAGTAAGAATTAATTCCCCCTAAAAGGGTGTGATAATCCAAATCTCTCATCCTCTCAAACAATCTGATTTATTAAGTAAAATAGGTCAAAAAACCTAATGAATTCTTACCTTTGTAAACTAGGTCCCTTTGGATACATAAAAATAATTTGTTTCTGGTTCCATACATAAATATGTTGGAAAATTTTTGGAAATAGTGATTCCTAACCAAAACACATGTTCTAAGGGAAACTAGAAATGGTGAGCCCAACATCAATATTTTCCAAGGTGCTAGTGTAACCCATCTTTTAGGCCCTTATCAATTGAAAAAATAGGGACATAGAAGTAAATTAATCATACATGTGTTCATAAAAAAGATGTGGCATTATCATAGTTCACTATTTTTGTTTTTCATATATGAATGCACTATTTTTCAAGAACTCATGAAAATACAAATGGCCTCCTTAATGTTTACATTAGTGAACACTCAGACTAATGAAAAAGTTGGATCCTCATCTGCTCAAAGGATGGCATCACCAAATCAAAATATTTAACATTGGGTCTATATTTCACTATTTTGAGGTTATCGTACAAATGATTCAATTCCATCCTAGGAGGTTTCTCGACAGGCCCTCCAAATCAAGAAAAATACCTAACCATCTGGTCAGTGATGACTGGTGGTCCAGAAACAAATTGTTCCAACCACCATCTTTACCCATTTTGGGATATTATTACCAAAACTCTATCACCAATCCTTCCTCTATTCCATGGTGGTCTTACATGATGCCACCTACATCCTCATCCTGAGGACTTAGGGGTCCTTCCTAATGGATTATTCCAACAATAATTTCCACCAGCACCACATTACAGTGAAACCTCAACATAATGAGGGTGTTATCTTCAGCTATCCAGCCTATGCCTCGTAGACTCAGGAATGCAAGGAGAATATATTAGGAAAATAGCCAACTAAAGGGGATCTAGTTCTTACCTTTTATACCTCTATAGAAGTCCACCATCTGTGTTTTGGGGAAAACAGTGACCGAGAACCAACACATGTTCTCCATAATTCCACCCGCTAGAAGACTCATCTGGTAGAACCCAACCAATCCCTCTATCCAACTCTGGTGGACTTCCATGAATAGGAATATACCCATTCTTATACTATTTCATCTATCCATAAGACTCATATGTCTTCATTTAAATAAGCACACCAACCTAATGTGATGGAAAATTTTATAAAGCAATGTACACCTACCTACACTCATCAAGCATTTTATAAGTCTCATCTAGCGGCAGTTAAAGAAACCTGTTGGCTATACTTAGAGAAAAATATCCAACAGACACATAAACCTACCAGCATCAATGATTATTACCAATAGTCTCATTTTGCAGCACCTGATGAATTCAGTCAGAAAGCATTGATGATAAACCTGGGACAGAATCTACCCTCTACCCCCACACAAGAGTACAGTCAGTATCTACTGATCAAAAATGGAGGACATGAACAGGTGCATGCACTTACTCCAGATATGGAATGGACGTATATTCCCATTCCATCCACTAAAGTCACCAAGCACATTTTGGCGATGGTGAATTGGTAGACACATATATATTCCCATATCATAGAATCTTTATAAAATATAATAATGGAAACAACATTAGTACCAGTTCTAAAGAAACATAATTTTGTCCCCAAACTTGTTATGACTCATCATTATGCCATACCAAAGAAAATACACAACTCTTTTCTAGACTATAGGCTTATTGGTAACAACCCCCATATCATAGGGACAATTGTATTGGGTACATACTCTTGTTTAAATTTGAGATAATCTTTCTATTCTGATTGCGACTCCAATGTAGGCACATACACCTGCCCATGATAACAACTTTTCCCAGAATGTTGTCTATACTACTTAAAAGAAGGCATAAAAAATATTTATTATCAAACATAGTTATAAAATCAAGATTTAGTTTGTGATTTGGGTCCATATGATACTAGAGTTATTGAAGCCCTCATACATTTATCTACTAAAGCTCAAGATCATACATTCCCATTAAAAAATTATGGGATAAGTAGCTGTAATTGTGACGGTATTCATCATACACTTCATCATCAATGGTTGATTCATTATAATTTAGACAACAATGAGAACCTATATCTAGATGAGAGCTATAGAAATTTTCATTGTGGCCAGAAGACCAAGGAGAAAGTGGATTTATCCCTTTTTGTAATCCACCATGGTGGTCCTCCCCATGATGTAATTTGTTGAGAAAGTTCTGAACATAATAGTATTTCATATTATTAAGAGAATTATCCAACATATAATTTAGTGATGATAAATGCCTCTTATATTTAGGCACATGAAAATATAAGTCTAGTCATGTCTAATGCCTTGTAAATGGCGGGTGAAATACTTTCCCATCTAGAAGACAAACCAAGGAAGTTTTCATTCATCGAACCTCCCTTGGTTCATTTTTCTTCTAAAATAGAAAAGAAACACCAACTCATGCAATTTATTCTATTAAAAGAATCAGAAAGTGTCCCCTCTAGTCAGATCAGGTTAAGGAACCTGTATGTTGAACCTGAGGAAACAAATAGATAAGGGTGAAATTCCAGTCATGTTCTTCCCTTTGGCTACCTCTCAAAATAGAATTCCAAGGATTTTGGTACAATATTGTATTTATGATATCCACCACAAAATATGGAAGTCTCATTGTCATATGAAATCCAATGTATTACCGTATGATGAATATAAAATCATGTTAATGTAATAGAAGGGTTGAAAAGCCCAATTGACTTGGCATATCCCATTATTTCCTGACATCCAATAATCGAGAAACAAAAATGATCCCTTCAATGTGCATGCCTCGATGCATTAATGAGGAAGCAAAGACTCATCGTAGATATCCTATCTCATGTTCATATAAAAGGATGGGGTGAACATGGAGCATTGAATTTAACTATGCTCCAAATCCATCAAAGCACACCAAAAGTGGCCTCATCCATTGTAATTTCCCCAAGCTAGTTACAACAAGATAATTTGGTTCATGACCGAAGATATGATCAACAAGAACATCCCTTGATAGGCTTCCACCAAATCCAAGACCTAAGAGAGAAATATATTGAGATACTTTCTCATCTAGCATCTCAAAACATTGAGAAAGCCTCCCAGATAGAGGATATTATCCATCATATTGAAAAAATTTCTGAAATAGCACAATGATCTTCTGAAACATGTGATTAAAGTGAGTGCTGGATAATGCACCCAGCCAACGTTTGGACCAGAATTCATAAAATCAGAAGAGAATTTGTGCGAATATCATCCAAAGAAGTTTAATAGCCACCCCATCCTATAGGGCTAGGGGATCTTATAACCCAACCCCTAGAGACAACAAACATAGCCTGAATGGTTGAGAAAGTAGAAAAGGAATAACCCCAACCTGTAGGGATAGGGGATTTTTCACATTCATAATCCCCACCATAAAAAAATTTGGTTTCTTCTAATTAGGGAGGAATCCACAAAATTAATGCATCACTAGATTATCCAAGGATGCACTTCATATTACTATCTTTCAAAAAGTTCCTAGGGAACCATAAAATATGAGAACAAAGTCTTGTAGAGGGAATATAAGAAGGTGATTCCAAAAATATAGTGACAGAATGCTAGTAGTTCCTTACATGTTAGTAAATTTATTTAATGTCATCATGTAAGATCCTGTAGAAAATGATTCCACTTTTGAGGAAACATATGATGAATTTATTATTCATAATGTGGTCTACACAGAATCAAATTAAGGAGGTTTTCATACCTAAAATCAGAGGCTTACCCAAAATTTAGGTATTCCCTAAAATAATCAATTTACACCTCTTTGAATGGAACATAATAAGGGAAAAGGAAATTTTCATACCTTGTCCCACATTTACCTCGGAGAAGTCCAATCCCTTTCACTTGGGGAAGTATTTTCTTAGCAGGAGTAGGAGCTAAAGGATTTGAGAAGACTCAATGCATAGTTACTCTAAAGTAGTATTCCTACCAGACATGCTCCATGAGAAGATCCTAATCTTACACATGAAGTAGTATAACCTCAGAAAAGAGGTTTTGGTTTAACCACTAAGGAGGATAATGAATTCCTTCCATTGGATGAAAAACTAGAACAGAGCCAGACACATCCTTATAGGCCTTTCTTCATTGTTTATCTAAGGAAAATACCATTGGTTTCACCACCAGTGGTCCTATAAGTTGTTACACCAGTTCATGCTCTAGTTTCACTACCCATTCATGTCTCGGCTCATCCATATATTTCTCAAATACTTTTGAACTCCACTATGTCACCAATGACTCGATTGGAATCTATATAAGGATGAATTCCACCAATACAAATAGAAAAAATGGTTTTTTCTAAAGGGGTGGATCTGACCCCACATAAGCCAAAAATTGGGAATCCCACATTTCCAATATTCAATGGCTCTAGAGTTTTGAATCATCACATAAAACATTTGTTCTATCATTTTGATCCTATGATGGGGAACCCAGAGAAAAAAGAGGTTGTTAAAACTAGATGTTTTGTGCAATCACTATAGGGTCCAGTCTCTATCTGGTATACTAGCTTGTAGTCTCAGTCGATTACTAGATAGGAAGATCTCCATCAGAAATTCATTTTATAGTTCAGTTCAATGATGAATAAGACAACTATCAATGATCTCATAAATTAAAAGAAAATGGATAATGAAAGAGTTTCATATTTTATTACTCAATGGAAAGTATTAATATACTCTTTTAATATAACACTCCCTAAAATAGAGTTTCTTCCTATTTTTGTTGGAAATATCCATAATGATCTGTGCACGTAATTAATCTATTTTAAATACGTTAGATATTTTTGGGATCTTGATTCAATTTCTCAATAGATAGGAATCTCCATTACAGAGACTAGAGGACAATCTCGAGTAATCTCATCAACTCTGAGAAGAAGAATAGGAAATGCAGAGGACACTACAATCACACTTTAGTAGCCCCATGTAACTACTCCTACTTCAAAGCCCTCGTCATACCATAGGGCTCTACCTCCAATGTGTTATTAGCAACGACTACCTCATCAAGATGATCAAAAATATCAATGGTGGAGAAAATATGAGGAGTTGAAAAACAAGCTCTATTCTTTTTAAAATGACTGAGTCCGTGAATACTTCTTTTCAGCTTTGGAAAACAATATAGTCTAGTTTCCAAGGAGAATGAAACCTAAAAAATAATGAGATGAGGACCTAAAAACCTATTTCCCGTTATATTAAATGTTATAGAACCCCATCCAGGAGTGTTTTTAAGAAACTCTTTCAAAATATTGTATACTCTAGAAAATTGAAGCAGAAAAATTCACCAGCCCCATTAGCATGTGTTTCTGCTACCGATTCATAGGAAAGAGGTGAGTAGAGATAATTCAAATGTAATAATTCTAATAACATTTTTGATTGGATGGTTAAGAAAAAAATAAACAAAACTCATAATATTCTATGAGAAAAAGTAAAATAATCAATTGCATCTCCATACACACCCATTATAGAAAAGTCATCTTCATCAAAATTCCAATCCTATAAAGGCCACTCATCAAAGAAGAAACACAAATGGCAAAATAAAGAGAATGTGGAAGAAGATGATTTTGTGTCAAGACTGAGTTTTTCCTTGACTTTAGTGTATTTCATGCCAATTATCTCAAAAGCATGAGCACCACCTAGCCAAAAAGAACCACAAGAATTGACTTGTCAGGAAGAATCTTGATCAGATGAGTAGTTGATTTTTAATTTTGTTAATGTTATTCACTTAAAATATCCATATGGAAATTATTATTCTGATTATGAAACTGAATTCCCCATGCTTGATTGGAAAACTGGGGAAAGGGTTCATCAAATTCAATGATACAGGGGAATATTTTGGTATTCTAGAATCCACTACTCTAACCACACCCCTACTCAAACTATTTATTTAGAAGAAACTCTTCTAAGATCTATCTAGAAGGCTTAGAAATAACAAATAAATTTTCCCACAAATGATAGGGTATACTATGACATGATCATCTTGGAAAATAAATTAGAGGCTATGCCACCAAATTCTTGGTTAGTGGTAAAGCTTAACCAGCCTAGTCCACCAAGGGAAGAATTGTTTCCAGCTTCTTCTCCAATAATTATTCCAACCGCATCAAGAGAATCATCATCCAAGGCAGCTTAAAAACAACATCTCCATACTGTAAAATGCAGACCTCTCAGTAAAATGTATGATGTGTAGAAGAAACTGGACAAAGTACTAGCCAAGCTATCAATATGGGATGCTCTAAACCCATTAAAATATCTTCGAGAAGCACTTATTAATGAATTATCAAGACAATATGAGTTTGAAACTTAGGTTGATATCATAGATATTTACCCTATAGATAATGACATCATAGAATTTTATGTTGGCATATCATTCATAGATCAGGATGAGGATTCGTTCTTGCATGGACACATCAAACATTGTATTTATCTAGCAAGATCTATGATATTGACATCTGAAGACCATTCATTAATAATGTATTGGGAGTCAGTCAGATTCCCATTCAGAAACATCACCAATTAGGCCTCACTAAATCCCTTTGTCTCCCTCAACCTTAATGTTACACGGTTGTGAAAAAATGAGCAAGAACCACTTGACGATATTATTCATAGAACATGGTTTGGAGATCTCATAACTAATTTATATTTCATGGTTATCTAGCATGATACAACTTTCAAAATTCTATTGGGGAGGCCTTGGATACATGAGCATGATACTATTCTTTCACCATACCAACAATTTCTAAAATTTTGTGTCAATGGTAAAATTGTGACAATACATGGTAATAATTCCCCTTTTGAAACGTGTGAATCACAACAAATTTATGTGGAGTTCTATCACAAGAAGAGATAACAGTCCATGGAAAATGATATTGATAGAATAAATGCTTCGAATGGTCTATAAAATATCTTAGTTAACACATTCAATAATCTTAGTGCATATTACATGTTACCCATTAATCAAATTGAAAGGTTGAGCCCAAATACAAGAACTCGTTTAGGGGATTCCATAATTTCTGTTGTTTAAATTGATCCTAACAGCACAACAAATCATTAATTAACCCAAAAGTGATGAAATCCTAAATAGATATGTTTTCACTTAATTTAAAAATCTTCATAAAGAATCTACTTTATCATCTAGGCTATAATAATTTATTTAACTCATTGAAAAATACATGGACGTCAATTCATTTCCCATCATCTTCCCTTTAAAACATTAAAAATTCCCATCACCATCAGATGGGTTGGGGATGGATGCATCCTCTTCAAGATTTAAAAATATTGAATCCATTCCTAGATATGAAAGTATGGTTTCATCAAAAACCCTTCAAGAAGAGGATAAAGAAGAAACACATGAATAAGAAGAAGAATATCATAGGGATGAGCCTCCAACATTTAAGGAAGGCATCTCCACCACTATAGATGAACTCACATAAATAAATCTGAGAATAGAGGAAGAACTAAACCCCACTCTAATCAGTGAGTCCATGAATCAATAATGGAAATATGTTTATACTTCATTTTTTAAGAAAAATTGGGATTTGTTTTCCTTAAGTTACACATATATGTCTGGACATGAACCTGAGGTGGCCACCAGTCACTTGGGTTTTCCTGAAGAGCATTTGGGATATAAGAAGGTAGGAAGAAGAATGCACCCAACTCATGCCTCCAAGATTGAGGCTGAAGTAGACAAGAATATCATATAAAATTTCATCCAGGATGTGTAATAAAAAATTATTATACAAAATTTTCCTTGTGAAAATGTAGATCTGGGAAAAGATTATTTTTCCATTGATTTCTGATATCTTAATTGGGATTGTCTCAAATATGAATTGCCAATTCCATGAACAGAACTCGTTATTGATGAAAAATCTAGCTATGAAACTCTCTCATTCATGGATGGCAACTATGGATACAACAAATCCAAATGGCCCCAGAAAATAAGTAATATACAGACTTCATATCTCCTCAAGGTGTATTTTTCTATTGAGTAATTCTATTGGTCTTAAAGAATACTGGTGCAACAAACCAATATGCAATGAACCACATATTCAAACCCTTATTGGGTAAATTTATTTAATTCTATTTTGATGATGTAGAGTTCAAATACATACGTTGATTTGATCCCCTCACTAAATTAAAGACCATATTCAGCAAACTTGGACAAAATATTCTGAAGATGAACCCCTTGAAGTGTGCTTTCAGGCTAAACATGGGAATGTTTCTTGGAATTTTTGTATGCCATCACAGTATTGAATTTGATAGTGAAAAGACTAAATCTATCCCAAGAATACCAACTCTTATAAACACGAATGATTTAAGGGGACTTCAATGACACTTGTCTTACATTCAATGCTTCATATCCAATATGGATGGTAATTTTTTCCCTTCACAAAATTATTGAAGAAGGGGGTCACATATCAACCGACCAATGACTTAAATGAAGAATTTTATACAATTAATAAATACCTCTTGGGTACACCAGTATTGATTCCACCTTTTGAGATAAAGCTTTTCATTCATTAGGTGACAGCCTTGAAGTGATCATCGGGTGCCTTCCTCTCACAATATAATGATGCTGGGAATGAAAAGCCTTTATGTTCTCATTAAAACCATTCTCAACACAAATAATGGATATTAAGATATTATGAATATCTACCTAGGATTAATATTTATAGTTCAGAAGCTGAGGTACTACCTTCAGCATCATAAGGTCCACTTGGCCTCTCACAATAACCCACTCATATATATCCTCAGTCTCCCTATGATGATAGGATGTCTGGGAGGGTGTGAAGTTATTTTACAATAGTTTGATATGCTATTTGTTCCTCAAAAAGTAGTGAAAGGACATGATTTGGTATACTTACTTATAGAACACCCATCTGCAGAAGAAACATCACTAAATACTGAATTACTGGATGATGAAATGTTCTCTATTTAGGACAACCCATGGACATGGTAAATGTATTTTTATGGTGCTTTAATAAGTCCAAAAAGGAATATAATGGAAGATCATATATTCAATAAAGTTGGGTTATAATTTGTACTTATATCTCTATAGAAGGTAATGTTACCATTATCTTTCATGTTATCGGAAGGTGGTACCAACAATGAGGAAGAATATCAGGCTCTCGTTGTAGGATTGGAATTAGAACTCCAAGTACTTGTAGATCACCAGGAGGTGAAGAGTGATTTAAATTTAAAAATAAAATAGTTCAATGGATATTATGCCATCAGAAAATAAGAACAAATCCCTTTTATAATTATGTATGAGTGTTAATTGAATAATTTCCCTCAGATCCAACATTTTCTTATGTTCTGTGGTCATAAAATTTTCAATCTAGTGCTTTGGAAAATGAAGTCATAACCTTGGTAAATCCAAATCGGGATGAGACAATCATCAGAATTTCTCATCGTCAAGTGGTTTCACCTTTTAGTCAAATTATGACAGAGGAAATCAATGAAATGAGTTCTATTACCAAACCATTTGGTCCTACCACATGATGGATGACACTTATCATAGAATAACTCCAAAACGGAGCACTTCCACCAAAAAGATCTAGAATTGATAAAATCTGATGGTCAGTGGTTAATTTTACTCTTTATGATAACCCAATCACCAGTAGATCCATAATAGATAATTCTTTGACAAAATTATCCATATATGAATTGATGGAGATGAAACCACAGATGTCATGAAAGAAATACAAGAAAGAGCCTGTGGTGACCACCAGTCTGGGTACAGACAATCTGATCAAATATGAAGGTTAGGATATTTTTGGCCTTCAATAATGTAGGATTACACATATTTCAATAAGAATTGTTATCTTTGTCAGGTTCATGCCATCTTCATCCATCCAAACCCAGAGATTCTACATACATCCCAATACTCTAGTCCATTTTCTACATGTAAATTGATGTGGTGGGATGTTATCATCTAGTTATGATTATGTAGTTCAAGTACATCCATATTACTACCGATTTTTACTCTAAATGGGATAAAGTAATAACTTTTACAGAATTCAGATCCAAAATCATAGGTATATTTTTAAAATCTAATATCATTACCAAAATTGGTGTCCCTTATACCATATTGATAGACAACAACACCAATTTCTACTTTTCTAAGGTAAAGAAGTTATATCAAGGATAAATTATCAAATCCAACCATTAACACCCCTATCATGTAGTGGAAAATGGACAGATAAAGGCTTTCAATAAAACACTATCAAACATACAGTAGAAGTTGTTGGGTAAAGACAAAAAATCTTGGCCTAATATACTCTTTAATTCCATATGGGATTACTGAACAACTACCTGTACTGTCACATGGTCAACTCTGTGCTAATTGGTATATGGAACAGAAGCAGTCCATCCAATTGAAGTTCAAAATCCTTTACATTGAGTTAATTTTTGTGAGAAGTTATCTACAGATGAGAAGTTTCAGAAGTGACTATATGAGATGGAGAGATTTGATGAAATTATATTGCATACCTTGAAAATAATTATAATTCTATCATAACCTATGAGTAAAATCTTCAATAATAAATTTTTCCTTTGTTCATTCCTCCATGGAGAATTTCTATTGGTCCATAGGACGTCAATGATACTAGGAATGAATCCTCCAAAATAAGAACCAAAGTGGGGAGGACCTTACTTCATACCTCATTTATGCTCTGATGGAACATATTCTTTAATCTAAATGGATGGATAACTCACTACAAATCCAACCAATGTAAGGTTCATGATGAAATAGTCTTTGTAACAACCAATGTACTAGTTACGTGACGTTAAACTAAATATCACCATACATTTTTGTTGTATGATGTTAAACTATATTTAATCTTTTTTCTTGTCACACGATGTTAAACTTCATGGAAAGAGGTCCTAGTCGTAAGACCTACAACTACAAAACACTATTTTTCCTCACCACATGACATTAAATAATATAGTTAACATCTCATTCACTCAACGTTAATAAATCTACCAATATTCCAAAAATTGTCATTCTTTATGTTCCCTTAAAATTTGATTATATCTCATGCATAATCATTACTCACATCATTTCCACTCCTTAGTGGCACATGAACCCCATTTTTTCCTATGTTTGAATCAGATCTGCATATGGGACCATTTTCAAGAACTATGTGGGGGTTGATTTTCATTCCAATGAGATAATGTTTGACACCAATATCTCTAATATTTGGCCTATCCACAACCATAAAGGAAAAAAATATCCCATTTCTTTCTATATAAGTTATTATATACTATGAACCTTCCAAGAAATATAGCTTGATTCTCATACCATCATGTATTTTGGGTCGAACCATTATTCCTAAATGTATTAAATCCATTATTTATCACATCAACGTTAAATTTATTTGGGGAAACATCTGCAAGTACTAAATATAGGATCATTTTCATTTCAATGTGATACGTAGTGACACCATGGTTATATCCCCTTGTTTTGATATAATATTTATATTTTTTACATAGTTTCATATTCATCCATACCACCTGATGTTAAACTACTTGGTATATTTCAAGAACTAAGTGTAGAATGATTCATGCCCCTGCAGGATATGTAGTGGCATCTAGATCTCATATCTCTGGTCTATCCACAATGTAGAAATAGTCCCTTTACTCATATGTTTATGAATAAAACCCAGATAGGGATCACCTTCAAAGAACAAAGTGTGTCTTGAATCATTACTCAACAAGATACATAGTGAATCCAAGATCTCAAATCTTAGGTACTAGCATGATTAATAATTAAGCCCCTTTACTTATTGTCTATGAATCAGTTCTACACAGAGAACCTATTAAATTCAACATGCAGTTTGGTTGATTCCCATAATTTCATTGTTAGGCTTAGTCGTAATGTTTCTTTCATGCTAGGTAATCCACATCTTATCCACATGAAAATATAATTAATGGAAATAACTACATATGGCTTGATTATCATTCAAATGAAATACATAGAGACATCCATATCTATAATATCATGCCTATACATTACGTAAAAAACCCTTTCCTCACATCAAAATATAATTGGTATGGTGAATCATCTTCATAAACTACATATTAATTGATTCTCGTCCTAATGAGATACATAGTGAATCCCAAATATCCAATATTGGGTCTAGGATTGATAAAAAACATCTTCAATCACCGTGTGCATGAGTCAAACATGAAAATGGGAAATTTATACAAGAACTATGTGTGGTTTGATTCTCATTTCAGTGAGATACATAGTGAAGTTATGGCATTATATCTTGGTTCAAGCCATTAATAAAATAAAATCCATCATTCCCTATTTGTATCAATAAAACATGAACAAGTAACATTTCAATAACGATGTTTCACTTGATTCTCATCCTAATGAGATACATAGTTATTCTAGAATCACCAAACCTTGGCCCAGTTGTGATTTTTAAAGAGTAAACCCCCTTCTTTTTTCCCATGCATGAGTCAAATATGTGTACGGATATTTTCTAGGACATTATGTTTATTCTTATTATGATGAGATAAATAATGATGGCTAGACTTCATGCTTTAGGCCCAACCATCTTCCTGGAAATTATTAAAAAAACCCACTCCCCCACGTAAAAACTAGATTGATATATAGAACAAGTTTTATAACTCTATGTGAATTGATACTTTCTCCAACAAGATACGTAGTAATGAATGATTCATATACCTTTGTTTTTCCCCTAAATAATCATCATATCCATATCCTTCACTTATTTCAACCTTATGTTGTAGAAGAAACCATTCGCATTCCTTGTTTCTCACATCGATCATAGATCCCGTGGGCTTAGGAATTGGGTAAAAAGATTCTCTACATAAATAAGGTGTCTCAATTCCTATTGGGGTTACCAATGGTCATGGATGTATGACTATAAAAATAACATGATATGTCATTGTCATATGATGAAAAACATCATGGAACGTCATTTAAGAAATATGTGTGGCTTGATTCATACCCCCTGTGAGATATGTAGTGAAATATATATTTTCAACCATGGTCCCAGCCACATAAAAACATGAAAAGGCCTCTACTCTTCTGTGTATGATTCGTATCTATGCAATGAAGTCCAATATTATTTATCACTTAACATATTATCTTTTATATGTGAGAACTATGTCTGGATTTATTATTTCTATGATAAGATACATAGTGATTCTTATGCCCTATACCATGGTTCATCCACACTTCCTTATGAGATTTTAGGTCAATACACCCAATATCTATACCAAATGGAATAAAACTACATAAATATACAACACCCATTCCTTTTTTTAAGATGGTTTCATCATCCTCACAGCCAAACATTAAACTACATGGATAAATTCCTCATCGCATGATGTTAAAATGTACTGTATTCTTAGAACCATGTATGGCTTGATTCTAATCGTATTTTGGATATGTAGTGAAAATAAAGCCTCAGATCCTAGTCATAGATAGAAGATAAATGAAAATTTCCCCTCTCCTTTATATGGTCAAAACCTATACACGATATTCTATTTTGGTCCCTCTCACCAAATAACCCATTAAAGAAACAAGAGATGTCCCCTTTTATACATATGAGTCAGATCTATGTAAGGGACTCTAAATTCATGGCCAGAATCAGTCCAAAAACATCCTTTATGTATTAAATGATTCCCCATATTCATTTAATACTCTTAATATTGAAATAAATTCAGATACTCATAATATTTCATCATTTTTTGTGACAAACTCTCTGATACCTAAGAGCTATTCTTCTTGACTATGTAGTATATGCCTCAGTTTTCCTTTCTTAAAATTCACCTACATAACAGGTCTGACAGCATAAGGATGTGACTATTCTTCTATTAATCACATGCCCTAATTTTCCATTCATAATACAAAGCACATAATGGGTTTTTCAAAGAGAAGTAACTTTGTTCTTTGAAGAAGACTCTTTTGTACCATTAATATTCAATGATGGTCTGCTCGAGCGCCACTTTTTAAAGTGGTCATCCTTTTTTTGTCTATCTCATATCCTTTATCTCGACTTAAAAGTTTCTAAGACCATGGTTTAAATTTTTCTACTCGATAATTTCAAAGTATTTTTGAATGATAATGGGTCATTCAACTACATAATCATCCCTTGTCTCTATAATATTATGGTCCTAGTCATATGACCTAAACATATAGGCATCATACTTCTTATGTTTGGATTATTCCTTTTTAGAGATCATATTTCATAGATTATTTAGAAATCACAACTTGAAATACCCCTTCTATATTCAAGTACATTTCTTTGTAAACCAACCTCTATACAGGGGAAGATACCAATCTCCATAAAAAATCATCGGCTTTGAAGAATATAATTTCAGAATTCATGAGAGATTTAGTACCTGAATATGAAATACACACCCTACATGACATTGCAAAAAAGTCACATACATTACTGGAATTTCAGCATAATGATTCCACTATATGGATATGAAGCATATTACCTAGTTATCCTGGTACAATATATCCCCCATAATGGGTTTTTTCATGTAGTGGTAACTTTATTCTTAGAAGAGACCTCCTCTAATGCCCTTACTCCTTTTTGCATATCACTCTTCAGATTCAGAATTCCTAAAATCAAATTTTATAATTGTCCCTTTCAATACCTAATTATTATAGCACTTTTCCATATGAATTACAAAGAATTTGAGAACCATTAAATATTTGGTCATTGCTAAATCACTTAGTGTCCATGTTTCATGACTTGGAACTGCATAGCATAATATCCTAATGAAAGGACTTTAAACTGCACAACTAAAGGTCATTGTTTCATGACATTACACTACATGACATGATTTCATTGTTTCAAAAATTGAAACTACACAGGCCCCCAATTTTGATACACTATGACATTAAATAACATAGCATATTATCAAAAAGAATTTAATGTCCTTGATGCATGACTTGAAAATTCACAACATAATTTATTTGATGCATGATATTAAAGTGAAAAAGTAAAATATCAGAAAGATAATTTCTAAAAATAAACCCTCTTTCATAAACTAAATTAGTTTATGAGTGGTTCCTAATTTACGTACTATATTTACATCAATTGACCCCTTTATTTTTAGACTCCTTTCCTTGGAAAATACACCCTTTGGGGTCTTGATGCATCCAAATCTTAAACCCCAAGGTCTATCACTAATAGAATTTTAAAATTTCAAGGAAATCTTTTACTGGAATATGAAGCATGTTCCCTTATTGGCCTTCTATATGTATCCGACATAATGGGCATATCATACAAAGGGATTCCGTTGTTTGTCTATACAAAAAATGATCTTGCTTTCCTAGCACAATAGAGCCCCCACAATGAGTTTTTCAGATAAATGTGACTTTGTTCATGGAAGAGACCATGTCTACTCTTATATTTAAAATTTTATATTTGGTGACTGTAAAAAAAATGACTCAAGATTCTAATTTTAAGTATCTAAAATGAAGGATATTGGGACATTACTATCCATCATACATTTTTTGGATTATAATTTCAAAATTCATTGTTAAATATGTTCAAAATAAAACATTATCATTATTATTCCAATATGCATGACTTTAAACTACCTACAAAAAATGAAATATAATACTCACTTGGATAAAAATCCATTAAGGTCATTTCAGAAAAAAGTCAATTCTTACCTCACAATAACTACACTCTATATGGTTCATGCAATATTGATCAATAAAAAGAAATAAGGTGAAAAGTTTTTAGTGTTTTAAAAATGACCCTAACAATAGTAAAACTATGCTCACTGGGACTATTGGATTTGATAAAAAAATTAGAGTGCCCCTCATACCTATCATTGTAATTATGATTAGCTGGCATGAAGATGTAGTATTATGAAAATCGTCTTGGATGTTATGATTATAGGAAAATTAGCAGGTATGAAGACATATATGATCGGAGATAAAATACTTTTCGTTTATGTAACAAAATCAGAGGAACATCCACAAAATGGATTCTCTCTATCTTATATTACAAGAAACATTCAGGTTGACTCATCATTTATTGGAAACCAACCTAAACCCAATCAACTTTTTGTTGAAGATGAGCCAGTTGAACGTCTTTAGAATCCTCAAATTTATTAAGAGCTTCCTTGGAAGCCCAATTTTAGTTACCACTTCTAGCTTGGCTACTCATAATGATTTATGGATTTTTATAAGTCCCTATTGATAGTTATCTAATTCTTTCTAAAGGAGAAACACCTATTACTGAAGGCACACCACATTAATTGAATGTTATGTGGTTTTCTATTCAAACTCTTCCAACTTTTCACTATATTTGACCTTTTCATGGTATACTGTAGCTCTAAAAATATAAATATTGGTAAGTAGTTTGGCCTTTATAAGGTCCTAAAAAGGTTTATTCTCTTGTTCCCACCGATGAACGGTCTCCTTAACCACATTATAAAATGGATAATAATCAAATATACTAAATCATATCATGCTAAATAGTGTTGGAAGTCCTTAAAAATGATAGAGAAGATTCTCCAAAGGCTACTTAGAGATCATTTCCCGAATAAACCACCATGTCTTTCCTCCTGTGATACCGAGTGAAGCCTATAGCTCTATGTATAAATCAGAGTCACTTCTATGAGGTGGGATGTATTCTGGAATCAAAACACTCAAGGAAGTTTCTTTCTCTAATCCCTCAAAATCCTAGGATGTCTCACCTTCAATTGCTAGTAGAGCCAAGGTAGAAGCCTCAACTTCAGACCTAGCTGTAGAATCTGAAAATTCAAAAATGATAATTTAAAATAATTGTTAAACATCAAATGAATAGTAATAATGAAGCCTAATAAAGATATTCAGTGACATGTACCCCATAATATGTCATCAACATGATTAGATTCTTCCCTATCATTCTAAACATCAATAGTTTTGATGGATATTTCCTGATAGAGGACAATCTCTTAAGCTTGCTCAATGTTCATAGTCAAAGGCACTAAATTATCTCCCAACTCTACATTCTCAGTTGATACTTCTCTAATGTTAATAAAGGTAGGATGGACTAGGATTCCCTATTAAAGAAGAGACTTTAAAACATTCTCTATAGAGAAATATATATAATTTGAACATTGATGTGAAATATTAGATAAAAGAATATATATATATATATATGAAAAATACAGAAATGAGAAAACACATGTCATTTCAATTATTTATTAAAGTCCCCAAACTCATTAATAGAACCTTTAATATCAATGTCTAGATTAAGAGTGTCCATCATTTCTATGTATATTTATTTTTATATCATATCAACCTCACCATTTAAGTTATCCAGTAAACATTGATCAATACCCAAATTGGATTCATTGATGTTTATGTCGATCAATTTTTCAATTGGGTGTTTTTATCAGACCTGGCTAAGTTAGGATCAACACCGATACGTTCCTCCGACTTCCCAGGATCCTTGTTTATCCCTCCAGGAGCAACAAGAATATCACCACCAACTACTATAGGATCCTATGGTACATGAAATATATTTGAGATATTATGTGAAGAAAAAAATGTTATAAAAATCATATGATAACTAGAATATGTTTATTTGAAATTAATGTGCCCCTCCAATCTGTATATAGAAGAGGGAGAAGATGAAGCCCCATCCCTTGAAAATTTATCATTCATGGTGACAGAATTAACATCACAAATATGTACTTTCCCTAAGGTGTCCTTCTCATTCAATGAAGAACAAATAGCTAATCCCTTCAAGGAAGAAAGTAATGAAGATCATGTGAGAATTTAAACATGGTTAAAAAGTGTGTCAATAAATTTGTAATACCATATGGAAGTGAAAATACTCACTTTTTCATACTCATCAGAATAACTTCAATGCACTCTTGTGTTTGTTGTCATATGATAGAAAAGAGATTTTACAAATATTTTTGACAATAGACACCTGAGGTAATGGAGGATGATTTTCCATTACCTCTATCTGGGTTTTCCCACCTAGGGAAAGCTCTGGACACCCAAGGGATTCATCCAATGAGTAAATTTGGGTTCCCATAGGCCCACATTTTAGGGACTTTTGAACCTTTCTTGAAGATTCTAATTCTCTAATTTCAAGATGCAAAATAAAATCCCATAAAAATTAGTTATTTTGGATGAATTAGAAAAAAAGGAACAAAAGAATAGTGAAGTATAATATCAGTATTACCATACAGGTCCCATTCCTCATGGTGAACAATCATCCCTTCACATATTCTTTGATCCATCATGTCATATTCTCATTTTAAGGCTGGGAAATGGTCATTAGTATCATATATTAAAATATCCATCTCCTTGATGTTCTTTTTTAATTCAGCCAAATTATTATCTAGATGAAAATCATATGGTGATTTAACATCAACCAAATCCAGAATTTGAAGTCCATGCTAGAGAAATTCCCATACATCCTTGAGGCTATGATTAAATCTTTCCAATATTGTATTGATGTGGGTCCCAATAGATTTTTTTTGTTGTGGATAGCAATAAAGAGTATTTATAACCCTCTGATTTGAAATTATCTCCAGGTATTCCCACTTATTCAGAAGACCCAGGGGATGAAATGGCAATTTCTTCTCAATGATAGCCACTAGAGCACCTTGGTACAAGGGGCGTGGTCTCCAAAACCATATTTTTCATAGTATAAATTCTACTAGAATGTTTTGAAGGATCTAAATCCCCTTCATCATATTTGTTTTTGGACATTATTCTACAACATCCATGTCCAATAGTTATTGTGGCCTCTACTCGATATGTTCTTTTTGTAAAATCCCCTTGAGGGTATGAAAAAATATAGGATTTAGCATATCCATCCAATAATCCAATTGATGACTCTGATGGGGGTATCGTAATTGATATTTTGGATTCTTATAAATCCATTAGAATCAATAATTTTTGAGATACCATTGAGTCCTTTTCATGCCTTACATATGTATAAAAAATGGTGCTAGATTGTTGAAGACATTTGAACTAGTGAGAAAACCTATAAGGGACATAAGCATCACTGATAATATCACTGTCGATGTGGGAAACTAATACACTATCCCTGAATTCCATCATGTATAGCCTCAACTCGTAATTATCATCCTTCACATTTTCAACAAATGTTCTGATTGCTGGGTTACAAAATAAAAAGAAGCTAAATTATCTAGATACATTTATTGCTTTCAGTAAGTCATCATGATTTAGACTCAAAGGCTAAATCATTGAAACTTTTTGAACAAATGGGGTAAATCAACAATTGGGGATCTTGAATGAATTTATCATTAAATATGAACTAAAATGTGCTTCCATATAGCCCTGAAACACTTGAAATGGTCCTACAAATCTGAATGGAGATTTCACATTGTATCAATGCAACATGGAATGATATATACTTTCCAACATAGGGGAAGCCAACCCGATGTACTTCTTCTCTGCTAAATTTGTACAATATAAAAACTCCCCAGCCTCACACCTCCACTAGACATGTAGTCTGGAAGATGATAAATTTATAGCCACATGACAAGGAAGATGGCTAAGCATACTTTTTCATCAATCTTGGGATTAACCTTTTAGCCCCAATTTTTCTAATCACCCTTAACAAATGTAGGATAAAATGTGATCGAGGCACCCTAGTTATCAATAGAAGGGGAAATGGTAGGAAGTTCGCAAGTAGAACTATTCTCTATGACTTGTTCTAAAAAAAGCTTCCATCCACCCTTTCGCATGGATTTTATCTCTAGGAAAAGAATTTTTTTTATGTAGATCCTTAACTATTTTTTATATCTTATGAGACATGTTGTTGTCCTCTCAGTGTCATACCATGTTTTCTTCAGTGTGATAAATCCATTATACATCTCCCTGATAATGGGAGCCCTTGAAATTTGATATACATCCCACAAACTGATGCCAACCTCACCATGCATCGAATGGAAATAATTTTTTTTCGAACTCCATTAGCTCAGTAATTTTGGAATGTTGTCATTTTTATAAACACAAGTCTATCTTATCCAGAAAGCTTCATAATTAGAAAAATATTACATCTCCTTTATAAACTCAATACAATTTTGGAATAACCAAAATTCCCAAATCCATTCATCCCCGACTCCCCCTCTATAGTAGAGATCCCGATCTTATTTCTAGCCATTAGATTGATCAATTGAATTACAAAAATTTGAATAATGAAAATGAGGTATTTTATCTAAAACATGATTCTTCATTTTAGGCTTACAACCACTATGATGTATGAACCATCTGATAGGAACTGTTCCATCATTAATAGGGACACCCTTTATAGAGACATTGAAATGGGTTAAAGTAATTTGTTTTAAAAACCAATCCTTCAAGAAATTTTTCTTATACACTAGAATGTGAGAATCCTTTAGAAGAACATGACCATACATAGGCATATTTTTACATCGTGTATATTCATATTGATATTGAATCAGGGATTTCTCCGATTCATAAATGTTACTCCAAATGACTGTATTAATGTTTGGTCCAATGAATTTCAACATTTTATTCTGATGCAAAGAAGTGTCCTTGGTTGAAGTCATTATGCAAGCCATTTTGAACCAGTAAGAAAGCACCAAATTCTCTAATAATTTGGAATATTAACTTCTAAAATTTCATGTTTTAAATTAGATTAATTCAAAAATTTGGAATAAGAATATTTCTGCATAGGTCCTTCGACAAGGTACCCCATGTATGTCCTTAGATGACGTATCCATCGTATATTCCTCGATGAGGTCCTCCCATGTAAAACCTTCAATAAAGTGACATTTCGTAGCTTCATTTTAGAGGTAGTTATAACTTTAGAAAACATTAAAAGGGCCTTCACTAGAGAACAAAACAATATAGTTGGATGAATGATCTGTGCAGTGAGACAAAAATTAAAAATATAGGTGATGAAAATAACAAAGGCATTGTAGAATTTATAGGAACTGTTGGACAACTCCTCCAACCTATGTCACCAACTTACAATAAATGACCTACACTGAGTTCCTATGCAAAAAAACTTTGAATATAGTCTGTGAAATCTAGAATCACTTCCTTATTATTTTTTCCCCAAGTCTTACCTTAGGACTAGACCCTTTTTTCATTTGGTTCCAATAATAAGGAGTGTTTTTACTCTCCCTTTGGAAAAAAATGATGGAAAATGATTACGAAAATCACATTGGATATCTTATATTATCATGAAAATTTAATAAGAAGAAATGAAATCTGTCAAGACATAGCACACATGTGTGTAAGAATACTAGCATTGATCCTTGCAGTCCTACCCAAAGGCACAACCTCCTATGCTGAGGACATAGGCAAATGATCAATGTTGAGGAATTATTCCTGGAAATAATTCCGTGGACCTATGCTAAATACCTACATGGATATTTAATTTTCTCACCCCTTCTCATAGGATCCATGTTGTGGACTTATTCCTCTTTCATACACGGTCAACATCGTTTGATTATCTTCTCTATTTAGCTATAAATAGGACCCTTGGGCTCCCTATGTTGATAACTACAAAATTTGGAAGAACTCTCAAATCTATCATTTCACATATCCATTGCATAGGTCCCCCTAAATTTCTTATTTATCTCTCTAAAACATGAGAGATTATATAATTAAATGGGAGAAACAAGATAAAAATCCCTTCGAGGTCTAAAATACATGATACGTTTTTTGATAACCCTAATTCTATAAGAATAAGTTAGCTATGAAAGTTCCTTTCCTTAAGCAAATACTTGGGAGATATTCTTCCAAGGACTTAAAGGGATACCTAAGGTGCTTAAGTTAAAACCTCAAAAAAAATTGTTGTCCTGGTAGTCCATTTCCAAATCCATATCAAGAATTCATAGGCTTATCATTCCTATGTTAAGTGTTCCTTAATTCCTCCTAGGACCTGTGTGGCATACCTACATGGAATACCTATGAGGAATGCCTGTTCTGATCACCTATGTTTAGGACCTATTTGATTTATCCTTTAAGACCTATTTTAGGACACTCACTGTAGGGATTCTCATTCTATGGCTCCCTTGTCTGAAAGGGGCAAAGTTGAAACCTCTACCATGGCCCCCTGATTTATCAAACCTTTAGTAAAGTCACATCACTGTGTCCCCCATTTGGATTTTTATATATATGGTCAGAGGTTTCCCACACTTTCCCAACCATATGGTTTGGGTCTTTAGTGTGTCTTTAGATTTGGATAATTATGGTCACATAGACCCTTACCTTAGGGAAAGTGTTGAAGAGTTAATAATTGTTGATTCTATGGACAGGTCAATGTCTGCCCCTTCTCATATCTAAGATCCAAGGATTCTTGTACCAAGTAGGAAGGGTACAATTCACTCAAAATATACCTTTTGAAAAACCAAAAGTCCCCCTCCCAACTATGGATCCCAATTAAGGGTAGCCATCCTAGTGTATTCCCCTATGCTTACATATAGGAGGTTGCAGTCTTGCTCCTCTCTATACCCTTCACCTTCACCCCTTCCTTACATTGGACCTTCATCCAATTTAATGAGAATATGGGAATGTTTTGTAGTCACTACCTCTTCCATCATAGGCTCATACAATCAAGATAGAGAAAGATGAAAATGTGTGGTTTGTTGAATATTTCACATCCTCTTTTTTATCATATAGATAATAACATACATTGTCTTAGAAGAATGTAATGATCACAACACCCAACCAATCCACCTGAATGAATGAACTATGAGAACATTGATTCCCATTACAAGTGGGATACGTTAGATGTATTCTGAAGGCACAAGATCTACATCATCTTATCCATTAAATGAGAAATAATACCCCCCCCCCTTAAATGGACTTCCTCTGAGGTGTAAAACCCTAACGGAATGAACTTCAACAACTCAGATTCCCATCATTACTAGGATATGTAGGAAGCCTTCACCTAGGTCCTAATCTTAGTGTAATCCTCCATAGGAGTCCAATCATAATTCCTTAATCTGTACATCCTCCATAAGAATAAGTACCAAATGAAAACCCCCTAAATCTCTATGTTTTAAGACATCTCTCATGGTTCATTTCATAAGGCCATCCTCATTAGGAGTATTACATAACCTATTTCCATAAAATGGTTGTTCTCCACTACGAGACTTATCCAACTACCTAGTATTTGATTCCCTTCCAGGTGTGATATGTAGGTATCCTCTATTAGGTTCAAACCCACCATTAAAAATCAACCATGTTATCTTTGATTCAAATCCTCTGCAGGGTTTAATTCAACTTGGGAGCTTATATTCCTTCTAGTTATCTTCGGTTACTTCCAAAGAATTCCTACACAAAGATTTTACTAGGTACCTTCCACCTAGTTTCCCTTTCTGCATAAAATTAATCATGTAATGTATCAGATTTTCTGTTTATTATTTTTAAATATTATGTGGAATTATTATGAGAACATGATTTGCAACGTGGTAGGATTATGAGGCCCGGGGAGGACATAATAATGGGTAGAAATAAATTAATCTTTTAAATAGCATATACGAGTGATTTTTCTGAATAATTGGAATAAATATTAAATAGGTTCCCATATCAAAAATATGAGGGCACTGTTGCGTTTAGAGTAGTGAAGTTACCTTAGGAGGGGCCTAAAACCTACCATTGTGAGTCCGCTAAAAAAGCTAATTATTGGACGTTTTAAAGGAAATAAAATACATTTATTAGTGTATTTTATATTAAATGTTTCAATAATGCAGTGAAACTTTTATTTTTTTTTTCAAATGAGACAGAGCCTAGGGTTAGGATCATAGCCATTAAAAGATCCCTGGAATCTACTAGATCTATAGGGAGGATCTAACCAGATTAATTCTCAATGAATAAAGACAAATGAAAACTTATGGATCATTGCTTGACAATATTGAATCCCAACTGACGACCACTCTCCATATTTTTCAATGATTGATGATGGGGTTTTATTTAAATTCTTTTCCTTGTTCTTAGATTCAAATGATGAATTCATATCAACCCCTGAATAGGTTGATCGATGAGTCATTCATTTTTGTGGGAGTGTTTTTCTATTGAGTTATTTTGGGGAATTAATCCATGCCTAATTTGATTTAAATATATTTTCTCTATTTTATACATATAACTGGAAAGGATCAACACCATAAAAAATGATGGTGGAGGTTCGTTCCTCAATTCGATGTGTGGATTTCTCCTTCCCATTGTTGACCCTACGTTCTTCTCAGGGTTATGAATAACAAAAAATTTTTTGTCTACCGCAATGCAAGAATCCCAAATTGTAGATATGGAGTCATGAGGACCTAATAGGGTTTTGATGATGATGTTGGAGAAAAAATCGACATGGTTATGGAGAAATCTTCCTCTTAGTGTTCTTCATGTGGGTGGATCAAAACATTATTTCAGGGCTAATCAGAGGCCCAAAACCAATATAATCAGCTTTGAGGTTTTAGGATGATCCTGAACATTGAGTTTCATAGGGATCAGAAGGCTGTATTGATGGATCAAAGAAAAACTATGGAATGGGAGGAAGAATAGATATTTGGAAAATTCATGATGAACAATGTGTGTATCCCAGATAACATGACACGTGGGACCAATTCGGTGGAGGCCTGGGTTCCATGTGATGGGAAGCGAGGACATGGTATATGAAAACTCTCAAATGGTTTGGGGTTCCCTATTTGGGATTCAGTGTGTATCTTGAATGATACATGGGCCTGGGGTGGAGTACAAAGCATGTACTTTAGCACACGACTAGACCAGGTCGGTTATGTGGGTTGCCTGGTGTATCGGTACATGGGTGGGAAACAAACGGGTTGAAGCCGTGTATGGGAACACATCCATCATACATAGATCTTCCCCTGTATGGTAGAAAATAGCATGTCACACTCTTACAAGAAATTTATGTCTCCTTCTACATGACATGCTCTTCGACATCGACCTTGGTACATGGGTAGTACCCTGAGTCATAGTACATAACGTGTGACCTTTCTACACACCGTGTACATTTCATTACATGGAATGATCTTTTTTTCAACCATTCCATGGAAATTTTTAGCTGGGTTAGTGCCCCCCTTTTCTCATTACCATGAATTTTAGGTATTGTTTCTATCCATAGGAGTACAGACCTCATCAGCAGGACTTTATGGATAGAGTTAGAGTCCCTCTGAGAGGCCCGGAACAAGATCCTATAACCATTCTTGTGCCCAAGGTAGAGGTAGGTTATTGACGTGACTAATCCTACTAGGCATCGGTACTCTAATTATAAGGAGATTTATAATGAGTCACTGTATCACCCTAATGTCCATGTTAGAGTTCTTCATCCATGTATCGTTATCATTCCCCACTCAAGAGTGATTTATTCCAGAATGAGTGTATGTGTTCTCTCCTCAGATCTATCAGTGTGTCTATATCTCTTGTGATGATTTTTGGATAACATACGTTATAGAAGGACAACATAATTGTTATTGGATTCATGTATTGAGTTCTCCCATATGGGTGCTTTGTGGAATCTTCAAACTAAATCTCTGGCATTGGTATGTATTCGTTATAACATACCTCTAGACTACATGTCATGGTTTTGAGTATATATGGATATGTTTCTCTTGTTATATGTTATATAGACATATAATGTGTAGAGATAATTGTAAATTTATGTGTGTATTAATTTTTGGTTTTAGGGTCCTCTACCGAGTACTATTGTACTGACCCCCAACATAGTTTTTGCCTGCATGTGTCATTTGTTGTGTAGAAGAACGTCCTTTGGAAAAATATTTATGGAGAACCAACACCAGACGAAGATTCTTGGGCTTCCTTATAGGTCAAGGTGTTCCTATGACTACAAACAGTAGTCCCAATGCATATTTCCTTTTTACAGTTTTGACATTGTAGTTTACAGTCTTTTTCTTTTCGGTGGTCTTGTATTCTGGCCCAGTTTACATTCTGTTTTACTCTGTTGGTCAAGATTAGTTGTATGCATACATTTTGTTCTTTAGTGGGGTTTACATTTTTTATTTTTATTCATGGAGATGTATGCGTGTGTACAGGTACATAGGAAATATCTCTACTGTTAGTGATATTCATACTCAGTGCTAATCACCATCCCCTGGCCTATTGGAGGAGGGCCTGGGGTGTCACATAACCGACCCCACTGGGATGGGTCGTGATAGAGTGGTATCATAGGTAGTCAGTTCTACCTTACAACCAAAGTCCATTGAAATTGATTTGGGTAAACACTGTTATGTGTTTCAAGTTTTGAATTTTGGCCATGGAATCCAGTGTCGGTGCGAGTGGCCAATGTATCCATAAACGAGGACTCTGATAACCTGCTTCTCAACTGGGTACATGAGAGCGCTAGTTTTAGAGAAATAGAAAAAATGGTACATGAGTCATATAGGAATGGGTTGTGTTTTCAATGTCCATTAGTTTCAGTTATCCAGATATACTCATTGACCATGGTATGTTAAGCTTCATACAGGATGTCTTCGTGATGTAAACCCGCTAAGATTCAGCGACTCAATCATGAGGATGACCCCCCTCAGTGATGAGGATTCGATTCAGAGACTAGTTTTTCATGTGTTACCTCTAGTATGTTCACCTCCTATACCACCAACAATGGAGAAGCACATCATCCTTATAGTACTATCAAATGAAGTGGGTAGACTAAGTTCCCTTTATGAGTTTCAGTACCAGAGACCCCTGAGGTTCTGAGGAGTTTCTGACACACACGTGGTTGATGATTGGCTTGAGGCAGTGATCATATTTTTCTGTCTAATCAATACACCCGCAGAGAAGATGGTGGTTCTAGCAGGAAGCCTTCTTTTTGGCATTGAAAGGTGATGTTGGGGTTTAGTTACCTTGTCTTATGATGAAAAAACCATTTTATGGGAAGAGTATGAGGACATTTTCAAAGAAGAGTTGTCTCCTTGGATTCTAATGGTTTTGTGTATCTAGGAGCTTCTATAGCTCTACAAAGACGATGTGATGGTGTTTGAGTATTTATTGAGCTTCAACAATCAATCTCGATACATGATGGATAGGATGCATTACTCGGACTACAGTACTCAGACCATCAAAAGAGGTCTATGTATAGACATCCAAGCCAGTATATCCCCACATCGCATTCCTACCTATGATGGAGTGCAAGAGAAGGATTTGGAAGTGGAGAGATCCTTAGATAGGTGGATAAGATATTGGTATTCAACAGCAAGATGACAAGTGTATAGACCTTGGAAGAAGGGATATGATGTTAGGGATAGGTATCATGATTTGAGAGATGTCATAGAAGGACCCATGATAGGTTATATATGGTCTAGGGCTCTCGGGTAAAATCCAGTCAGCTTCGGGAGAGGCGATGCTACTTGTGAGATTTTAGGGGACATCATTCTAGAGACTTTCCAACCCGTTGAGCTATAGATAGGGATATGGTGTATGGACCACCAAGACAGAGGAAAAGAGTGGAGTAGGAAAACCCTCCAATTAGTGGAAATGGAAGAGGAGTAGAGAGTGATGCAGGAGGTGGAAGACACATTGACCTAGTTCCAACACCACACTCAAGAGGTCCACAACATGCTTAGGGAGTAGGGGCAGATGTAGGGGCAGCTACATGCATCAAGGCATCTGACTGAGGGACTCCCAGGATGATCTGAGGTGGGATCTATGTCTTTTCGAACTTATCTATTGTACTTATAGACATAGGTTTTAATAATTCATTCCTCACCACATGTCTTGTGAGAAACCTTGAGATTTGGGTGGATCTATTGACTTGACCCTTATGTTTGGAGAAACCTATGGTAGGAGACTCTATGATCAAGCATCTTTTCAAAAAATGTGATATTTCCCTTAGAGGCGAGAGTTGCAGTTGAAACATATTATTGGATGATTTGAGGCCTTATGACATCATTCTCTATATGGATTGGTAATCTTTGGTTCATGCCATTATTTACTACTTTATGTGAAGAGTGTGGTGTGTCCACAATGATAGAATGAGGTTTTCCATTGTTAATGAAAATGAAACCCGTACAGCACATAATGAGACCATTCTTGGGAGGGTGTGTTTGATCACTCATGTGGGGGCTACCCTTACCCTCTTAACAACCGATATTGTGAGATTTCAGTTCCCTGAAGTAGTGGCAGAGTATGAGGATGTCTTTCTAGAAGATGTTCAATGATTACCTCCCCACTGTGAGATCAGCTTCTACATCGACTTACACCCCAGGACTATACTGATATGATCATAGGTGTATCGAATGGCTACCATAGAGATTCAACAGCTGAGGGTGTATTTAGAGATTTTGTAGAGGAAGGGATTCGTAAGAAATAATGTTTCACCCTGCATGGCACCAGTGTTGTTTTCCATGAAGGAGGACTAATGTTTGAGGTTGTGCATGGATTATCAGTGCCTGAATTAGATAACGGTGAAAAACAAGTATCCAATACTAAAGATCGAGGGCTTCTTTGATCAACTAAGAGGGGAGTGATGGTTTTAGAAGGTTTTACTTTGATAAAGTTACCATCCATTACGATTACGAGATGAGGATATATAGAAGATGGCTTTCATATGTCGGTACAGTCACTATGAGTACCCAGTGATACCTTTGAGCTAGATTAATTCCCCTACAAATTTCAAGGGACTTATGAACTAGATCTTCTAGCCATACTTAGACTGGTTCGTAGTGTTCTTCATCGATGACATCCTTGCGTACATGGCATCAGAGGATGAGCATGAAGGACACCGATGGATGTTTCTAAACGTACTATGAGTGCACCATCTTTATGGGAAGATCTAGAAGTGCTAGTTCTAGATATAAGAGGACCACATTTTGAGAAATTTCATATCAATATATGGATTAATAGTCCTCCTGTCCATGGTCAAGGTAGTGTTATCATGGGAGTTATCTCAGAGTGTAATGAAGGTGAGGAACATACTTGAGTTGGTGAGATACTATCAGAGATTTATCCCTGATTTATCCCAGATATCTACACTGATAAAAACCGTGACATAGAAGGGGGATCATTTTATATGGATGGAGAAGTTCTAGCAGGCTTTCTAATAGTAGAGTTAGTTTTTGATGAGCACACTGATCCTGAGATTTCAAGAATAGGGTGTCGAGTATTTATTTTATGAATCTATGACCAGGATTTGCTATGTCCTAAAGAAAAGACATGTAGTTATTTATTATGGTTCATACCGGCTAATGACACATGAGAAGAACTACGCAACCCATGTTCTTGAGTTAGTTTTGGTAGTCTTTTCAATTATGATTTCGTGACACTACCTGATGGTCGAATAGTTTATAGTCTACTCTGACCAAAAGAGCCTCAAGTACATATTCTAATAGAAGGATCTAAATCTAAGGAAGAGTTGATGGATAGATTTCCTCTAGGATTATGACTTCAAGATCATATATAATCCTAGTAGAGGGAATTTAGTTGAATATTTATTCAGGTAGAGATCGTGTTCACTGTTGTTAAATGAGATGTCAAAGAAGTTAGCCTGGCTATAGTTATCCTTCATGGATAGAGATGATGTAGCTTATCTATATTAAATGGTTTTCACCTCTCTACTCTTATGGTAATTTAGGGAGGCACAGCCTAGGGATGTCGAATGCGATACTTTGTTTGCTTAGTTTTCAAAAGTACATGATCCTGATGGATATTCCCATGAAAGGGAGTAGTCCATTCATTTCATAGGATGCACTGTTGTGCCAGTAAAATTTTGGGAGGTGGTTTTGGGGGAGTTTAATACATCCCCATTAGAGGTACATACAAGAGTGGAGAAAATGATTCAGGACCTCCGGAATCAGTTCTGTTGGAAAGGTATGATGAATGATGTAGCAGAGTTCCTTTCTTGATACCTTTCATTCCTACAGGTGTAGGATTAGCAACAAGTGGCAGTAGGGTTATCTCACCCCTGGAAGTTCAAGAGTTGAAGCTGGATGAAAAATTGATGTACTTCATAAAGGGATTACCACGAACATCTTGAGGACACGATTCCATATTGGTGATCGTCGGACGAATCACCATGTCTTTCCACTTCCTAACTATCAAGGAGTAGATTTCCTTAGAGAGATTGGGATGCCTCTACATGTAGAAGATAGTTTGTCTTAATGGATTCCCTTCAACGATAGTCTCATATCACAATACTTTTTTCACATCATGATTTTGGAAGGGATTTGAGTAGGTGTTTGGGACTCAGCTTTGCTTGAGCAAATAATTCCATCCACAAACAGATGGTTCGAAAGAGAGAACCATTCAAATTCTAGAGGATATACTATGGCCATGTATCCTGGACTTTGATTTCAGTTGGGAGGACCACCTACCACTATTGGAGTTTTCGTTAAAAAATAGCTACCACTACACCATCGGTATGGAACTATTTGAGTTTTTATATAGACATCCCTACTGACCACCATTCTACTAGGATGACCACATAGATTCATCATTCATGGGTCCAGAGTTGGTGTCTACAACCACTGAAAAGGTGCAGATCATCCAAGAGTGGATAAAGACTACACAGAGCTGGAATAAGTCTTATAATGGTATATGAAGGATACCTATAGAGTTTGAAGAGGGATACCACGTCTTCCTTTTGGCCTCACCTCGATAAGGGTTGTGGAGATTTGGTTAGGGAGGCCAGTTTTCTCAGAGGTCCATTTTCCCTTTTTAGATAACGCACAAAGTTGTCGAGGTGGCGTACCTCCTAACTCTATCACTGCAGTTACATGAGTAACATGACATCGTTCACATGTCATAGTAGAGAAGATAAATACATGACCCATCACACATCATCAACTAGGGTGAGATGGACATAAGGGATGGTGTGACCTTTACAAATTAGCCGGTGGAGTTCGATGATAGACATGAGAATATCCTTCATGGCTAAACAATTCCCTTGGTGCATGTCCGGTGGCATAATGGGAACCTTTAGGAGAGGGCTTGGGAGAGGGGGGATTAGATTCATGCCCAATACCCACTTTGGTTTGGGTATCATTTTTTTGGATTTTTAAGGAAATAAAATCCATAAGTTGGGGATAATGTAATGTCTCTGATTTTATAGGTATTATTTTTAAATATTATATAAAATTATTATGAGAACAATATTAGTGATGACATGATATTTTGAGACCTGGGATGCCTATAATAAATGGTTGAATTAAATTAAACATTTATATAACCTGATCAAGTATTTTTCCTAAAAAATTAGAAGAAAATTTAAATAGGTACCTGAATTAGAATTTTGATGGCACTGTTACATTCAAGTTAGTGACTTTACCTTTGAAAGGGCATAACATTAACCTGCATGAGTGGTATTTAAGAGTTAATTCTTGTAAATTTTAATAGAAATAAAATAAATTTAATAGATTATTTTATTTTAAACATTTCCATAACGCGGTGACACAATAATTTGTATTAAATTATCCAGATCTCATTGATAGGCTCATAACCCAAGAAAACTCCTCGGAACACTCTAAATATTTGGATAGGATCCACCCCGATGATTTATTGATGAACGATGATGAACAATGACTCGTGGATTGTTGTGCGGCGAGATCGAATCCAGAACGACGACTGCTCTCCCTCTTCATCAACGATTGTCGTAGGGGTTGTTATTTCAATTTTTTGTGTTCTTATATTCAAACGATGAACGCGGATGAACACATGGACATGTTGACCAATGGATCGTTTCATCTAGCGAGAGGGGTTTTTTATTATGTTATTTTGGGGAATTAATCCATGCATTATTTGATTTTATTTTATTTTCATAGTTTGATATTTATAAAAAGATCAGATCAACATCACAACGAATGAAGGTGGAGGTTCATTCCTCAATTCATTGTTTGAGTTACCCCTTCCCCTTTGTGACCCTGCATTCATCATGTACTTCAAGTGGTTATGAACAACAGATCATTTCATAATCGTTTCGCAATTCTACTATCCCAAATAGTAGATTCGGCATCGTGACGACCTAGAGGAGGTGCGATGAAGATGGAGGCGAATGAATCAAAATGTTTTTGGATAAATATTCCTCTAAGGGTTTTTCATGTGGGTGGAATTGAACATGTTTATAGGGATAATAAGAGTCCCAAAACAAATTAAATCATAATTGGGGTCTCAGGGCATCCTTGAAAATTGAGTTTTATGGAGATCAGATAGTTATATCGATGGATCGAATACTAACTGAGGCATGGAAAGAATAATAGTGATTCTGGAAAATCATAGTGAACACGGTGTGTATCCTGAAGAACATGGAGTGTGGGACCAGTTAGGTAGCAGATAGAGTTGTACGTGACAGGAAGTGATGAAAAAAAATGTGACAACTTTCACATGGAATGTGGGTCCCTGTGTGGGACTCAGCGTGTATCTTAGAGGATACACTGACATAGGGTGGAGTACATGGAACATATACACCACCTAGTCAGACTAGGCCGGTTACATGAAATTCCCCACGTACCGGTATATGGGTTGGAAAACCCAGGTCGAAGCCATGTATGGGCACACAACCAACGTAGATGGAACAACCACGAAATAGTAGGGCACAGTGTTTCATGATTTTAAAAGTCATGTATATCTCCTTTAACACATCATGATCTTTGACACATGCCATTGTACATAGGTAGTAACTTGGGTCATATGACATGGTGTGTGACCTTTATTCACGTAGTGTACTTTTCTATATGTGGATTGATCATCTTTTCCACAATTCCTTAGGAATGTTTCATTGGGTTAGTGTGCCTTTTTCTCATTCCCCAGGAGGTCAGGTATAATTTTCATCCATAGGTGTATGACCCCCTTCATCAAGACTTTATGGACAGAGTCAAAGTCACTCTAAGTGGCCTAGAGCAAGATCTTCTTTCCATTCTTTTTCCCTAGGTAGAGTGAGGTTATCAATGAAACCAATCCTACTGAATGTTAGTCCTCAACTTATTAGGTTAATCTACATGAGTCTTGGTATCACCCCTATAGCCTTAGAAGTGTTCCTCATCCATTTATCATGGTCTTTCCCAACTTAGGGGTGAGTTCTCCCAGAATGAATGTATACATTCTCTCTTTAGATCTATCAGTGTGTCTATCTCTCTCATGACACTTCCCGATGACCGTACTTCTCAGACCGATGTCATCAAAGCTATCATACTCGTAGAGTGAGTTCTCCTAGACGATAGATTCATGGAATCTTCCAAATGAATCGATATCATGTGTATGCAGTCTTTGTAACTTACATCTCGACTATGGGTATGGGTTTTGATTATATCTGTATATGTTTCTCTTATTATATTTTCTATAGACATATACTGTGTAGATATGACTGTACCTTTACTTTTGTATTTCTTCTTTTGGGTCCTCTACTGCATATTATTATACTCACCCATGCATGTACTTTGTCTCCCATGTCATCTCTTGTGAAAATGAGTAGCCTTTTTATGGAGTCCAGGGCAGACCAGGACGGGACCGACATTACAGAGCTTATTTATGGGATGAGGTGTTCCAACATATATGAGTAGAAGTACCAGTAATAATTTCATGCTTATATGTTGGAATTTTTATTTTTCAGTCTTTCGTTAGGGTGGGATTGTATTCTAGCCAAGTTTACTTTTTGTTTTACTATGTTGGTTGGGATTAGTTGTATGCATTAATTTTGGACCTTAGTGGTTTTTACATTTCATATTTTTTGGGCTTGGAGATGTATGTGTGTGTATAGGTATTTAGGAAATGCCTCCCATGTTAGTGATATGCCTACTCGGTGCTAGTCACTAGCCCTTGTCCTATTGGAGGTTGTCATGGGGATTCACAGTATGTGCCCTACTGGGACATATCATGAAAAACTATACAGTTAGTTCCCTATCACACAACTTTAAAAAAAATTATGTGTCCCATTAAGTAGCACTGAACTACATAGGTTGTAATTCCATTCATGAGGATAAATAGGTATCTCATTTTATGGGTTCGATCACAACATCAAAAAATAAGTTTCATATCCCTAGATGATAATAAAAATCAGAGTCACATTCATCTTATAGGATGACCATAAATTCATGATTTCCCCACTAAGTGACTGAAAACCCATTATTTTTGTAATATTGACCAATGAACCTATAAGTATTATATGAGAGGATACAATTGATGGAGAACCTTGAATACATATAAATATATCCATTGATGAAGATCCTTTAATACATACAGGTTATTCTGAATTCCACACATGATAATAATTGATTGAGAATTTCAAGGGAAGCCTATATTACACTTTTTAAATTAATACGGTTTCATGAACATATCTTAAATATATAAGAGAGTCCTGTAAAATGCAATAATTCCCCTAAAAAGGGTGTATTAAGCCCAACCTCCCTTCCAATCAACCAATAAGAGTTATGAAGTGTCGTAGATCAAAAATCTTAATGAATTCCTACCTTTGGGAAGCAGGTCCCATTAGATATAGAAACTTTTGGGGTTTCTGGTTCCATAAACAAATCCATTAGAAACGGTTTGTAAATAGTGATTCTTAACTAGAACACACATTCTGAGGGAAACATACATGCCTCAAGGAAATAGAAAGATCATGAACAGATCTACCCAAAGCATGATATGTCGCATGATTTTGTGATTTAATCATTGAAAATATGGCGTCATTATCTCTTTGGGGTGAACTGTGAAATATATACATATCATAAGATCCTAAAGTATATATTCACATAGAAATAGATGAATATATTCCAGAAATGATTGTTAGAGCTGATTAAGGACTCTGACTTCTCTATATACTACCATCATATTAAATAAAATAATGTATAAGATTCCTTAAGAAGAAATAATTCAGAAATATTATAATTTATGAGAATTGATAAAGTTATGATCTTCTTAGAATTGAAAAGGATAAACATAGAAATCATAAAGGATGGAACATCATTAATCCTTAAAAAAATTATTGCTCAACCAACCATCCAATAAGATATATAGGATGCTGAAATTGATTATATGGAAATTTAGAAGTATGTTTAAGAAATTAGGTAAGGGAAATTATCAATGTTCAAAATTAATGATTAAGGGGTTGTAAGATTTTGGTCAATACTAGGTTTACAATAAAATCCTGAGTTAAAGGAGTTGATGGATGATGCACATAGATCAAATTTCTCAGTCCTTCTAGGGATTATAAAGATATATCAAGACCAATATGATAAATATTGGTTGGAAATATATAGAAGGAGATCATAGAACATACATCAAGGTTCTTTATATGTCTGCAAGTGAAGGCTGAATGGAAAAAAGGCCATGCGATGATGCATCCATTACTCATACCTTCATGGACATGGGAGAACATAACCATGGAAGTTTTCACTATTATTATGAAAACATAATGTGAAAGTAATTCTAAATTGGTTGTTTTGGATCATTTTATAATGAAATACCACTTCATTGAAATTTGAGATGTCATATCAAATGATCAACTTGCAAGGATATTTATTAGAGAAGTGGTGAGGCTTCTTGGAACACCACTATCTATTATATCTGATAGAGATCCAAGATTTTCCTCCATGTTCTGGAAGAGTATCCAACATGATCTAAATATAGAGTAGAACATCATCATGTATTATCACCCTCAAATGGATGGCCAATCTGAGTGGACCATCCAAATAGTCAGGGACATGTTGAGGGCATGCTTGATAGACCCTAAAGGAGAATGGGATTGATATATTCCCCAGATAGATTTTTCATAAAATAATAGTTTCCACTAAATCATAAAAATGCACCCCAATGAAGATTTTAATGGGAAAAGACTCAAAACTAATGTGTTCTAGGATGAAGGGGGTGTATGGAAACTACTGGGGTCCTAAAATGCTCTAGGAAATAGTGGAAAAGGTGGTGACCATTTAGTAACCCATCTAGTATGATCGGAGTTGAAAAATGAACTATGCAAACAATATTTGAGAATATATAAAATTTAGTGTTGGAGATAATGTATTCCAATGTCTATCTTCATTGATGAAATTAATGAGATTTAGGAAGAAGGGAAAGCTAAGTCCAAGGTATATTATCCCCTTTGAAGAACTCAATCACATCTGATCCATTGATAATCTATTAGAACTCCTCTAACCATATCTCAGGTTCTTGATGTATTTCACATATCTTTATAAATGAAGTACATACCAGATCCCTCACATGATCTTGACATAGAGGTGGTACCATTGGAAAATGATCTTTCATACGGGGAGTAACCGATGAAGATCATGGATTATAGAGAAAAATTAATATGAAATAAGACAATAAAACTGGAAAAATTACTATGGAGGAACCAAAAAATTAATTAATTTACATGTGAAATAGAGAATATGATGAAACAAAAATACCCTTATCCTTTTAGTGAATGAAATGATAATTTTAAAGGGGAAATTTATTTAAGGGAGAATAATGTAATCCCACAAAAATTGCTTTATTATATTAATAGAAATATTCTTCTGTAAGGAATATTTTCTATGATAAAATAGAAAAACTTATATATTTCATGATAACTTTTTGCATCCTAGGTTGAGATGAATGTTTATAACCTAGAATAGTAAAATGCTATAAAATATTTACTATAAAACCAATAACATGTTATTGTTTTATTTAACAAAATAGTATTCAGTCTATAACAATTTGTATAATTAATAGAAATATTAAAATGGAAAGAATTACATATAATAAATAATGTAAAATATAATAAATTTTTTTACCTTGATCCCCTAGAATCATCCCCACAAGGATAATTCTATAGAAAAAATGAGAGAGTTTGAAATACAAAATTCATACTATATACCATATAAAACCTTTTTAGAATCGATGTGAGTGATAAAGTGTAAGAATGATGTGGTATTTATATATATAAGTGATCATAAACATTTATTTTTTCAAATAATTTATTTTAATATCATTATTATGTTTATTCAATAAATTATTTTTTCATTGCTATTGTCTGTTACATAGATTCCTTTAAAAGATCATCAAGATTATTTAATGATATAATCGAACTGTATTATTTTAATTGACTATAAAAAAATTCTATTAAAATAATATTTATTTGTAAGTAATAAATATTATTTTATTTCATCCAAAAATATTATAAAATTATTTTTAAATGATTCAGTGTTTTAATGAATGCCAAAGTAATTTTTAAAATAGTTTAAATGATGATTCTTTATTAAATTGTTTTGTTTCATTAATAAAATGATTTTTTAAAAAATTAAAATTTTTATACTTCAAAAATTATTTTTAATAAATGAATTTTATTTCTATACTCATCATTTTAAAAATATCTTGTATTGAATTTTTGACAATTTTTTGAAAATTTTGAGATTTTATTGGAAAAGTGAAAATTGTCGCTTTAAAATCACTCTGATTTTAAGACATAATTATTATTTAATCATGATTTAAAAAATTTTGAAATGTTTTACATAATTAAAATATAAATTAATAAGTATAAAAAAAATTTGAAAAAATTAATTTGAATTTATGAATTTCAACCTTCAATTTTGGAACCAAAAATTGAAATTTTAGAGATAAAATTTATTTTTGATTTTTTTGTATTAATTGGGATGTCTATAAGGGGTGGTTTAATTATTGGATTAATTTAACATCCATAAACCCTCTATTACACTTTAATAGTCTAGAAACATGGTTTTAATTGATTGGTATCACATGTGGTTGGATTATATAGTAGATAAACAATAGTTAGTCACTTAAAACTCACACCACCTCATATATAAATAACAACATTTCCCCAATCCTCTCCACTCTAATTTGTTAAGACATGAAATTAATAGCTTTAACACTCTATAAATATACTCTATTTTGTTACCATGTTTTCTCTATGGTTTTATGGTTTCACCCTCCATTATTTTGGAAATACCTTTTTATGGTAAGAGAAATTCTCATCTTCTGGTTTTTCAATCAAGTGACACTTTTTTGTATGTTTAATTAATTTTAAATATTCATTATTTTCCTAAAATTTGGATCTTAACTATAATTCAATATTATTATCATATCAAATAGAGACCCAATTTCCCAACCATTTTTTATTTTATTAATCAATGTTATGTATTGTTATGGATAAAAACTTTTGTAAGGGATCCTCTACTTCTCCGCTTTATTCAAAAATATTCATTATGTTATGTATTTTATCTCTAATTACTTATGTTGGGATACGATATTACATATCCCCATTACCATATGATTTATAAATTATTATATACCCCTTTCACCCTCATTAACCCCTCCCATTAACATATTATGTTCCCCCATTGTGTTGTAAAAATTTCATTGTGATTTTCCGTGCCAAACAATGGTGTACTGAATAACCATACCCATTTTCTATCAAGGGTGTTCTCATTTATGTACATATAAATATTTAATTGGGTAACTACCTGTATTTTATCCACCCTCCATTATAATGGGATTAAATGTGATGAAATATGCTTTTATGTATATGGTCTTTGTGACACACTTATACATATACATGATATGATCATGATGGGTATGCCTATATAGCTCTCCAATACTTTAGGTAATTTTTATATGTAATGAGATTACATATATGGTTCGTGGGATTATATCCTAAAAACACTATGATATGTTTTCTTGGTTTTTGACCTTGACTTATTCTAAGGATGTCTTGTTTAAAGTTGTCTCCACATTCCCAAGACATTATTTTACTAAGTCATATCATGCATTATTATCCATTTTTATGATTATCACCAATTTTATATCCCATATCTATGTCTATTGTATAAAATTTAATAACTTCTTCATGTTATTTTATCCATATTCCATTTTAGGTCTTTATTTTTCACACCTTTATTATGAATGTCCCTAGGTTATCCCATGCAGTTTTAATAATGACTAAATTTTATGAGGATGTTAATGAATTTTTTAATTTTGGCATTGTACCGCTAGTTTTATTTTTTTATGAAATTTTTATAATTACCCAAATACACTATACTTATCAATATTATAGGTATTATTATATTTAATATTAATTAGTGATTCATGAATTAATGTCTAATAATGATATGTGGCATCCTACATTTAGATCTTCTTGAGATAAAAATTGAACACTTTTATTCCCTTCGTGGAAAACTATTATGCATTTTTATATCCTCGGATTTTTTTAAAAAAAACCAAACATAGGTAATTAAATTTAATTTTATATTAATTTAAATAATTACATATCTTCGTCAATTGATTATATATTCATCAGCCTATGTACATCTTAATAAATATTCCCTAAAGTTTCAACAGACTGAATCTATACATCCTTATCTGGAGAGTTATTAATCTTTCTATTTTGTAATATTGATAAAATCTAATATATTTCTCTAATAAGTAAAGTAAAATCATTATAATTTTCTCCTTGATATATCCCTTTCATATTATTTTGTAAAATATAGAGAAGTGTTTGTTTCCATATATCATTTTCTTCTTTCAGGCTTAGATTTCATGAGTTTTTAACATCACCCACTTCATAAAAATTCAATGTAGTCAATTTTCCACTTATAAGCACTCCTACATTATTTATCATTACTTAATAAGAACCACTATTTCAACAAAACTATTTCATTTACTTAATCAAAAATCTTGGAAACACTTACAAATTTTGATTCACTCTATCAAAAAACAAATTGTTTTTTGATTTTATATTTTCATTCCAAATCACTCTTAAACAAACCCTGTTAACCATGGTAAAACCATCCTTTCCAAATTTCACTAAGCCTAAACATCAACACTCATCATTTTTCAAAAAAAATTATCATTTGAGAGGAAAATACACTATCCAAGAACCATGGACTAACCCTAAGGATTCTTTGAGTGAAACTTCCACAACTAAATATTTACAATTTTATCGTCAATTCTTATCCTAAAATACGTGACAATTAAAAATAATATTTTAAAAGGTTTGAATAAGGATTATTAAATCACAGGCATGTTTTCCTGACTGGTCACAATGTTTTATAGAATTAATGAATCACTTGAAACATATTATCATGTTTCTATTCAGAATTCCTATCATTTTTATAAATTTCATTACCTTGATATGGAAGAAAATTAACCCAAAAATACATCCTTCTCAAAAAACATTTTCATGATATTATGTTGGTAGTCTAACCAACCTGAATTTTTTTTCCAAATCCAACATAGTACTAGTCCATAAAGTAGAAATCATTCTTTCATTTTTATAAAGAATGTTATCACGAATATGGTAGTTTTATTCCTTCTAAACATTAGTTAAAAATATTTTTATTTTTTCAACAATAATTTATTTTGAATACCTATAATGTTATTCATTATATTATGATTATTATAAAACTTTTTGAAGATTATAATTAATGTAATTTTTTATTTCAAGTTGGTGTAACCAGAATTACCAAAAGTTTTGAGCATCACAAGATTTTGCTAAAAATTTGACCTTTATGAAATAATTATTACTATTTAAAACACAATAAATACTTTCATAAATATTGAATTTCCTTTAGTTTTAATTTTTCATGATTTTCAGAGTATCATACTTTATTAAACATTCCTAAATTTTTTGAAATAATATTATGAATTTTAGATATGGAAATGATCATATTTTTTTCTACTTTGACCAATTTTTGTTACATATGGTCAAACTCTTCTTTTTCGTTCACCTTAGCTTTTTATTGATGTTAAAATAATTACAAATTTTAATAATTTTCATTACATCATCAATATAATTTATAAATAAGTATTTTTCTTCAATAATTCATGATTATTTGACATTGGATGACATGTTATCCATTTTATACATTCAAATATATTTTTCCAACTTAGGGAACTACTTAAGACATTATTTTAATTATATATTTAGTATAAACTCCATACATGTTTCTTATTATCCAATATTATAACTTATTTAAACATATAATTTATTTTTATCATTAACTTTTTTGGTGATTATTTTTTGATAATATTCCTATACAGAAGACCCAAATTCGTCTTCATCATCACAGCATTCACATTATTTAAAAAAAATCCCTCCATTAAAATTTAAATAACTTTCTACCCTTATTATTAGAATAACCAATAGAATATTTTATTTTATATTAGAGCATATTCTATTAATATTAACATCCTCATTGATACCTTTTTTAGTTTTTAATCATATGATGATTTCTGGAAGCACCCAATTTCTTAACACTATAAACAGATTAAATAGATTTTTTCTATGTATTTTTCATTCCCTATTCTCATTTTTATTAAGATAATGACAAAATTTCATCACAAATTTCATTAAAATTTTATCATAATTTGAAATTATTTTATCTTCATCTATGAAATAAATAATTTTTTACATTTCAGTATTTTCATATCTAAAATAAAACACATTTTCATCCATTACTTTCCTTTTAAAAATATGAAAAAATTCAAAATTAGGGATATAACCTCAATATTTATCTTCCATAGCTTATTCTATAATATAAAACTTCTCAAGTAATATACACTTGATCTTATTTATGATAATAGATTCATGAAACTTATTAATGTCGCCTATACTCATGCTTAAAACCTCATTTCCCCATTTGAAGAAGTTTTTAATAGTCACATCCTCATGCATCCAAATATATCCATCCTTAATTCTTGAAAATTTCAATCTTTCCTATTTAACTTTGGTTATACCAATATAGATATTCCATAGATTTTCTAAAATAAAATTTTTTGGTTGTTATTCCATTAAATTATAGAAATTCACTCTCAAAAAGAAAAGAAAAAATAATATTTTTTGAATGACCAAAATTCTAAATATTCTTTTTACCTTATAGAGTTATGGAAATGAATTAATTATGTGGGGGGATCATCAGACATGTATTCCAATAAATCAAAATTAATAAATAAATGGTATGATAAAATATATGCCGTCTATGGGGAATAGTTGATGAGATACATTTCATGTGGATTTCATCAAATAAAATATAAAACTCATATAATACAACCTTGTGTATTACCAAGGTTTTCTCTTAAGGAGAAAGTCCAGGAGGACTCACTATCCTTACGTAAGATTTTTCTTTTTGTTGGTTTCATACATTTTTAAAGTTTATATAACCAATCTTTTTTATTCTATTTATATTCAAAATAAATGGGAATAAAAACACACCAATATAGAGAGAAGTGTAGATGGTCCTGATGTTAATTTTAATGGTATCCATAATAAATTTCATGTGTATTAAACATCCTAGTCCAATGATAAATCCAATAGAATGTATCTACTCATCCATCTCTATTTTATGAAGTTACAGAATAAAAATATTATCAAAAGATAACTAAAGTAAATCATTAACATTAAAGATGAAGTTAAATAATTTATATATATTATAGTTATGATGGATAATATATTTGTAATCACTCTCACACACATCACCTTTACTATCAAACAAAATATAATAAAAATACAATAAAAAATAAATTCTTAAATTAAACAACTCCCAATGAGTTTTACCCTAGACCTTCTATAATGTGTTAATTATATATAGAAATGGATCTTAAAGAAAAGGGTTTCCTCACAAGAGTTTAGAAACATTAATAAATGAGGAAATAAAGGCATAACATAGCACATATATAAACAAATAATATTGGAATTAATATTAAATTGATAGAAATATTGTAAAAAAATCGTGTTGAGTCCAAAAATCCATAGACTTAAATCATTTAAAATTGATAAGGAATAAATTATTTATAAACGTTGACACACCTTGTTCTTCCTCCTCTATGCATATATAGACCTAAGATCTACCATAATACTTCATCTAATTGCCTCCAAATTTCCATGTCGATGATTATAATGGTTTTATTAGAACTCATCTCAAATCTTATCCTTTTATAATATTACTCTATTTATTATTATTTTTCTCTTTGATACATTCCAACAACATAAATACAATGGATAAGTTCTTCTCGATATGGTTGAACCGGAGAAATCAATTTTTTTTATTTTTTATTTTGGTGGTACATTAGATTTTATTCACATCAAGAACAAGAACATAATATATTTTTTTCACAATGGGATACCTTTACAAATCTACCCTTCCATGAGTATGACCCTTAAATTACCCCTATATATTCTATTAATTTTAATAGTAGAGTCAAGTACCTTTGCATAGATTTTGATCATGATAGTTAACCATTAAACAGTAGAACTAATACAGTTACATTACTTATATATTGTGACTTCTACTCATACATAGTGGATGGGAGGAGCTTATAGATTTAAATATCATAGTCTAATTACCCTTATGTATAAATATGTTTGCTGTTATATATCTCCACTACATATAGTTCTACCTTTTCATATCCTCCCTACTAATATTTATTCCTCTTGTAGAGCTAGTTGTACCCTTTCATATTTCATTTAAGATAACCTTTATAGAGATGATTTTTTTTTGGGATAACCATTGAGAAAGTGTTGAATCACAGAATTGACCACTATGTGTGTTGAATATGGCCATTGGGATAACCTCATCATTTTAGAAACCATGACTATATATTAATTCTATATGATAATTCAGTTTCACTGATGTTTTATGACATAACTCCTCCAATTTCATCAGATGGTAAATTCCTATGATGTTGGATTAGAAAAATTTATATGGTGGATATGGATTAAAAATTCTAATGAGTGGGTTTTTGGAAAAATTCATATGATGTTCCCTATTTTCATTTCCCCACTTAAAAACATAAAAATCATTCTGTGTGTACTCTTATTCTAGTTTATTCTAGAAATGATTTAATCAATTAAACCCAAATTCAAAAATCCCTTAAATAATTGAATTCAAAAATTAAAAATCAATGTACAACTTTTCTATAAATTCCAAAAAATGAATAATCCATGTGAAAATAAATATTATTTTAATACTTAAAATTTATTCAAATTTCTAAAATTTTCTAAAAATAAGTTAATTATCTTGGTTCTATATCAGTTATAGGTTTAAATATCATTGAAAAAATAATTAAAAAATTAGGAAATCTTGTAACTCACCACTCCCAAAAAATTACACTATTTCACTCCAAGGAAATAAAAAATCATTATATTAGAAATATTTACACTACCTAGATTTATATACACACACCAGAAATATAATGACCCCGAACAAAGTAGCCAAGAGTTAGTGGTTAATTTATTACATTTTAATAAAATAAATGGAATGAAATCCCAAAATACTAAATAGTTTAGTTGTTTTGGAAAAATAAATACAAAATTGAATCATACATTACAACATATTGAATCTGTTTCAGATGCAAATATTCTCTTAGATTAACCCTACATTTCAATTATAATTAACATCCTGGAATCCTTTGATAAAATAAAACATAATAAAGGGGTTGGGTATGATGCTCAATAATGTATAAGTACAGTGAAATATATCATAATTAATAAAAAAAATAATTTAAATGTAAATAACTAATGCACAATCCATTTAATCAATAACATGGTCATTTAATGGTCAGAATAAAAGATAATAAAATAATTCCATACAAATAATCACTTGATCTTGAAAACAAACCGTGGATATTTTATGATCGAATAATCACATGGAAATCAATAACTAATATCATAATAAAGAAATTCCAAATTTTAGGCATAATATACATACTATTTAGGTTTTTGCCAAGTCCCCATAATAAACAGGTAAGACATCATCCAATACCCAAACTAGTTTGTCCCTTAGGACCTACTGATGCATCGAGGGGCTATAGAAGGACCCACTCATCACATACTAAGTCCAATTCATTCCTATTATGAAATTTTTGAATCATAATCAACATATTAATTTGTATTAAAACTATAATATGAAATTTAAATAAAATTTCCTGGTCAATAAACATAATCACAAACCATCTAGAGTAATATTTTGAATTATATAAAAATAATATATCTTTGGTCGAACTGATCATAAGCCATTTAATAATTAATGGAGGATAGTATCATGAGATATCAACCTCAATTTAGACTATTAATCAAAAAAAATTATATAGATGAAAATAATTTAAATGATATCTTTGAAACTTTATTTTGGAAAATACCATTTGTCACTTTGAAAATCACATATGTTTATAATCACATTAAATTATAAAAGAAATATTTTCTTTGAATATGGCCTTATGAAATTATAAATAAATCATATAATAATTAAGGCATCATGATGGAGGGAAATGTCTCTCATGTCATTTATGTTTAAAAACATTCCTTCTGTATCTATTTTAGAAAATTCTCAAAGAACATTGTTTAAAATGTGAAAAAAATATAACTTTATAAACATTTTGTAAAAATTAACACATGAGTAAAAATGAATTTAAACAATAATAAGTTGAATATTAAAAAAAAATTTTGAAATAATTTTAGAAAAAAAGTTCATGGAAGAAAAATAGATCATTAGGGGAAACTTAAAAAAGGTAATTTTTAAAAGAAAGTCCATTATATATATCATATCACTAAAGTGAGAATTAATAAAATAAATAAAATCTTTCTATTAGATGTAAATACCCATAAAAATTTGAAATGCAACATAATATATTAAAAAGTCATTTCACAAATAAAATTAGTATGACATAATCAAGGAATTAAAAGTTTAACCCCAAGAATAGAAATTTGGTTAATGTTATCCCAACAAGGTTGAATACCCTAAGAGGGGGTGATCTGGGTATGAATGTTTAAAAAAATAACTCCTTTTTATATTTTTTTGGTGTTAAAAAATCATCATTCCCTTTATCATAATATTATATGCAATTAAATGAAATAATGTACAAGACACAAAAAAATTTCTTGGTTCACCCTTACTAGGTTTCATCTAAGAACTGTAAAGAGAAAATATCCCAATGTAACAAATCCACTAAGGCTAAATTCAAAAATACAAGGATTGATCATAAAAACTTTTATTCTTAGGCTCACTAGATTTTCAATGTTTAGGGACAAATCAATACTTTCCCAAGGGTAACTCCCTTAACTTGTTTTGATGGATCACTTTTAGTGGAAAGGATTACCGCCGTCCTCTTCCTTTGATCACTACTCTAGAAAAGAGCTGAACACTCTTTATAGACATGTATCTCCATTAATTATCAATAATGAATCCATCCTAAATTGTTGGTAGATGAAATTTTTAATCTCTTTATAGGTTCCTCTTTCCCATATTTGAAGATATCTTGATTCAACACTTGCACTTTCTAAAAAACTAGAACAAACATCCCTTAACTATAGTAATAAAAATTACCACCTCTTTGGAAAGATCTTCAGGATATTCCAAGTCTTACCTTCACTTCCTGGATTGTAGTAGTTAATAAGAACCTTTTTCATGTATTTTTGAATGGTCAAGATCCTCTCTGTTGTTATTATTATTAAGATTTGAGATTTAAAACTGAAACTATTCATAGGTTAATGTAGGCTCCTATCACTATACACACAATTCTACTAGGATACCTCTATGCAAGACCCTCTAACATAACCCATTACATAATATCATGACATTTAACCCCTTACGCAAGATCATGGCATGAGAACATGGTGTGGGGCACTGGCACGTGTTACTGGTTCAAGTACGTTCTATGATTCCTCTTTTCCTTCGAGTGTGAGTTCCAATTGTGAGACTATATTCTTGATTTCTGTGAGTCTCTACTGTGAGAAATCCCCCACTAATACACTTTCACGCATTTCACAAAACCATATTCATATCATTTTCAACACTTATGCGATTCCAATCACATATAATCCTTCAGGGTATCTCTTCGTGAACATCTATCATGATATCTCTCCACAAGCCTTCTTTATGTCAATTGCATCATATAAATATCGTAAGAAAAAATTCACAAGTTTTTAAGGATGTTCTAGGGGTATTTATTAGCATAAACCCACCGCACTTACTCCAAAAATCATGATCAATCATCTATTCCACTTCCATAACACTCAAGCTCTGTGATTCCTCATTGTGAGATCAAATGTTCGTATTGTGATGGTTAGTGATGTTGTATGCCAATGCTTTTTGTGACCCACTGTGAGTTAAAAATACTTCTATGAGTGTTTCATGACAAATCATCGCAATATTTGAAGCCAATAACACTTTTTCATCATGCACTTCACACGATCTCGAAAAATCTTGAGATGTGTCCATTATTTCCATATTTTTCATTGCCTTCAGGTGCTTGTATGAGATTAGTAATTCACACTTGCACGAGATCAGGAATTCATTACTTCCTAATATAAATTCATCATTCATGCTCTGAAAGTTCTGTTAATCACTCTCACTCTATGGTATTTGATAAGAACTCATTATATATGAGATCAGTTCATCACTCGCACTCTATGAGATCAATTCAACACTCGTGCTCCATGATATTAGTACACCACTCACACATCATCAGAATAGTTCACCACTTATAATCTGAGATATCATTTATGCATTCATTATTTTCCACAATAACATACATTTGTGATTTTCACAACATTAGACATCAGAATTTTTTATGAGACCGGACATTCATGATTTTCGTGAGATAATACATTCACACATTCTAGGAGATTAAACATTGACGCTTTCTGTGAGATATGACATTCTAATTTTCTAATAGATTAGAAATTCATGATAAAACGTCACGACTTCTACAAAAACTAGCCTCCATCATCAACCTCAATCCTCATCAACATACACAATCAACCCATAAGCACCATCATAAGGGATTTTTTCCAAATAGTTAAGAATTTCATTAACACTTTGTAATCAGTCGAATCATATAACCCATAAAAGTAATATTTATCAAATAAAACATTAAATACCGTGAATATATTTTGATTCATTATATGATATATCATAGTTTAGTATATACAACGCACAAATAAAATAAGTTTTGTATAAGCCATATATATCTTATAAGTAAAAGTAAGATAGGAAACCCATACTTCATAATTCCCTTTAGTTTTGTGTATTTTATGCTCCCATTTAAAGGTTTAAATAATGTTATTAATTAAATAAATAACAATATTAATATTTATAATACATTTTGTTATACTTTTATAATATATTACCTCTCATTCATTAATAATATTTAATTATTTTATTGTTTCATGTGCATTCATTTCAGGGTTTCATAGTTCGCTTAATTGTGTATAGTTATGGATTTTAAATTCATAAGGAAATAATACTATAGAAATTAAGTGAGATGGTATTCATGAACATATAAATTTTTAAATGGTACCATATATCATTTTTATTTTTTACATGATGGAGATTAATTTTGTAAAATCATAATGATAAAAGTTTTGTTTAATTTGAATGTTTTTTTGACCATCACAAACAAGATTTATTTTAATTAATATTAAGTCTATATATTAGTTACATGAAATTAAATTGGATATAATATACCTATAAAAATATAAATTTACCAAGGTAATACATTTATGTCTAGCCCTGATGTTGTTAATGGAAAATGAAAAATCATTATCCCTAGGGATGGTTGACCTTCATAATTTTATCATTGGATTAGTTTCCTTGAATTAAAGTAGGTAATAAAAGGTATGGATATTATATATTACATTTTAAATATTAAATTAAATTATATATGTGATAATATAATTATTATGACTTCATGGAAGAATATGTTGAAGAGAATGTATAAAAAAGATAGGAAATGAAGAGAAGTGGTTTGAGAAAGATACCTCTTGAATATCCCCTCCTTGGAGGACCCCTTGAGGAACCTGGAATTAGTATTTGGGTTATATCAACCACACATTTTAATAGTGAGATAGGGAAGGTGAGGTTTTTACGATATTCTAAAATATTAATGGATTTTGAGGGTAAAGGAGGTGGTGAAGAGTGGTGTGGTTTTAAGTGATTAAATAATAATTATTTTATATTTAAAGCCAACCACATTTGGGTGGAATTAATTACAACTGATTTGGATGATAATTAATTTTTTAATGGATGGTTATGTTCTATAAAAACATCAAAAACCATTTTAATGTCATATATTTTAGTTATTTTATGCTTCTACCATTTCACATTAACCCCATTCATTATTTTTCCCATTCGGTAATAAGTATTTTGTTTACCATGGTAAATATTTTATGAATAAATATTAAAGTGACTATATAACCTAATTTGAACCAAATTATTAAAAATATCGTATCAGTTTTACATTATTCAATTCGATATATATATAAAAATATATTCTAATTATGTTACTCATATAACTCATAAAAATAATTGTTCAAGGTAAAAATCAGGGTTTTCAAATTTTATAAGAATTTTTTTATTATAATATCACCCTACATATTATGTTATTAATTATAAATTTTTTTATCAAGAATAAGTTTTGAAACAAATTCTATCATGATCATAGACTAATTATTTCATAAGAGTTATTGTATTTCGTAGAAACAATATTTTCACTTTTTAACATAATAATATTTTTGTTTAGAAAATTCTTAATGAATTAACCTAAGATATTTTTTAAATTATGAGTCCAAAAACAAGGTTTATTTTCTCATATAAAATTTATAAATGGTTAAAAAATTAAATATATTAATTTTCTCATATAAATAGATTAAAATTTATTTTTGAAGAAAATATATATTTGAATAATAATATGTCTTTAATAAAAGATATGATTCTATTTCCTATGCGTAATAAAAATTTTATTGAATATGAACTAAATATTTATTCCATAGTATTGTTAATAATATTCAAACCCACCAATTTAACCAGAATTTTATTATAGTCGTGTTAATATAATGATATTTTGGAGTATATTTAAGCTTGGTATTCTATGAAATTAAAGCCATCAAACATAATATTCTATAAAAATATATGGGCATTTCAGGAAATGAATGAAAGAAATGATCCATTAATTAAATGAAATAGAATACCTCATCTATGAATTAATCTCACTCTCTTACTTCGATTCAGTCAATGTTCTTGTTCTATGAGTGGAACAAATTTTATTTCACTGAAATTAAAACATTAACAACAATCCCTTTCAATTTTCACTCTCCACCTAGGTTCCTTATAAATAAGTTCCATTTTACACTTGATTGATACAACTAAAATGATATTCTTATAATTCAATTTTAATCTAATTTATTTGGGTTCAATATTCCCATCAACTAATTCTTTTAGTTTTTAATAATTTAGTATGTTTTTAAATTTTCTCCATTAATGAATTTTGTAATGAACTAGTCAAATGTGCAAAGGGATTTTATTAATCAAACACACAATACCTAATAATCTCAAAACATCATTTTGAAATACTAATTTCTTATTTTAATGCATTTTAAAATTACTTATGTGTCAATCTCTTTGTTTAGATCCCTAAGGTTTTATTTTTTATAGGGATTATTTTTCTATTTCAAGTTGAAATATAATTTTTAATCATTATATAATTAAAATTAAAATTTAACTATTTCTATATCACTTCGTTTACAACTACTAAAATAGAATTTTTAATGAAAATAGTGAACAGATTCTCTCATAAATCATGAAATTTAATAAATTTTATAATTTATGAAGTCTTAAAAATTATCACAAAATCATAAGTAGGTTTTTTATTAATTAAACCCTAATTTTAAAAACTATAAAGTTCACTAAAAAGAAAAAATGAAAAAAATAACATTATAGATAAATTTATTTAGAGATTTTACAAAAATAAAAACTGAAATTACTCTAAAACAAATTTAAAACATCACCAACACTTATGAAACACTTATAATTTTATGTTCCATGATATTTCTCTAATGTTTCAATATTTATTAAATTTTAAATATATTAAAACACCAAGATATTTGTTTTTATATAATTATTGAGTTAGTTTACTCCCTCAGTCCTTTATAGATAGCTTTGATCCATCCTCATTAGTTCTATCTTCAAGAAAAAATATATAATATAAAATAAATCATATAAAAATTTTATTGGAATGTATTCATACAAATAAAAACTAATGTAAACTTAGTTTTACCCCCATGTAGGTACTTGGTTTTAACTTACCCTAGTTGGAAGTTCAACTTATTAACCCCAATAAAATGGTGGGTTTTCTTTATTTAATATAATCCATAAAATTTTATTTCATCCAATTTTCATGATTGGATACTATTTTTTAAAATTCCTCAAATATCATGATTCATTCTCAATTCCAAATGAATAGAAAATAAATTTTGAATGGGTGTGAAAAAAATGTATGGAGTCTCCCTATTTTTTGATGTACCATTATATATTGATTGTTCATGGTGTAGCTAAGGAGTTTGTGGCCTCACCATGGTTCCCATATCTTTATCTTCTTCATCAAACACATATTTGGTGGTATTTTAGCCTTTTTCTAGGTCTAGTTGAACACAAATTCTTTAAAATGGATCTGGATGTGGATTAATTCCATCTTTTTCAACCACTGGGGAAACTTCTTTAAGAGTGGATATGATCATATTCTTAAATGATTATTCATCTATATCTCCATACATAAATAGGTAATCTTATTATTCTATTTTTATCCCCTATTATTATTCAATGGTGGATACATTAGGTTATTCATTATCACTCTCTTGGGATAATAAATTTCTCATCCATACCTAAAAATCAGCAATTTGATATTAACAATTCAATTTATATACTGAATGATCAAATGATTTTGATTCTAGAGAACTATATACTCTTTTTAGTGGCACATCCATGAGATAATGATTTTAAATAAGGACCTCTAGGCTAGTTTTAGTCAGAAATAGTAGTTGATCCATCATGTTTTTTCTAATTCCTAGATTATCCTATTTTTTTTATTCATTTAATGAATACTCAGGTAATGATCACTATTTTTTTGAAAAGAAAACAGCGGTTTAGTTTCTAAATGAATTTGAAAAAAAACAAGTGATTAAATTATTCAAATATATTCTTTTATTTATTTAATTTTTCGAAGATATTCATTGAGATCCTTTAGTATCATCTAAAAAATGAATTGAAGTAAAGGGTATTTAAGTGATAAATCCCACCATCTTGGTTGAAATTATCATATGATCTACCTTAGGTTATTATTCTTATGATTTTTTCCTCTAATCTATTAATTTTTTTCAGTGGTGAATATCTTATCCATAATTTCCTTCAACACACCCAATTCACTTTTTTTTTGTTGGAATACTAACTTAGAGCAATGGATGCATGCTTGAATATCTTTAGTGGTGGTTTCTTCTTCACTTAGATTGTAATATCCCAGATAAATGAAGAATATAACATTTTCATATTTATTAATATTTGTTAATTAAATATTAATTTTATTTTAAATGGGTTTCAATGTTCGATAGCGTACCCGATACGCAACAATGGGTTTCTTGGAAATCTTACGTTGCACACCACTAATATAATAGTATAATTTTAAATGTAGTTAACTAATAGTAGTTGTATTGGATGGAATGAACAAAACTAACTACAATATGATTATACATGGCTGTTAAATATATTTAAATTTATCCAATAAAAGTTTTAGGCTTAAAATGTGAATAAATCCAAATTTAAACATAATTTACATTAAAAGATCGATTTTCCGCATTTTAATAATAAACCCTCTTTAAATATTTTTTGGTCACTTTAATGCAATTTATTTTACCAAATAAAATCCTTTTTAGAAAGGCGACATCAGAATTTACCATGTGTGATTTTTTGGAATTTTTTTCGATAAAGTTCATTTTTTTAATGAATAGTGAAAAATATTGTATTTTAATTCAAAACTACATTTAAATATAATTTATTTATATGGTTAGATTATCTTTTTAATTGGTTTTAAAGTGTAATTAGAATATATTTTTTCCATTTAATACAATGTTGGTCATTGGAATTAATTTCCCTTTGAAATTGGACATAAACGAGTCTCAATCTTTTGATGGTTATTGTTACATAAAAGTGTGATATTTGTTTTAACAACGGGAATTAATTTTAAATTAATTAATGAAAATTCAATTTTTATAATTTGGAAAAATAGATATAATTTTTTAATTTGGAATATTAAATATATCTTAGGCTGAATTTTTGGTATTTTTCTGAAAAACATCAATTTTGGATGAATAGTGAAACTACTTAGTAGTAGTTAAAAAAAAATGAATTTTTCATTTAAATGAAATTTTACCACTTCTGTGAATTGAATTTCGAAAATTTGACATACAGGGTTGTTATTATTTATTAAAATATGGTCTAATAAGATGAAAATAATTTTTGGTGAATAGTATCTTTTGACTTTTATTTACCACACTTAAAGGTAAATAAGGTAATTCAAGGTAAAAAGAATATTATAATAATTCAAAATTACATTAACACGTGTCAAAACCTTAAAGTATGAGTCATGGCTTACCATGGTCATCTTTGGGTCGATTATGGGACCCCATAGAGCCACTTATTAATGATAATGACACTTTAGATTAATTAATTTAATGTAAAGGAAAAAATGACGTAAACACAACTGTTTTTGTAAATTAATATTTATATGGTGTTATATAAGTAATATTTTTTACTATAACTATTCATTAAAAAGATAAAAATATTTACTACATAATGGTATATTTTTTATAATTTTTAGACGTCAAATAAATTAAATTATTTATGACACAATAATGATGCAGTATTTACCACATTAATAAATCATTTAAATATATAAGATTATAAATATTAAAATAACATCCAAAACCTGTTCAATTCCTATTTGATTATTTTATTTCGACCAAGATTCGAATTATCTTAGAATATTAGGATTTTTGGACCTTTAATAACTAAATTCCGTTATATAATAATATAAATTTTCACACTTTCATAAAGAGTCCCTCCTCTCCCTTATAAAAGGATACCACTTCTAACCAAGTCCTCGCACCTCTCAAGCCTTTAGACTCATCAAAACTCTGACCAATTAAGCTTCCTACATCCCTCTCCTCCTCTTAGAAGCCTTACATTATGTTTAATGTACTTGAAGAATTTATTTTGGTTCAATCTAAAATAAGTTACTCAAATTAAAGGTAACAGTTTCTCTTAACTTTTTTTATTTTATTTTAACTCTCCAAACCATAAACTCTTTTATTCCTTTATTTTATAAAAATACCAGTATCCTTAATATGCTAGTATATTGTTATAAAAAATATTAAAACTACACTTACACGCACCTCCATCTAATGAGTGAAGAACATATTATTTCTGTGGATGGAAAACAAACACCCCACAAGACGATGATTGTTCGATTACCTCATACCACCTATCATGGTAGCCATTATGATTAAACTATGTTTACATATGATATATATTATGTCTATGATTTCTTTATACATCTGTATTTTCCATTTATATCATACATTTATGGTTCCCATTATGGGTAAATACGATAATTTCATTTGAGGAAGTGCGGACTACTACCCCCACAAAGTGATATGACTCGTTATTGCCATATGTAGTACATATAGAGGATGAAGTTAATGATATTATATATGAATTTATAATGAAATTTTAATATAACTATCAATAATTATGTTTAAATTCAATTAAAATAATAAATATAAATGAAAGTAGCGTTCATGCGTACTTATGGCTTACTATCTCTATAAACGGTGCATTTCATTTCTTATCTCCAAAATGTTATGTACTATTATAAATACATATATATACTGGATATATATGATTTATATGATATCTAAATCATGAATATCATTCTAGAGATAATGGACTATTTACCACATGGACAACTTGTAATTATAAGGTGTTCATTTTTTACTCAAGTACCAAATATCAACCAAACAACCATTATTAACTTAAATGATTGTATAACGTTTATAAAATGGAAATAATTGATAGAAATGGAATAATAAACATGAAAAAGGTTATCAAGAAAGTATTAATTAACTTTAGTTTATTATTCAGGAAGAACAAGGAACAAATGAGTCAAGTCAGACACAAGGTAAGGGATTTTTATATCTAACTTTTAATTCTGAGAGATTTCCATTGTTCGCCACATATTCATTGAATGAGGTTTATTGTTTACTAAAATTTGATATATATTATCATGTTTTCATTATTTTCATGTTATTATGTGATCCATTTGGTGGATATTAGCTTTTGGTCATAGGACTCGATTGATTACATCGTAGTATGGGTTTTCATCTCACATTTTATTCTAGTGAGATTCATGCTATATTTACACTATTTCCTTTTGTGTGATGTATGTACTACCCATGATTGTACTATTTGTGTTATATACCTTGATTTATGGGTATTTTAATCTTCAATGAATGATCCTTCTTTCATATGGTGTATGTTTCCTAAGTTACCAAATTGGTAAAGGAAGCTTTCACCCTCCTATTTTAAAAGACTTCTTTTTTGTTATGTCTTTTAATTTACATCTTCTTATGTTGGGATATATTCTTCTATATCCTTATTTATATAAATTTTATTTCCATGTGATGATATATCATTTTCTCTCTCATCAACTCAATTTCTGAATTTTAAAGTGGCGCCATTAGGTTGTCAAATTTCTGTAAGGGAACGTCTTTACCCAATTTCAATTCTCTGCCTTGAACCTCTACTTCTTGAAAATGTCATGCAATGAATATGTGTGAATGACTTCAGATTTTTTTATACATAATATCTACTTATATTTGGTTTATTTATATTTTTCACACCTAATTACGTCATTGATTTATCTTCAATCTAAGGTTACCGTCTATATAAGGGATTGCGTCTCAGTTTACATTCCTTTGAGGCTTTATTGTTTTTATGCCACAATTCACTCTTATATGGTGTATATACTGCCCTTGTGGAATATTATATCTTGGATACTTTTATTTTCATGATACTATAATTCTTTGATTAAATGTCATTCCTCAATTATTTTTATTCAAGCGTCTCTAATTTTGTTAAAAACTCTTTAACTAAAATATCGTTTTAAATGTTTTAAATAATTATTCTTCTAAATATTTATCATTAATGTCAATGTTTTCAAAATGGGTGTTATTATTTATTTATATTTAGATTAATTTTTTCAAATTATAATTCATTTAAAAGCTTCAAAGTAGTATGGGACACTTTTATTCAAAAATCTCTTTTTAAATGGTTTGGAAAACGATTTGGTAAAGAATTTCAATATCTTGATTTGATTTATTAGAATGTGGAAACGTTATCTTTACTATATAATTATGTTATTTGTTATGATTATTTTATGGTTATTGGTAATTGTTTACGTATACGGGTGGTTCGGTGAAAAAACTAGGGCGGGTGAGCCCGAGATAGCTTTCCAATGCATTGGGTAACGTGATTGAGGTAAATGTGATGTTTCTCCTAAGAGATTTAGGAAATATTTTGTGATGGGTATTGCAAGTGTAACTCCCTACGAAGTTGTGATAGTTACAATGTATGTATAATATAGATGCCATAAGTAACCTTTATGATTTATGATTTGTGTGTGTTATTCATAAATCTTATGATTTAGTAAGGTATGTTTTGATTGAAAAGTATGGTTTCATGGATTTGTATTTATTGATGGTATAATGATTTCCTTCTTTATTTTATAAAACTTACTATGATTTTTATTCTCATCCCAAGTTTTTTAAATTTTTTTCCACATGGCATAAATATGAATAGGGTCAAGGATGGGATCAAGGAAAAGTCATGTTGTCTAAAACATGGAATTTGACATGTTTCTTTTTAAGAGTTTTTTTAATGAAAAAAATCAATACTGAGTAGTAGTGTCTACTTGTAATATTAAAGTTGTTATGTAATAGTTATGGCCTAATTCTATAAAACTCTAATCCTGAAAAGATCCTCAATGTGAATTATTCATTTAGTTCAATATTATGTACTGTTATAAGGCTGGGTCTTTATAGATGGTATCATAGTTCGGTTTAGATAACATCAGAGGTTATGGTATTCTTTAAGCATAAGTTTCATTACCATAATGGTTATGATTTCAGAAAGGGTCATAGTTTTTTAGATAAAGTGAATGAGTTTAAGATAACATTAATAAGTATATCTTAGTATTTACCTTCCTCATAAGATATTATATGATGATTTTACTAATATATTCACACTAACATTTTTGGTTTTAGTAAATGGAAAGATCTAGCAGGCACCAAAGTAATAGTGGATATGAATAAAACTATGAAATTTTTCTAAACGAGCAACTGAATGATATAGGATCTGCAATGAGAACTCTTGTGGTTATTCTCAACCATCTATCAGGATCCATGATTGACCACCTGAACCTTAGTGATTCTTATAAAGCAACATATATGTGAGAAACAAATCCCTACGGAAGTTAAACTAATAATCAAAAAGGTATGTTTGTTTAAAAACCTATGTGCCAGGGATGTGGAAAGAAACACCATGGAAAATTGAAGCATCCAGTTAACTCTATGAAAGGGAAAGAAGTTATTTCTGATGGATCAAATGAATGTTTCAAATGCGGTGTGCATGGTCATTATACAAACACGTGTCCTACGAAGAAGTTTTGTAAATTGGATCACTAGGATCGTACAAATATTTTTTTTTCTAATACCTAATTCCATTCATATTGAGGATGAGGAAACTTACAATGACCAATGAAAGGTATGGATTATTTCATAACATATGTTTTGATATTATTGAATCTTGGGATATGATTCATGATTCTATTTGTAGGAAAGAAGTATTTCAGAATAAGTTGAAAATGAATGGTTAATGGATCATGAAGAATATTAAATGAGTAAGAAGTCATCATATAAGGGATTCAAGAGTTACGGTACATTTTCGGATGGTGAAATGCTTAAAATTATTAATACTCTTTTGATTATGAGAATAACATTAGAAGACTTTTTATAGTATGTGTATCACTGATGTTTGATATATAAAAATTTTATTCAATGAATAATTATCTTTTCTTTTGTGAATATAGTTATAAAGAACCTTAGGGTTTATATGATCCTTGAATTTGAGGCAATTATAGGTTAATACATTTTGGGATGAAAAATGAAAGTTATTAGATAAACTTTGTTGTTAAAATATGTTATCGTTGTTTTTGATGAATTTATCTCTTTTTGGGAACATTATAAAATTAAATAGTTTTTGAAAAAGGAAAACAGGTAGACCTCATGCCAACCCGTTACGTCGGACAAAGATGTGGGAGTCGAACCCATAACCATAGTGCGACTAGGATTTATCGCCAACCACTGGACTACGTGAAGTCTCTGGTTATTGTGACTAATTATTTTTAGTTAGATGATTTTATGAATCAACAATAAGTTTATTTTGGGTTATCTATAGAAATGATTGACCTAGAATAGAGAATATGTGATTAGGTTAATAACTTTCCAATATGAGACTTTAAGAGTAACTAATGTTAATTGGATATAAATGTAATGATTTATCTTGGAAGACTATGTGAATAAATCCTTCTAAGATTTAGGTTTCAATTTTAATTTGGATTAATTTAAATAATTTTATGGACAATTGTTTATTGAATGGTCTTGGTTGAACTTTGGGTATTGTTTGACAAATTTTGGAGATTAAGAGCGGTTTTTTTGTAAAGGATTGTACTTTTGGGGAATTATCTGATCTTCTACTAACCAATTTTTTTTGGTTAAGGTCTAAATACATAGGAAATATATAATTCATATTTTTTGGATTATGTGATTCTATAGAAGTATATTATAGCGCTTTTAATGTGAAAAAGTCATCCTGAATACTCATCATTTCGAGAAAATGTGAGTTTGTGTTAGAAATTTAGTAAACGATGAAAGTATACATGACAAGTAATTATGCTTCCTTATATTTTTAGTTATGATCTTAAATAAATTCCTCAATGAAAGGTAACTTAAAACAAAAACATTGCCTGGTATCTTTTCCTACTGGGAAATCAATAACTGCTTTACCCATCACAAGTTTGTGATTTTTTGGTGGTTAACTTTCTCTTAATCATGTTTTCTATCACTCTCCATCAAAACTTGATGGGTTTTTTTCTCCTCCATATCCATGTTTTCATGGAATCATAGTTTCTGTTGTCTCGGGTAACTTTTGTACTTCTCTTACTTTATTTTAAAGTGATGGTTTCATTGACTCTTTTTCCGATGTGGGGTTTTAATGAAGTTTCCGAGCACAATTTTAAAATTGTGAGGACGTAATTCAAAAATGGGGGAAAGATGTAACATCCCCGATAAATGAATAATATTACATTTTCAAATTTATTAGTATTTGTGAATCAAATATTAATTTTACTTTAAAGGGGTTGCTATGTTCGATTGCGTACCTGATACGCAATAATGGGCTTCATGAAAATCTTATGTTGCACACTAATAATATAATATTATTATATTAAATGGTAGTTAACTCCTAGCCTTTTTATTGGCGAGAAGAAAAAAACTAACTAAAATATGATTATACATTTTTGTTAAATATATTTACATTTATCCAAGAAAAGATAGAGGCTTAAAATGGGAATAAATTCAATTTTAAGCATAATTTACATTAAAAGGTCGATTTTCCGCCTTTTAATAGTGAACCCTCATTAAATATAGTATGGTAACTTTAATACAATTTATTTGACCAAATATAAATCTTTTTTAGAATGGGGACATCAAAATTATATTTGTGTGACTTTTTGGAATTTTTTCCGATAAAGTTCATGTTTTAATGAAGAGTCAAAATATTGTATTTTAATTCAAAACCACGTTTTAATATAATTTCATTATATAAATAGATTTAAGTTTTTAATTATTTTTAAAGTTTAATTAGAATATATTTTTACTATTTAATTCAATGTTGTTCATTGGAATTAATTTCACTTTGAAATTGGACATAAACAAGTGTCAATCTTTTGATAGTTATTGTTTCATAAAAACATGCTATTTGTTTTAACAAAAGGAATTAATTTTAAATTAATTAATGCAACTTATATGTTTATAGTTTGTTAAAATAGATATCATTTTTGAATTTTGAATATCAAATATAGCTTAGGCTGAAATTTTGATATTTTTCTGAAAAACATCAATTTTTTATGAATAGTGAAACCACTTAGTAGTAGTTTAAAAAACTAAATGTTTCATTTAAATGAAATTTTACCACTTCATTGAATTTAATTTCGAAAATACAACATACATGGTTGTTATTAGTTATTAAAATGTGGTCTAATAAGATGAAAATAATTTTTTTTGAATCATAACTTTTGACTTTTTTTACCGCGGTTAAAGGTATATAAGGTAATTAAATGTAAAAAGAATATTATAATAATTCACAATTGCATTAACACAAGCCCAAACATTAATTTATCAGTCATGTTCAACCATGGTCTTATTTATTACGATTTTGGGACCCCATGGAGCCACTTATGAATGATAATGACACTTTAGATTAATTAATTTAAAGTAAAGGAAAAAATGACATGAACAAAACTCTTTTAGTAAATTAAATTTTATATGGTGTTATATAAGTAATATTTTTGACCATAACTATTAATTATAAAGATAAAAATATTTAATACATAATGGTAATTTTTTTAAAATTTTTAGACATCAAATAACTTAAAATATATTGACACAATAATGATGCAGTATTTACCCCATTAATAAATCATTTAAATAAATAAGATTATAAATATGAAAATAACATCCAAACCCTGTAAAATTCATATTGTATGATTTTATTTCGACCATGAGTCATCTTATCTTCTACTATTATGATTTTTTGATCTTTATAAATCTAATTCCATTATATAATAAAATAATATTTTCACACTTTCCTAATGAGCCCCTCCTCTCCCTTATAAAAGGAGACCAATTATAACCAATTACTCAAACCTCTCAAGCCTTTAGGCTCATAACAACTCTGCCCAATTAAGCTACCTACATCTCTATCCTCCTCCTAGAAGCCTTACCTTAGGTATAAGGCACATCAAGTGGTCATTTCGGTTCAAACCAAAAGAAGTTACCCAAATTACACGTAACAGTTTCTGTTAACTTATTTTCTTTTATTTTACTTATCCAACCCCTAAACTCTTTTTATTCATTTATTTTATAACAAATACATTATCCAAAATATACTAGGATTTATTTATAAGAAATATTAGAACTACACTTACACGCACCTCCATCTAATGGTTGAAGAACATATTGTTTTTGTGGATGGAAAACTAACGCCTCATGAGACGATGATTGTTTGATTACCTCCTACCACCTCTAATGGTGGTCATTATGATGGAACTTTATTTATATATGATATATATTATGTTTATTTTTTTTATTCTTATGTATTTTCCATTTATATCATACCTTAATGGTTCCCACTATGGGTAAACACGATAATTTCATTTGAGGAAGTGTGGACTACCGCCACCTCAAAGTGATATGACTCGTTAATGCCATATATGGGACATAAAAAGGTTGGAGTTAATTATATTATATATGATATTATACTGGAATAATAATATACCTATGTATCATTATGTTTTAATTCCATTAAAATAAGAAATAGAAATGAAAGTAGCATTCATGTGCACGTACGACTTACCATCTCCATGAACGGTGCATTTCATTTTTTATCTCCAAAATGTTATGTACTGTTATAAATACATATATATACTGGATATATGTGATTTATATGATATATAAATCATGAATATCATTCTGGAGATAATAAACTATTGACCACATGGACAATTTGTTGTTATAAGGTGTTCATTTTTTACTCAAGTACCAAATATCGACCAAACGACCATTATTAACATAAATGATTGCATAATGTTTATAAAATGGTAATAATTGATATAAAAGGAATAATAAACTTTAAAAAGATTCTTAATCATGTATAAATTAACTTTAGTTTATTATTCAGGAATAAAAAAACAAACGAGTCAATTCGGACATGAGGTAAGGGATTTTCTTATCTCACTTTTAATTCTGAGAGATTTCCATTGTTTACACTTTTTCATTGAATGTGGTGTATTGTGTACTCCTATTTGATATATTATCATGATTCTCTTTATATTCATGTTGTTCTATGATCCATTTTGTGGATATTATCTTTTGGCTATAAGACTCGATTGATTACATCGTAGTATGGGTTTTCATCTCACTTTGTATTCCTGGGAGATTCATGCTATATTTGCCACTATTTCCTTTTCTTTGGTATATGTACTACCCTTGATTGTACTCTTTTTGTAATATACATTCATTTATGGATATTTAAATCTCTAATTTATGATCATTCTTTCATATGGTGTTTGTTTCGTATGTTACCAAATCGGTAAAGGAAGCTTTCCCCCTCCTCTTTTAAAAGACATCATTTTGTTATGTCTTTTAATTTACATCTTCTTATGTCGGGATATGTTTATCTGTATCCTTATTTATGTAAATTTTAGGTCCGTGTAATGAGATACCCTTTTCTCTCTCATCAACTCATTTTCTAAATTCTAAAGTGACGTCGTTAGGATGTTGAATTTCTGTAAGGGAACTTCTTTACCCAATTTGAATTCTTTGGGTTAAACTTCAAATTCTTTAAAATGTCATTAAATGAATATGTGTGAATGACCTCTGATTGTTTTAAACTTAATATCCACTTATATTAGGTGTATTTATATTTTTCACACACAATTACATCATTGATTTATCCTCAATCTAATGATACTATCTATATAAGGGATTGCGTCTCAATTTACATTCCATTGAGGCTTTATTGTTTTTATGCACCAATTCACTCTTATATGGTGTATATACAATCCTTAGGAATATTATATCATAAATCTTTTTATTTTCAAGATATTATAAAGTTATTACTAAATGTCATTCTTTAATTATTTGTATTCAAGCATCTCTCATTTTGTTAAAAACTCTTTAACTAAAATATCGTTTTAAATGTTTTAAATAGTTATTCTTATAAATATTTCTCATTAATGTCCATGTTTTCAAAATGGGTGTTAGTATTTATTTATATGGACATTAATGTTTTCAAATGATAATTCATTTAATAGCTTCAAAGTGGTATGGGACACTTTGATTCAAAAATATCTTTTTAAATGGTTTTTAAAATGATTTGATAAAGAATTTCAATATATTAATTTGATATATTTGAATGTGGAAATGTTATGTTTACTTTATACTTATGTTATGTGTTCTGATTTTTTTATTCTTATTGGGAATTGTTTACGTATATGGGTGGTTATGTGCTAAACCTATGGCGGGTGAGCCCGAGATACCTCTCCAATGCATTGGGTAACGTGACAGAGGTAAATTCGATGTTTCTCCTTAGAGATTTAGGGAATATACTGTGATGGGTATTCCAAGTGTAACTCCCTACGTAGTTATGATAAATACAATGAAATTTTTATATGGATTATATAATTAACCTTTATGATTTATGATTTGTGTTTGTTATTCATAAATCTTATGATTTCATAATGTATGTTATGATTGAAAAGTATGGTTTCATGGATTTTGTTTATAGGATAATTCTTTCCATCCTTATTTTATAACCCTTACTGAGCTTTTTATTCTCATCCCAAGTTTTCGAAATGTATTTCCCTAGGACATAAATACTAATAGTGTCAAGGATGGGATAAAGTAAAAGTCATTTTCTATAAAACATCGAACATGACATGTTTCTTTTTTAAGAGTTATTATTTTATGAGAAAAATGGATACTGAGTAGTAGTGTCTACTTGTAATATTCAAGTTATTATGTAATAGTTATGGCCTAATTCTCTAAAACTCTAAACTTGAAAATACCCTCAATGTGAATTATTCATTTAATTCAATATTATGTATTTTTTATAAGGCCAGGTCTTTATAGTTGGTATCAGAGGTCGCTTTACATAACTTTAGAGGTTAGGGTATTCTTTAAGCCTAAGTGTCATTACCATAATGGTTAGGATTTCAGAAAGAGTAACAGTTTTTTTAGATAATGTTAATGAGTTTAAGATAACATGAATAAGTATATATTAGTATTTACCCTCCTCGTAAGATATTATATGATGATTTTACTAATATAATCACACTGACCTTTTTGGTTTTAGTAAATGGCTGGATCTAGCAGGCACCAAAGTAATAGTGGATATGAAGAAAACTGTGATGTTTTTCTAAAAGAACAACTGAATGATATGGGAGTTTCAATGAGAAATATTTTGGTTATTCTCAACCAGCTATCTAGAGTCATGATTGACCACCTGAACCTTAGTGATTCTTATAATATAACATATATGCGAGAAACAAATCCCTACAGAAGTTCAACTATTAATTATAAAGGTATGTATGTTAAAAAACCTATTGGTCAAGGATATAAAAATAAACACCTAGGAAAATGTTTAAAAGGGACAGGAAGATTCTATAGATGTGAAAATTATGGTCATAAATCAAGAACCTTCCATGGAAAAAAGAAAGTATCCAGTTAACTCAAGAAAGTTAAAGAAGTATTTTCTAAGGGATCAATAGATTTTTTTTAATGCGGTGTTCATGGTCATTATACAAACACATTTCCAACAATGATGTTTCGGTAATGGGATCACTGGGATTATAGAAATATTTGTTTACCAATACCTAATGCCATTCTGATTGAAGATGAAGAAACTGACAATGACCAATGAAAGGTGTGGATTATTTCATAACATCTGTTTTGTTATTATTGAATCTTATGATATGGTTCATGATTCTATTTGTTGGAAATAAGTATTTCAGAATAAGTTGAAAAGGAATGTTTAATGGATCATGAAGAATGTTGAATGAGTACGAAGTAAGCATATATGGGATTTAAGAGTTACGGTAGATTTTAGGATGGTGAAATTCTTAAAAGTATTAAGGTTCTTTTGATGATGGGAATTACATTAGAAGAAGCTTTAAAGTATGTGTAACCATAAATATTGATATATGAAAATTTTATTCAGTGAATAATTATCTTTTATTTTGGATATATATTTATAAAGAACCATTTGGGTTTATATGATCCTTGAATTTGAGGCAATTACAGGTTAATACATTTGGGGATGAAAAAATGAAAGTTATTAGACAAAATTTGTTGTTAAAATATGTTATAATTATTTTTGATGAATTTATCTCTTTTTTGGAATGTTATATAATTAAATAGTTTTTCAAAAAGGATAACACGCAGACCGCATGACAACCTATCGTGTCGGACAAAGCTGTGGGAATCGAACCCACAACCAAAGTGCGACTAGGATTTATCATCTACCACTGGACTACGTGAATTCCCTAGTTAGTATGACTAATTATTTTTAGTTAGATGATTTTATGAATCAATAATACTTTGATTTTGGGTTATCTATAGAAATGATTAACCTAGCATGAAGAATATGTGATTAGGTTAATTACTTTTAAATATGAGACTTTAAGAGTAACTGATGTTATTTGGAGATAAATGTTAATATTTATCTTGGAAGACTATGTGAATAAATCCTTCTAAGAGTTTAGTTTCAATCTTAGATTGGATTACGTTGAATAATTTTATGGACAATTGTTTATTGAATGGTCTTAGTTGAACTTTGGGTATTGTTTGACAAATTTTGGATATTAAGAGCAGTTTTTTATCAAGGATTATACTTTTGGGGGATTATCTGATCTTCTACTAACCAATTTTGGTTTTGGTTAGGGTCTAAATACATGGGAAATATATATTTCATCTTTTTTGTATTATGGGATTCTCTCAAAGTAGATTATAGTTCTTTAAATGTGAAAAAGTCATCTTGAATACTCATCATTTAGAGAAAATATGAGTTTGTGTTAGAAATCTAGTAAAGGATAAAATTATACATGAAAAGTAGTTATGTTTCCTTATATTTTTAGTTATGATCATAAATAAATTCAACAATGAAAATTAACTTAAAAAAATAGTGGTCTTCTAACTTTTCCTACTGGGTAATCAATGATTGTTTAACCCATCACAAGTTCGTGATTTTCTGGTGGTTAACTTTCTCCTAATCATGTTTTCTATCACTCTCTATCAGAACTTTATGGTTTGTTTTCTCCTCCATGTCCATGTTATCATGGAATCCTAGTATCTGTTTTCTCGTGTAACCTTAGTACTTCTCTTACTTTTTTTAAAAAATGGTAGTTTTATTGACTCTTTTTCTGATGTGGGGATTTCAATGAAGTTTCCGAGCATAATTTTAAATTTGGGAGGACGCAATTCCCAAAAGGGGGGAAGGATGTAACATCCCGGATAAATGAAGAATATGAAATTTTCATATTTATCAATATATGAGAATTAAATTTTAATTTTACCTTAAAGGGGTTCCTATGTTTGATAGCGTACCTGATACACTACAACAGGTTTCATGGAAATCTTATGTCGCACACTAATAATATAATATTATTATTTTAAATGGAAGTTAACTTCAAGCATTTTTTATTGGTGGGAATGAAACAAACTAACTAAAATAATATTATACATGTTTGTTAAATGTATTTACATTTATCCAATAAAAGTTAGAGACTTAAAATGTGAATAAATCCAATTTTAAGCATAATTTACATTCAAAGGTCGATTTACTACCTTTTAATAGAAATACCTCTTTAAATATAGTTTGATCAATTTAATACAATTTATTTGACCAAATAAAATCCTTTTTTATAATGGGGACATCAAAATTTACTTTGTGTGAATTTTTGGAATTTTTTCTGATAAAGTTCATTTTTAATGAATACTGAAAATATTATATTTTAATTCAAAACAACGTTTAAATATAATTTATATCTAGTATTAGATTATATTTTTAATTGGGTTTAATGTGTAATTATAATATATTTTTACCATTAAAATTGGAATTAATTTCACTTTGAAATTAGACATAAACAAGCGTCAATCTTTTGATAGTTATTGCTTCTTAAAAACCCTATATTTGTTTTAACAATGAGAATTACTTTTAAATTAATTAATGAAACTTCTATGTTTAGAATTTGGTAAAATATAGATCATTTTTTAATATGGAATACCAAATATATCTTAATCTGAATTTTTGGTATTTTTCTAAAAAACATCATTTTCTGATGAATAGTGAAACCACTTAGTAGTAGTTAAAAAAAATAAATTTTTCATTTAAATGAAATTTTACGAATTATGTGAATTGAATTTAGAAAATCTAACATACATGGTTTTTATTATTTAGTGAAATTTGGTCCAATAAGATGAAAACAATTTTTGGTTAATCGTAACTTTTTGACTTTTATTTACCGAGGTTAAAGGCAAATAAGGTAATTCAAGGTAAAAAGAATATTATAATAATTAAAAATAACCTTAACACTTTTTAAAAACTTATTTTATGAGTCATGTCTACCCATGGGAATCATTGGGTCGATTTTGGGACCCCATGTTTCCACTTATGAATGATGATGACACTTTATATTTACTAATTTAAAGAAAAGGAAAAAATGACACAAACAAAACTCTTTCAGTAAATTAATTTTTTTATGGTGTTATATAAGTAATATTTTTGACTATAACTATTAATTTTAAATATAAAATGATTTCATACATCATGTTATTTTTATTATAATTTTTAGACATCAAATAAATTAAATTATTTATGACACAATAATGATGCAGTATTTACCTCATTAATAAATCATTTAAATAAATAAGACTATAAATATTAAAATAACATCAAAAACCTATTAAATTCCTATTGGATGATTTTATTTAAACCATGAGTCATTTTATCTTATACTATTAGGATTTTTGGATCTTTAGAAACCGAATTCCATTATATAATAAAATAATATTTTCACACTTCCCTAAAGACCCGCTCATCTCCCTTATAAAAGCAGACCACTTCTAACCAGTTCCTCACACCTCTAAAACCTTTAGGCTCATCCAAAATCAGACCAATTAATATCCATACATCCCTATAATCCTCATAGGAGCCTTACTTTAATAATAAGGCACTTCAAAAAGTTTTTTTCAGTTCAAACCAAAGGATGTTACCCAAATTAAAGGTAACAGTTTCTCTTAACTTTTTTTTATTTTACTTATCCAACCCTTAAAATATTTTTATTACTTTATTTTATAATGAAATCAGTATCCTAAATATACTATGATGTTTTTATAAGAAATATTATATCTACACTTACACGCACCTCCATCTAATGGGTGAAGAACATACTGTTTCTGTGGATGGAAAACTAACGCCTCACAAGATGATGATTGTTCGATTACCTCCTAACACATCTCAAGATGGCCATTATGATGGAAATTTATTTATATATGATATATATTATGTTTATGGTTTATTTATTATTCTATATTTTCCATTTATATCATGCCTTTATGGTTCCCATTATGGGTAAACGCGATATTTTCATTTGAGGAAGTGTGGACTACCGCCCCCTCAAACTGTTATGAATCATTAATGCCATATGTGGGATGTCTAAAGTATTGATATAATGATATTATATATTATATTATACTGGAATTATAATATACCTATGTATCATTATGTTTTAATTCCTTTAAAATTATAAATAGAAATGAAATTAGCGTTCTTGCGTACGTACGACTTACTGTCTCCATAAACAGTGCATTTCATTTCTTATCTCCAAAATGTTATGTAATATTATAAATACATATATATACTGGATATATATGATTTATATGATATCTAAATCATGAATATAATTCTGGATATAATGGTCTATTAACCACATGGACAACTTGTAATTATAAGGTGTTCATTTTTGTTTAAAGTACCAAATATCGACCAAATGACCATTATTAACTTAAAGGATGGAATAATGTTTATAAAATGGTAATAAGTGATATAAAATGAATAATAAACCTGAAAATGGTTCTTAATAAAGTATAAATTAACTTTATTTTATTATTTAGGAAGAACAAGGAACAAATTAGTCAAGTCGGACACAAGGTAAGGGATTTTCTTATCTCACTTTTAATTCTGAGTGATTTCCATTGTTCACCACTTATTCATTGCATGTGGTGTATTGTGTACTTTAATTTGATATATTTTATCATTATTCACTTTATATTCATTTTATTCTGTGATCCATTTTGTGGATATTATCTTTTGGACATAGGACTCGATTGATTACAACGTAGTATGGGTTTTCATCTCACATTTTATTCCTATGAGATTCATGCTATATTTGCCACTATTTCCTTTTGTGTGGTGTATTTACTGACCATTATTGTACTCTTTGTGTAATATACTTTCATTTATGGGTATTTAAATCTTCAATGTATGATCCTTCTTTCATATTTTGTGTGTTTCGTAAGTTACCAAGTTGGTAAAGGAAGCTTTCACCCTCCTCTTTTAAAAGACTTCATTTTTTATGTCTTTTAATTTACATCTTCTTATGTTGGGATATGTTCTTATATATCCTTATTGATGTAAATTTTATCTCCATGTGATGAGATACCCTTTTCTCTCTCCTCAACTCTTTTTATTAATTTTAAAGTGACGTCGTTAGGATATCAAATTTCTGTAAGGGAACTTCATTACCCAATTTCAATTCTTTAGGTTAAACTTATACTTCTTGAAAATGTCATGCAATGAATATGTGAGAATGACTTCATATTTTTTTACACTAAATATACACTTATATTGGGTTTATTTATATCTTTCACACATAATTACGTCATTGATTTATCCTCAATCTAATGATATCGTCTATATAAGGGATTGCATCTCAATTTACATTCCATTGAGGCTTCATTGTTTTTATACACCAATTCACTCTTATATGGTGTATATACTATCTTTTGGAATATGTATCATGAATAATTTTATTTTCATTATATTATAAAGTTATGATTAAATTTCATTCCTCAATTATTTGTATTTAAGCGTCTCTCATTTTGTTAAAAACTCTTTAACTAAAATTTTGTTTTAAAAGTTTTAAAGATTTATTCTTATAAATATTTCTCATTAATGTCCATGTTTTTAGAATGGTTGTTATGATTTATTTATATGTACATTAATGATTTCAAATTATAATTCATTTAAAAGCTTCAATGTGGTATGGGACACTTTGATTCAAAAATCCTTTTTTAAATGGTTTTGAAAATGATTTGATACATCATTTAAATATCTTGATTTGATATATTGGAATGTGGAAATTTTATCTTTACTTTATACATATGTTATGTGTTATGATTATGTTATGGTTTTTGGTAATTGTTTATTTATACATGTAGTTCCGTGATAAACCTAGGTAGGGTGAGCCCGAGATAGCTATCCAATGCATTGGGTGACATGATGGAGGTAAATATGATGTTTCTCCTAAGAGATTTAGGGAATATACTGTGATGGGTATTCCAAGTGTAACTCCCTACGCAGCTATGATAGCTATAATGTAAATTTGATATAGATTCTATAAGTAACCATTATGATTTATGATTTTTGTGTGTTATTCATAAATCTTATGATTCTGTAAGGTATATTATGATTGAAAAGTATGGTTTCATGGATTTGTATTTATTGATGGGATAATGCTTTCCTTCCTAATTTTATAACCCTTAATGATCTTTTTATGATCATCACAAGTTTTTGAAATGTTTTTCCACAGGACATAAAGATGAATAGGGTCAAGGATGGGATCAAGGAAAATTCATGTTTTATAAAACAAGGAACTAGACATGTTTTTTTAAGAGTTTTTATTTTATAAAAAAATGGATACTAAGTAGTAATGCCTACTTGTAATATTCAAGTTGTTATGTAATAGTTATGTCCTAATTCTCTAAAACTATAAACCTTAAAAGATCCTCAATGTTAATTATTCATTTAATTTAATATTATGTAATGTTATAAGGTCGGTCTTATATAGATGGTATGGGGAGTTGGGATTTCATTTTTTTATTTTCAATTGGGGTAGTTATTTCATCATCCAACCCATTACTGTATACCAATGGTTTGTTATTTTTGGTCCTTCATTATTCTCATTCACTATATCCTATGAGAAAAGAGATTGACTAGTCTGAAATAAGTGTGGATCGTGTATTTTCATGACCACAGTAATTATTTTATCAACCTATTTGATATGAGAATAAAATTTGTGATTAGGTATTCTATAATGTTAACTCAATGATTATAATATGAGTGTTTGAATAAAAAATGAAAAAAGTATAAATAAATGAAAAAAATGGAAACCAAAAACTATAAATGCTCATCTGATAGTAAATACTCAGAAAAAATATTGGGAAATAGTCCAAGTTAATTGAAGGCCTATTATGGGGCTTTAATAAAAAAATTTAAAACTCCCATAATACATCCAAGTGGATGAAAAGAGTTAACTCTCAAGAATATGGTCCAAGAGGACTTATTATCCTAATATATGATTATACTTTTTTTGTTTTCTTTGTATTCAATGTAATAAGAAATGATATTTTATGGGTTTCTAACATTTTATATTTAAATTGTAAGGGGAATAAAAATATGCAGAGTCATTGAGGAGTAAAAATGAACATGAGGTGAATTTTAATGGTTTTCATCGTAATTTCATGTTTTATAAACTAGATGATTCAATGAATGGATATAATACCAAATATCTACTCATCCTCCCTAATTTCATGATATGTGAAAATATCATTCTTTAGAAAATATCTTTCTATAAGATCATTTTCTCATTAAATAAATGTTAAATATTTGATGTATGTATAATTATTAGAGTAGAATAGCATTTCAATTTCACCCCATCTACATACCTTCTCTATAAAATAGAATCGTGGAAGAAATAGATTGATAATTAAATATATAAATTCAAAAACACCCATTAATATTATCCAAAGACAATCTAAAATTGTTTAATTCTCCATAATCATATATCTTAGACTTCAAGGTTTCTTTATAATGATTGAAAAACATAATGAAATAAGGGATTAAATCTATATCATAGCACAAAAATGAAAAAATTATCATTAATTTTAAAATTTGGGAAATATAGTTAAATCCTAAATAAGTCAATTTAAGGCCAAATTTCCTAGACTCAAAACATTATAAATGTGTTGGGGAAATATAATTATAATTATTGGAAAACCTTATTCATCCTACTCATAATATCCACTATCAAGAGATCCAAAAATTCATTCCTCTAATAATCTCCACATATCAACCTCAAGTGTCACAATGGTTTTATGAAAATTCATCTCGCATATTATCCTTCTATGAAATTATATCTATTACTATTGTTTTACTCCTATAATATATTTGTGACATGAGGATACAGTAGAGGAATTATTTCTAATATATTCGAACTAGGGAAATGAAATTTGATTTTTATTTTTCTTGATAGGATTGGTTTTTATTTTATTCCTACAAAACATATTGCATTTTTTTGTTCTAGTGTGTGAAGATACATTTACATAGATACCCTTTTTTGAGGATTGCCCTTAAAAATCCCTAAGAGTTTTATTTTCCCTTTATGAAGAAGATTTGAGGACATTTATTTATTTTTTGATCATGTTTGTTGATCTTTAAATAGTGTGAATGTTACTTATACACAACATGGGGATCACACCTTTAACCATTACATTGTGGTTAGGCGGAGCTTCTAACTTTTTTTAGCTCAATCTTGTAACTCTTATGCAGTGCTATTCTTTCCTTTACATAGATTTACATCATGCAGCACAACCTTTTCTTAGACTCCCTCCTAGCCTTTACGAAATATATGGGTGAGTTTTACCCTTACATATATATCAATGTAATACCTTTACATAGAGTTTTTTATGCTACAAAAACCCACAAGAATGAATTCGATAGTGGAATTGATCTTTAAGAAAGTAGGAATTTAGTCGCAGGGATATACTTAATATCCTGGAAATGTGGAATTTTAATTGAATTTATAAAATCATGTAGCATCACTAAAGACATAAAATGATGCTTTACAAATTGGTAAGATGTGATATTCATATAATATTAGTTGGAATAAATTTATATAATGGATCAATCTATTATAGTGTGGTGATCGAGTTGCTGGAAAAAGTCATTTGATGTAACCTTCTATATTTTCTGGCCTGAAAACATTACAAAAAATATCAGTGTATCCTTTTACTAATTTATTAAAAATATTATTTCAATAATTAAAATAAAATTCAAAAATCCCTTAAAAAGTTAAATTAGAAAATTATTAATTAAATTATCGGTTTTAATATATTTTAAAAACATGAAAAAATCAACTGAAAATAATAATCAATTCCATTTATCCAATTAAGTATATATTCTCATATTTTTTAAAATTAATTAATTTCCAAGTTTTTATATTACTTATGGGGATAAAAATAATTCATAAATAGTAAAAAAAAATTGGAAATATTGTCACTTATCAATAAAAATTACCATAAAATTTGGGAATTCCATTATATTTCCATAAGTTAAAATTATCAATTAGTGATAATTTCAAACAGTGACTATATATTAAACTAGAGATACATCAAATATAAAATTGGAAACATCTAATAAAAAATTAAGGTATATGTTGTAATGATACAACTTGTGTAACTACCTATGGGGTCTATTGGACATCACTAAAAGGGGGTGAATTGGTGATCTTTGTTGTTCTTATGTTTCATTTGAAATAGACATAACTACTAATTTAGTTAAGTGATGTTTATTTTCCAAAAACACATTCAGTAACATGACCATATAAGTAACACATTAATTTAAATTCTAAACCTCTCAATGGGAGTATAATAATCGTTAGGATTCTATGTATTCTATTAATATGGATCTACCCACTAGAATCAATATATAGGTACAAGTGAGAAGGCTTTATTCTTGACCTCAAATTACATGTCTCCTAAAAATGATTTAGTTCATAATTCACTTTACAATGATAGTAAATGTTGTAAAAACTAGTATTTAATACACTAAAAGACTACTATCAAGATTTTTTTTACTACTCCACTTTTTCTTCTATTCTCAAACAATAAAATGATCCGCTTCAATTTTCATGCACATCAATAAATGAAACCACAATTTTTTCATCTTTATTATGAAAGAGATTCTTAAAAATATGTGGTAGTATCAATTAGTTTTATGTATCCCTATTCTGTGAACCTCACATCCAACTCTCAAAAAATTCTAGAAAAAAAATATCAATACATATTTATAGGTTTTTTTCATTGGTTCATGCACACACTTCTCTTATTCTTCATATAATATTTATTTATAAATCTATGTTATTAATATATGACAAGTATTTTTTATTTTTTATTTAGTCTTCCTTTTGAAATAAAATAGTTTTAGATATTTTATTTTAATCCTTCAAATACATGGAATTAAAAAGATCCCAATACTAATCTTCATAACTCCTCATAACTACATGTTGATATAAATAAATTATTAGGCTCTTCTTCTATGAAACCATCCATTATTATTTTAATATTGTTTTTTCAAAAAATTCAACCCTACTATCATCATATAAAAGTATTCATGTATCTTTTGAAGAAATCATAGAACCATCATTCATGGATTAAAACTCTCCATAAATTCTTTTTTTCATATTCATAATTTTCAATAATCATTATTGATAGATTTTAGATAATTAAATTCATGATGATTCACTTAAATGGAATCAACTATTTTTATAAATTTTAATTATGTAAATACGAAAAATTAAATATTTAGACTAAAAAATAACCTATATTGAATGTATTTTAATTTACAATTAACTCATTTCATTTAAATTAATATTTTCAAAATAATATATATGTCATATTAAAAATAAAATGCATATGTTTCCAAGAGTAAATCTATATGATGTATGATGTCATATAATGAAGTCATAAAAAATACCCAAAGTTGTATTATAAAGTCATATAAAATCCCTATAGTCATAAAATGATTTTATAAACATGTATCAAAGTCAAATTCCACACATATGAAGTCATACATGGAAATTTATTCATGGGTAACCAAATACATAAGCACTACAAACATAAAGTCTTACACATATGACTCACAAAGTTATACATTGGCTCAAAGTCAAGTAAGATATGAATTTGTCTTTTTCAACCTAAACATTAAAACAACATAATTCTTTATATTATTCATATAAACTCTTATTACCATACTCAAACATCTTTAATAAATTATGAACCATCACCTAAACGAAATAATCATTATATAATGTGAGTTTCAATATGATTTTTGTATTGATGATGAAATCAAATCACAATATCCCATATCCACTAATTAAATCTACCAAAATTCTTCTATATATAATTTCAATATTTCAATATGAACATATACAATCACACAACATAACTATAATAACTAATACCCATTCAACAATGTACACTTTTAAAAGTTTTTTAGTTTTTGATTTAGAGGAAAGAATAAATAAAAATTCATTGTTTAGAATAGAATAATATGATGTTGAACACTAAAAATTGAAGATTTTTTTGAATTTTCATAAGGGTTTGAAGGTGTTTGGTAGTAGTTGTAACATCCCAGGTAAATGAAGAATAAGATATTTTCATATTTATTAATATTTTTGAATTAAATATTAATTTTATTTTAAAGGGGTTTCTATGTTTCATAGCGTACTTGATACGCAACAACGGGTTTCTATGATATCTTATGTTGCACACTAATAATATAATATTATTATATTAAATGGTAGTTAACTCATAGCCATTTTATTTAAGGAATGAACTAAACATACTACAATATTATTATACATGTTTGTTAAATGTATTTACATTTATCCAATAAATGTTAGAGGCTTAAAAAGTGAATGAATCTAATTTTAAGCATAATTTACATTAAAAGGTCGATTTACCACCTTTTAATGGTGAAACCTCTTTAAATATAGTTTTGGTCACTTTAATAAATTCAATTTGATTAAATAAAATCCTTTTTTAGAATGGTGACAACAAAATTTAGTTTGTGTAAATTTTTGGAATTTTTCTGATAAAGTTCATTTTTAATGAATAGTGAAAAATATAGTATTTTAATTCAAAACTAGGTTTTAATGTAATTTATTTATATGGTTACATTAAATTTTTAAATGGTTTTAAATATTAATTAAAATTTATTTTTACCTTTTAATCCAATGTTGGTCATTCGATTTAATTTTACTTTGAAAGTGGATATAAACAAGTGTCAATCTTTAGATTGTTATTGTTTCTTAAAAACACGCTATTGGTTTAACAACATGAATTAATTTCAAAATTAATTAATGAAACTTTTATTTTTTGAATTTGGAAAAATAAAAATCAATTTTAATTCAGAATATCAAATAAATCTTAGGCTGTATTTTTGATATTTTTCTGAAAACCTTAAATTTTTTATGATTAGTTAAACCACTTAGTAGTAGTTAAAAAACTGACCTTTTCATTTAAATAAAATCTTACCACTTTTATGGATTGAATTTCAAAAATATGACATACATGGTCATTATTAGTAAGTAAAATTTCATTCAATAATATGAAAGTAATTTTTGGTGAATAGTAACTATTGACTTTTATTTACCGTAGTTAAAGGTAAATAGGGTAATTCAAGGTTAAATGAATATTGTAATAATTCAAAATTACATTAAATCATGTCCTAACCTTATTGGATGAGTAATTTCCGACCATGGGCTTCTTTGGGTCGATTTGGGGACCCCATAGAGACACTTATGAATGATAATGACACTTTAGATTAATTAATTTAATGTATAGGCAAAAATGAAAAAAAACAAAAAACTTTTTTTAAATTAATTTTTATATAGTGAAATATAAGTAATATTTTTGAAAAAAAAAATTAATTTTAAATATAAAAATATTTCCTACATCTTTGTATTTTTTTTATACTTTTTAGACATTGAATAAATTAAATTATTTATGACACAATAATGATGCAGTATTTACCTAATTAATAAATATTTTAAATAAATAAGATTATAATGATTAAAATAATATCCAAAACCAGTCCAATTCCTATTGGATGATTTTTTTCTGCCATAATTCATCTTATCTTCTACTTTAATGATTTTTGGACCTTTTGAAACCGAATATAAGTTTGTAATAAAATAATATTTTCACACTTTCCTAAAGAGCCCCTCCTCTCCCTTATAAAATGAGACCACTTCGAACCGATCTCTCACACCTCCCAAGACATCTATATCTTCCAAAATCTTCCCAATTAAGCTCCCTAAATCCCTATATTCCACCTATAAGCCTTACCTTATGCATAAGGCACTTTAATAGGTCCTTTGGTTCAAACCAAAGGGAGTTGCCCAAATTAAAGGCAACGGTTTCTCTTAATTTGTTTTCTTTTATTTTACTTCTCCAACCCATAAAATCTTTTTATTACTTTCTTTTGTGACAACAATATTATCCTCAATATAATAGGATGTTTTTATGAGAAGGATTCTAACTACACTTACACACACCTCCATCTAATGGGTGAAGAACCTAATGTTTTTGTAGATGGCAAACTAACACCTCATGAAACGATGTTTGTTAAATTACCTCTTTGCACCCCTCATGGTGGCCATTATGATGGAACTTTATTTATATATGATATATATTATGTTAATTTTTTCTTTATTCTTCTGTATTTTTCATTTATATCATGCCTTTATGGTTTCCATGGTGGGTAAATATGATAATCTCATTTGAGGAAGTGCGGACTACCGCCCCCTCAAAGTGACGTGACTCGTTAATTCCTTATGTAGGATGTATAAAGGATAGAGTTAATGATATAATATACGATATTATACTGGAATTATAACATACCTATGTATCATTATGTTTTAATTCCATTAAAATAAGAAATTGAAATGAAAGTAGCGTTCATGCGTACGCACGGCTTACCGTCTCCATGAACGGTGCAATTCATTTCATACCTCCAAATGTTATGTACTATTATAAATAAATGTATAAACTGGATATATATGATATATATGATATCTAAATCAAGAATATAAATCTGGATATAATGGACTATTGACCACATGGACAACTTGTAAATATAAGGTGTTCATGTTTGACTCAAGTACCAAATATCGACAAAATGAACCTTATTAACATAAATGATTACATAATGTTTATAACATGGTAAGAAGTGATATAAAAGAGATAATAAACTTCAAAAAGGTTCTTAAGAAAGTATAAATTAATTTTAGTTTATTATTCATGATATTAAATAATGAACGGGACAAGTCAGACACGAGGTAATGGACTTCGTCTCAATCTCCGTTCAATGAGGCATATTTTGTTTTAATACACGACTTTCTCTTATACGCTGTATAAACACCCTTGTATTTTCAATGGGAATATTTTTCGAAAATTCATTTTACAAAACGACAAAAAGGAATGTTTCTTTTAACATAAGCAGTGACAACGACCTTTTTCGCCGCCACGAGTATTATTTGATCTTTGGCTTCCTCAATAAGCCGAAATGTTTTTTATAGAAAATAAATACCAAATAATCTTTTATATATTTTGGTATTGAAAATGGTTTTGATAATGGATTTTTTTTTCAATATATTTAAGTGATATATTGTGATTGAAATGTGGAAATGTTTTCTTTCCTTTATATTTTTTTATATCTTATGATTCTATAATGGTACTTGGACATTTGATGGGTGGTTATATGATAAACCAAATGACCAGTGGTGTCGTGAATACCAGGACATGTGGTTACGTTATAATCTCCAATGCATTGGGTATGGAAGTTGGCCGTATGGCTATTCCATTTAGTGATATGTGTGGAAGTCAACCGTATGGTTATTCCATTTAAGTATGTTTATGTTCCAAGTTACCTTTATATGTTATGTGTTCTTTATATGGGTTTTATGGTAATATTTTGGTTGAAAAAAGGGTAAGAAATATTCTTTTATTCAGTAAAGAGTATTTACTACTTCAAAAAGGTTAAAATTATTACTTATGTCAAAGTATTCATGGTTTAATTGTTGTTTTCAAAAACTAACAGTTTTCCTTCTTTGTGTATCCCTTACTCAGATTTTTTTGTTCATCTTATGTTTTTTAAATCTTTTTCACAGGACATAATGTGGAATAGGGTCAAGGATGGGATCAAGGAAAAGTCATGATGTCTTAAACATGGAACTGGACATGACTCTTTTTTTCAAGAGTTCTTGTTTTGTGAAAAAAATGGAAACTAAGTATAAGTGTATACATTGAATATGAAATGAAATGAAATAGTTATGGCCTAATTCTCTATAACTCTAAACCTGAAAATATGCTCAATGTGAATTATTTGTTTAATTCAATATTATATAATTTTTTAAGGCCGAGTCCTTATAGTTTGTATCAGAGGTCGGTTTAGATAACTTTAGTAGTTAGGGTATTATTAAATAAATTTCCATAAATTAATTTATGGTAATATTGAAATTATATAGCATTTACAGATTACCATGTTGCTTTGCCTAATATATTTTTGTGCTCAGAATTTTTTTCTGTAGAGGAAACATGACAGCTATGTTGGGACGACATCAGGAAGAAGACAACCATCCAAATCACAACCTGAGATGGTCAGAATCGTAACTGAACAGTTTGGTGCAGTGATATCACAGTTGAATCGGGCTATAAATGGTGGTGGTATCCATGCACGAGATCAGCCAGATCAACCATAGAAGAACATGTCGGTAGTGGAACATTTCATGAGGCAACATCCCCCATCATTCAGACGATCGTCTGACCCGGTTCTAGCAGAAGGGTGGATTAAAGCACGGGAGATGATTTTCGATATCATGGGTTGTTCAGAACATCAAAAGTTCAGTCTCGCTATTTATCGTTTTGAAGGTGAAGCTGATCCGTTGTGGTCAATGGTGAAAAATATCAGGGATAGTGAGGAGATTGATGCTCTTGATTGGGATGAATTCAAAGGTATCTTTCTTGAGAAATATTTTCCTAAGGTGGTTTTTCTTAGGATGGAAAAAAAATTCCTATAATTAAGACAGGAGGATGACTCAGTGGCTGCTTATGAAGAAAATTTCACTCGACTGGTAAGGTATGCACCAAATTTCTTCAAAAATCTTGATAGTAAGATAAATTGATTTTACTCAGTATAGAAGCCACTATATCGAAGAGAGTTGGCCTCTTGTGAGTTCCAAAGTTATGAAAAAAAATTCAATGTGTGGAGAAGGTGGAAATGGAGTTTGTAGATGATCAGGTGTTCTTTGACAGAAAATAGAATAAGAGGTCCAGTTGGAAGTAAAAGGGGAGGAATTCATCAAAGAATCTTGGAGGTAAGAAAACAAAATATCCACCTTGTGAGAAGTGTGGTAAAAAAAATCACATAGAATGTTTATCAATGTCTGGAAATTGCTTCTGGTGTGGTAAGTCTGGTCATATTGATCGTAACTGTAAAGAAGATGATCAAGCATGAAATGGAAAGCCATTGGTAAAGTGTTTTAAGTGTAATGAAATGGGTCATTGTGCAAATGAGTTTCCAGAGAAGAACTCAAATGAGGGAAAGAATACATACTACAAGAAGAAAGGGGTGGGGAAATCCTTTTCAACTACTTCAGCTGATGTTGGACCATCGAATGAAGTGGTATTAGGTATACTTTTTGTTTGTTCAAATTATGCCAATGTGTTGTTTGATTCAGGGTCTACACACTCTTTCATTTCTGATAAGTTTTCTATTAAATTTGGAATTCCATCTCATGATATGAATACTAAACATATGGTAAAAACACATAGAGGAAATTTTTACACAAAAAGTAATTATAAGAACCTCCATGTCCTTGTGTGTTTAAAGAACCTAACTTCAAAACTTATTGTTTTAGCTCTAGTAGAGTTTGATGTTGTTTTGGGCATGGATTGGCTTTATATTTATCATGCTAAGATTGAATTCAGAGCTAAAGAGGTTTATTTTTAGAATGATTTTCATTTTGTGTACAAGAATGAACCCTTGCTTTTGATAACATATCAGGATGCTGAGAAACAAGTAAAAAATTAGAAATGAATGTTACATTACACATTTTGTAGAAAATAAAGGAAATATTCACATTAATGATGTGCCAGTGGTAAATGAGTACCTTGATGATTTTTCGGATGAGTTTTATGGCATTATACCTGATCGAGAAGTTGAATTTACTGTTGACTTAGTTTCTGATGCTAAGCCAATTTCAAAACCCCCTTATCGAATGGCTCAAATTAAACATTTAGAGTTAATGAATCAATTATTGGAGTTATTAGATAAAAGTTTATTTCAACCTAGCACATCACCATGGGGTGCTCTTGTATTGTTTGTTAAAAATTAATATGGTTCAATGAGACTTTTCATTGATTATAGAGAATTGAATAACATCACTGTTAAGAATAAGTATCTTTTTCCTCATATCGATGATTTTTTTTCAGCTCCAAGGAGCTCAGTATTTTTCGAAAATTAATTTCAGGTCGGGTACCATCAGTTTAAAGTAAAGGAATCAGACATTTAGAAGACCAAGTTTCATACTATATATGGCCATTATGAATTTGTAGTTATGCCTTTTGGGTTAACCAATGCACCTTCTATATTCATGAATCTAATGAATACAATTTTCCATGAGTTCTTGGATATGTTTTTGGTTGTGTTCATTGATAATATTTTTTTTATTCAAAAAGTAAGAAGGAACATGAAAGTCATTTAAGGGTTGTCTTGAAAACCTTAAAATAAAAGATAATATTTGGGAAATTTAGAAAGTATGAGTTTTGGTTACAAAAAATTTCATTCCTTGGTCAGATTGTTTCAAAAAATGGCATAGTGTTTGATCCTACAAAAACAAATGTTTTTAAAGATTGGCCAAGGCCCACAAATATAACCGAGATCTGTAGTTTTCCTGGTTTTTCAGGTTATTACCGGAGGTTTGTTGAAAATGATTCACGGTTATCTAGTCCAATGACGAAGTTAACTCGAAAGGGTGATAAGTTCATTTGGACAAAAGAATTTGATAATTCTTCTCAGGAATTGAAAGGGAGATAGATAAATGCTCCAGTTTTAGCACTTCCTTCTATAAATGGTGAGTTTTTTATCTATAGTGATTCTTCGTTGAAAGTAATTGGATGTGTCTTTAGGCAGAATGATCAGGTAATTTCTTATGCTTTACGTTAGTTGAAAAAAAATGAGTTAAATTACCCTACACATGATTAGGAATTAGCTGATGTTTTTTTTACTTTAAAAATTTAGAGGCATCATTTGTATGGAGTGAAGTGTGAAAAATATACTGATCAAAAAAGTTTGAAGTATATATTCACTCCAAAATAATTGAACATGAGATAGAAAAGATGGTTGTAATTAATCAAGGATTATGATTGCACGATCCATTACCATTCGGGAAAAGAAAATAAATTGGTTGATGCTTTGAGTCGAAAAAGCAATTCTTCATTAAATATGTTTTGTTTAGAACAAGATCCCTTGGTTTTTGATTTGATAAACCTTTCCATATAAGTTTTTGGTGAAGGAAATTCTTTTGTTTTGTATCAAGTGTTAGGGAGATCATCTCTATCAGAAAGAATAAAGCATGCGCAGAAAGAAGGCAGTGAGTTACAGAAAAAGGTAGAGTTGGTTCAGAAGGGTAATTTGCCTGAATTTAATATTGATAATGATTGTGTTTTGAGGTTTGGAAAGATATTATGTGTGCCTTTTAATTCCATGTTGAAGAATGAGTTGTTATGTGAAGCTCATAGTTCACCATTTTCGGTTCACCCTGGTAGTACTAAGATGTAAAGAGATCTTCGGGAGTATTATTGGTGGGATGGAATGAAAAGTGATATTGCTAATTTTACTGTGAAGTGTTTGACTTGTCATCAGGTTAAATCAGAGTGGAAGTTACCAAAATGAATGCTTCAGCCTTTACCGGTGCTAGAGTGGAAATGGGAAAATATATCCATGGAATTCATTGTGGGATTACTAAAGACATCTTGAGGTAAAAATGAAATCTGGGTTATAGATGGTAGATTGACCAAATCTGCTCATTTCCTTCCTATTCAAGATACTTTGTATCTAAATCAACTTTCTCAGTTGTATGTTAAAGAGATAGTCAGGTTGCATGGAGTTCTCCTCCCCATTTCATCTAATAGTAATCCTAGGTTTACTTCTAACATTTGTAATGGCATTTAGAAGTCGTTGGATACTGAATTAAATTTTAGTACAGCTTTTCACCCTCAATCAGATGGGCAATCAGAACAAAAAATTCAGACATTGGAGGATATACTGCGTGCATGTTCACTAGAATACCATGGAATTTGGGACCAACATCTTTCCCTGGTTGAATTTTCTTATAATAACAGTTTTTATTCTATTATATATATGGCTCTATTTGAGGAATTATATGGAAAGAGTTGTCGAACTACAACTTTTTGGGATGAATTAGGTGAAAGAAAGCTGATGGGACCAAAATTGGTAGAAGAGATGGCAGAGAAAGTTCAGTTGATTCAGAAGAACCTGAGAACATCTCAGAGTAGACAGAAAATTTCTGCGGATAACTGGAGGAAGGATATTTCTTATGAGGTAAGTGATCATGTCTTACTCAAAATTTCTCTATGAAAAAGTGTGATGTGTTTTGGTATGAAGGTAAAGTTGAGTCTGAGGTTCATTGGACCATATGAAATCCTATAAAAAGTTGGATCAGTAGCATACAGAGTGGATTTACCTCCAATTTTCTTCCAGGTACACAATTATTTTCAAGTTTCGATGTTGAGAAAGTATATACCAGATCCATCTCATGTTTTGAGTCCAGAGGTATTTCATTTGGAAGAGAATCTCACTTATGAGGAACAAACAGTCCAGATTCTTGACCGTACTGAGCAAGTGTTGCGGAATAAGTTAATTCACCAGGTAAAGGTTTGGTGGAAAAACCATATGGTAGGAGAGGCAACGTGGGAAACTGAAAATTCTATGAGGGATAAATACCCCCACTTATTTTGATAAGTAAATAAAAATTGCGAGGACACAATTTCTAAAAGGGGGAAGGATGTAACATCCCAAGTAAATGATGAATAATAGATTTTCATATTTATTAATATTTGTGAATTAAATATTAATTTTACTTTAAAGGGGTTTCTATGTTCGATAGCGTACCTGATACGCAACAACGGGTTTCATTGAAATATTATGTTGCACACTAATAATATAATATTATTATTTTAAATGGTAGTTATCTCCTAGCCATTGTATTGGTGGGAATTAATTAAACTAACTACAATATGATTATACATGTTTTTTAAATGTATTTACATTTGTCCAATAAAAGTTAGAGGCTTAAAATGTGAATGAATCTAATTTTAAGAATAAATTACATTAATAGGTCGATTTACCAACTTTTGATAGAGAACCCTCATTAAATATAGTTTTCGGTCACTTTAATACATTTTATTTGACCAAATAAAATCCTTATTTGGAATAGTGACATCAAAAATAACTTTGTGTAAATTTTTTGGAATTTTTTAAATTAAGTTCATTTTTTAAGGAATAGTAAAAAATATTGTAATTTAATTCAAAACTGGGTTTTAATGAAATTTATTTATATGGTTAGATTAAATTTTTAATTGGTTTTAAAGTGTAATTAGAATATTTTTTCACCATTTAATCCAATGTTGGTCATTGGAATTAGTTTCACCTTGAAAGTGGACATAATAAAGTGTCAATCTTTTGATAGTTATTGTTTCTTAGAAACACGCTATTTGTTTTAAAGACGGGAATTTATTTTAAAATCAATTAATTCTACTTTAATGTTTCTTATTAGGAAAAATAAACATCATTTTTAAATTTAGAATATAGTATAAATCTTCGGCTGAATTTTTGGAATTTTTGTGAAAACCTTCATTTTTTTATGAGTAGTGAGACCACTTAGTAGTAGTTAAAAAATGACTTTTTCATTTAAATGACATTTTACCACTTCTATGGATTGAATTTCTAAAATAAAACATACAAAATTGTTATTAGTTAGTAAAATATTTTTCAATAAGATAAAAATAATTTTTGGTGAATAGTAATTGTTGACTTTTATTTACCGCGGTTAAAGGTAAATAGGGTAATTCAAGTTTAAAAGAATATTTTAATAATTAAAAATTACCTTAACACATGTCCTAACCATATTGGATGAGTAATGGCTAACCATGGACATCCTTGGGTTGATTTTGGGACCCCATGGAGCAACTTATGAATGATAATGACACCTTAGAATAATTAATATAAAGTTAAGGCAAAAATGAAAAAAACAAATATCTTTTTGTATATAAATTTTTGCATGGTGTTATATAAGTAATATTTTTTACTATATAAGTAATATTTTGTTACTATAAATTAATTTTAAAATGGTGTTATATATGTAATATTGATAATGATTGTGTTTTGAGGTTTGGAAAGAGATTATTTGTGCCTTGTGATTCCCAGTTGAAGAATGAGTTGTTATGTGAAGCTCATAGTTCTCCATTTTCAGTTCATCCTGGTAGTACTAAGATATACAGAGATCTTCGAGAGTATTATTGGCGGGCTGGAATGAAAAGTGATATTGCTGATTTTACTGTGAAGTGTTTGACTTGTCATCAGGTTAAAGTAGAGTGGACGTTACCAAAAGGAATACTTCAGCCTTTACCAGTTCCAAAGTGGAAATGGGAAAATATATCAATGGACTTCATTGTGGGATTACTAAAGACATCTCAAGGTAAAAATGCAATCTAAGTTATAGTTGGTAGATTGACCAAATATGCTCATTTCCTTCCTATTCAAGATACATTGTCTCTAAATCAACTTTCTCAGTTATATGTTAAAGAGATAGGCAGGTTGCATGGAGTTCCCCTCCCCATTGTATCTGATCGTAATCCTAGGTTTACTTATAACTTTTGTAAAGGCCTTTAGAAGTCGTTGGATACTGAATTAAATTTTATTACAGCTTTTCACCCTCAATCAGATAAGAAATCGGAACGAAAAATTCAGATATTGGAGGTTATACTACGTTCATGTTCACTAGATTACCAGGGAAGTTGGGACCAACATCTTTCATTGGTTGAATTTTCTTATAATAACAGTTTTTATTCTAGTATATATATGGCTCCATTTGAGGCATTATATAGAAATCGTTGTCGAACTACAACTTTTTGGGATGAATTAGGTGAAAGGAAGCTGATGGGACCAGAATTGGTAGAAGAGATGGCAGAGAAAGTTCAGTTGATTCAGAAGAACATGAGAACATCTCAGAGCAGACAGAAAAGTTCTGCGGATAACTGGAGGAAGGACATTTCTTTTGAGTTAAGTGATCACATCTTTCTAAAAGTTTCTCCATGGAAAAGTGTGATGTGTTTTGGTATGAAAGTAAATTTGAGTCTGAGGTTTATTTGACCATATGAAATCCTGGGAAAAGTTGGATCAGTAGCGTACAGTGTGGATTTACCTCCAATTTTATCCCAGGTACACATTGTTTTTTTTATGTTGAGAAAGTATATACCAGATCCATCTCATGTTTTGAGTCCAGAGGTAGTTCATTTGGAAGAGAATATCTCTTATGAGGAACAACTAGTCCAGATTCTTGACCGTAGAGAGCAAGTGTTGTGGAATAAGTTAATTCACCAGGTAATGGTTTGGTGGAAAAACCATATGGTTGAAGAGGCAATATGGGAAACTGAAAATGCTATGAGGGATAAATACCCCCACTTATATTGATAAGTGAATAAAAATTGAGAGGACACAATTTCAAAAAGGGGGGAAGGATGTAACATCCCAAGTAAATGATGAATAAGAGATTTTCATATTTATTAATATTTGTGAATTAAATATTAATTTTACTTTAAAGGGGTTTCTATGTTCGATAGCGTACTTGATATGAAACAACGGGTTTCATTGAAATATTACATTGCACACTAATAATATATTATTATTATTTTAAACGGTAGTTAACTCCTAGCCATTGTATTGGTGGGAATTAATGAAACTAACTACAATATTATTATACATGTTTGTTAAATGTATTTATATTTATCCAATAAAAGGTAGAGGCTTAAAATGTGAATGAATCTAATTTTAAGCATAATTTACATTGAAAGGTCGATTTACCACTTTTTGATAGTAAAACCTCATTAAATATAGTTTTGTTCAATATAATACATTCTATTTGACTAAATAAAATCCTTATTTGGAATGGTGACATAAAAATTTACTTTGATTAAATTTTTGGAATTTTACAGATCAAGTTCATTTTTTAATGAATAGTGAAAAATATTGTATTTTAATTCAAAACTGGGTTTTAATAAAATTAATTTATATGGTTACATTAAATTTTTAATTGGTTTTAAAGTGTAATTATAATATTCTATTACCATTTATTCCAATTTTGGTCATTGGAATTGGTTTCACTTTGAAAGTGGATATAAAAAAGTGTCAATCTTTTGATAGTTATTGTTTCTTAAAAACACGCAATTTGTTTTAACAACGGGAATTTATTTTAAAATTAATTAATGACACTTTGATGTTTTTAATTAGGAAAAATAAACTTCATTTTTAAATTTAGAATATAAAATAAATCTTAGGCTAAATTTTTGGTCTTTTTCTGAAAAACTTCATTTTTTTATGAATAGTGAAACCACTGAATAGTAGTTAAAAAATGACTTTTTCATTTAAATGAAATTTTACCACTTCTATGGATTGAATTTCTAAAATAAAACATACAAGTTTGTTATTAGTTAGTAAAACGTGTTTCAATAAGATAATAATAATTTTTGGTGAATAGTAACTTTTGAATTTTAGTTACCGCTGTTAAAGGTAAATAGGGTAATTCAAGGTTAAAAGAATATTTTAATAATTAAAAATTCCCTTAACAAATGTCCTAACCATATTGGATGAGTAATTACTGACCATGGACATCATTGGGTTGATTTTGGGACCCCATGGAGCCACTTATGAATGATAATGACACTTCAGAATAATTAATTTAAAGTAAAGGCAAAAATGACAAAAACAAAAATCTTTTTGTAAATTATTTTTTATATGGTTTTATATAAGTAAAATTTTTACTATAAATATTAATTGGAAATATATAATTTTTTCCTACATCATGGTATTTTTTTATAATTTTTAGACATCGAATAAATTAAATTATTTATGACATAATAATGATGCAATATTTTCCTCATTAATAAATGATTTAAATAAATAAGATTATAATGATTATAATATTATCCAAAACCTGTCCAATTCCAATTGGAATATTTTTTTACAACGAGTCGTCTTATATTCTACTTTAACTATTTTTGGACCTTTTGAAACCGAATATATGTTTATAATAAATTAATATTTTCACACTTTCCTAAAGAGCTCCTCCTCTCCCTTTTAAAAGGAGACCACTTCTAAAAACTTTCTCACACCTCTCAAGCCATTTGAATCATCCAAAATCTGCCCAATAAAGCTCCCTAAATTTTTCTCTTCCACCTAGAATCCTTACCTTAGGCATAAGGTACTTCAAGAAGTCCTTTGGTTCAAACCAAAGGGAGTTACCCAAATTAAAGGTAACGATTTCTCTTAATTTGTTTTCTTTAATTTTACTTCTCCAACCCCTAAAATCTTTTTATTCCTTTATTTTGTAACAAAAATAGTATCCTAAATATACTAGGATTTTTTTATGATAAGTATTAAAACTACACATACACACACCTCCATCTAATGGGTGAAGAACATAATGTTTCTGTGGATGGAAAACTAACGCCTCATGAAATGATGATTGTTCAATTACCTCTTACCACCTCTTATGGTGGCCATTATGATGGAAATATATTTATATATGATATATACTATGTTTAGGTTTTCTTTATGCTTTTTTATTTTCCATTTATTGCAGGTCATTATGGTTTCCATAGTGGGTAAGTACGATAATCTCATTTGAGGAAGTGCGGACTACCGCCCCATCAAAATGATGTGACTCGCCAATGCATTATTTGAGATGTATAAAGGATAGGGTAAATGATATTATATATGATATTATACTGGAATTATAATATAATTATGTATCATTGTGTTTTAATTCCATTAAAATAGTAAATAGAAATGAAAGTAACCTTCATGTGTACGTACGGCTTACCGTCTCCATGAATGATGCATTTCATTTATTAACATAAAATGTTATGTAATATTATAAATACATGTATATACTGAATATATATGATATATATGATATATAAATCATGAATATTATTATGAATATAATGGACTATTGACAACATGGACAACTTGTAAATATAAGGTATTCATTTTTAACTCAAGTACCAAATATCGAAAAAATGAACGTTATTAACTTAAATGATTACATAATATTTATAACATGGTAATAAGTGATATAAAAGGAATAATAATCTTTAAAAGGGTTCTTATGCAAGTATAAATTAAATTAAATTTATTATTCAGGATATTAAAGAAAGAACTGGTCATGTCGGACACGAGGTAAGGGACTTCGTCTCAATCTCATTTCATTGAGGAATATTTTGTTTTAATACACGACTTTCTTTTATACACTGTATAAACACCCTTGACTTTTCAAAGGGAATATTTTTATACAAAACTTTTTACTAAACGACGAAAAGGAATGTTTCTTTTAACATAAGCGGTGATAATGACATTTTCTACCGCCGTGAGTATTATTTGATCTTTGGCTTCCTCAACAAGCCGAAATGTTTTTAAAAGAAAATAAATACCATATACTCTTTTATGTATTTTGATATTGAAAATGGTTTTTATAATGGATTTGTTATGTAAATATATTTGAGTGATATATTGTGATTAAAATATAGAATTGTTTTTCTTTACATTATATTTGTTTTATGTCTTATATTTTTGTAATGGTACTTAGACATTTGACAGGCGGTTATGTGATAAACCAAATGACGGGTGGTGCCGTGAATACTAGGACGGGTGTTTATGTTATAACCTCCTATGAATTGGGTATGGAAGTCAGCCGTATGGCTATTTCATTTAGTGATATGTGTGGAAGTCGACCGTATGGTTATTCCATTTATGTATGTTCATGTCCCAAGTTACTTTTATATGTTATGTGTTTTTTATATAGGTTTTATGGTAATATTTTGGTTACAAAAAGGGGAATAAATGATCTTTTATTTAGTTAAGAGTATTTACTACTTCATAAAGGTGAAAATTATTACTAATGTTAAAGTATTCATGGTTTACTTGTTGTTTTCAAAAACTAACAGTTTTCCTTCTTTGTGTATCCCTTACTGAGCTTTTTATTCTCATCCCAAGTTTTTTAAATTTTTTTCACCGGACATAATATGGAATAGGGTCAAGGATGGGATCAAAGAAAATTCATGTTGTCTTAAACATGGAACTAGACATGACTCTTTTTTTCAAGAGTTCTTGTTTTGTTAAAAAAATGGAAACTTAGTAGAAGTGTCTACATTGTATTTGAAATGTAATGTAACAGTTATGGAATAATTCTCTAAAACTCTAAAGCTAAAAAGATCCTCAATGTGAATTATTTTTTTAATTAAATATTATGTAATGTTTTTAGGCTGAGTCCTTATATTAGTTTTAGGTAATAAGAGGAAGGCTAGTAGGCTAGGTCTACAACTTGCTGTCATCATCCAACCATAGGTCGGCCTCTGGCCAGATGTTGTCATTGATGGTATGTAGGGTCCACTAGGGAGTCGGAGGCTAGATAGATCCACCTCCATGCTTTAGGTCATAACTAACTATCCACTGGTTATTTTAGGGGTGGGGAATTACATTTTACCCCCTTGATGTTTCATATAGTATAGCCCCCTATATCCCCTTTCTTTTATCTATCTTCTCTAAGGGTTTATCTCTCCTATTAATCATCTTTAAATTAATTCCATATGGTCTTTTAGGGTTTCTTCTCTTAATAACATAAGTAATTTCCTCAACTGTAGTTACCTCCATTTATCTCTATGTCTATCCATTATAAATTCTCTACTTCCTTATTTTTAGTATAACAATACAATTTCACTAAATGATGGAAAAATCATCAAACACTCATGGATTTTTGTATATCCTAGATATAGGGAATCCCAACACTATACCTACAAGCTGTCACATTCTATTTTGGTAAGGTATGTCATAGTAGTAAATTTTCTATGATTTTTTCTCAAAATAATTTTTTTGATGATTGTTTTTTGGTTAGGTTATAGATATTTTTCAAGTAATGAAGAAGGGGTACACCAAGGGTCCTTGGTAATCATTATGTTTTAATTTAGGTGTGATGGGTTCAACCAGAGGGTTTTTTTTTATAAAATTTAAATAAATAGATTTAAATTATAAATTTTTTGAAGTGATCTTGATGATAAACTAAAAAGGTATATAATTAATTATTTAATTCATTTCCATGAGTTTGGCCCTCTACTGATAGGATAAGGGAAGGTGGGTATTGTTTGAGTCTTGGTGAGAGAATTTAAGTTACTTTAATTGGGGGAAATATCTTTCTTGAGGTTGGTGTCTGTAGCATTTTGATATTTTATACGGAAATGCTATGTTCGATAAAGTACATGATACATAACACCGAGCATAAAATGAATGACCAAATATTATTACTAAAAATGTGATCATTATAACCTATTTGTTAAATTGGATGATTTTAATAAGAAAAAATGATCTATGAAATAAATATATACATCTTACTCCATATAAATATATTATAAAATGATCTGTTAATAATATTATTATTTTTACTAATATCATTTTAATCATCAAACATACATTTCCTTTAAAAATGATTTTTGTTTATTTTTGTGAAGGAATATAATAATTAATTTCTATAGTTTTTAGAAAATTTATTTGATAAATCTTAACTAATTTTTGAAATCGTCAAATGAGAATTATTATATGTAATTTTTCTGATAATTTTATGATAAAGAAAATTTTTTAGTCAATAGAAAAAAATAATGTTTTTTATAAAATATGGTGTCTTTTGTGATATAGTCAAGACATAATTATGATATAAAAATTTATTAAATATGTCGAAAGAATAATTTATTATATTATGATATAAATATATTGCAAAAATAATCCATTTCATGTAAATTATGATTTGTTTCATGGTAAAGATGAAAATCATTCTTAATGTTGATATAGTGTCTTCGCAGCATTGAAAAGTAAAATTTTATGCTTTACAGATAATAATTGAGTGATAAAAAGTATTTTCAAGATTTTTTTATTAATTGAAATTTAAAAATTATTATTTTTACTTATATGTTCTTATTTTAGAGTTATATAAAATTATTATTATCCAAATTCGTGGGTGATACATGCACAAGGTAAGAAAAGTAATATTAACAAATAAAATAAGTTTTCTTGACATGGATATGGTTAAATATAAATAATGAATGAATATAAACTTTTATCATGAACTTAATTTATTTTTTTATAATATAAATTAATTATTAATTTTAATATATTAAATAATTACCTTGAATTCTTATGAAACATTGATGAAAATCTTGTGCCAACAGAATGAAAATCAATAAAATGATTTTAATTAAATTTATAAGAACCATTAAATAACACAAAAAATTGAATTAATATTTTATTCTAGGTAATTTATGATCAAAATAATCCTGGTTTTTAATTTATAGTCTTTGGATCCACTAATTTGATATTAATTCCTTTATAGTATTTTATTTAAAATCAAATAAAACTGTTCAGACTTTGGTTTTTAATTAGTATAAATTTTTAATATATGATTTCTAAAAGAAATATACAACCATAAATGGTATTTGGAAATATGAAAGATTTATATTCTTTGTGGTAATTTATTTTTAACTTTTATGGAATAAATAAATACATTAATTTCTTGCACAATTATGATGGAATAATTATTAAATTAATGGAAAAAACAAATAAATGATATTAAAAATATTAAAAATAAATATAGTTTGTGATACTAAAGCTAATATATGAATTATATAGATGACTATAACATATCTAAGATATAATAAAATATTTATTTACAATTTGAAACATTTTTTGTGGTTTTAAATTCATAGTAATGAATAGTAACAAATTTGATAATATTTATATATAATGAATATAATATTTTATTAATTTATTTATAAATAATAAAAATATTAAATAAGGATAAAGGGGGTAATATTTGGCCTAAAATATAATAATAACTTCATTTAAAGTATATATATATAAGCCTTTGGATCTAGAATATCATAATTATATTTTAATATTTAAGTAATTCCTGAAATACCCTCACCTCAATTATAAAAGTGCACACTCTCCTTCACTTAAAATCAGAACATTGAGCCTTCTAGCTCAAAAATTCACTAAAAATTAACTTCTCCACTTCTATTGCCACATTATAGAGTTTCTAGTATCATAAAAATAGAAATTATAGGTTCTTTAAGGGATCCCTCAAGAAGGTGATATTCCATAAGTAACTTTTTTAAACCACTTCTCTGAATTTCTTTTCTTTTTCTACCATCTCCACAACTCATTCATACATCAAAGAATAATAACTACAATATTATTTATATACTGTATTTTTATATTGTTAATCTAATATATTCTATCCATAAATTTTCTAATATTCTATTATTTAATTAAACAAAACCATTGTCCAAATAATAGTGATTAACCCTTATCGTGGATAATGTATTTTTTATTTATATTATCACCTTCATGGATGGTCATAAAAATATTTTTACTTTAAAATAATATTTTAATATATATATTATAAATTATTTTAGGTTTTTTACTAATATATAAACATGATATCAAATAAAATGAAACTAATTTGCGATGCTCGAAAAAACGCCATAATAAACTAAACAATTATCATTAATGTTTTTCAAATTAATCATCTTAATATCTTAAATGAAAATGATATATGAATCCAATTAAACCTCATGGGTTACATTAATTCCATAAAATCTCACTTTTCTACTAATATCTCCATTAGTCATTACCATCCACAAATATACACAATCTAACCAACCATGAGACCATGAAACAAACACTCCTAGAACAGAGAAATTAGTCTTTATAATTCATCAAAATGGCAGTAAATTAATTTAATAAAATCATTAAAAATAAATTATATATTTAATAGGTTCTTAACTAATTAATTAATGTATCAAATTCAATTATCTAATAAATTATTTGTACTTTCAAAATACATTCAGACAAAAGGTAAGGGACTCCTTAACTAAAAACCTTATTTTAAAAGTCCTAAATATTTATTTTCTAATTATTTGTATTTCATATAAATGATATTAAAATTAATTTTATGGATTTATTTATTTGGAAATTAATTTTTTTTAAATTTAATATTTTAATTTCTCTCAAAAAAATTCAAATTGTTTTTAAGGATTCATATAAGGGACATTCCTATAAAAATTATTTATAATTTATCTTTTAAAAAAAATATTTTTTAACTGATACATCATTATCGGATTTTCCAAATTTCATGACACCATAAGGATTTTATGATTACTTAATATTATTTTATATTTACTTTCAAAGAAAATTTTTCCTTTTTTATTCTTCCACTTTCTCTAAAAATAAGTAATTTTCATCAAAGTATGTTTTTATGATGCAGGTATAATGTTTCATTCTTATGTTATGTTTCTTGAGAATTTTTTATGATGATGGTTTGAAATGATGTAAACAAACTATGGGTGGTTCCATGAAATCCGAATTGTGTATGTGGAAAGTTTATCATGATGGTCATTCAATGCGTAACTATGATGTTTACATTCAAGTATTACCGTAAGGGTTAGATTATGGTAGCTATAGGGGGTATATCATATGGTATCTAAAAGGGTTGAATCATAACTAATTATGATAAGAAAATGAATCCAAAAAAACCAAAATTTGTAATTTTTTCAGCTATGTTTCATAAAAAATAAGGCATTTTCACTGGGTATGTTATTGGGTTTATGTTCCAAGGATAATATATATTACTCTTTAAGGGTGAAAATTATAACTTTTTTATAAAGTTTTCATGTGTTTTTAATTTTTTCAAATAAAACATTATGGGTTTTTTTTACTTTTATACCTATTATAAAATGTTTTATGAAATTTTTTCATAAGAAAAGGTGATTTCATTGTTAATAAAATCATTATTTTGATCTTAACGTTTATTATGAAATGGGTAGAAATTTATTTGCCTTCATGGACTAATGGTTTTCTTACTTTATATTATGTATCTTATTTAGATTTTTGTTACCATAAAAATATTTAAAAAATCATAGGTTTTAAGGAATAATTTGTATAAGGATAAAATCAATGGAAAATTCTGAAGATTTTCCTAAAGTGAAACCATGATTTATTTTTAAGAATCTTATTTTTTAGAGAAATTGATAGTAGCTTTAAGTTTAGACTTTTAATTTTTTTGGTTTAATGTTCGATATTTTAACTAATTCACTAAATTAATAAACCTAAAATATCATTGGGAATATAATATATTGAATTCTAGTTTGAAAACATAAGAATATGTAATGATAAAGGTTGACTTATTATAGTTGGTATCAGATCTCAGTTTAAACAACATTGGATATTATGATGTCTATCGTAGGTTTAGAATTTTAAGGTTTATCCTAAGATTAGTTTCTTAAGAACTCCTTCGGAGGCTTTATGTTATAACATTTTATGGTTACTAATGATATTTTGAGACTTTTAGTTTTGAAGTAATTATGGATTATTACATTTTGGAATGCAAAATGAAACCCATGAGATGAACATTATGGTTAAATATATTATCTAATTGTAAATATAATGTTATTATTTTTTTAACATGTTTCTCACATCTCTATTAATGTTTTAATAATTATCTTTTAAAAAATGGACATCCTACAGTTAGGGAAACAACCCATCACGTTTGATAAGGCCATGTGAATTGTACCTAGAATTGAAGGGTGACAAGACTGCAGTGCCTACCACTAGCCTATGTGATGTCCATGTTACTATGAAAATGTTTTTATTTACTGAAAATATATGATGGACTAAGGTTATTTTGATTTTTTAAACATCTTTTTTTCAAATAAATAACAATGGGATTAGAAAATGATTTCGTGATTAAGTGATTAATGTTAATTTAGAAGATGTTCTGTATTTTGGGAACACTATCTAATTAATATAAATAGAATAGTATGAGATTTTATTTGAGGAATATTTGTTTATTTATATTCTATAAGAATATATGATTTTATTTTGGATTTAGATTGATTTATATTATTTATAGAAATGACTTAAATATCATGGTGATTATATGATTTGAAATTTTACAATATGGTGTGAGAATTTAAGATAAATTGATTTTATTTAGTGATAAATATTATTAATAACTTGGAGACTATGTAATCAAATCCTTATGATTTTTTGATTTCAATCTTAGCTGGTAATATTTATAGGAATTCTCTGGATATTTATTTGTTTAATTTTGTGAATAACCGTTGAATTTTGGAGATTAATTTTCTTTTTTATAATATAATGGTTTATTATTTTTGGAGAATAATCATATCATCTACAAGATGTTTTAGTTTTTGTTAATTTTTAAAAGTAGGATAAATATATAGTTAATATTTTCTGTATTATATGATTCTATAGAAGTTGATTCTAGTGATTCATGCATGAAAAAATCATTATCATCATTTGTAGAAAAGGATGAGTTTTTGGTAGAGAATAATTAAAGTATGAAACTATAATTTTAAATTATTTATATTCCCATTTTATTTTAGTTTAGACAATATAGTAATTATTTAACTGATGTAAATTGATCATTTTTTAAAAACGTTGTCTGTTTACTTTTCATACCATGAAATCCTTGTCCTCAGAACCTATCAAATATTTATGGTCTTCTTGTAGTTAATATTATCATGAACATGTACTAGATCACTTATTATCTTCCTTTGAGTGTTATTTTTTTCTTAAATATCCATGTTTTCTGACACGGAAACTTAATATGTGTTACCTGAGGTGATATTCATATTTTCATTTCACACTTTTTAAGTGGATGTTTTAATAATCCTTTTTTAGATGTAGGATTTAAACAACGTTGTTTTGGAAATTCAACCCCCAGTTAGTGATCCCAAGTCCAAATTTAAATGATTAAATTTATGAAGGGGTGGAATGTAAAATTCCATTATTTAAAAATAAAACACTATTTTCGATAGCATACGAGATACATAACATCGGGAATAAAATGAACAACTACATATTATTATTTAAAATGTGACCAATATAACCTAATAATTAAGTCAGTGAGTATGAATAGGAATAATTGATTAATTAAATAAATATAAATATCCTACTAAATATAAATATATATTAAAATGATCAAAAAATATTAATGTTATTTTTTGTAAAGTCATTTTAGTCTTCATAAATAAATATTCTCTAAAAATGATTTCTATTACTCTTTTTGAATGAATATTATAAATAATTTATATAATTTTTTGAAATTTTATTTGATAAAATGAATATAATTTTTTCAATTATCATATCAAAATTATTATATTGTGATTTTTTTAGAAATTTTTGAAAAAGTTAATGATTTAGTTAATTGAAGAAAAATACAGTTTTTTTATAAAATATTGTATCTTTTGTGATATCGTCAAGAAATAATTATGGTATAAAAATTTATTAATCTATTGGAATGAATAAATTATGATATTTTAAAATAAATCTTTAAAAAAATGATTCAAAACATGAAACTTATAATTTACATTATGATAAATAAGAAAATAATTTTCAGTACGGACGCAGTGCCTTCACAGTGTTGGAAAGTCAAATTTGGGGTCTTAAGGATAATAATTGAGTTCTAAAAAGTGTTTTTAGGATTTTAATTTTAATTATTATGTCTAAATGATTGATTTTATTAATAATTTTTAATTTTATAGTATATAAGAATAATTTTAACCAAATTCTTTTGCGGTGCTTTCAGAAGGAAAAAAAGTCAAATTATCAAATTAAATAAATTTAATTGACATTGATATGATTAAATATACATAATGAAATAATAGAAAATATTATACGGAAGAAAATTGATTTTTTTTATGATAGAAATTTATTTTTAAATTTTTTATATGAAATAGTTTATTTTACTACTTATGCAACCCTGATGCAATGTTTTTGCAAGCAGAAGAAAAATCAATAAAAGGTTTTTAATTGAATAAACAAGAAACATTTAATAACCCAAATATTTGAATAAATATTTTTGGATGATTAATTTTTTAACGTAATAATACTTGGTTCAAATTTATATCCTTTTGGATCCACTTAGTTGGCATTAAATCCTTTATAGTATTTTATTTAAATGAAAGTCAAACTCTTCACATTATGGTTTTAAAATTTTAATATATGGTTTAAGAGACTAGTGGTTTGACCATAAAAAGTAATGGGAAATATAAAAGATTTATCTTATTCATGTAAATTTTTTAGAAATTTTGGGGAAAAATAAATACCTTAATTACATTCACAATGATTATGTAATAATTATAAAATTAATGGAAAAATCAAATAAACTGTATTAAAATATTTAAAATAAATATAATTTGAATTAATTAATCTGATAAGTGAATTATATAGATAAATATTACATTTATAGTGTATAATATAATATTTTATATTAATTTTATAATTTATATGTTTTTAAATTCATTTTAATGAATACTATTAAATTTGACAACAATGATATTATATGAATATAAAATTTTATAAAATTATTTAAAATCATAAAAATGTTAAATAAGGTCATAGTGGAAAATATTTAGTCTAAAATTTAATACCATGTTCATTTAAATGATATTTTAATGCCACTGTATCTATAATAGACTTATTATATTATAATACTTTATAAAATTATAGAAATGCCTCCACTTTACTTACAAAAGGGAAATCCTTCCATCACATCATTTCACTACACTAAACCTTATATCTAAACCATAATCTTCCAAATTATCTTACCCACTTCCCTATCAATATAATGGAGTTTATTCTCTCACAAAAAGGAAAATTCCATTTCCCTTGAGGGATAGTTCATTAAGGTGATATTCAAGACCTAACTTTCTTGAACAACATCTCTTATTTTCATTTCATCTTCTACCTTATCCTAACCTTATTCAAAAATAATGGAATAAAAAATACAGAATAATTTATATTCTATAATTTTACATATATAATTTAATATATTTTATACATAAATTTTATTATATCCTCTTATTTAATGTAAGAAAACCACTATCAAAATTATGGCAATTAACCTTCTCTATGGGTAATGGGTTTTTTAATTCCTATTTCCACCTTCATGGCATGTAATAAAAATAATATTATGTTTCAATTTGATTATAATAATTATATTATAACTTATTTCTAGTTCTTTAACTGATATATAAATATAAAATAAAATATAATGGAACAAATTTTTGATCGTCGGAAAAACCGCCATAATAAAAAAAACAATTAACTTTAAAGATTTTTCAAATGAATCGTCCTTACGTCATAAAATAAAGATGATATATTTTACCATTTAAAATTATTTATATTAATTGATACCATATAATTTCAACTCTGTATAACTATTCCCATTTTACAATACCATTAATAAATATACATTATTTAACCAACCATGAAACCCTGAAATGAATGCTCCCAGAACAGCAAAATTGTCCTTTATAACTCATCAAAATGCCCACAAATAGACTTAATATATTCATATAATATAAGCTATATGTGTAATTTTTATATAATTTAGTAATTAATTAGTATAATTTGATTATTTAGGATATTAAGTGCATTTTTAGAACACATTCATACATAAGGTAAGGGACTCTTTAACTAAAAATCCATTTTTAAAACATTTTAAACATTTATTTTCTAAGTATTTGAATTTTATTTCATGATATTAGAAGGATTTTTATGAAATTATTTAAATTAAAAATTTTATTTTAAAAAGATAATTTCTGAGGTTTTATCATTTTTTTCAGAATATATTTTTTAAGATTTCATGTAAGGGACTTTCCTTTAAAAATACACATTAATGTAACCTTCTAAAAATTTAAAAAATAATTTTTTTTAACTTATACGGCATGATATAATTTTTACCCTTCATGAAGCCTTAACTTTTTTAATTTCCCCTTATATTGTTACATTGTTACTTTCAAAGAAATTATTTTCCTTTGTGACTAGGATTCTTTCTATCAAAATAAGATATTTTCTTCTAAGTATGTTTTTTATGATGCAAGATTTTATGTTTTATGATTATGTTATGGTTCTTGATAATTTTTTATGGTGAAATTTAGTTCCTTTATATACCAAATATGGATTGGTTCATGATGTCCCTCCAATGGATTGAGTATATGTGTAGTTTACCATGACTGGTATTCCATGTGTAACTCTGATGGTTACATTGAAGTGTAACCATAAGGGTTATTTTAGGTTATCCTTAAGTGTTACATTATATAGTAATTATGAGGGTTATATCACAAGTAATTATGACAAGAAAATGATACCCATGTGACCCAAATATTTTATTTATGTCCATTATGTTCCTGAATAAAACCCAATTTTTATAAGGTAAGTTATTGGGTATATGTTCAAATGAAAGTATATGTTACTATTCAAGGGTTAAAATTAAAACTTTGTGAAAAAAATGCATGAATATATAATGTTTTCAAATAAAAAAATTATGGGTTTTATTATTTTCTTTTATAAATCTTATTAAATTTTCTATGAAATTTTTTGGGATGAAAATTTTATTTGATCGGTATGTAAAACATTATTTTAATCCCATTTCTTATTTTGAAAAAGAAGAAATTTTTATAACATTTCAAGGAAAAACAGTTTCCTTAGTTCATTTTATGTCCCATTCTGATATGTTTTTTCCTCATACAAGTTTTAAAAATAAATCACAAGTTTTATGGAATATTCTGGACAATGATGAGTTAATGGAAAATTTTTAATATTATTCATAAATTGAAAACATGATTTATTTTCAGGTGTTTTGTTTTATTGGGAAATCGATAGTAAGTATATATATATACTTCCAATGTATGGGTAACTTTTTAATATCTTTTCCTAATTCTCCTAAACACAAAACAAAAAATATTTTTGTGAATACAAGAATCTAATTTCTAGTTAAAACACTAGAATATATAATGATTGTGATTGTGTCCTTACAGCGTTCCATGTAACTATACTTATAAATTTTTGTATTTTTTTATTGTTATTAAAATGCATGGAATTTCCACCAAGGTATTGGTTTTATTTAATTAAATAACATACCATTTTAATACTTAAAATTTGATTAATTTAAAATGATTCACTTAGACTGACCAAAGATCCATGGTCATTGGGAATCTGGTGTACTAGATGATGTATTATCTACTAATGGTTGAGACCTTTATTATAAATACAATTCGTGATACACATAAACCTCATGGGGGTGTGATGTGTATAGATGGAAATGGATGAACATAGTGTCCTTAGAGTATGATCCATTATTTATCTCCGTTAGAGGTGTTAATGTCTTGAGATTTTTTGCTAAGTGGTTGTCCATGTATGAACCCCTAGTTTCCCTAGATACTTTAGGCGTTATTGATATGATCATGGGGTGTGTGATATTTTCCCCATATCCCTAGAATTATTAGACTAGGTTTAAATACCTTTTTATGTTTGTTGTAAGTTTAGTTTTACTATCCGACCTACGGTGCTGATGTGGGTATGATCCTCTATATAGAAACCATTTAGTTGGGATTAACCATGTGTGGGTTGTAATTCGATATTATTGGTAAATAATAATTAAGTAATAAACTTGGATTAAAGACACCAAGTAGGGTACATTTCATTACACTTTACCTAGGTGACCCATAGAAAATTCCATGATGACTTACTGAGAGGGTGCATGATTTGCCTTGTAGATATAGCTACAGATGTAAACTTTAAACTAATGTTTTGGTGAAAGTCATGGTAAATACAATGTTAGAGGTGTTTTAGGTGTGTATATCTCCCATTTTCATTTCATATCCCATATATTTTATATCAAATTTCTAAGTGGTTTTTGAGATAAGATGCGTATATAAATTTCATTAGGGAATTGTTATGTTTGAAATGGAAAACACCCATGGGATGGAGTTTATAGTTTTTTATAAGGAAATTCCGTATAGGGTGGTCTATAAAACTCCCCTGGTAGGGAGGTATGTGTTAATTTAGAAAAATCACCTTGTATAGTCGTCTGTGATACTAAAAAAATCCTCTTATAGGGAAGTCTATGAGACTAAATAAATAAACCCTTATAGATGGGTATATGATACTAATGAAATATCCCATTTAAGTGAGGATTGTCATAAAAAAGAAAAATCCCATTTTATGGTGGTATATGATACTAAATAAACATTCCCTTTTTAAAGAAGAATTTGTGACTAAAAACCTACCAATGTAGGGAGTTATGTGATACTAATGAAAACCCACTAGGTAAGATGTTCCTTGGTACTATAGAAATCTCAACATTAGGGAGTTTTGTGATACTAAAGAAAACTCACCTTATAGGTTGGTATGTAATAATGAGGAAAAATCTCACTGGGGAGGTTGATGATTATTTAGTTGGTATGATCATTTCAAATTGATCATATACACTACAACATAGTCCAAAGTAGCTATTATTGATCATGGTCATAGAGTTGGGGAATAATAGTGGATTATTTTCCGATTTATTTACTTATAAGAGTTATTATTTATAAAGATATTTTCATGTAAACATATTACTATATATATGGGATTTTTATGGGACTATGTTGGTGGTTCCCAACTAATTATTGTACTAACACCCATATCATGCTTCCATTACACATGGGTACCTGAGTAGCTCTCACTTTTTATAGGATTAAGTTAGTCCAATGCTTGGTATTTCATAACCAAGATGGATAAATTAAAGTTGGACAAGAGATTGAGATATGGTATAGCTCAGTGAAATAGTAGGGCCTGATTTTTCCTTTTTCTTATTCTTTGTGTGTGATAATTCAAAGAATGATAAATCTTTTATTCTTTGTATGACTTTATACCATTTCATTATCACATGTTTCCACCTATACTATCTGGTGTACTCTAATGTGAGGATGTGAATGTTATTCTGTTATATTTAATACTATTTATTCTCTAATACATGTTTTATTTTAATATCATAATACCATACCAGACCCCATCTACTAGTTAGCAGCCTATGGCATACGAGGAGGAATACTTGAAGCCGTTTAGTACCACTATTCCTCTTACTATTTCATAGTGATCCTGGATGGGATATTATAAATTCATATCAAATATTATTTATTTTTATTACTATTTCGGGTATAGACATATAGTATGGGAATGTTTTATAGCCTATAATATATATATGAATGGTGGTTCATAAACAAATTTACCAGTAATAATTCCATGATACTGGGGGATTTTAATCGATGTTCTTAGTATGTGAGTTTTAATTGATATGATTTCCACATCATGTGATGCACATGGTGTTTGGATTTTTTATTTATTTTGGATTTTTTTCCTTTCGTGTAGAGTCAATAGGTAACCCAAGAATTATCATTAGGTGCATATGACTCTAATGATATGTATATGCCTACTAGTGTGATTTTTTAAACTAAATACATAAGCTCATCCATTTAAAGTTTAATTAACAAATCATACGATTTTTTCCAATATAATTTCCTAGTGGAATTATACTTAGTTGGGATAACATGTATATATTCATTCTAATGTATGATCTTTTGTATATATTCCTAGTCATAAAAACATGCATTTTCTATTATTTGAGAATAATATTCATCACATTAAAAAAGTACATGCCTGAGGACCGTAATATTTTTGTGTCTTTGGAAACCTGAAACATATAATTCTCAATTGGTGAAATTTATTCAATATATCCAATAATGATCAACCCCTTTAATACTCCTACTTAAAACCTTTATTCATATCCTGTGTAAATGAAACATAAGAATGGGTGATCTCATATGATCATTAAGGGAAAATAAGGGAGATATATAAGAATAACATGATAATAAGGGTATGATTACATAAGAATAAAATTTTATGATGATACCCTGAATATAAAATATAATACACATGAGTCATAGAATACATATTGGTAGTTCATAATATAGTAATAATTATTAAATCCATAGAATAATGTATGAAATGATAACATATGAATAATACATGGAATTTTCTCAAACATTTAAACAAATAAAATCATCCCTAAGAAGATAAGTCTAATTTCCCAAAAATATCTGGCCAAATCATAGGGGATACACCTACTGCGTAGGGTACACCACCATCCCCATTCACATCCCTTTTATTATAATGGAATGGGTTCACTCCTGAAACTATATTTTTAGTGAATTCTCAGATCCAATACCGTTATAGTAGTCTAGGTTCAACACCAATATCATCATAGTATACAAGTTTTACTCCCAAGACCATATTAGCAGACATAGTCTTTTACTGAACCAATTTCAATCCTCATTCCAACCATATTTATAAAATTAGATAAAAACATTACCCAATTTATTAGAAGGAGATATAGGTGCGATGATTAACATAATGGAATTATATATACATCTTAACAAGATAAAAAAACATTCCTCATATCATGTCCCATAAAAAAATAGGGGTTTCATAAACTTTGTGTCTTATCCTGTAAAAAATAGATAGGTTTCATAATCATTTAATCAAAGAATAAATTTTGAATACAATAGGTTTTTATAAGCCTATAAATCATTAAATATAAAGGGTTTTCATAAAAAATATCCTTTGAAAGATAAATGGGTCTCATAAACAAATAAAAAGAGAACTAGAAATGGATTTCATATGAATATAACCTGTAAAATAGAAATAGGATTCATAAACATCATTTCATCGAAACATTAAACATTCATAGAAATAATATAAATAGTACCCTTGGATCATATCCTTAATAAGGAATCAATAACACTGAAGTATACCATAATAGATGAAAATAATTTTAAGAGTTATTTTAAAAATATTTCATGATAAAAATAAATTTTCATTAGAAACAACATTAAATTTATTTTTCATTGAAAAAAACTATCTAAAACATATAAAGGAATCAAGGAAAATCATTTAAAACACTTCTTTAACAAGAAATATTTTTTGAAGACCTTTTCCATGTAAAATATCTTTGTAAACTTATAAATGAATCATTCAAATCATTTAAATTCTTTAGTTTGAAAATAATCTTGAAAACATATAAAAGAAACATGAAAACATTTTAAAAACCTTTTTCTCGAAAATATATTTCAGATTTTATAAAGGAATCTTGAAAACATTTCTAAACCCTTTTCATTAAAAATATCATTGAAAACATATAAAGTGATTCTAAAAACATTTTTAAAACCCTTTCTTTTAAAATATTTCTGAAAAAAAAAATTGAAATATTTTTGAAAATATTTTCTTTGAAAATATATATGAAAAATTATAATTGAATATTGAAATAAATTTGAAATTCATTTTAAAATATAACACACTTTTAAAATATCATACCTTGATAATGATCATAAGAAATCATTTTAAAAACATTTTGAATATTTTTTAGGAAACATGGTTTTTGAATGAAACTCATTTTTAGTAGAAGAGATAAATAAAGTGGGATTTTCTTAAAAAAACTATAAACATTATTAAGTTAAAATGATTTGAGAAATGGTCCCATTAATTGAATATATAATAAATAACCAAAAAAATAGGATAATTCTGTATAGATGGATCATAATATATTATCAATTTGAACATACTCATTAACAATCCCAAAAAATAATGAGATAGTAGCAATAAACTCTTACCACTTTGGAAACATCGAATCATAATACTCATGTGATAATGAAATTAAGAGAATCATCGAATATAATGAAAAGAATAAGATTCATGATATAATATGTCAAAGGGTTGTATATACACCATGTAAAATAATATAGGTTCATAATGTAACATATGTCTCAAAGAAATAAAATTAACACAAAATTACCTTTCCAATTTAGAAAAATTTTAATGATAAAACCAGATGAGATAAAGATCATAAAATGGATATATAAATAACTAAAAATTTAATGATAATAATAATATAATACATTTTTAATGTCACGGTTTCAGGTGTTGACCAAAGGTTCCCCATACCAGGTTGGTCAGATGACCTCAAGTGAATTTCCCTAAATGCCAAAGGCTTCCAACTAGTAGCAAGTGACAAGGTCCGATAATGGGGAAACAAAGAAGTAATTTGAAAAGTATACATAGTAGAATAACATTTAGTAAACAATTGAGGAAGGATTAATACCATACAATAGAAGTAAACACTGGTAGACTAATAGTAATATAAAAACTTGAGCATATAAAATGATGCATTGAATATGTATCTAAGAAGGCATCTAAATAGTTTATTATATTGAAAAAATACAGAAACCAAGTACAAAAGAAAACAAGTAAACTGTAGTAGTATTTCAAGCCTTATCTTAGTCCCATTATATCCAGCTCCAACAGCAATCAAGTACCAGATAAAGAAGGGTGCTTTTCTTTATCTATACATGAAACTATATAATCTATTTGGGTCTAAAGCATGAACCAAACGGGGTGTGAGATGAATCCCAGTAGGCAACCACAAAAATATCAATACATAACTGTCATAAAATATATATATATATATATATATAGTAGGTAATAAGAATAAATGAAGCAATAAACTCGTAAATACTGAAAAATAAATAGTCCTAACGTTTTAAAGTATATTAATTTAACATTAATTATTAATCTATTGATTCATGTAACCCTTGGGATCAAGCCTATTCTATGTATCCCCTTTTTAATAGTAATAAAAAAATCTCAAAAGGCCATCTAATAGTTAGTAAGACTGATTCCAAGATTTTACTTTTACTTGGAAGACTCGTCACAATCATTAAATTATTCGATAATTACCCTTTGGGAAAGATCTATTAGTCTAATTCCCAGGTAAATCATAACATAAATAATTTAATAATGAACCTCTAGGTAGATCTCACCATCTAATCCCTCTAGTCAAACATATCACTAATCATTTACAAATTAAAACCTGGTTAGATCACACGATCAATACCCCCTGGTCGATAGAGAATCAATAAAATTATAAATAACCACATGGGAAGCTCTCACGGTCTAAACCTTGGGTTTGATTACCACTAGTATGCTCTTGTTGTCAATACCCCTGGGTTATAATATCGGCAAAACATACATAAATTACCCTACCAAAAAAATATCACACAATCAAAATTTTCTGGGTCAAACATTCGTGATACATATTACAAGCATCTCCTATAATCAGTAACTCCATCCTAACAACACATAGCCTAGAAAACAAGGAAGTCCTAATAGAAATTCTAGAAAAAATGGTCATAATAAATCTAAAAAGGGAAATGCACCATGAGGTTTCCCATAAAAAATGTATTTAACCTCACACATATTCAACTACACTTTATCAATCTATCAAACCCTAACTGGTAATAAACATGGTCTAATTCCAAACTCACAATACCCCAAAGGTCAGTATCCAACACTTTTAGCATATATAATCCAAATATAATAAAAAACATACACAAACCACCTTCCTTGATGTCGTACGATCAATAATTTTTAATTTCGGCCCCTGAATCGGCCTAAAATGACATAGATCATCAAAATTATGAAAAATTCCCATCCTTGAATAACTCATGAGAGATGAGGAATCAGAAGAAAGGCTCTAAGGGAATTGAGAACACACTGGTAGGATTCCAACGCACCCGGTGGTGTCTCAATCAATGGTCGGACAGATAATTAAGAGGGGTTCAGAGTTCTTCAGCCCTTATGTCACACTCCTATATGAACCAAGGAGATATCAAGATGTTTTTAATGATGAGACATGACTCTGCACCGATTTATCGAATAAAAAGAAAACAACACAGAGTGTTCATTAAAGGAACATGTTGTATGGTATCCTTAACTAGCCCTCACCTTAAGAGTTATGTCAGGTCACCTACATAGCTATGTACTCACTATTACAGGGCTAGTACGCGACTATATATGGTACCCGAGTACACAGAGTGTACTCATAAGTTGACAGTGTGTACTTAAAAAATTTACATTTCTTCCTTTTTCCTCAAAAACAACTTGAATTAAATATCAATAACTGAAATGAATATATTGGTTCTTACAACAATCATGGTCATTATATTTAACACACAAAATAAATGAGTGGTGAATAAGGCATAAATCTTGTAGAAATAAAAGTGAGACTAGAAATCCCCTTACTACTTGAGTAACATTTGTATCATTTGATCTGTTAAATAGTAATATCAATTGAAACTTTCAATATCAAGAAATAAATTAAATTTTTTATATAACTTTCAATATGGATGTAAATACACCATTCAATAAGATTAAGTTATGAATATACAATGTATCTCACTGAAATAAATGTGATATGAGAAAAAACATACCTTAAGTCATGACATTCGTTGTACACATCCAAACCTCTAGTATAATAAATATAAGCTTATTATAAATCAACAAAAGAACCTTATTATTATATATGATTTCATATATTATTTAATTATGAATTTATATTACTCATTTATTAATTATTCCATGGTTAATTTTATGTTTCGGGTAACAACTATTTTTTATTTTGTATGTGTTTTGACTTGTAATTCTTGATCCACTTACATAAATCATGATTTACTTTTTTCCAGAGTTAAAAACATGATATAAATATCTTATATATTCAGTATATAATTATTTATTATACTATTTAAAATATATAAATATGATATGGAATAAACCATTCATGGATATGGTAGGTCGTGCATGCACATTAACGTTATTTTCATTCTCTTGTTGTATTGGAAGAAATAAAGTACATGGCATATACATACATACAAATATATATATATTATCATTCTAGTATAATTATAATTTTATATATAATATAAATTTACTAAACCCATCCATGATGAAATACATGTAATGTGTGAATTAATCACATCGCTTTGAGGAGGCGGTAGTCCACACATCCACAAAAGAAGTTATCATATTCCCCAAAAAATGAAATTATAATAGTATGTGTTATATAATATTTTGATAAGAATAATTAAATCATAAATATCATAGATATAATATAAAAATATTAATTAAATCATTATTATCTACCTTGAAATGTGATAATGGAAGAATGAATGACATCAGTTCAAAAGGTAGTAGTGTGTCGTACACATGAATGATGATTGTTTATCTCCATTTTATGGATGTTTGTGTGAGTGTAGGTCAAACCCATAGTATAAAAAATATCTATATGTTGAGGATAATGAGTATATTTTCCAATGTGAGGCCTCTTGGATAAATGGATATGATTTTAGAGGATATTGGGGTAGAGTTTGTCCAATCCAAATGGGTTTATATGTGTGAATAAATTAGGTGGGTGATTTCCCTTTTATAGTAGAGGAGGAGTGGCATTCCAATAAATATAAAAAGGTAAAAACTATTATGAGTTCTCTATTATGTCATGTGCCTCCAATAATATACAATTTTATATCTAATGGACTATATTGTCTATATATATCCAAACAAATATCTTTTGGACATTTTTCTAGGTTATTTGGACCCTTAAGTTAAACAGTAACAACTAAGTTAACTCATTTTTACATTAATCACTATAATTAATTTTGATTTCATTCACTAATATTTATTTGATAAAAATTACTTAACCTTACCTATATATATTAAAATAATTATTATTACAAATGGAATAATTTTTTAAAAATTAAAAACCTATAATTTAAATAAATTAAGTTAAAATTAATCATGCATATGGGATAAAACAATGGGTTTTTTAGGTGAAAATTTTCAAAATATTGTAATTTTTAATATCTAATTTCAATATTAAATTGATTATAAACACCTAAATTGGATTAATATATGTATAATATATTTATATATACCTTAAAACCAATTAAAAATACAATTTACTATATAAATAAATTATAAAAATATGGTTTTCAATTAAAAATCAATGTTTTCACTATTCCTCAAAAAATGAAACTACTCCAAAAAATACAAAAAAATCACCGAAATTAAATGTTGATATTTTGGTTTCAAAATGTTTCCTTATTAAAATAAAAATTATAAAATTATTAAAAAAATATTATTAAATAAACCTTCCATTAAAATATAGTAAAACTAACATTTTGAATAAAATAGCTTCTCAAGTCTAAAACTGGATTTGTTCATAATAGTTACCTATAAAACTTATTGAATTAATTTCAAATAAAATTGAATTTATAAAATAAAAACATTATTAAAAACATTCATCAAAATTGATTTGATTAATTTATCGAGAAAAAATGTGTTTGTACGTAGAAAAAAAATCATAGAAGAGGAATTTCGTTATTTTCAAAAAGTTCTTAATTTCATTTATACCTAATTGATAATCCAAATATTCATTTTACGTAGCTGTGAGGACAATATTTTCCAAATTTAGATAAAATTATTAGTAACTTCCTTTTAAATGGATAGTTTATATTAAAAAAAATTTCTTTAATAATAATACTAATAATATATTTTAGTTTTTTAAAACCCGATCTTGAATGCAACAGAAGCTATCAATGGAAATTCGAATTGGGGGTAACACAAGGAGAAAATACTGTTTAGTTTAATAAAATATAATATAAGTGTTTCATTTAGAACAATATTGACTTGTTGTTGCATAAAAACCAGCAATAACTTGGTGAATTCATATAACATAATCCATATTTATTATTGAATTAAATTAAAAAAATTAAGAAAATAAAATTAATGTAAAAAAATCTATTTCACAAAATCTTCAGGTGTTACATTATAACCACCTTTAAATTCATTTCTCCTTATAAAATTTTATTAGACATCAATGGATTAATACTTGGAATTTTCATTCATAAAAACCAACATCATAAAAATTAATAGTAAAACTTTCTAAAAAATGGGAAAGTTGGAAACATAATGGTTACCCATGATAACTCATAACTAGGTTTATACATAGGGGAACATTGGTGGAAAGTGAAAACATGTACATGGAATAGAAAACTAACTATCACGTTTTGATGTTTAGTTATAGAAAAAACGGTCAGGAGAAAGTTAATGATTACAAATCAATAAACCAAAGAGGCTTGGAAAATATTAGTGATATCATCAAAAATTATTATAACATTAAATAATTTATTTCAAGACCATTTTCATACATATGAATAATTTTAAAAATGATGTATACTTATGTTATTCCATTCCATTTCATATGAACAATCACATCCTTTGGTTGTGTCTTTCCCAATTTCCACTATATCTCCTACTCCAAAAATGATGGTAAATTTGTTATTCCTAAAGCACTAATGGATCATAACATACATAAGTATAATGATAGGTCATTTTATCTATCATCATTTATCCTCACAGCCAAAAAAGGTTATCATGGGTTATCCAATATACATAAATCCTCATATGAAGAAACAATACATTAATATCTAAAACCTCATCCAAAATATTAATTAAACCATTCCATAAATTGTAAACCTTTTAACCCTTTCTAGATATGAATATAAAAAACATTATAAATAATTTCACTGAATGATATTAACATTGATCCCCCATATATCATAATTTAGATCCTATTTTTCACATACAAAAGCATATGAATAACTTCATCATGTACACTCTTAAAACATCATAATAACATGAATTACCATAATTACTGATTCATAAAATTCATGATTTATTATTCAAAATATAATTTCAAAATTTTCCTAAATCCAAAAATTCTATAAAATTCATAAATTATAGAATTAACAACTTTTTGAAAAAATCCATTATCTTTTTTATGGTAATCAGTACAATCAAATTTAATTATTCATATCATATATATCTTTTTCAAAACATCATTATCTCAACATCAGTAACATTTTAAGTTGTAGATCTCCCTTAATCATGTGTTTCCCATTAATATATTACCTTTCCATTAAATAACTTTTCTAGTCCCTCATATTCATTCAGTGTATTATTGTAAATCATTATTGAAAAACATTAACTAAATAATCCTTTTATCTCTCATAAATCTTGAATACAAAAACATAAATATGTTAGTACTTACACATAAACGTTTGCTATATTATAATTCATTACTATTTTTATAGGTAAATACTTAGGTGAGTGAATTTATTTGGGTAATTCCCATGCTCTCCATAGAAAATACATTGAAAACCTCTACAATTTTTCACTCTATTACTATTTTTTCAACACAGATAACATCTTCCCCTCTATTTTAGGTGTCCATTCATGTTTTTCTTCTGTTTTACTTGACATGTAAGAATCTAAATCTCTTTTCCATGATGTTGATTCCCATATAAACATTCATAAAACTCAATATTAATTTTATTTGATGCAATAGGAATATCACTGAATCTCACTTTATTAATCATATAATGTGATATCTGATTAGGAATAATCATATTAACTTTCTCTCTAATCATAATCCACTTTGGTTTCTCATAGTCACTAAATTTTCCATCAAATTCTTTGTTAACATGATTCTATATGGTCCTAGCCATTGAGTAAAACTAAAATCATAATGTGTGAAACACTAATCATAGTGTAAAATCACAAAATCCTCATAAATCACTTATAGGATGTCTAAATAAGGATACCTTTCTTAATCTATGACATATTTGGTAAATCATAGTCATATTTTATTCAAACACTTCATGATGGATCATATAGAGTATTTGAATTTCAATATCATATATCTTAGGAGTGCCAAACTATTTGTGCATCAAGGCTCATTTTCATGGAACAATTCCCTATCGAGTCTAGGACAATATGGGTTTCTCAGGGTTGTTTCACCTAGGTACATATATTCCTAATCCACATTCACTTTTAAAATAAAAAATGGGACGTATCTCAAGGAAACTAATTGATATAACAATTTTTAAAATTCTAGGACATTTTGCTATACTTTTACTTCTCTATAGACTTATCCTTAGAGAAATCCCACCACATATCCTTAGAAATATATATAGGGGTCTCAATAAAGTTTATATATCTATGTTTTAGAAGGTTTATTAATCATTTCTTTTGAAACCAACTATAACAATACATGCTTAACATACAGAGATATCACATCAATTTAGATGAATATTTATCACTTTGTAAAAGTACATTCTAATGTACCATAATGGTTTATTTTCATTAGAATCTTATATATCATTATTCTAATTTTTTGAATGAACATCATCATCTCCGATAAAGATATTCCACTTTAGTACTCCTTGTTAAAAAATTAATTCATAACCTAGGGAAAGAAAAAGTAATAAATGGTGTTCTCAGATGCTCAGAAAGGGTAAATAAGGTAGACAAGTAAGCATAACATGAGTATAAGTGAATGAGAAAATGAGAATAACATTTTAATATCATACCCTTCATATCAAAGATCATATACATGAGTCGTAGAATAAATATTTAAAGCTCATAAGACATGAATCATAAGGAATCCAGATCATAATAAAAGTAATAAAAACATTGTAATAATATATGGAATTATTATAGGCATGTAAAAATATTAAATCATTCACCAGAATTAAAGGATAATTTCCGAAACAAATTAAGAAACTTCATTGGGGCTACACCTACTATTCATAACATACCACAATCCTAGTCATAGAATGTTCTTTATAGTGGAATGGGTTCACTCCTCAAATCATATTGGTAGTAAATTTTCACTCCAAAGACCATATTTTTAGTCAACTTTCACTCCCAAGACAATCATATTAGTCATGGTTCACTCTCAATACCATCTTATCCAACAATCTCCTTTATTTGATCAAGTTCACACCCCCATTCGAGTCATGTCTATCTCATGAGATACAAATATTTATACAATGCATTGGATATAGATATAGGTACCAATCATACCATAATTAAATTATACATAAGTGTTTCATATGATAATAAAACATTCATCATATCATAAACCATAAAAAACAAGGGTTTTATAAAAATCATGTCACATCTTATGGAAAAGAGACATGTTTTATAATTATTTAATCAAATAATAAACAGGGGAAATAAGTGGGTTTCAAAATCATAAAACCCATGAATGATAAACAGATTTCATAATCATATTACCTGTGAATGTTAAATGAGTTTCATTGGCATATAACCCCATGAAAGATAAACTGGTTTCACCCATTTGGGCCTTGGGGCCACTGGTTTGCGCCTTGGGTCCTGCAAGGATTTCAAGCCACCCAAGGCCTTCATTCTAGTTGATTATCAAGGCCTTTGGGCCACCTTAAGGCCTTAGGGCCACCATAAGGACTTTGGGCCACTTGATTTCATATGTACCCATTTGACTACAAGGAACAAGGCTTTAGATGAGGATTCAGGGCAGGCGCATCAACTAGAGGAGAGCTAATCGAACTTGGAAGAATGAGAGCATATGTCTTTTCCATCGGTACCAGCCTTGTGCAGCATTGCATAGGACAACTAGCCGAACATCCCTGCGAAGGTGGAGTACTGATTTCATGACATATGATGGGGAGGATCAGTTCCAAGTTTTCTTGTCTGGGTGATTCCATCTAAGACCTATGGGTCATGTAATTGTCTCTAAGCCTTTGGCCCTTGTAAGGGTTCCACCTCACACCTTGAAAGGTGGATTATCAAAAATAATAAAATAAAACGAAGGCCTTCCAGCCATTCCGACTGAATATGAATATTACCTTTAGATAAATTCATTATTAATTCATGAGTGACACCAACATATTTCACTTTATATTCAAAATATTTTTTATGTATCTTTTCAAATTACTTTCTTTATAAAAATAACATTTCCCTGAAAAACACATTGAACAGCCTTTTCCATAAAAATATAAATTTTCACACATTTAATGGAATATTAGAAAATTATTTAAAACACTTGTTGGACATAATTTTTTTAAAAAAAATATTTCCCTTATAAAATATCATTGAAAAAGTATAAAATATGCTATGAAATCACAAAAATTCTTTCCTTTGAAAATAACCTTTAGAACTTATAAAGGCAGCCTAAGAACAATTTCTTGGAAAATATCATTGAAAAAATATTAAGGATGTTTAAAATGATTTGTAAAAACTTTCCATTAAAAATATATTTGAAAAAATATAAAGGAATGTTCAGAAAATTTTTAACACCATTCCTTGGAAAATATATCAGAAATTTTATACAGATATCTTGAAAACATTTTGATAAAAATTTTCTTTAAAAATATCATTGAAAACATATAAATGAACACTTGAAAAAATTTAAAAAAAATAAAACATAACACACTTTTAAAAAAAATGTTTCTTGGAATCGATTTTATGTGATAATTTAAAAGTATTTATTAAAACAGTTTAATGAAACATAGTTTTTAAATAAAACATATTTTCTGAATAAAGAGAGAAATAAATTCATGTTTTCTTTAAAATTTTATTTATTATCTTAAATAAAAAAAGTATAAAATGGTACAATTAATTTTATATAAATTTAATAAGCCAAAAATTCATTAGAATTATTGAGATATGTATCATAATATTTTATATATTTAATCAGAATCATAAATAATTAGAATAAACGATGAGATTGTATGAATAAACTCTTACCACTTCAGTAACTTTAAATCATAATCCCGAAGAGATAATGAAAATAATTTAAGACTAAAATAATATTAAATTAATTAAATTCATTATAAAATATGTCAATTTTATGTATATACAACTTGTAAATGAATATAGGGGCATAGCATAACATGGGTCTTAATCAAAGAAAATTAAGACAAATTTATCTTACTGATTTAGTGACATTTGAATCATAAAACCAGTTTAAATATATATAATCATATAGATATTTAAATACACATAAATTTAATTATACTAATTATATAATACATTAATGGGATGTATATACACCACAGAAAAGAAATTAGTGGGGACTATAGAATAAGTCTCACAAAAGTAAAAGTGAGACTAGAAGTCTCCTTAATAGTTGAGTAACTTTGGAATCACGACATTTGTGAAATAATAAAATAAATTTAAACTGTTAATATAATGAAATAAAATTAACTCATTGTAGAAAATTTGATAGGTAATTTTATACACAACACAACAGGAATAAGTGGTGAATATAGCTTGTATCTCACAAAAATAAATGTCAGATGAGAAAGCGCTTACCTAAAGTCTTTACATTCTCTATACAAGTTCAAACGTCATGTATACAAATATATTTCTATTATTAATCTACCAAAGAACCATAATATTATATATTATACCATATATTATTTTATTATAACATTATATTACCTTTTTATCAACATTTCCATGATTAATGGTTGGTTTCGGTAAATAACTTTTTTTCATATATGTTTTGACTTGTTATTCTTGATCTTATTACATAGACCATGATTTATCTATTTAAAAAATTTTAAAAATGACATAAATATCATAAATATTTATTATATAAGTATTTATAATAATCTATAAAATATTGAAATATTAAATGGAATAGATTGTTCATGGAGATGGTAGGTTGTACACACGCATGAACAATGTTTCTATTTTCTTATCGTTTTGGGAGAAAGAAAGTAAATGAAATATATGTCTGTGTGTGTCTATATATATATTATAATTAAAATATAATTATTATTCCCTATATATCATATAATTTTACTAAACCTATACTTAATATATTCCATGTAATGTGTGAACGAATTGAATCGCTTTGAGGGGGTTGTTGTCTACACATCCACAAATGAAGCTAAAATATTACCAAAAATAGAAAGAATAAAGGTATGTGGTTAATAATAATTTAAAAATATTAAATAAATCATAAATAAAATATATATAATATAAAAATACTAATTCATTCATTAATCCCAGTCTTTAAAGGTGTTACTGGAAGAACAAACTACATTGGTTCACGAAGTGGTAGTTTTTCGTACACACAAATGATGGTTGTGTATCCCATTTGATGGATGTGTGTGTGGGTGTAGGTCAAAAAATTAACATAAAAATATATAAGTATTTTTATGATACTTATGTTATAATATTATCATTTAATAAAAACAATTGTGGGACAGAGAAAGAAATAAAATAAAAGTTCTTAATGAATATTTTTACCACTTCTTTGGGTAACGCCTTTTCGGTTTCACCAAAGGGATTCCTTTTTTGGATTTATAACCAAATTTATGAATATATGATGAACTGAGGTAATTATAGAGGATATTTGGGCAGGTTTTGGATGAGTAAAAGGGCATGATATGTGTGAACAAGTGAAGTGTGAGTTAACTTTTTTAGTGGAGGAGGAGTGTCATTCTTATAAATATAAATTGGTCAAAACTATTGAGAGGCTCATCTTACAAAATGTGACCCTAATAATTATAAATTTTATATAAAATATATAATATGGTTAAGATATATCCATAAAATTTATTTTTTGTATGTATCTAGGTTATTCAGACACTTAAGTTAAATTTTAACCACTATGAAAACTCATTTTTAGCACAATCATTATAATTAATTTTAATTAAATTCACTAATAAATTTTTTTTAAAACTATGTTCGACTTAATAGAAATAATAAATTATTATTATTTCAAATATGGAATCCATTTTTTACATTATGAACACATAAGTGGTAGAAATTAATTTAAAATTAATCCTGCATGTGGGACGAAACAATAGGTTTTTAACGTGAAAATGTTAAAAATATTAAGAAGTTTTTATATATAATTTAAATTTTAAATTTATTTAAATTATTTAAATTGTATTGATATATATGTATAATTTAAGTAAATAATATTTAAAAATAATTTTAAATAAAATTTAACAATATTAATAAATTATAAAAAAATGTGGGTTTCAATTAAAATTCACTATTTTTCACTATTAATAAAAAGATTCTTAGAAAAATAACATAAGATAACCCAAATTAAATTTTGATATTTTTTTCAAAAAATATTTTATTTTATAAATAAAAAAATATTAATGTTTCAAAATTTATTTTTAGAACATGAATTGCATTAAAATGTGTTTAAAATGCCTTTCAGAATTATATAACTTTTTATACATAAAAATGAATTTGTTCTTATTTTTTGATAATAAAAAGAATTGGAATAATGTAAAAACATTTTATGTAATCATAATATATAAATTTTGTTACAAAACATTCATCAAATTTTTTTTTAAATTTTTTGAGTTAAAACGTGTTTGAACATAGAAAAATAGTTCTCTTAGAGAATGAATTTATTTATTTTCAAATAGTTCTTACTTTCATTTATACTTAATTAATAACCAAAGGATTTATTTTACATACATGTGTAAACCATATTTTCACAATTTAGTTGATCTTATTCTTAACTTCCATTACCATTTCTATGTGATGAATTTAATAATATTTTAATAATAATACTAGTAGTATATTGTAGTTTGATAAACTCGATCTTGCGTGCAATGAAAACTATCGAAGGAACTCAAAATTTTGTATAACACAAGAAAAAAATAGTTTTGAGTGTAGAATAAGCTAATCTAAGTGTTTCTTGAAGTTCAATCTCAACATGGTGTTCTGTACAAATCCTGAATAACATGAGGATTTCATATAACACAAGCTATATTCAGTGTTGCGTGAAATGAAAAAAATGAAAATATTAAATTAATTAAAAAAATATTATTTCACAAAGTACCATGTTGTTTTAATGCAGATATATAGTTAGGTTATTATTGATTGTAATGTTTATGTATACCCATGTACATAATGGTGTGGTTACCTCAGTTGGTTGGTATGGGAACTTTATTCCTTAATGGTGAACCCCTATATATGGTAATTATTTAGGTTCAATAGCATAAAGTGTCTATAATAACCTAAATATTGTTATATTATTTATAGTTTCTTAGTATTAAAAATAACCAAATCGTGTGATTGTGGTTCACTAGATACCAATCACTGTAGTGAGATTCTTATTATATGTGTATGCATGTGTGATGTGACATGATCCTCCAGGGAGTAGTTTGATGTAAAGATGCTCAGAGAGGTTGGGCTCCCTAGGAATAGAGAGTGATGTTTTTACATTATGACCATTATGTGGATATGATTCCAAAAATTTAGTGGTTAATGAAGTTATAAATTATGTGATTTTGGGATGAAGAGATTGTTCATGTGAGTTTTAACATATGTTTCATGGGATGTGTGGGAGATCCAAGTGGACCTTGAGGAAGGAATCATGATTTAAAGTATGTCAATTCATAATGTATTTTAAGGGAACTAAGGAGTGGTGTTATCCACCGAATTTTGAAAATATAATGGGTTTTAGGATAAATTTATATTGGTTTCAATGGACATTCTTGCAAGGAAAGTACATTTATTTCCTGTGATTGGTATCAAATCTTGTTTTCCAGGGTAGGACTAGTTGAGTAACAATGATACTGATAAAAAACTTTCCTTCCAAGTGTGGTGAAATCATTCTTTTGTTTTTTGGTTATTATTATAGATTTGGTTAGAGGTATATCATGTGAAATATCGTAGATAATGAGAAGTTACCAATTTAAAAAATGAGTTTCAAGGGTGCTCCTTGTTAAATGAGATTAAAACGTTGAGTAACATGGCCAATGGTTTAGGCACATTATCCTAGTTTTTATGTTATGTGAATCAGGGTATCATGGTTTTGGTTGTATGATTGAGTGATACATATGTAAATTCCCATTAGGATTTCATGTGATCGAGGTGATGTTCCTGGTTTCAAGGGATTCCTAATTAATTATCGATCCTGGAAGAGTGATGTGTGAGCTGAGGATTGGTGGAATTGGATGTGGTACTTGATATAATATGATCCTAAGGTTTGATGATAGTGAGAAATGTCCCACTAAGTTAGATTATACGTTATATATTGATTATATTTCATGGGATGGACATTTTTTTAAAGGCCCTGACACATATCTCCAGGTAGGAATAGTGTCAGAGATTGATAATGGATTAGTGTAGATCAGGGTGAGTGCAACATGTGTAATATAGATTCTAAATTTACATATTATGAGGGATTTGGAATGGGTTAGAGGGTGAGAAGGAAAAAATCATCCATTGGAATAAATGAACCACTTTATTAGTGAAATATCTATAGAATTTGTTGATATATTTCTCATGATCCAATAATGGGTGATTGAATTTTCCATTCATGAGTTGTACATAGTATGAGAGGGATGTCCATGTTAGGTCATTTCATTTGGTGATGAGAAAGTAATGTATCATGATGATTATTAATTTGATCTAGATACATAATAACAAGGAAACTCTTATGGTTGTGAACATGATGTTGGTTGAATTGACATGACCATCATGTCAGAGTGGTCATGGGTATATAAAATCTATCATTAGATTATTGTAGTGTCACCAGATACTTGAGTTCATATAAACTCAATTCTAAATAGACTCATTAGTGAACTCCTAATGTATATTTGAATGATATTTTGGTTCGATTCTTTGTTTTGACATCATAATTGGGATGAATTAGTAATTATCCTAGTGTGATTTAGATCGATGATGTATCAGTTATCATATTATATCATGATAGTATACATGGTTGATTAGGGACATGATTATAGAATTACATCAAGGGTTGGGTACAGAATATGTTGTTTATGTCCTAGATGATCATCGGATGTATCTTGGATTTTATTCATCATGAAAATATATATGAATAGAGCATTGGTGGATGAAGGTGAACAATTTTAATAAAATTCACCTATATGTGGTCCGACTATTGTCTTCATGTGTGACTAAATGTGGTGTACTAGAAACCACATTGGTTGTATTATATCAGGTATGATTTTTATCGGTGATTGGTTTGAATTATGTATAGTGTTCTGATTTGGAAAATAATTGGGTTTTATGAATGTAGAATAACCTTTTAGAATTGAATTGATAACCATTTTTTGTTAGGATATTTGATTATAGAATCATTAGTACTTTTGAGGATGAGAAGTATTATTATGGGGTGGTTAGAAAACATTGTTCCAATTCCTGGGAATGAAATTCTGAGACATGAAAATTTTCAATTTACTAGAATTTTCATTTTAATAAATATGGTTTGGAATATAAATCTAAGAGTTTAAACACCTAAAACATGCATATTTTAAATTAGAATAAGGTTTAAAAAGTGGTCAGGAGTAATATGACAACACTGAAGGAAAATCATGTAGGTGAGTCTATAGCTTATAGGCACCTTCTTGTTGGTGTCCTGGATAGTGAGCCTACTGACCTATAGGTTCAACTATCCAGCTAGTGTCCTTGTACTGAATATTTTGTGGCTCGATAGAGCCACCTCTAAGCTAAATGTCGCCACTTGGGAGCCAACGGCTCAGTACTAGTAATTCAGTTAGGTTTTAAAAGAAGAAAATTAAATCACACCCCCTATAATTTTAATAGAAACAATCCATTATTCTCTCCATTAGTTTATCTTCCTCATTTATAGGCATATGTATTTTTCTTATCCTCTATTTAAACCATCTATAAGGTGTATAGGATAGACTATATCAATGATATGAGGTGCATATTCAACTCCAACGACTAGTTTTGATCTCCTCTCCCTTTAATTCTAATTTTTATTCTTCCTTGACTTAGGTATAATATGACTATTTCTCATAGGAGGATTAAATTTTATATGTATCATATATATTTTATAAATCTTATCTAGTGGGTATCTTGATATTGTGTTCACATATCATTACATGTATTTTCGGTGAGGTAGATCACTTTGATGAATTTTCTATTTTTGTATTAAATTAGTATATTTTTGTGATTTGATTATGGTTTTGTGTTAGTTACTTTACTTAAAATGAAAATAGGGGATTTTCATTGGTCATTAGAAATAATTGAGATGTATTTACAGAGAAACTGGGTCAATTTCTAAGTTATTTAGCATTTTAATCAATTTTATATAAATTATGAATTGTTTAAAGTGAGATGGATAATTATATATAATATTATAGAATTAATTATTTAATACCTTTCCATGATTTAGTGCCTCAGATGATTGTATGGGGGCCAATTAGTCCTGGTCGAGTCTTAGTGATAGCTATTATGAAAATTTTAAATGGGGAAATTACTTGTTTGAGGTAGGTGTTCCTTAGTACTCACCAAATAATTTTGTGGATTTTGATAAGGATAATGTGAAATGTGGCCCCACCATTGAGGGTGTTTGATTTTTTAATTTATTAAATTTTCATTTTAAAATGTGATCCTGTTTTAATTTAAAATTAATACCTTGTGTCGAGAAAAGTACCATGGCCATTGGGAACCTAGTGCACTAGGTGATGTCTCAGCCATCGATGGTCTTGAAATTACTTATAAATATATTTCTTGATACACAAAACCTCCATGATGGTTGTGACATATATGGACTAAAATTGATTATTATAGAGTCCCTATAGTAATACCATTATCTACCTCCTCTACAGGTGTTAATGAATTGGGATGTTTGGCCTAGAGTTTGTCCATTTTTAAACCCTAATTATACCAATATTCCTTGGACTTTTTGATATGGCCATGGGGTGAGGGATATTTTTACCCTTTCATTCTATGATTAGACTTGTCGGGAATAACTTGGATTAAATGGTAAAGGGTTGGTTGTGTGGTCTAGAATAGAGTGGCCTTGTGTGTCTAAGTGGAATTCAACTATCTATATAGACTACTTTCAGTAGCTCATGACCTTGTGTGACCTATAAGGTCATATTACTAGTAAATAATCATTCAAAGAGTAACCTGGATTAACGACTAGAAGTTGAATACCATTATTAATATGTTACCTAGGGGGCCCAAGGTAGGTGGCTTGATGACTATCCAACCATGAGAGGGTGCATTATTTGACTACTAAATATGACTTTGAGTGTCGCCTTAGACCCTGAGCCATATTGTGAGATGTATTAGCTACATTGGTAATGGTGGTTCTAGTGTTCACATGACCACTTATGAGTTCCTATCCCATATGTTGTATATAACCTGCCTAAGATACAATTAATATGTGATTCATATAAATATGGAAGTCTATGAAGAAACCCCCAATAGGGTTATTATAGAGAAACACCCAACATGGTTAATATCTGGTGTTTTTTTATTTGATATATAAACACACAATATTGTTTTTTGAATAAATACCCTAGTTGGGAGGTCTATGTTATAAATAAAAACACTCCTTGTAATTAGGTCTATGATACTAAAGAAAACCCCCCTTATAGGTATGTTTGTTATACTAGATTCAAATCCCCGTGTAGAGAGTTAGATGATACTAAATAAAACTCCCCTAGTAGTGAGTTTCATTATTCTATAGAAAACTCCACTTATAATTAGTTTTGTGATACTAAATAAAACCCCCCCCCTATAAGGAGGTCAATGATACTAAATAAAACTCCCCTTAGATGGATCTATGTTATACTAAATAAAATTCCCCTTGTAGATAGTTCGATGATACTAAATAAATCTCCCCCTGTATACAGGTATGTAGTAATAAAGATAACTCACATTATATAGAGGACTATGATACAAAAAAACTCCCTTCAAGTAGTTCTTTGATACTATGGTAGGCATGGTAATTTTGGCATTATTAGAGACACTCTAGAATTCCCCGATGAATGTATGGTGGATTTGGTTCACGGTACTGAGAATAAATGGTTGTGTTTTTTTCTTATATATTTAATTCCAATAGTTTTTTATTTATTCAAATTATTTCCCTTGAACATATCACAACATTTACTATCTATACATTGGACTATGTCTAGGGTTCCTTACTGAGTTAAGTAGTCACACCATGATCAGACCTCCATTACACATAGGAACCTGAGTAGCTATCACTTGTTGTAGGTTCATATTAGGTTGAGGCCCAGTATTTAATTATTTAGATACAGAAATTTTAGTGGTATAAGAGGCCATGGTGTGGTGTAGAATGGTGATTTAGTAAGGCCACATTTGTTTTTTATTTCATTATTTATTCTATATATGTCATCGTCCCAGTCATTGAATGTTCTTATATGCTTGTATGACTACATACCATTTCATTATCACATGTTTCCACTTTTACAATATTACTTACTCTAATTTTATTTATTTATATGATACTTGGTAATATCAACTACAATTAATACTTAGAAATAAGGGTTATAGTCTCCTCACAATGCCACCCTAGACCACCACTGCTAGTTGATGGCCTCTGGAAAATGGGAAGGAATTCTTGAGGTCAGGTAGCACCATTGATCTTGTTACTATTTATTGTGAGTCAGGTCAATATTTTAAAACATCAACAACAACTTGATTCTTTAATAATAATTACCTGTATCATTTTCTTTTAAATCATACATTAACTCAAGACTTGGCCTCCACAGTGACATCAAGGTTCTTTTTCCTTCACAACAATAAATAATTTTCCCAATAATTATCTATTTAAATTGTAATCCAATGAACTACCCCCTATATTATTAATGAACTTATTCATTGAAGAAACATACTTTATTATATATTATTTGTTTACGTATTCAATTTTCTTTACAGAAAAATATATGGATAGATATTTAAAACTTCTTGATAGAATATCTCAAATAAAGAGGAAAAACTCAATCCTATGATAAAATATAGAATCATAATTATCATTTAGGAAACTATCATTTATTTATACACTATATAATTCTTTTCCTAACCTATAAAACTAAGATCACAACATCAAACATTCATATTTACTTAGGAATATTCTTAAAAATAATTTAGTGAATTGTTGGATATGAACAAAAATAGGAAAATTGTATTATATTTTATACATTGATTCATTTAATATGATATGAACAAGATTCATATAATATACATAGATATAGTCATATCTATTAGGGTTCAACTCAGTGGTATCTTTCCATATGAGTCTTAGTTAGGTCTTGAGTTCGAGCCACACCGAGTACTTCCCTGCATTTTTATGTTTCGTGGATTTCTTTTTAATGTATCCCCATTCCCCACATATATATAAATAATTATATGGGTATATTAAATGATATGTGTAAGAACCCATATCTTATTTTCAGTTATGATTTCCCTTTTCTAATGTTTTTGATGAAAAAATTAGTTTCTGGAAATTTCTTAAGTACACGCCATGTACTTTATGAGTACACACCGTGTACTCAGTTACCGTGGGTAGCCTGGTGCTGGATGTGTAGAGACCATGAACACAGTCGTGTGGGGTGACCTAGAGACCACATAATGTGGGGGCCAGTGAAGGAAAGTACACACCATGTACTTATAAAGTACACACCGTATACTTTCTTTTTTTCATTAAACGCGTCGGGGTCTTATCTGACGGATAGAACCATCTCCTTCAAGTTCATGTTTTCTTTGAGAGTGAAAGTATGGCTGTGATCATTTTCTGTGCCCCTGATCAAGCATCTATTCTCTAAATTGACTTCATTCGATTGTGTTGGGATCACCTCGTTAAGCTCTTCCTTCTTCTAGAGATTAATTTCTTGATTCCTCCTCTTTCAATAGTTATCTTCAGCTGAACGCTTTTAGAATTTCTGTAGATCTATGGTGTTATTTGGAGATTCAAGGCTTGAGGTTCATGTATAATGATCCTATAACACCAAGGTAGTTGGTTGGTGCCTTTCTGTTGAAATTATTTGAGTTATATGTGCAAAATTGAAAAATAACTTTGAACGGGGTATTACGTGTTTATGGTTTTAGCCCAGTTAATTGCCTATTATGATTGTATGATAGAGTAGAGGTTAATTGATGAGAATAGGGTTAATTTTTATGCTTTTGAAGTTATTTACCATGCATGTTATTTTCTTTTGATAGTTTGGTCAAGATTACTTGTTAGGCTGTTGTTTACTTTCCATGCCTAGTATTGTAGGATTGAGTGATTTTGTTTATCTTCCATTTTGTTATGCTGTAGACTGGGAGCCCAGAATTTATTGAGGTTTACTTTGGCATATATGCATTTCTATGCTTGTTTGACTTACATAGGGCCGTGAGAACCTGGTGTAGTGAACCATAGAGAGAATGGACGTAAGGGATTCTCCAAAGTGTCTGTTATTACTGTTATAATGTGAGACCATAGGGGGAATTGACGTAAGTGCTTCCTAAGAGTGTTTGTAGTTACTCAACATGGGCAATAGGGGGAATGTGATGTAAGAGCTTCCCCAGAGTCCCTTTTAGTTACCTATACAATACTATAGGGGTAATTGATGGTGAGTTCTTTTCCAGAGAGTCTATGCTAAAGCTGAACTATAAGGATTAAATTTTTTTTACTTCATAGATAGTTTATTGTGTTTTCTAGGTAGGACCATAGGTAATAGGATGTGTTTACATCCTAGAGTGTTACCTGTTTTTTGATTATTTTCATACTTGGTATCTGGTGTTTGAATGCTTTGAAACTGTGGAAATGTTTACTACTGAGTACTTCCTTGTTTACTTCTTCTTTTTACTTATTTCCTACCATATATATTCCCTCACTGTTAGGCATGTTTTATTACTGGGATTAGTCTCACACCCAGTTTGGGTCATTCTTTTATGCCCAAATAGATTATATTGTTACAGGTATAGATATGGGAAAGCGCTCTTCTACGTCAAGTACTTGATTACTGAGGAGATGGAGAGAATGGGACCAAGATGAGACTTATGATGCAGAGGTGTTTATCTATTTTCTTGTGTACTTCGGTTTAGTACTGTATTCCAGCATGGTGTTTTGTTTGGATACTTTCTTATACATATGTACCATGCATCATTTATATATGTGTGCTCGATTTTCTTATTACTTTCAGCCTTCTTCTATTTATTGTTGTATGTCATTATTACTACTTCATCTATTGTTATCTGTTTCTTTTATGTTGTGTTACTCTTCCAATGAGGTTATAGTTTCCCCACTACCATACCCAATGCCCTCACTGCTAGTCGGCAGCTTATTGGATTAGGGGAAATGTGCTTGAGGCCAGGTGACCGACTGAGTACGGGGCGCCTGTAGGTAGCTTCTAGAACTGGGACATTACAAAGTGGTATCAGAGGAATTATTTTCTCCTGAATTAATATTGGGAGCCCATTGATAGTGATAGGAATGAATTGGTACTTGGTAATAAGTTGTTCCTAGGAGTAGCTAACCCATGAATAGGGAAAATCCAATCTGCCTCATTTATTGCAATTTTTCTGGTTTTTCAATTTTATAGTTGATTTGATTTTCATCGTAGGGTGATTCACAGGTTTTTTTCTGTTATTGTTGATGTTATTCAGTTTCTATTTCTGTTGCAACCCGATGAGATGAGGGTATTCCATCTAATGCATCATATAGGCACTTGCTCGGGATCACATGTCATGAATTCTTGCCATGCCATATAGGGTGCATTAGTGATTGCATGTTGTTGTGATAGGTGTTATTCTAGATATGAATGTTTTTGTGATATATTCCTTAATAAAAATACATTTTGTTTGATAGGGTATTGGTTTTGTAAGGTTTTGTTTGAATTAATGACAATGTTTTGTTCTTGAGATGTTATGGGCCCTCATGGATATGAATTTTGGTGATCATTGATCTATTATACTTTTTTATGACATGTATAAGATACCAAGATTTGATTTGAGGGGAGTATGGGCCCTCACATATTGGAATTTGGAACCCTAATGTTCGTTTCAGTGTTTTTCTGGGCTCTAGAGTAGTTTCTGAGGCTTACAATCTGAAAAAACCCAGAATACACGTCGTGTCATGTGGAATGCATGCCATGTGTTCTTCTGTTTTGGAAGAAATTATTTTTCTTAAGAACATGGTGTGCATTGTATGTACATGTCGTATAGTCTTTATCCATGTTTTAGAATGTGGGGGCAGAGACACAGGGTTTGGAAATCTTTTGTAGGACACACCGTGTAACAGATGTACACGCCATGTTGTAGAACCATGTAACCAACCAAGTCACTAACAACACAGGTCGGCTGAGTCTTTTCTAATACATGTTGTGTTCGTCTGGACCACGCCATGTAGTGTAACTTGAGAATCTAGTCATGTCACTAACAACACGGGTCGGTGAAATCTTCCCAGTGCACACTGTGTCTGGAATTAACACGTTGTGTATTGTGAGCTGTGTAACCGGCCATGTGACTAACAACACGAGTTGGTGAGGTTCATCTAGTACACACTATTTTTTGGAACTAACACACCATGTAGCCTTGTTCTAGGAGAACCATGTGGCCTATACATGTAAGAGAAGTTGGGTAGGGGAAGTGGATTCAAGTATACACCATGTGTTAGGACAACATTTTGTGTGTATGGGGTGTTACATGACCTGGGTTGGCTGAAGTAGACGCCCATGTGAAGGCGTAAAGGGAATATGTCGTATAGTCATTATACACATCATGTATCCATGTTTTGAAAAACATGAATGATTTTTTATGATGTTCACTCCTTACTCTTCTAGTTCTGAGTCCTTGATAATCTTTATCTATGGTGTGTGCTTGACCTTCAGAGTCATGCCACCAAGAAGTCCACTGGTTGCATGCCGGTTATAGGGCAACGATCAGACACTAGACATGACTGGTCAAGGACTACCAGAAGATCCTTCTGTTGTTCCAGTCTTGGCACCAGCCATAATTCTAAACATAAGTACTGACGCATAGTTCTGATAGGGCTTTATGAGGTTTATGCAAGCCATCCAGGGAGTACAGCCTCCTACCCCGCCGATGATATAATTGAGATGGGTTTTCTAGCAGCAGCATCCTCAGACTTTCACAGGGGAAGGAGGACCACATGCTATAGAGTAATGGTTAGAATCCATTCTTACCATCTACAAGCATCTGGAGACGTCTCCAGAGGGGAGGGTCAAGATCTCTATGTACATGCTTCAGGATTCCTCCAAGAGATGGTGGGATGTGATCTCACAGGAGGGATGCTAACAAGATATGGAATGGGAGGAGTTTCAATGTGCCTTCTACAATTACTTCTATACTGAGACTTTGAGGGTCGATCGAGCCTGATAGTTCATGAGTCTGGAGAGGGGTACTCTTTCTATTGTGGATTATTAATCTCGTTTCACTGAGCTGCAGTGCTTCATGCCTATTCTAGGAGACGATGATTTATTCCTATCAAGGAAGTTTAAGGATAGTCTGGGACATGAAATTTGATTGCAGGTGAACATCTTCAGGTTGACTTCCATCACTTCTATTATCAACCAGGCACTAATCACGAAGAGAAATTTGCGGGATTCTAGAGTTTTGAACCAGGTCGGCTCGACATATGGAGTTAGTATCCCTCTTACTAACTTTAGGAAGCGTCGTAGGGGGTCTTCACATGGTGATCCAAGGAGGCGAGGCACTTATTCTGGTAGTCAGGGTCGTGCTACCAGTGCAAGAAGTGTGGGTATACGAGGCCACATTGCCTAAGGGACCAAGAGGAGTGCTGATATTATTGCAATATGGGTCATCTGCAGCGTTTCTGTTAGATCTTATCACCAGTAGATGATGGCAGGGGTTCTTCTATGACTCTGCATTTAGGAGCAGTGCCACCAATTTATCATTAGTCAAGGAACTAGAGTTCTTGCAGTCGTTCAGACTGAGGTAGAGGTCACATCCATGGTATTTAGTCACCATACTTTCAGTGACAATAGGGTGGATCAGCTCAGGGTGGTCAGGCATAATCATAGGGTCGTGGTGTAGGTCGGACTTTTTTAGTGGAGCAGACCCAACAAGATCATGATCTCAGACACTCTACAGTTTGAGTTATAATTATAGTTTATTCATTTTAATCTTCTTCACTTTTTGATATAGGGGATTCACATATATTTATATATTTTGCTGTTGTGGAGATCCTTGGGCTCTATATCTTTTCTTACACTGAGTTTTCGATGCTTGACATGATGTTGAGGACTAGAACGACTAGTGTAGGTCAGTGCAAGGAGTGACCTCTTGAGGTTGGTGGGTGTCACTTCTTATGGGACCTTTATGCCCTAGAGATGATAGGATATGATGTCATTATCAAAATGGACTAGTTAGTTTCCTTCCAGGTAGTTGTCAAATTCTATCTCTGTAGGGTGAGTTTCACATAACCATAGGGAGGATCGTTTATTCATAAGGGTGAATAGCATATCCAGGTGAGCAGAGTAGGACCCGAGCATCATGGGTTGTGAGGAGTTGTAGCTCAGATTTATATTATATATCTAGATGACTAGGGGAGTCCATATATGAACTTTCCTCTAGTGGTAGATCGTTTCAAGTACGTCTTTCCAGAGGACTTTTCAGGTTTTACTCTAAAGTGAGAGGTAGAATTTTACTTTGAGTGTGTTCCAGGTGTGGAACCGGTGTTCATTCCTCCTTAAAGGTTGGATACACCAGAGTTATAGGAGATCAAGAATAAGTAGAAGGAGTTGCAAGAAAAGGGTTTTATCTAACCAAGTACTTCTCCTTGGGGTTCTCTTATACTGTTTGCAAATAAGGAAGATGTTACCATCAGACTTTGTGTGGATTATTGGAATCTGAACCAATCGATGGTCAAGAACTGATATCCCTTTCCAATGATTGATGATCTCTTTGATTAGCATTGACAATCTTGGGTGTTCTCAAAGACTGACATGAGAATATGGTTACCATCAATTGTGTGTTAGACCATCTGATATACCTCTTCAATATTTCTAGAGTAGGTATGTTCTATAAGAATATGTTTTTATCTCATTCGTTCTCACGAATGCGCCTTCAGTTTTCATAGCACTGATGAACTGATTATTCCATCCATACATGGATTCTTTTGTGGTAGTTTTTGTGGACAATATATTGGTGTACTCTCACACTCCACACAACCATTATACCCATCTTGAGATCATTTTTAGTAAACTGAGAGAGCATTGGTTATATGATGAGCTCTCAAGATGCCACATTTGGATGGATAAAATTCACCTCTTGGGTCATGTTATCTTGGAGACAGGAGTATCAGTGGACCCAGAGAAAGTTAGAGAAGTAGATTCTAGGGAGAGGCTGAAGAACATATTTGAGTTACAGAGTTTTCTAGTGATAGCTGGATAATACTGACATTTCATACAAGAATTTTCATGATTAGCAGGACCACTCATGAGCCTGACTAAGAAGGGTGCAAAGTTCTTGATGTTAGATTCTTGTGAGTTAGCCTTTTGGGAGCTGAAAGGGAGGTTGAATTCAGCACCAATACTAGTATTTATAGAGTTGGTAAAGAGTTATAATATGTATTGTGATGCATCAGGTATTTGGCTTAGAGTAGTGCTTATACAGGAAGAAAAAGGCGTTATGTACGGGTCTTGGCAGTTGAGGCCACATGAGAGAAATCACCAGACGCACGATCTTGAGTGGGTTTAAGTTTTTCATGCCTTACTCCATTGGATAAATCATCTATTGGGAGATCATTTTGTGGTGTTCACTAACCACAAAAGTCTCAATTATATCTTCAGTCAACGTGACTTGAATTTGAGATAGCGAAGGTGGGATGGGTACCTTCGGTCATTTGACTTTGAGCTTGCCTATACGCCTGCGAAATGCAATGTGGTGGCTGATACACTGAGCAGGAGGAATTTGATACAGGTAGTTTAGGAGGCCAGTAGTGAGGGGTAGCTTATGACTCGGTTCTTTTAGATGCATTTGGAGTTGCATGACAGGCAAGGGAAAACGTTTCATTCTTCTGTAGTTGTTACCTCAACACTTCTTGATCGAGTGAGAATGAGGTAGCTATCATATTTTGAAGGCCCGGTCCTATGAGAAAGAATGTCAAGAGAGTACCCTATTTCTTTATGGACCATAGGCAAGGATGATATTTTTCATTTTCAAGGGTGTGTATGGGTGTCAGCAGACATACACAAGGAGATGATGTGGGACTTTCACTCCTTAGTTTGGGAAGTTCATCCTAGAAAAACTAAGATGTATCATGATCTACACTGTCAGTATTTGTGGCCAGGTATGAAGAGAAATGTTTTTTGTTTCTTTATGAGGTATTCCACCTATTAGTAGGTGAAGTCAGAGCATCAGCGACCAGCATGGATTTTGTAGCAGTTACCCATTCTTGAGTGGAAATGAAATGATGTCGCAATGGATTTTGTGACAGGTCTATCAAGGTCACCTCGAGGAAATGATATTTTTTGGGTATTCATTGACAGACTCATGAAAGTTTCTCACTTCATTCTGATCAAAGATAATTTTAGTGTTAATGATCTTGGAAGGTTTTACATCTGAGAGATTGTATGTTTTCATGGAGTTCCACACTCCATTGTTTCAGACAGAGATTCACATTTTACTTCTTGATTCTGGAAGTGGCTTCAGAAGGCTCTGGGTACACAGGTTCTTCTGAGTACAGCTTACCACCCTTGATAGATGTCAATTCTGAGCATACGATTCAGGTGCTCGAGGACATTCTTCATTCACGCATATTGGATTATATAGGTTCTTGGGAGATGTACATAACGCTTGTGAAGTTTGAATACAACAATAATTTTCATACAACTATTCTGATGAAACCTTATGAGTATTTGTACAATAGGACATGACGATCAACCTTATGTTATGTGGAGGTAGGAGATGAAACAATTTTGGGACCTTGTCTTGTCTAGGTGACCACAGAGAAGATAGAGTTGATTTGGAAGAGGATAGCAATTTCACAGTCTTGACAGAAGTCTTATGATGATCAGTGAAGATGACCTCTGAAGTTTGAGGTATGGGATCATGTTTTCCTCTGTGTCACACCGAGTTTGGGGCATAGAAGGATTAGAAGATAGAGTAATCTTTCTCTGAGGTATGTCTATGCATTTTAGGTTTTGGGAAGAGTTGGACCAGTTGCCTATCGGTTATAGTTACCTCATAGTTATCAGGCTATGAATGATGTCTTCCTTGTTTCTCCACTTCAACATTACTTCTTAGACACAAATCATGATTTTCAACTCGAGGAGGTTGAGTTAGAGGAAGATGCATCATTCAAGGAGCATCCTATCCAGATTTTTGATCATAGTACGAAGTTTCTCTATGGATGGTTTGTTCTTCTGGTATGAGTGCTATGGAAGCAGAGAAGAGTACATGACGAGACCTATGAGAGGGAGACCGATGTACAATCACAGTTCCCGGAGTTGTTTGAGGATTCTTGTTTTATGATGCCTTACTGGAAAAATTTTGGGATGCATTTATTTAAGGGGGAAGTTTTTAATAACCCAGATCTTATTTTCATGTATGTTTTCCCTTTTCTGGTGTTTTTGAGGAAAAGTGGAATTTCGGGAAATTTCATAAGTACACATTGTGTACTCGGTTACAGCGGGTAGCCAGGTGCGGGAAATGTAGCGGCCATGCCCATGGCAGTGTGTGGTGACCTGGAGATGGCCTAATGCAGGGTCTAGTGAAGTCAAGAACACGTCGGGTACTTATAAAGTACATTCCATGTACTTTTTTTCATTAAATGCAATGGGGTTATGTCTGATGAACAGAACTGTATCCTTCTAGTTTTGGTTCATCTGAGAGTGATAGTATGGTCGTGATCCTTCTCTACGGCCCTGATCTAGCATATGTTGTCCAAATCTATCATCGTTGATTGCATTGGAATCACCTCAGTAAGATTTTCCTTCTTCTAGAGCTTCATTTCATGATTCCTCCTCTTTCAAGAGTTATCTTTAGTTGATAATTTTTATAATTTTTGTAGATCAATGGTGGTCTGGGGTGATTCAAGGCCTAAGGTTCACATATAACGATCCTACAACACCATGATTGGTGTTTTGTGCCTTTCTATTTAAATCCTTTGAGTTATATGGGAAATATTGACCAATACCCTTGAACGGGGTATTGTGTGTTTACGTTTTTAGCCCTGTTAATTTCTTGTTATTCTTGTATTCATAATTAGAGGTTAATTGATGAGAATATGGTTAATTTATATTCTTTGGAAGTGATTTTCCATGCATGTTTTCTTGTTTTGACTATTTGGTCTAGTTTTCCTGTTATGCTGCTATTTACTTTCCATGCCTAGTATTGTAGGATGGAGTGATTTTGTTTATCTGTTATGATGTTATGTTGTAGACTATTATCCAAGTAGTTCTTGATTTTTACTTTGGCCAATACACATTTCAATGATTGTTTGACTTACACAAATCCTTGAGAACCTGGTGTAGTGGACCGTATGGAGAATTGACGTAAGGTCTTATCCAGAGTGTCTGTTATTACTGTTACGATGTGAGAACATAGGGGGAATTGATGTAAGTGCTTCCTTAGAGTGTATGTAGTTCATCGACGCAGGACATAGGAGGAATGTGATGTAAGTGCTACCCCATATCACCTTTTAGTTACCGATACATGAATATAAGGGGAATTGATGGTGAGTGCTTCCCCAGAGAGTCTATGATAAATATGAACCAGAGGGATTAGATTATGTGTACTTCCCAGAGGGTTTCTTGTGTTTGATAGGTACGAACAGTGGGGATAGGCTGTGATTACATCCCAGAGGGTTAACTGTTTGTGATTATATGCTTACTTGGTATGTGGTTTTTGAATGTTTTGAAATTGTGGAAATGTTTAATTTTGAGTACTTCTTTATTTACTCCTTCTTTTTAATTATTTCTTTCCATATATATTCACTGACTGTTATGAAGAGATATTTTAGTGGTTTCCTACCAGGATTAGTCTGACACCCTATTTGGGTCATGCTTTTGGGCCCAAATATATTATATTTTTGCTGGTATAGATAAGGGAAAACACCCTTCTACTTTAGGTACATGATTGCTGAGGATCTGGAAAGAATTGGACCAAGTTGAGGCTTGCGATGCTGAGGAGTTTATCTATTCTCTTGTGTAATTTAGTTTAGTATTGTATTATAGTATTGTGTTTTTTTTGGAAGCTTTCCTAGACATATATACCATGAATAATTTATATACGTGTTCTCCAGTTGCTTATTACTTTCAGTCTTCCATTGTTCACTATTGTATGTCATTATTACTGCTTCCACTATTATTATATGTTGTTTTCTGCTGTTTTACTCTGCCAATGAGGGCATAGTTTTCACACTATTACACCAAAGGCCCTTGATGTTAGTCATCAGCCTCTGGCATTAAGAGAAATGAACTTGAGGCCATGTGACCAACCAAGTATGGGGCGCCTCCGGGTAGCTTCTGGAACATGGAATTTACAATATGACACTATCATTGTGAATTAAGATCATATGACATGGAATATCGAGTCCATAGGCACCACCACATCCTCTAAACTGTATTTATTTGGTTATAAATCACAATATTTGTTAATTTATGGCATTAAAACCCTTTGAAATGTTCTAATATAAAGAAATAGTAATGACATGAATTATTTTAGAAAATATCAAATACTAATAATTGAAAACAAACACTTTATATCCGTCATTTATAGATAATATCTTATATAAAATATGGCATCCTTCTGTTGGTGAGTGTGAGACACTGATGGGCCATATCTAAAGCTCCCTTTTAGCCTAGTTCTCCATTTTTCATTATTGAGCAAGGTGTTAAAATTATTTTACACTTTGAGGGGTCCTATCAGATCATATAAGGATTATAGTGGCTAGTATATATCATTGTGGATGTGAGAGTATGTGACTTTTCACTTGTTGATTGTAATCAAAAGTACTCCATCAATATCTAAAAAGATAAATCATTCTATTATTAACATTTTCATATTTATATTTGAAATTATTTATTTAATGTTTATTCATTGAGGGTAGATCATGGAATCATATGATTTTCTTTTACTTCATTGGATGTGTGATGATCCTACATAACCCATCTGTTTTATCAAAGTCACATTCATCTTTATCTAAACATTTTTTTATAAATTTTTCAAATAAAATGAATATCATAAATTCATTAAGGACCTATTATAACGTACAATATGGCATGGTTGAAGATCAATAATTTTATCACTCTACATAAATTTATGATATGTAATATTTTAATGTGAAATTACACTCATAAGATATCATTATATCTTACTAAATAGTATGCTACAAAAAAAGTATTGAGGTTGTGTTTTGTGTTGTAAGGTATGATATGTTATGTCAAATGTTATGAATAAATATTAGGTTTCTAAAGAATTGATCAACATGTTATATTTATAATATATTTTAAATAATTAATTATGAAAATAATTTGATGATAGTAATTATCATAAGTGTGGATTCTTATCCCAGTATATGATTGATAATGCCTCTATCAATCATAAAATATTACATAATCTAAAAATGAATAAAATTAAATATTTTGGAAAAAAGTTCTTATATATTATAAAGATTTTATAAATAATGTGTGTTGTTAATTTTAAAAAGATATTTTCATAACTAAATTAAATATGAACTGTTCATATTAATCATCACGACCCGTCCCCTGGGGCCCGTGCTGTGACTACCCCAAACTCGTCTTCCATAGGCTAGGGGCTTGCGACTAGCACCGAAAGGCATATCCCATAAAATCGGGAATTCATTGCCTTTATATCCTATAAACACACTCAACCAAGCACACAACCTAATAAGAACACAAGAAAACTATATATAAAAAAGGTTTATAAAAATAAGAGAGGTCGGAATACAAGCCCAATCAGTAAAGGTACAAGTACAACTGAAATACAATACAACTGAAGAAAGAGAATGTCAGTTACCAGGTCGTCCTCTGAGGTTCCTACCTAAAGGGTAGGTATAGATCACCTCCCCAGCACTCCATGTCCGCCCATCTCCTCTACGTACCGACACGCCGTATGGTCTACCTTCGGGCACCGTCCCGTCCTGGTACCATCATCCTCGATCAGCGTTGTCTATCATCTACACTAGACACAACAAGGTGAGGACGAAGCCCATGTAGGGGTGAGTATAACGATACTCAATAGGGACCCCAAGACCCTCAAGGTTTCACAAAATCCACAATGAATAAACCATAAAGCACGTAAACCAGTGACCACTCAACTTAGGTATATGCCCATACATATACCTAAGTTATCAAAAATTACCCATCTCATTCATGAGGAAACACAACGTCTAACCCAAAATCCCAAAGATCAAATATTCCACAAAAGAAGGAATACCATGAAAGAAAGTACCACTCAGGTATGGACTCAGCTCACACCAGGTATATCTTAGGTACAATAGTAGAGATAATTAGATGTAACTACAGAATCATCATACTATTTTAAGAGGAAGACCCACAAAGGATCCCAAATTACCGACCCACATAGGATCATAGTACATCATCATACCCAAACATGATCCTAGTACATTCATCAAAGCCAGCTACAGGGTACCCGCACTAAGATTGCTCATCTCTGAAAAAGTCTACTCTTCAAGATACCGGTCGATAATCCAACAACCTAAAAGTCCCACGAAGAAGTATCCCAAAGAACTTCCATCTTAAAGGTGTCTCAACGCAACAGACAGTGCATCAATCAGACGTCTGGTCTGTAATTTATAAGCCTTTTAATCCCAAGGGCCCGATTAGATTCGTGCTCGATCCAACCGGACCATAACCCAACCTTTTATAAATCTAAATTGGGTTATACCAAAAGGTCTGTCTCGCTCCATGGTTTCTGGCACCATAGACGGTTCATCAAATGGACATATGGTGCCAAAGTTATGGCCAAAAAAGAGAAAATGGGTTAAAGCTGGTTCGGGTTCGGTCCGACCCGGTCGGACCGACCCGACCCAGTTTGGGTCACCCAGCCTACTGGGTCTGGCCCACTGGGTCCAGCCCAACCTATTGGGTCTAGCCCAGCCTGCGTTGGGTGGCCCGGCCAGGCCGCTTGCGGGGGGGACGCATGCCCCCCTCCTACTTTCATCGGACAACCGAAGTCGTTTGGTCGCCAGTAGCACGCGGGACTCTGCACTGGTCCCACTCGGTCCAGCTCGGCTAGCCATAACGAGAGGCCCCCTTTCCTTCTGGTGGCGTGTCATGCACCACCCCTCCATGGCTGACCAAAAATCAGCCACCTTCCGCCATACAGTGCGGTAAGGAGGGCCGCAACACCTTGCTCTAATGGTGGTGCATCGTGCGCTGCCCCTCCACAGCTGATTGAGCACCAGCCTCCCTTTGTCCATCGCCGCATCCGGCAATAGTCAGCTGCTCTCCAACCTCTATGCGCCCTCTTCCTCTACTGGCGGCGTGGGCACGCGTTGCCCTGGTTCCATATGACTAGCCCAGGAGGTAGTCGCCTCATTACTCCGCTGTGAAGAATTCAACAACCATGATGAATAGCATAGGGATCGGGCCATATTCGTTAGGCTCGTACCCCCAGCATTAGTTTAGAAGTAGGTGGTTCAAGAGTATTAATACAACTCAAACCACAAAAAAAACAAAATTCCTACCTTGAAGATTCATTGATGTGTCGCAGGATGAAAAACAGTGAAGGCGAAGAGGGTGTTAATGATTGTTGCTTCTGTAATCATGTTTCTGAAGTCGGCTTGTGCATCGTCCTCTTTCATAATTACGAAGAACATTCTTTAATGGAACTGGTGTGTTCTTCATTTAAAGGAGAAGTTCTTCATTGGGGATGAGTTTCTCCGAGTTCTCCCAAGCCTCTACCATTGAAAACAATTTCTTTCTATGTGAATTGAGGAGCCAATAAAATATGTTTTATCAATTTAATTGTTGTCACAACTTAAGTTGGCATAATTTATTTAAGGGAAACCTAAATTCACCTCCCTCATTAAAGAGGGAGTTTAAGAGTCAGGTGGTCCCCACCTTTAAGAAATCAAAATGGGGGGTTTTAGTTCAGGTGGTCCCCACCACCGATCATTCAATTGGGAGGATAAAAATAAAATAAAAGTTATTTTATTTTTTATTTTTATTCCACAAAAAATAACTTTCACCCTCGACCAACTATCGTTGAGGTTAAAGTCTCCTTAAGAAAATAATGGCGCTTTGAGTTCAACGGTGTCCTCAGATTTCAATTATGAGCACCGGTTCAAAAGTTAAAAAAACCCACTCACACATTTACTGAACGTACCCAAAAAAAAGTTTAGAAATTCATTCTAGGCACACTGGGCCTTGGAATCATGCGTTGTCAATTTTCGCGGACTCATAAAATTCCCATATAATTAAAAACAATTACACACAATTTTTGGGTCTTTACATTCTCCCCACCTTAGGGATTTGCATCCCCGAAAGATACATCACAAAAACTAAGAAAACAATTGGGGGTACTGTATAGGAATCTGAGCCTCCTTCTCTCATGTGCTCTCCTGCAGGTTCCTGTGCAGCCAGAAAACACGCACCAGAGGTATCGACCACCCACAAATTACCTGCTCCTGTCGATACTCAATCTCTACTAGAACCTCTATAAATGTCTCCTCATCGTTGATTTACAGGTCATCATGGTTGATGACATGTGTAGGATGATGCACGTATCTCCTTAGCTAGGATACGTGGAAGACGTCATGCACCCGGTGCAGCTGAGGGAAAAGTTATAGGCAGTAAGCCACCTCACCAACTCTGTTGAGGACCTGAAAAGGTCCAATGAATCTCTGAGATAACTTCCCACCTTAGCTAAATCTCCACAAACCTCGTAGATGTGAGACCCATAGAAAGATGTGGTCACCATCCTCGAACTCCATAGGTCTCCATCTCCTGTCAGCATAATACTTCTGCCTACTCTGTGCAATTTTCTACCTCTATTGGATGATCTAAACCTTCTTTGTGGTAGCCCATACCATCTTTGGTCCTATGAGTGTTGACTCCCCTGGGTCAATCCAGCACAAAGGCAATCTACAAGGTCGGCTATACAATGCCTCAAAAGGTGTCATCCCAATGGTGGAGTGATAGTTGTTGTTGTATGAAAACTCTACCATTGGAATATGATCCTCTCAGCTATGATTGAATTTGAGGATGAAAGCACGTAGCATGTCCTCAAAGGTTTGAATGGTCCACTTAGTCTGGTCATCCATCTGAGGATGGAAGGCAGTTCTTAAATGAAGTTGTGTCCCAAAATCCTCCTAAAACACCTTCCATAGATGGGAAGTGAAACGTGTATCACGATCAGAGACAAACATCAAGGATATTTCATGTATCCTCATAGTCTCTTACAAAAAGAGGTGTCCCAAGCTCTCTAATGAACCCTACTCTCTGATCGGTAGCAAGTGGGCCAACTTGGTGAGTCGGTCGATGATCACCCAAATAGAATCATGACCCCAATATGTACGTGGAATTCTTGTCATGGATTCCATGGATATCACTTCCCACTTCCAGTCTGGGACCACTTAAGGCTGAACTAATCATGCTGGTACCTGATACTCTGCCTTCACTTACTGACAAGTGAGGCACCGAGAGACAAACTATGCTACCACTTTCTTCCTTCCCGAACACCAGTTTTATCATTGAAGATCCTAGTACATCTTCGCTGCTCCGGGATGTACCACTAGAGGGGATGTGAGGAACTCCCTCAGCATTTCCTTCTAAAGTGACACTGGTACCATGGCATGTCCTTTGAAGAGGATGATGTGCTCTCCACCCTCAGAAAATTCATCAGGTGCATGTCCTATAGATATATGAGCATGTCAAGCCTCGCAGTCAGCATCCCCACGTTGCGCCTCCCTAAATCACTAAAGAAGTGGAGGAGTGATTGTATGATACTGAAGAAAAGTTCCTCCCTATTGATCCACAAAGGATTTCTGCAAAGCAGCCAGCTGCTATATCACCTCACCTAGTAGACGTATACCAGATCTCTTGCTGATTGTATCTGCTACAACGTTCCCCTTTCTAAGAGTATAGACTACCTCGAAGTCATAGACCTAGATTAACTCAATCCAATGTCACAGTCTCAAGTCCAGGTCTTTCTGAGAGAAGATATTCCTGAGACTCTAGTGATCTGAGTAGATGATAAAACACTCACCCATCAAGTAATGTTGCCATATCTTCAAGGTGAAGACCACTGATTCTAACTCCATGTCAAGGGTAGCATAGTTATTCTCATGTTGTCATAGCTATCGAGAACTATATGTGATCACAAATCACTCATGCATCATGACACATCTAATCTCAGTCCCTGATGTGCTGTAGTAGACTAAGTAACCTACACCCTCCTCTAGAAGCCTCAATATTGGGGCACAAGTCTGCCTCTGCCCCAGCTCCTAAAAACTTCGCTAGCATCTCTCCGACCACATGAAGTGATTCCCCTTATTCATCAACACTGATAAAGGTTCTCAACTCTGAGGAAATATGGCACAATCCTTCGGTAGTATCCAGCCAAACCCAAGAAACTGCGTAACTCTATCACACTCCTAGGTGTCTCCCAAGAAACTACTACCTCAATAATCACTGGATCCACTGCAACTCCATCCTCTATGATGACATGTCACAGAAAGTGAACCTCTCGGATCCATAACTGGCACTTCGAGTGCTTACCATAAAGCTGGTGCTCTCGGAGCGTGTCCAGAACTACCTTCAAGTGATAGGCATGCTTCTCCTCCATAGCCTAGTAGATCAAAATGTCGTCGATGAAGACAACCACAAAGAGATCAAGATATGGTTGGAAGATCCTGTTCATGAGTCCCATGAACACTACTGGGGTGTTGGTCATGATGAAAGGCATAACCAAGAACTCAAAATGGCCATACCCACATCTAAAATCCATCTTCTGCACATCCTCATCTCGCGCTCTGAGCTGGTGATAGGCTAATCTCAGGTATATGTTCGAGAACCACTGTGTTCCCTTCAGTTGATCAAAGAGGTCGTCAATCCTCAAGTGTCGGTACTTGTTCTTCACTGACATCTAGTTTAGGCACTGATAGTCCACAAAAAGCCTCAATCTCTCATCTACCTTCTTGGAAAAAAAAGCTGACCAAGAACACAGGGTCGAATTGATCCCTTCCCATGTAAGTCCTCTAGCTGTACCCACTACTCACGAAGCTCCATAGGAGCCATCCGATATGCTAGTATAGATATCAGTGTCGTCCCAAGGTACAATTTAAGGTAAAATTCCACCTCTCTATGAGGAGGTAGACCTGGAACATCATTATGGAAAACATCCACGTACTGGTCCACCACTATAGGATAGCTCAGACTCTCCACATCAACTGCTCTGAGGGTAAGGCTAGCCAACTGATGAGTGATCGGTTGCACTCTCCTCCGATTAATTCTATCCTATACTGCTAAAATTCCCTTATAACTGGTGAAGGTAAACCTGATCCCATCCATGTGGACACACTGCACTTTGCACCAAATACAGTCAATCTGAGCATAGACTGTAGATAACTAGTCCATACCCAAGATGACGTTGCTAGGCCTCAACGCCGCTTTTAGTAGATCACAGCTAAAGCTCTCTCTACCTTGTGTAAGATCACACTACTGACACCAGTGCATAATCATCGAATCCGCTCCCATAAGAGTCTTTAGCCATAAGGATCAATCCAATGGCTCCATCTGAATCTCTGAGCTCCGAACAGGGTTACTGGAAATAAAAGAATAACTGGCACATGTGTCTATAGGTACTAAAACTAAGGTGGTGTAGACACATATCATACCCCGTATCATCTCCAGAGTGCCATGATCGTATGTCATAGCCGCCTGGATCTAAGATCGATCCTGTCCACCTGCTTCTTTTGGTTAGGGTGGACCACCAGGTGGTGGTGGCTGTAACATCTCAAATCATCGCCCACCACCAGCTGCACGGCCTGCTCCTTTTCCACATCTGCCTTCTTTCTATGGATCTCCACAGTTGAACCTATGTATTTTCATGGGTGGTCCTTTGACCATCTACTAATCATCTATATGGTGGGTTGGGAAGTCACGAGCCATGTGACCCTTCCCACTACATGTGAAACATTTCATGTTCCTCGCATGACTGGCTATGTATTCAGTGCCCCGCATAACTGACCCTGAATCCTGTGGTCATCCTCCTGTAGATATGTTCCACTTGGACCTCTATGAAATTTTTCTGCTGCCAGTTTCATAAGACTAGAGGAAAATATCACAATGATATTAGATGGTGTCCCTACCAGTCAGAAGACTCTCACCATGGCCTCCAATCAATCCCCAGCTGCTTGTGGGTCCATCTCTCCCCTGAACCTCGGTGGCCTCTGCAACTGGAACTTGTGCAATGCACTCAAGCAGTTTTCACCCTCTACTGCTAAGGCTGGTGGAATTGGTGTCCCAATAGTTAATTGTACCGTTGGTGCCTCTACTGGAAGAGGTCCCTGCATTGAGGCCTCATCATTCGGTGGGCTATTAGGACGTACTATACCCGATACCCTAGCTGGCTATCTGGGTGGAGGCATCCTGAAAAGAAATAGGTTCTCCAGGGTCTAAAATTTAAACTTGGTGAGCTGACTCAAAGAGATCACATTGAAAACACTCGAAAACAAACACACAATCAGTGTTTCTGTGCACTGAGTCAGAAATTAGAAGTTAGGGTCCTGGTGTAAGGATATGTCAGTCGCCGCACCAATACTAGATTCCCTAAACTGATAACCTCACTCACTACAATTAACACTATTTCCATTTAAAGAGATCAGAATATAATTATATATGGTAGAACTGACTCCTCTGATACCAATTTGTCATGACCCGTCCCCTAGGGTTCGTGTCGTGACAACCCCAAGCCCGCCTTCCATGGGTAGGGGCTGGCGACTAGCACTGAAAGGAGTATCCCCTAAAACTAGAATTGAATTTCCATTATATCTATTAAACACAGTCAACTAAGCATATAGCATGATACAATCACAAGAGAACTGTATAGCAAAAAGAGTTCTGAATGTAAGAGGGGCTAGAATACAAGCCCAGTCAGTAAAGGTACAGATACAACTGAAACACAATACAACTGAAGAAAGACAAAGATAGTTACTTGGTCATCCTGTGAATTTTCTACCTAAAGGTTAGGTACAGATCACCTCCTCCGCACTCCACATCTTCCCGTCTCCTCTATGTACCGACAAGTCGTATGGTCTACCTCCGGGCACAGTCCCAACCTGGTACCCTCGGCATCAATCAGCATTGTTCGTCGTCTGCACCAGATGAAACAAGGTGCGGGTGAATCCCCTGCAGGGGTGAGTATAATGATACTCAATAGGGACCTCAATACCCTCAAGGTCTCACAAAATATTAAAGGATAGACCAAAAAACATGTAAAAAAGTGACAACCCTACTTAGGTATATGCCCATACATATACCTAAGTTATCAATAATTACCCATCTCATTCATGAGGAAACACAGGGTCCAACCAAAAATCCCAAATCTCAACTGTTCCACAAAGGAAGGAATACCATGAAGGAAAGTACCACATAGGTACAGACTCAACTCATACTAGGTATATATTAAGTATAGTAGTAGAGATTATTTGATGTAACTACTGAATCATTTTACTCTATTAAGAGGAAAATCCATGAAGGATCCCAAATTATAGACCCACACAGGATCCTAGTAAATCGCCAGACCCACACAGGATCCTAGTATATTCATCAGACCCACACAGGATCCTAGTACATCGTCAGACCCACACAGGATCCTAGTACATTCGTCAGATCCAGCTATAGGGTACCCGCGCTAAGCTTGATCATATCAGGTAGAGTCTGCTCCTCAAGCTACTATTTGATACTACAACTTCCACAATGTCCCATGAAGAAGTATCTCAAATAACAGCCAAGTAAAATGGGTCTCAATGCAGTAGATGGTGCATCAATCAGACACCATGTCTGTAAGTTATTAGATTTTTTGTCCCAAGGGCCCAGTTGGATTCATGCCTAATCCAACCCAATTGTACCCCAACTTTATCCAAATCTCAAGTGGAGTATACCAAAAGTACAATTTTGCTTCAAGGTTTCTAGATCCATAAACAGTTCATCAAATGGACACTCCGTGCCAAAGTTATAGCCAAGGGAGCGAAAATGGATCGAAGTTGGTCTGCGCCCGGTTTGGGTCGACCCGGCCTACTGGGTCCGGCCCGGCCCGTTCTGGGCGGCTCGTCCTAGCCACGTGCAGGGGGAGCCACGTGCCCCTTACCTCCACTCATCGAATGGCCGAATCTGTTCGGTCACCAGTAGCATGTGAGACCTGCCACGGGTCCTGCTCAGTCTAGCTCGGTCAGTCATAATGGTCGGCCCCTTTGCTTCCCGGTGGCATGTCGTGCACTACCCCTCTGTAATCGGTAGAATGTCGACCGCCTTATCCATCTGTCGCATCCAGGTAGGCCACATCCCCTTGCTCCGACGATGATGCATTGTGCGCCTCCGCTCCATGGCCAGCGGAACGTCGGCCGCCCTCTGTCCACAGTCGTGGCCAACAATAGTCGACCACCCTCCGGCCTCCACGTGATCTCTTCCACTACCAGCGACACGGGTGCGCGCTGCCCTGCTTCAGTGGGACTAGCCCGTGAGGCAGTCACCTCCTTTCTATGCCGCGAAGAATTCTACAACCTTAAATAATAGCAGAGGGATCGGGTAGTGTTCCTTTAGCTCGTACCCTCCACATTAGTTCAGTAGCCAGCATTTCAAGAGGATTAATAAAATTCAAACCACGAAAAACAACAAAATCCTTACCTATAAGGTTTGTTGATGTGTCGCATGATGAAAAATGGTGAAGGTGAAGAGGGTGCCAACGATCGTCGCTTCATAAATCACATTTCCGAAGACGGCTCTTGTGTCATCCTCTTTCTGGATTCCGAAGAACATTCTTTGATGGAGATGGTGTGTTCTTCATTTGGATGAGAAGTTCTTCATTGTAGATGAGTTTCTCCAAGTTCTCCCAAGCCTATACCTTTGCCAATTATTTCTTCCCAAGTAAAATGAAGAGCCAATAAAATATGTTTTATCAATTTAATTGTTGGAACAACATAAGTTGGCATAATTAATTTAGGGTAAATCTAAAGTTACCTCCCTCATTAAAGAGACAGTTTAAGAGTCGGGTGGTCCCCACCTTTAAGAAATTAAAATGGGGGGTTTTAGTTCAGGCGGTTCCCGCCACCGATCATTCAATTGGGAGGATATAAATAAAATAAAAGTTATTTTATATATTATATTTATTCCATGAAAAACACAAAAACTAACTTTCACCCTCGACCAACTTCTATCGAGGTGAAAGTCGCCTTAAGCGAATACTGGCGCTGCGAGTTCTATGGTGTCCTTAGATTTCAATTCCGAGCACTAGTTCAAATGTTACAAAAACCCACTTGCATGTTTAAGGAATATACCCGAAAAAAGTTATGAAATTCATTCTGGGCACACTGGGCCTTGGAATCATGCGCCGTCAATTTTTGCGGACTTGTAAAATTCTCATATAATTAAAAAAATTACATGGAATTTCCGAGTCTTTACATTAATATCTCATGATGATAATATGAATGAAATTTTAATTTTTTTGTTTATTTATCATCAATATTCATGTTTATAAATTATATATGAATTTTAAATATTTTTTATTCATTAATTTATATAAACAAATTCCTCCTATAAAATTTACATTTCATGGATTACATGACAGGTCTGATAACAAAATATTTTGTTTTCATTTAACATAAATTTGGTTTTTATTATTGTTATTAGATTGACTTTCAAGTTTAAATGTGGTTAAGACATATAATTTTTTAGAATAATGATAGAATAAAAATGTATCTTTAGTATTCATGGGTAGATAAACATTGGGTGAAGCATACGACAGACTTATATTCTTATTCCTTGTATTAAAAAAGTGGGTGTTGGATATATGTGGCTCCAAAATTAATCATGTATAAATTTTTAATTTTATATATTTCTAAACCTTTACCTGAAAATTTTTCCATGTACCATATATATGAGATGAATTTGTAAGCATGTAAATATGTATATCTTATATTTTTTTTTGTGTAACACAAATTTTTATTTGTGTAAATATTTACACATTAATATAGTTTGAACATATTAATTTGGTGGATAGAATATTAATTTAAAAACTATGTTATTTGAAGTATTTATACATAAAGGAATAAAACTTGATACATTAAATATTTTATAATATATAATGGTAATTGATATTGTTTTAATATGATGTGTATTAAATTTGTATTACCTTATAAGAAAGTTTATAAAATAGTAATTGTTGAATTCATTTAAAATTAAACTCCTACTAAGACCTTATTCATCAAACTAGGTAGGTTAATAAAATGATTAGTGCCCATTGACTATATTTTGTAATTAATTCTTGGTATGAAGGTATGTGATTGGGAAACCCAAATAGGATATGGATGCAAGAAGAATATATTTGAGTTTTTCTAAAAGTTAGATTCGGGAAAAAAGTAGTATACTCAACGATCAAAGAGTCATATGAGATATTATTAGAGTGATAAATTTATACATTTTTAGTTCACATCTTTCTAATTAAAATAGTTAACAAGACATTATATAAGATATTTCTTGGAAATATCACTATCTTTATTTTCTAAATATTTGGGTTGGTGACGTATATGTATGATGTATATTATCTAATAAACTTATCCCAAAATTAGATAAATTATTATTTATGGCTCTCCCAAGGACACTATGGGATACTATTTCTATAACTCCACTTAGCACAAAGTGTTTATGGAACAAAATTAAATATTTATTGATAGATAACATATTATTTGAGGAATTAGTTTGAGGATATAGTTGAACTTTGTGAAATTTAAATACTAAAAATAAGAAGTGTTCTTGATAGGAACATTTAGTTGGTTCTATAAATATTTAAGAAAGTAGAAATGAATCATGTTATATAATAACCTCTATGTCCAAGTTTGATTCATCTAGATCTCGAGCGATATGGATTTATTACGGAAAATTATAATTCAGTAATGTATAAAGATAATGAATTGGTATCCTACTAAGATTCCATTTTGAATTTTGATTCTGTGAAATATCTGAATTCCATTAATTCTAAAATAGACACTATATACTTAAAACATGTTCATAAATTGGTAGATTCACCAAAATAAATGATTCCCATTGGGTTAAAGTGGAATTTCTTAAATAAATCTGATATAAATTATAGGGTGCCTACCTTTAAAGTTATCCTAGAGGAAAAAGGATTTTAGATAAATTGATGTTATTGACTATAAATAAAAAATTTATCCAGTTGTGATGATAATTTCTAATTAGATATTGTTGGAAATAGATTCTCAATATGATTTGGGATTTATCAAATGGATGTCAAAAACCAGTTTCCTTCATTGGAATTTAGTTAAGGATGTGTATATAATATATCCCAATAGTTTAGAGTTTATAAATGATTCTAATAATTTTTAAAAGTTTCAACAATCCTTTTATGGATCAAAGACAGCTTCTTAGAGTTGGAATATATAGTGTGATGATGTAGTCAATTAGTTAAGTTTAATTAAAAAATAGATATTTATTGTGTATAAAAGAAGTTTTGTAAGAGTGTTATGGTATTTTTGATATTCTAGTTAGATGACATACACCTTATAGAAAATTATATCCTAGATTTAAATTTATAAATAAGTGTTTAAGAACATTCATCTCAATGAAAGGCAAGGTTGAGGTAGCCTACACACTAGACATGGATATCTATCGAGAAAGATTAAAGTGGATATTTGGATAGAGTCAAAACAATTATATTATTAAATTTACAAAGTTTTTTATCATTAATAACTACATGAATGGGTATTTATCAGTGGTTAATATCATGAATCATAGTATGATTCAAAATATTTCTTAATATTTAGAAAATGTAAATATGATTATTTATTTATCCTCTATAGGATACATCATATATTTCATGTTATGTAATTCATATAATTTTTCTTATGATTTAATAATAACAAGTAAATACAAATAAATACTAAGGAGAGACATTATATTATTCTTAATAACAACTTTAATACTTTACAAAAAGTTAGGATATTTTTGTGGCCATTTGGGGAGATATTGATCTCACTGTATGGGGTTAAACTAGTACTAGTTTCCAATTCAAAAAATATGATATGAGATATCAAACTAGTTTTTTACCTAAATGGTGGTTAAATTATTTGAAATAGTTATAAAAATATCCCATAGTATAGTCATCAATGGAATTAGGGTGCATTATTTAATCCAATATTATGAATGAATATTTATTCATCAAGAAGTTTTATTCTAATATCGGGGTTGTTCCAGGAATTAAGGTTGAAATTTATCTTTACTATGACATTAATATTTTTATTTATCATGACAAGGAATCTTAGTATCACTGAATTACCAACAAAATTCTTTTTAAAATACTATATAATTTGAGAGATAAATAATAGGAAATATATAAATCCATTTTGGGTTGGTACAAGAAAAAATATAGTTGATCCTTTGTAAAAAATGTATTATAGAAAAAAACATGAGGTTAATATTGAATCTTTTAGTATTAAATATAGTAGTTTTCAGTTGTAAAGGTTTTAAAATGTATCATGGTTTTATGGAAAATTAAAATGAAATTAATTATTCATTCATGCATGTTAAATTCATATTGCAAAAATTTAAGATTGATAGTATCCCCTCAAGGCATGCCATTAGGATATCATTAATTGATAATAATCATAAAATATTATGGTTATTACTAATATTTTAAGATTATCATGAATATAATATTTTTATTGATATAAATGGTTTTATGTGATGTGAATAATAGACATAGAAGGTAATATGTTGAGACTAGTTATCTAAACTAACCTTCCAAAATATATCACATGGAACACTAAATGGTTATTGATATACTTAGGGTTTTAATCTTATTACAAATCCTCATTACCCAAGGCTTAAAATATACCTAATATGACAATATACACTCTTTAAAATATTTAACTAACAAGAACTGTGATTTATAAAATCAAGGGTGGTTTGTTATATTATTTATCATGTCATCATTTTTATCTCAACCAAGAAGGGTTTTTCTAATTATATAACACGAAAAGACATATAAGGACCTAATTGAATTAGTATAGGGAAATATATGGACAATATTATTTGATTAACATGTTATGTTTCATGATACATAGATTATTTACATGTGATGAATTTTTTCATATTAGTTAGTTTATTTTAGGGAATCATAAATATATGCATGTACATATACCAGATTAACAGGTTCTATTTTTAATGATCACTCAATGTCATATAAAAAAGGATTATATAGTTATATATATTACATATTTTCTAAATATTTTGGTATACATGCACATATAAATATATGAACATATTTTGTCGACATCACACCAGGTCCCATTGTATCATGATTTTCACTGACATTTTTCTAAAATACATTGTTTTTCTAAATAAATTAAATCAATATATAAATTTCTTAAATGCCAAAATTTATCATATGGTCACATATACATTTTGGTTTTAGAATATTGATTAAAATTTTATAAATTTGTTTTGTTCCAATATTAATTCAATTTAATAAATCTAATAAAAAAGAATTTGGATGGATTCAGAAAGTTGTGAAGTTTTACATAAATTACTTACGGTATTTTCAGTACATGTGGGAGATTATTGGATATGTACTAAAATATGTTTATTATGGAATATGATATACCTTAAGTCATATCTTGTTATATGAATATGATTTATATCACTTATAATGATATAATGATATTATAAATGATATGATATCCATCAATCATAGTGTAAGATGGGCCTTTGACATTGGATATCAATTTCATAGCCACATCAATGTATTCTAAATAGTATATCACTGAGTATTAATCAATAATTTGATTTATTTATGTTATTAAAATTTGTTGAAATATTTAGTGATTATGAAAAACCAATGTCCACAGAATATTGTAAGGCATATCAGTTATCATGCATTGATAATAAACCCTTGAAACCCTTCATTAAATGAATTGAGCATATATAAAGTGTGGTATCATATTATTTGTGAGTATTTGGAACTTTATAAAAATGTTTCCATCTCTCTTCTTTTTTATTTCTCTCTTTTTCTTCAACGAGGATGGTATTATCAGACTTTGGGAGGTTATAGGGACCTCACATGGTGTGTGGGGATTTTAGTTGTTAGTGTACATCTCTATAGAAGTAAGATTCCATCAGTTATAACATAGTGATCATTATTTATCTACTAATATTATTACATATAGAGGAAACTAGTATTATTATACCTCTTTATATGTTTCATGTTCTTAATTTTTTATTGGTTTGATAATGATAGATATGGAAATCAAATGGTTTTCTTATACTGTTATGATCCAATAAAACCTATCATAAATTTCACAATGATTATATTATTATATACACATTATGATTAAATCATTTGGTACATCAATATGATTATAAAAAATTTCATACAATATTGATCCTATTATTTAATTGTAACCAATCACATTCATGTCTTTCCAATCCAAATGTTCATAAGGGAACTAAATATTTATAGGACACATACAATGTAAGACTAGTTAATACCCCATCCTAATTTATCTATTCTAAACATTTTATTTAAATTAATAATATAAGTATTCTATCAAATTCTAATAAAACCTTTGATTTTATATTTATTTTATTTCAATTGCCTATATGGTAACTTCTTCACATGTGTCTTCCATTAAGAATATTTTTCCCTACTCTCTATTTATAATTTATAAATTTAAGACATAATTTGAAAATTATTATTGTGATATACAAATCTAAAATTTATTATATAATATTTCTCCCACTAAAAAAATATATTTCATGAGTAAAGTTATTTTTTTCTTATGATTTTCCTTATTATAGTCATAATATTTGTTAGTGGACTATGATCAATGATAAATTATAGATTCTGGTGATGATGTTAAATTGTATATATTATCCATGTTTATTATTATTTGATATGATGAATTTATATTATAAAAACCTTGGATTTGATTAAATATTTCTCTTTAAATAATTTTTATTTAATTGATAGCATTCTTTACATGAAACACTGAATTCAAAGCAAGCATTATATACTATTGAAATATTATTACATAGTGTGGTAGTTATTACCTAAAAATTAGATTGGGTGGTATTAATAAGACTAAATAAATTTTGAGAAAAAAATATAACATACCAATAAACTAAATTAATTGGTTTTCAATTGGTTTGATATTAAAAATAGATAATTTTAAATTAAAAAAGTAGATGTTTTTCTAAAAACATTATTTGTATACAGACAATGTGTTTTTAACTTAATAAATTAAATAAATCACTATTAATTAATTATTTTAATTAAATACATAGATTTTATAATAAATAAAAAGATTTAACATTCATCTAATGGTTATTATAGAGAAAGAAATGAACCTAAACATATTTTTATGTTTAAAATTACATTTTTCTAAAAATGCTTTTGTTTTGGTTTCCACACTTATTTTAAAATGAATATAATAAAATAATTTAAATTAATTATTTTAAAATTTATTCCATATTTTGAATCATAATAATTTATATAACATAATTAGTTGAATCTAATTTTTTTCATATTGGATAGTTAAAACTGTAAAAAAAATAGTTACCACGATTTGATATAAAATGTGTTTACTAGGGGTTAAACTAATATATAATGGTAAAAAAGACACTTAAAATTATATAATTTTATTTTAGGATTATATTTATACCTTATATTCAATTACCTTTAAATTTTTAGCAACTAGGTTCCATTAACATGTGAAATTTACTTTATTATAATTCAATATTTTATGTAATTACATGTGTCCCTCCCGTAACTTATAAAAGGGTGCCACTTCTATAACATTTTTTATAATTTTTGAGCACTCTAGATCATCCAATACATACCATAATAAATTTATATATTATTTTAATAAAACATACATCTTTATTCACTCCTAAGACAATCTAAAGAAGGCTTGAGAAGTAAGATAAAGGTAGCCTCTCAAAGAAGAGGTAATCGTCATACCCGACTCATTCAATGTTTATTGATTATTAAAATTTATATAAATATATTATATTAATACTAACATACTGAATATAGTATCATAAATATAATTAAATTTTTATGATTATCGAAAAACCATTTTCCACCATATTCCCATCAAATGGAAAAATGAATGTATTGTCCATGCATACATCTGCACTACTACCTCCACATTGACATATTATTCATTTTCCATCACCAACTTTCATGGTTTTTTATTATTAGGGATTTAATTTTTATATATTAAATTTATGAAATAATTATTATTTTTAAATTATAATATCTTATATTCCTTTATACCTTATCAATAATTAGAGAATGATAATGTCACTTGTGCATACATTTGGACTACTATATCTAGGAAACAATGTGATTAATTTTACATTTCTATTTTAAAATAATGGTAATAAGGATAGATTATATAAATATATAAGATATATAATTTTATAATTATGATTATATAATGTTCAATTATTTTTCACATTTTTTAAATTTCATCTATCGAAAAATGAAATCACTACTCATTCATATGTACGAGCTACCATCTCTACAAAGTAATATATTTCATTATTCATCATAACTTTATAATATTTTTTATAAAACAATATATAATGATTAAATATTATACCAATATCGTTATTATGATTCTGTAGATGATGAAACAATCACCAAGGTTCAGGTACTAAAACCATCATACTGAAACATGCATGGATAACGGACCAATTTTCACCTAAATGTTCATTTAAATGATGAATTTGTTAATAAAAGGGTAATTTGAAATTATAAAATAATTATAATTAGTAATTTTTATATGAATATATTATTATAATATATTTATAATAAATATATATTTATTATAAAATATATTTGAATTCATGTAATGAAATTCGGGACTTGAGGTTAGGGATTTATATTATAATCTCAATTATTTTTGGGATTATTTATATTAAATAAATATTGAGGGGAATTACATGATACTTAAACTTTTAACCCCATATATTTTATCATTATCTAGTTATTCCTGTAATTTTCAAGTAATATTACCATTTTTCTCACTTTGGTACTTAATAAGATGGAAAAAATGTTTTAAGAAAAACTTAACTTATTTCCCCATTATTCGATGATGTTTATCTTCCATGTACATGTTATTTAAAATAATTTCTGTAAAATATTTCTATGAAAAATTATTTTTAAAATTTATTTTCAAACATATTTTATTTTATTTTGAAATATTTTAAAATTAATTTATTGTAATGTTTTTTTGAACTCGTTTTTTATGAATTTCTAAAAAAAGGTGTGAAAGGAATCTTCATTTTAACATTTACCACATGAATGTATATTCATATTATCATGACTATTATCTGCTTTGAATATTAATTTACAAGTTTCCAAGGTTATTTTAAAACAAAATATTTTTCTTCATATTCTTGGAATTTTTTAATTTAATTCTACCACACAAAAAGGTTAATTTTCTTGTTTTTAAAGAAAAGTATAAATACACTTCTAAATTAATTTTATATCTTTGTCAACATATTTTAAAGATACATATAATAAAATTGGTATATTATCTTTTGAAACCATCCACATAAATTATTTTGATGAATTATAATGACTATAAGGATGTTTTATGAAACCTTTTTCTTTCTCATACAATATGTTGTAATGAAATATTTATGGAATACATTTCATTACCACAATTATTATATTATGATTTTATTAGTATTTTTATGATCATGTTTCATAAATATTTATAGTTTTCTTTGGGTGATGGGTGGTCTCATTGTATAACTCTAATTCATTTTGTAATTTTACCTAGATATCTCCTGGGATGATAATAAGATACATGGACATGATTGTTAACAGAAATGTTCACATTTGGGTGTGTGAGTATGATTACAACTTTATATGATCACAATAATATGAATGTGCATAATTTTAAATACCAATTTTTACATCTTGATGTATGAGTATGATTTATTATTTCATTTCTCACATGATTATTCGTGGATGTGATTATTAATAACTAAATTCGCAAGATTATGTTTTTATATCCTTTTGATGCCACATTCATATGTTATGACCCTTTATTGAGGATTATCACTTTGAAAACCTTATTAATCATTCTTCTATATATCATTTTATTTTTTATTTTATGATCGATACTTTTTTGGGTTTGAATATTTTACGTTAAAAACGTGAACTAGATTATGTTGTGATACCCTTATGGTCATATTATACTCTCTTCAAATTGATGTATCTCTTTTTTACCACTATTAAGTATATGAGTTCCCCCTTTATTATTTTTTTATTCCTTAATTTTAGATGGTAGGTTTTTATATTTTATATTTCTATAAGTTTACTAATATAAAAAACATTGTTGAAGATATTTAGGATCTTTTAAGAAATAATTTGATTATATATCTAGACTCAAATGACAGTAAAAATTTATAGTGCTCAGTTCTGTATTATTATTAAATGTATTTAATATCCATATAAAATGATACAATATTTATTTATGTTATTATTGGATCACATTAGTTTATATCATAAGAGATATTAATTATTTTTTTGATAAGAATTAAAAAACATTTGTTTTAACTATTAGGATAATCTATGTATAGGATAAAATCATATGTTATTGTAAATAAATAGCGCGGTATTCCAATAAAATATATCCATGTATAGATTCTAGTAATTGGGTATGGTTTTGGAATTGATTCATCTGGGGTAAAAAATATAAAATGGGATGATCGGGTATTAACCCGATCATCACAAGTGCATAATGAGTAGGATTAAGACTTCAAACCAAGATAAACACTATCAAGGGATACTTTTTGGTTAATTTAAATTTTCTTTATGAAACATTTAGATGAATGAGAGGATAAAACCTAAGACAACATAAGATAATAAATAGTTATAATTGATGAAATAAATGTGTCATGGGATAAAAGAAGTTTTCATAATTTTGGACATCTTATGAATTATTTTATGAGTATATGATTAATGACTCTGATTAATGATTCTTGATGGTCAGGATAACCATTTTGGTTTTATTAAGGGGTTAAAGATAGAATTATGTAGCTAAAATGGTTATAGATATGCTCAAAGATGGAATTATATTTTTTTATCTTAGTTAAATAAATTCCATTATATCATTAAAACTTTCTAGGATGATAATTCCTATAATCGATTTTTATATGTTTCGTTGGTTGTAAAAAGTCCCAAAAAAATTATGATCACATATCAATTTTATAGCTCTTATCCAATTTAAAAATTTTTGGAATGTGAATATAGAAAATCTTGTTATAGTTCCTTTATTTGAATTTTATGTTATATTGGAAAGAGATTTGATTTCTTTATGTAGAGCCCATATGAATTATAGGGGAAGTAAACTCAGATTGTATATTCTGAATCAAACTTTTATTTCCAATCGATGTGAGTATGAACATGAAATTACAATGGTAATTACTTCCATTATAAGGTTATTTATACCTATTCATATGGGGATATTTATCTCAAAATTGTTAGGAAGAAACTCAACAATGTTGATATTCCAATTGTTTTCTAAATATGATGATGTATTTCTTAAATAATTTTCTTCTCTTCGCATGAATCATGAATTTGAGTTTTAAATAAAATGCATAAAAATTGATACACTTACTTAAAAGACTCCTTGTATAATTAACTTGACTAAGTTTCAATAACCAAATAACATACTCTGGGAGAATCTAGAAAAGGGGTTAAAATACATGATTGCATCACTGTCTGGTGCACATTTTCATATTGTTATTAACAATGATGGGTCCATGCATTTTTTCATTGATTACCGAGAACATGAAAAGATAACTATTAAAAAAATTATCCATTTCCATATATTGATGACTTGTTTGATGAACTGAGAGAAGATCAATACTTTTCAAATATTGGTCATCATCCTGGATATGGTCAATTGAGGGTCAGAAGTGAAGAAATACCTAAGATATCATTTTATATGAGGTATAGACACTATGAATTTGTTGTGATATAATTTAGACTTACTAATTCCTCTAATATATTCATGAATCTAATGATTAAAGTCTTTATAGATTACCTTCATCGGTTTTTAGAAGTTTTTTTTGATGATATTATTATTCATTATAATAGAAATGAATATAAGTAAGATCCCTTAAGGTTTTTATTAAAAACTATAATTAAGGAAAATTTATATGCTAAATTTAGTGTTTTTGAGTTTTGGGTAAAAAATAAAGTTTCATTATTGGGTTATTTAATCTCATGTGAGGGTATATCAGTAGATCCTTTAATGGTGCGTTTTATTATAAAATCACCCAAACTGATCATAGTGACTGTGATTCATAGTTATATTGGTTTATTAAGAAACTAATGATAATTTATGATATATTTATCACAGCTATCAAATATAATAACAAAATTTACATGAACGGTTTCCAAGTTCTTATTGAAATATGAATGTGATGGAAATATGGTGGATTTGGAAAAAGAAAAGGATGGATAGTGAAGTTTTTCTCATACTAACCATTAGTGGATAAAATTTTATGATCAATAATGATTCTTAAAATAAATAACTAATAATATTAATTCCTCGTAATTTCATAGTGGTATATTATTGCTCATATTAATGTAAAACTCATGAAAAAAATTACCCAACTCCTGATCTTGATCAAGCATTGGTGTTTTTTTAATTTAAGATATAGAATTATTATCTATATTGTGAAAGGTGTGATATATATACAAATGATAAAATTTTAATGAAAATATTTTTCCCTAAAGAGTTGAATATTCTCTAGAAAATATAGTTATATTTGATAATATATTATGATTTTTCAATACACTACCATCCTGAGAAGGTGAACAAGGTGGATGATGCTTTGAGTCATAAGAAATGTGCTAGTTTATACATTGTTGGACTCCTCATGTGTTAATCATGTTTTAATGATCACAAATCCTATTACTGTTAATTAATCTCAATCTTCATTGCACATCTTGCTAATTCTCTTCAATCTCAATAATAACTATACATCATATTTTAATACTAACAAATCTTATAGATGCTGATTACTCTCTTTATTATTTACAAGTCATATGAATGATCACAAATCTCACATATATTATCACACCTTTATATTTATGATTCAAGATCTTTTACTCTCTAATGATTAAACTTAATCCATATTCTGCATATTACTATCTAATTCCAAATACAGATGTTTGTCTAAGTATGGAGACACCGTGAAGGACTCACCGTGACCAGACACCGTGACCAGACACCGTAAAGGACTCACCGTGACCAGACACCGTGAAGGAATCACCGTGACCAGACACCGTGAAGGGCTCACCGTGACCAGACACCGTGGAGGACTTACCGTGATCCACATACTGTAAACTAGACACTGTGACATGGACATACCATGAAGCTCATACCATGACCCACATACCGTGAAGAAGACATCGTTTCCATAATCACTGTGAAACCATTTCTTAACTTTTTTTCAATATTATTTAAATAATGCTAATGGTCATATTTTTTGTTTTTAATGCAATTAATGTTATTTAATGATAGTTGTTGGCATGTCAGGAAACCTTATCTCGTACTTATGATAGTGAATCATTCCTACTTCCAGAACTTGTGGAATATAATAATGATTAAGATACAGTACAGAAAGAGAAGCGGTGTGCATGTGTGAATATATAACACGAAGAGCTTACATACACCCGAGTGCACTGTACTGAACAAGAAGAACAATCCTGGACAACAAGGAGATTGCAAGTCTTTCATAGAACTCTCATGAATGCAATCCAACACCTCTCGAGATCACACGTCGAATCAAGGGATCATTTTTATTCCTTAAGAAGACAAGGTGACTATGACACTTTGTTTTTCAACAGAAAAACTAGAGAAGGACTCAGAAGCTTTCCTGTTGAATCCAACAAGTCCAAAGTTGTATTGATAATCACTAGAGCATTCTATACTCTCATCTATCTTGTCTACATGATTTATTTATTAACTTTCGAGTAGTGTGGTGTACTATTCATTTCTTATACACACACTGTCTCCTGTACTGAACTGGAGGATATCAAATCCTCACTCCAAATCTCTTAACTAATGTTTACCCACGTCAACTGTGGAAGAATCTGAAATTTCTAGTCCTTACCCGAAATCTCTCCTGAACCTTCTCTTCCCTCTTGCCCGAACCTTCAGTTAATGCCAAGGATGAAGCGTCCATCCTCACCTTCTTCTGAGAAGTGCATCTCTACGAAACAGAAGAGGATACCGAGGATAGCTCCCGAAGGACCTCTAAACCCAAACCTGGTAAGTCGTACAGTTGTACCTAAAAAGGAGTTTTTCCCAGAGTGGTTGTTGTCTAGAAGATCTTTAGTTTTGAATGTTTTAAGAGAACAAGGATGGATTAAATGGTTCACTGGACAGAATATACTGATTTACCCAAGACTGGTATCTCAATTTTATCAGTATGTGAAGTTATCCTTTGAGTTTGGAGAAATCTTTATGGTGAAAAGATGGATAAATGGTCAGATGTGCTCTTTCTCTTCAGGGTTTTGGGATGCATGCCTAAGCTTTCTACATCAAGGAGTTTGTGAAGATTACCAGAGAGACCATCCTCCAACAACCGACATCTTTGACCTGGAGAATGATTTGGAGATCTTGACAGGAAATGGCACCAAGTGAAGGGCCATAGCTGCTGAATTAGATGGGGAGTCTAGACTTCTATTCAAGTTTGTTCAGAATTTGATTAGTCCTAGAAAAGGAGACTTTTATGTGATGAAGTATCAGGATGTGTTCCTGATTCACCTGTTGAAGAATGTCCATAAGATCAATCTTTGTAAGTATGTTATCAACCATATTTGTGAGTTAATCAAAGTCGCTTCCAAATCCACCTCCTTGATTTACTCAAGGATGATCTCAGCTATGTTAGTTGAAAAAGGTATGGTTGGACCAAATGAAGAAAAGTTAGAGGATCTTGATTACTGTATATCCATTCCTATCATCAGAAGGATAAAGATTAGCTGGAACCCCTGGAAGAAGCAGTGGGTTGAGGATAATGATCAAGTGTATAAAATGTTTAATCCTGTTGACTATCCAAGAAGGCCTAAAAAACTATCTGATCCTGGTTTGGAACCAGATAAAGTGGATGAGTATTCAGAAGAAGAAGAAGGATAGGAAGTAACAGGTGAATTATCTCCTAGATAAGAAGCTAGAAGACCTCCAATGGAAACATCTCCTATTGAAAAAGAAAGGATTGTTGTCCTTGCTGTTATCCCTACTGAAATACCTCAAGGAGAGGAAGGTGGTGTTGGGTTGATAGAAGAGGAAGCTCCTGCTTCTAGTGCGGATGTAAATCCAGAAGCTCATATTAATGTTGTAAGGAAGTTGGTTTTTCCTGATTCAGAGTAGCAAGAAAACTTAGAGGCAAATCCTGTTGAAGAGAATCTTTCTGTTGAGAAAGAAGCAAGTCTGGAAGCTCAACCAGTGGAACAGTAGGTTCCTGAGATTATTCCCTCTGCTGAAGAGAGGATGGAAATTGCCTTTCATCTGGAAAGTGACTGCAAGTGACTGCAACTAGAATGGATATTTCTTCTTTGTTTCAACAGAAGTCTTTAGCCCATCCAGAACCATTACCAGACCAAGAGCCCCAACCTCAATCTGAATCAGAATCTGAGTCTGAAGATGACGCTGAACCTCAACCAGAATCTGAACCACTGCCTTTACCTGCACCCTTACCTGAGCATCACTCCTTTGTGACCAGAGATGATCTGAAAGTTTTTGGAAAGACTTTTTTAGTTGGAGTTGAGAAAATTGTTTCCACTCAACCTCGTCCAGTGACTTAGTTAAGTCAAGAATATGCATCAATTCTCTTGGAAAATATTATCTTGCATATTCAACCAAGGATGAAATGATAAATTCAGGAAGTCAGAGTAGAGAATAAGTTGCTGAGTTCTGATGTTGAAAATCTGAAAATTATGGTAGCAAGTTTGCAGAATGAGTTATCTTTGAGATTAGAGCCTGCTCCTGTTTCTGCACTTGCACCTGTTACTGCTTCTCCTGAGCCATCTGATTCCCTCCTATCTAGGGAGATTATGTCTCAAGTTCATCCATACCTACTTTCATTTTATGAGAATATTGGAAAAATACACACCAAGATGCTGGAACGCGTTAGAGAGCTTGTGGAAAATCCGAATAAGCTTACAGATGAATACACTGGATGCCTGCAAAAAGTTCTGAAACCACATAAAGTTCTAAACGAAGATGTCAACGCTTCACCTGCTTCTAGTCAGCCCTCCACACCTTATTTGGATGATTCTATGCTGAGATCCATAATTAAGGAAGGTCTTCATAGTGCCTTCAGTGGCTTGGATCTATCCTGTTTGTCAGAAGTGATTCAGAACAGTGATAGAGCATTGGACTTGGTTAGAATTCATTCTAAGATAGTCAATGATGCTCAACAAGAGATCACCAAGAAAATAGATTTTTATCTCTCCCAGATTTTATCTAAAAGTGATATGAAAGATCACTTTAGATATCTTGTGGAAAATTTTAGAATCCCTCCGGTGACTCAAGCTTTTAAAGATCAAGTTCAGAAACTTACAGAGTTCACCAGATTGTTGGACAGATTTCTGGAGAATTAGGATGATTTTGAAAAGGCTATGCAATATGGTGGTGAAATCATTACTGGTTTCATCAATCTTTTGAATCCATATCTTCATGTGTAGAGCACTACTATAGTTTCTCCAGCGGCTTCACCCCTTAGACCTAGTCTACCTACCTTAGCCTCAACTGCCATGATAGTTAGCCAAGCTCTTTCTCAGATCCGGCCAGTCATTCTTGACCAACCACAACCTAGATCTTCTACTGCTCCCACTTTGGTTCCATTTGTTTTTGAAGGTCTACCATTACACTCTTTTTCTACCACATCTATGCCTTCTTCTACTTCAGCACCACCTCCTGCTGCTGATAAAGGCAAAGACAAGGTCAATCCCTGAAGAGTTTGGGGACTGTTTTTCTTTTTAATGGGATGTCAGTTCTTTTTACTATTTGTACTTATCCTGTATATTCTATTCTGAACCCTTTTTAATAACAAATGAAGTGTTTCATTTCATTTTCTCTACATTTTGATAATCCCAAAAGGGGGAGAAAATTCCAAGTATAAAAGGGGGAGATAAACTACAAGTTTTAGTACTATAATGATTTTTTCTATTTTGATATGCTAGTTTCTTTAATGCTACATTTCATTTATATTTTGACTATATATGATTTGTGATCATCAAAAAGGGGGATATTGTTGGACTCCTCATGTTTTAATCATGTTTTAATGATCACAAATCCTATTACTGTTAATTAATCTCAATCTTCATTGCACATCTTGCTAATGCTATTCAATCTCAATAATAACTGTACATCATGTTTTAATACTAACAAATCTTATGGATGTTGATTACTCTCTTTATTATTTACAAGTCTTATGCATGATCACAAATCTCAAATATATTATCACACCTTTATATTTATGATTCAAGCTCTTTTTCTCTCTAATGATTAAACTTAATCCATATTCTGCATATTACTGTCTAAGTCAAAATACAGATATTTGTCTAAGTATGGAGACACCGTGAAGGACTCATTGTGACCAGACTCCATGACCAGACATCGTGAAGGACTCACCGTGACCAGACAGCGTGAAGGACTCACCGTGACCAGACACTGTGAAGGAATCACCGTGACCAGACACCGTGAAGGACTCACCGTGGCCAGACACCGTGAAGGACTTACCGTGAGCCACATACCGTGAACTAGACACCGTGACATGGACATACCGTGAATCTCATAATGTGAGCCACATATCGTGAAGAAGACACTATTTCCATAATCATTGTGACACCATTTCTTAACTTTTTGTCAATATTATTTAAATAATGCTAATGGTCATATTTGTTGTTTTTAATGAAATTAATGTTATTTAATGATAGTTGTTTGCATGTCAGGAAACCGTATCTCGTACCTATGATAGTGAATCATTCCTACTCCCATAACTTGTGGAATATAAGGAAGATTAAGATGCAGTACAGAAAGAGAAGTGGTGTGCAAGTGTAAATATACAACATGAAGAACTTACATACACCTGAGTGCACTATACTGAACAAGAAGAACAATCCTGGACAAGAAGGAGATTTCAAGTCTTTCGTAGAACTCTCATGAATGAAATCCAACACCTCTGGAGAACACATCTCAAATCAAGAGATCATTTTCATTCCTGAAGAAGACAAGCTGACTACGACACTCTATTTTTCAATAGAAAAATTAGAGAAGGACTCAGAAGCTTTCCTGTTGAATCCAATGATTCCAGAGCTTCATTGATAATCACATAAGCATTCTAAACTCTCATCTATCTTCTCTACGTGATTTATTTATTAACTTTTGAGCAGTGTGGTGTACTCTGCATTTCTTATACACACACTGTCTCTTGTACTGAACTGGAGGATATCAAATCCTCACTCCAAATCTATTAACTCTTGTTTACCCAAGTCAACTATGGAAGAGGTCCTTGTGTGGCCTGGTCTTTTCTTTGTTTCCCACATAGAACAGTGGTGGAGGTCCCTGTGTGTCCTGGACAGTTTTGTAAACTATTGTTAACCCGGATCCAGGGTGTGGATTAAATTTATATAAATTTGAGAGGACTAAGTCTTGGATTGAGACTGAACCTCTTGTTATATCTGCTGTGCATCTATAATTTAAGTTCAAAGTATACTACATAAATCTTATTTATTCCACTACTATTACGTTGAAATACACAACTATTTTAAAGCTACTTCGATAGTTAAATTAGCAAGTGTTTACACTTATTGTAAATCAGTAGATTAGTTTCAAATGTTAGTTTGATATTGTGGTTAAATTAACTGAGACCTAATCAATCTTTTAGAAGATAAGTGAACATTTACAATCTGTATAAATTAACTACAGTTTAACTTATTTTATAAATCGGGGAATTTTAAATAGACAATATTTTTAACAGAAATTTTAATTGGAACTCAATTCACCCCCCTCTTGAGTGTCCACTCTGACCAACATACATGATTATGATTGAAAGAGATCCAATATTTATTGATTTATATAATATTAACCTTAAAATCATAAGGAAAGGGGGTATATCATATCATTCTCATTTGAATGTTCAACCATCCATCTATGTGATAATTAAAGACGAATAGATTGAGGATGTGAAACTATAGAAGAAGGTGAGAAATTTTCTTGAGTTCAACCAAGATTTTTATGGAATAATAATTTTTAGGAAATAAGTATGTGTCTTATCAATACAAAATTTGAAGAAAGAGTTAATGGATAAAGCCCATAGATCATTATTATATATTCATACATGAAGTATGAAGATGTATAGATATAGGAAAGAGTATTTTTGGTGGTATAACATGGGGAGGGATATTGTAGAGTATATATCTCATTGTATAGTATTTGAGTAAGTTAAGGCTATGATATATAAGTATAAGGTGATTTTATAATCATTTCCCATCCTATAATGGAAATTTTATAACATCACTATGTATTTTTTAAATCAGACACCCCAAAACATCTAAAGTTTATAAAACTATTTGGATTGTATTAGATCACCTTATAAATTCAAACAATATCACTACAATTAGAGAAGATTTATCTCCTAATAAAATTTCTAGGATCTATATTAAGTTAGAGGTAAGGTTGTATGGAGTACCTCAATATATTTCCTCTCATCAATATCTGATTTTTACCATGATGTGTTGAAAAATATATCAGTAAGATTTTAATATATTGGTAAACATTAGAACTTCATGTCATCCTCAAATAGATGGTCGGTCTACATTCAATCCCAATAGAATATGTTGAGATCTTACATTACGGATTTTTTGGATGAACACCTTCCTTTTGTTTCATAAAAAATATTACACTCAACAAGTCAGATGAATCCTTATGAATCTTTATTTAGAAGGAAGTACAAAACTCCAAACTGTTGTGATAAAGTTGAAGAAATAAATCTATCAGGACCTAATCTAGTAGAGTAAATGAAAAATATGGTTATAAATATTCATTAACAAGTCAGTATATCTCAATGTCATTAGGAAATTTATACTAATAGTGCTCTGTGATATCTATAATATGAAGTTAGTGCTAAGGTATTCAAATGAATAACTCATTTGAATAAGGCAATGAGATTTATATGGAATGGATGTTTTAGACATAAATATATTAGTCCCATTGAAATTATTTACCATATAAAGATAGTTTCTTGTCTCTTGGCTCTTCTGCTCAATCTCTCTCAAGTTCAATATGTTTTCCATGCATCTACCCTGAGGATATATATACCTGATCCTTCACATGTACTGAACTCATAATTTATATAGATGAAGTAGGATCTGTCTTTTGAGGAACAAACGATGGATATTTTTTTATTGAATACATAAAGTGTTTTTAAACAAGACCACTCACCTGGTTAATGTTTATTGGTGAAACCATAAATTTAAGGAAGCTATGTGGGAAAATGATGATGTGATGATGTAGAATTATCCTTCATTATTTGTATTAGAGTGACTAAATTTCAAGGGATAAATTCTTATAATGGGGGTAGAATATAAGAACCTGATATTATATAATATATTTCTCTTTATATAATTTTTATTTATTTGATACCTTTCTTTACACACAACACCAAGTTTTAATAGACCATGACATAATGTTGAAATATTATTATATAATGTGGTAGTTATTGCATGAATATTTGATTAACAGGTATGAATATGACTAACTAAATTTTGTAAAATTATTTTTTATATATGTATCAAATAAAATAATTTTTTTATATTGGTAATATATTAAAATAATATAATGTCGTGGTTAAATATATTTTTCCAAAAAACTATTCTAATGAACATAATGTGTTTTTATCTTAATAAATATATATTAATGAATATTTTTAGTTAATTTTTTATATATTATATTTAATAATAATATTTTAGCATTCATAAAATAGTCTTTACGCGAAAATTAATTAAGGTAAACTGGGTTTTATTCTTATGAAATAATTTTGTTAAAAACAATTTATTTCATTTTTCGCACATTTTTTAAAATAAATTTATAACACTTAAATAAAGTTAATATTTTAAAATTTAGTAAATAGTTTGAATCATCATAATTGATATAATTTAATACTTTTAATTTATTATTATTTTTTTATAATGAATTTTTAAAACAAGAAAATTGTGTTACCATGGTTAGGGTAAAAATGGGTTTATCGGGGGTTAAACAAAGAGATAAAGGTAAACATGCCACATAAAATTGTATATATACTATTTTATGATAATATTTAGACCATATATTATCTTAAAATTTCTTTATTTTCCACTTGGTTCCACCTTCACTAGAAATTGACTATATATTATTTAAATCGTTTATTTAATTCCATGGTTATCCATCCCCTCACTTATAAAAGGGAACCACTTCTCCTCTATTATTAAAAAAAATTAGTATTTTATATCTATAAATACATTAACTAATACCAAAATATCAGAATTAATAACTTCTTTAATCTTATTTTCTTCTATTAATAACATTATCAAAATCATTAAGGTGTAATCCAAAAGAGGTCTCTCAAAGAAGTGGTAACTGTCTTACCCGACACATTCAAATTTTATTTCTTATTTTTCTTGATCTACATATTTTTTATTTGTCATAAAATATTAAATCTAATACCATAAATATACATATATATTATTATGATTATATAAAAACCATTTTCACCAATTTTCTATCAAATTTGAAATGAAAGTATCACTCGTGCGTACGTGTGGGGTACAACCTCCACATGGCGATATGATTCATTTCTTATCTCCAATTTTAATGGTTGGTTATATATGGGATTTAATATTTACATATAATATTTATTACATAATTATTGTTTTAAAATTATTATAAATTTTCTACCTTCCTAATTTACTATTTGTTGGAAAATAATAATGGCACTCATGAATATATGTGGACTTCCACCTCCATGATACAATGTGATTTATTTTTCTTTTATGCATTAAATTTATAGTAATAATAACATATTTAATAAATATATATGATATTTATGATATAATAATTATTTTAAAAAGTTTAATTATTATTTACCTTTCTTTAATTCCATCCATCAAAAAGGGGAAACATCACTCACGCGGACATACAGACTATAGTCTCCACGAAGTGACATAATTAATTTTTCAACACCACTATATATGAATAGTTATAAAATTGAATATAATGAAAAAATATGATACTTATACCATTATTATGATCTTGTATATGATGAAATTAGGACCAAGGTTCACATATCGAAATCATAGAACTGAAACAAGCATCAAAAATGAATCATCTTTCACCAAAAGTACCTTTTAATGATGAAATTATTAATAAAAGGATAATTGGAAATTATAAATGAATGATACATAGTATGTTATGTATTAATATTGTACTGTAATATATTTTTATTAAATATATATTTATTATATACTAGGTTTGAACACATAAGAAGTAATGTGGTACATGATTCATGGGATTTATGTAACCATCTCATTTATTTTCAGTATTGTTTATGTTAAATTTACATTGAAAGAAATTATATGATCTGTAACCTTAAAAATATGTGTATTTTATTCTCTTATATTTATTACTATAATTTTCATGTAATATTACAATTCTACTCTTTTTCTACTTTAAATGACTCATAAATGTTTTTTAAGAAAAACTTACCTTATTTCTTCTTTGGATGATGAAGTTTTTCTTCCATATTCATGTTCCTTAAAATGTTTTCAAAAATGTTATTTTTTAAGATAATATTTTTTCAAAGTCGTTTTCACCCACATTTTAATTTATTTTCAGGTTTTTATATTTAATTATTATATTCTTTTTGAATTGGATATTTATGAATTTCTATTAAAATTTTGATAGAAATAATTTTTTTATCATTTACCACTATAATAGATATTCTCCCCATCATAACTATTTTTTTAAGATTACTTTTCAATTTTATTTTTTTATTTTCAATAAAAACTTATTTTCAGTATTTTAGTGATTTTTTTATTTTTAAACACACCTAAATAAAATGATGTTTTCTTTTTTTAAAATACATGGAAAAATGATACTATAAAAATAATTTTTTATCTATATAAACATCCTTTTTGGATTTTTATGCATCACTATAGATATGATATTATAATACCCTCCTCCTCTAATCTCTATATGTCTTATATATATTATTATTTAATTATTATTTTAGGAAAATAGTTTATTTCCCATGGTTTATCTTATGATAAAATGTTTGTTAAAACTATTTCTTTACCATAGTTTTTGATGTGATGAAATTTTGATAGTTTTTATAATCATATGGTACTTGTATTTATGGTTTTCATTATGTGATGAGTATTTCCATTATATCCCTTAAATGCATTGGGTAATGTGATATATATTTCTTATGATATGATGATGTGGATAAGTGTGTACGCTGTAAAAAATAGTAATAGTCACATTTTTATTCATGATAATGATTGCTACTATATATTTTTCAAAAGAATATGCATGGACATGGTTGAAAATATCTATGTTCATATTTTTATGTGTGAGTATGATTTCTTATAGCTATGCTAACAAAATTATTCATGGACATGACTATGAATAGATTTTTTTATAAGATTATGATTTCTTATGATTATGATTCCACATGTATATGTTATTAATCTTGAATGATAATTTCATATTTTATACCTCCATTAATCATGTATTATGAAATAACATGATTTTGGAGTTTAGGATCTATTATTTTCTAGGTATTAATAAATAACATTGATAAAATTCACATTATTATGTTATCATACACATAAGATCATCTTATTTTCTCTTATTATGGATTTCTCCCATGTTTACCCTTACTGACCATTTGATCTCACACTTATATTTTCCATCCCTATATTTTTATGGTAGTTTCAAAATATCATATGTGCATAAAAGTACTAATTGGAAGAACATTTTTTAATATTTTTAATATATTTTAAGAAAAAAGTCGATTATGCATCTAGTATCTAAAAAAATTAAACCTTTCGGTGCACAAGAATTTATTGTTATGAAATATATTTGAATATTCATTTGAAATGATGAAATATTTTATGTATGTTATACTTGGGTTTCTATATTTATATTTCCATATATTTTAATAGAAATGTTATTTGTATTTTAGATAATAGGTTATGGATATAATTCTTATTTTTTTCATATGGAAAGTATCTATTATTATAGGAATTTTTTGGAAGATTATTAATTATATACCAAAAATAATTAGGTGACTCTTTCTATTATACAAAGAATGGCTCGATGTGTGAATTAGAAACCCAACTCACACCTCACAAAATTTATTAAAATAAAATAAAATACTGCTTTTATATGAGCTGAAATAATATTTAAACAAAATAATTTTTAATGAGTATTAAATGAATGTAATGGAAATATATCCATGGAAGAGATCGATAGAATCAGGTGAACTTCCAACATGTATAAGTTTATCAATATTGAAAAACACTACGACAAGTCTCTTTAGAATAGAACTTGTGATCATTCATTAGAGGTATTTAGACTCAAAATCAATTCAATTCATCATTTAAAAAAAGATCATAATGAAAATTGATCATTCTATTTTTTGGGAATTCATTTGTGTACTATCCAATTAGGAATACCTTTATTAGTCAAGTTCATACCAAAAATCAGCTCAAAATCCACATCAACCATAATGAATCACATGTTTCTCATAAAATACTAAAAGTATTATTCCATGAAGTTGTTCACATCACATGAATCTAGTCTTTAATATTCAAAAATATGTCTTATTTTCCATCGATAACTCTTGTATAAATATTTCTAAAATTAAAAATTGGTGTGGATGATATTTTAGAGAAATAAATAAAATGATTTTTACACTTTATTATCATTCATCTATGTATAAATAAAAAATAATGAGAGGATTAATTTATGTTGAGTTGTATCATTAATGATAATGTAGTGATTATGATACAAATTGAATATCCAACTCACCCATCCAAGGTGAGACAAATCATTAGTGAAAATAGATTTCTCATCTAGGAATTAGCAGCTTTAAAAATAATACAGGAGTGGAAGATCAAAAAAGTCAAGCATTATAATCTTTAACCCTAGTTTATATTTAATCCTTGATACCCTCCAATATTATGAGGGTGGGATTTCATATTTTACTTCCATCATCCAAGGACTATTCTTTAAAGGTTGATTTATTATAATCTATTGACGCTATCATGGGGATGCTTTAATAAGGAATGTATTTTATCACATTAATATAAATTTTTTAGGATTTATTAACAATAATTATCCCTAATTTAGAATATTCTATAAATTTTCTATCATTTCCATGATGTGGGGTGATAAATACATATGGGTATATCATTGGATTATTTCCATTTTTAGCCCCATAGAGCATGAAATAGTCTTTAATTGGGAATTATTTCTCTAGTATTCCATGAGTGGAGTCATTAGAATCATTATGATCCTATGATGCCTTCTTTTAAGTAGGTTAGTTAGCTCTAAAATTTATGATGGTATGATTCCCATTGGAATGAGAACAATAAACAATATTAACAAATATAGAGAATTTTTGAACCACCATTCTATCATGATTCTATATATAAGGTCTAGCACCAGTCTGTATAACCATAGTATAGTCATATACCCTAATAGGAGGGTCATTATTTCTTTTATCAACCCAAATTTATTTCTTCCTAATAGGATGAAGTGAATCGGTTTTCATTGAAGGAACCTTATCATGAGAACCATTATGATTCCCAAAATGAAAATTTTATTAGAAATAAAGTGGATGATTTTCATAGTTCATACATTTATAAAAACTTTTCTCCCCATTCTAAATCCACATTACATATGGTATTGGTTTATAAATATACACTAATTAGAAAATCATCAAAACATTGGTCCCTGAAATCATAGAGGTGGCTATGTCAAGATTAATGGTTATTCCCACAAGACTGTAAATAGAAGATATATCTTCCATCATAAAGATGTAAATGGGAAATCCTTAAAATCCAAGATATATAGAAAAAACTTGTGGTTAAAAATATTATTCACTATATGGGGTCTATTTTGTCAACTTCATGAAAAATCCTATAAAGGAATACTTTCCTTGGGGACAAGAATCTATAATAATCCTCTTTTTATGATAAACGAACTCAAAAAAAGTATAGCATCGAGAATCCCCACCTCAAAGGAGCTAAAACCAATAATTTTGAGGGACCTAATGATGAAATTCATCAAATGACTTTATTTTCCGAACATATCAATGATTACATACCAAATTTCATAAATAGTAAAATTCATGTCCTTCAAGAAGACAACAATTGGCTAGCCCTTGTGCAGATAAGATGATGGATATATGGGGAATGGGTCTTCAACATCATTAATAATTATTTATTTCACTGAATCCACATCCACAAGGGAATAATTATGGTTCATCACTGAATAACCTCGATAATCCCCTTGTTGTGGAACCTATGCAACCTGCTCAATCTGTCACTTATGTATTTTGTAGAACAAAGAGAAAAATCACCGAAGGATATGAATGTTCCTACTATACCAATCCATTAAATAATGGAATAAGAATATTTTTGAATGTTTATGACACAAATAAGTGTTGAAGAAGATACTTATAATGGATATCAAGGAAACCCCAATTGAAAATATTATCATACTCTTGATTTCATCCTAAATCTATAAAGACCTTTGAACATCATTTATAAGCATGGTGGCCCAAGAAAACATTTATAATGTTTGTTGGGGATGTGAAGTAAACTCCCATTACCCCACAATTAAATGTGAATTTTGTTTTTGTGGGTGTTTATATTTTATAACAACATATAATAGTAATTTTACATTCATTTAATATAACAAAAATGTTATCTTATGAGATATTAAATTGTATAAAATCGGTATTACACTTAGCTAATTCATTTTCATGTTATCTCTTATAAAAAATGAATTAAATGGTTACATCTTTTTATTTACCCTTAATACAGATATAGCTTTTAAAACATATAATTCTTCACATGTTGTTGAATCTTGATTATTTAATTATTTCATTAAATAATTTTGTCATGTCATTTAAGCACAAATTTTTTATTATCTAGTCTATATTTATATCCCTTAATTATATAATAAAAATTATTATTAGATTTATTATTTTATGTGTAATATAATTTCTTCCATTAATCTATGTTTTTTTGTTCTCATGATGATATTCTTATAATATTCAATTATTTTATTATTGAAAAGTAATGTTTTTATCTTCTAATACATTTTAATTTCTTCTTTATTTTTCAATGTTCATCACATTCCATAATTAACTTTCTTTATAATACCATGTTTTAATAATCCTATATTTAAAAAAAATATCTAACCCTATTATATTATATTTTATTATAAAATTTATCCTAAAAAATTAATTCTATATTGGAAAAAAACATTATTAAAATTTTTAAAATATTTTAGAAAATTAATATATGATTTAAAAACTCATTACACACAATTGTTATCCTTTTATTTTACTAGTTTTAATTATAAATATAATTCATAATTATAAAATACTAAATAAAAAGGTTTAAAATTATTTAGTATCCCACTTGTATACCTAATAAACATCCATGTTTCAATTATATCTAGTATGAGTGCAACACATATAAATTCTCAACCATAAATTACGCATATTTTTTATTTCATTATTTTCCTAAGTAGAATGGTGGAAAGGATAATTGATTTAATGTATTCATCAAGGAAGGTTCATGTACATTTTCAATGTCATTAAATTAAGAGACATAATTTGAAATTTGTCTTATATGTAAATAAATGCTTCTTAGGTTCATGTGATTCTTCATCCATGATCAATAGCATACATAATTAAAAAATAAATTTTTTATAAAATATAACTATATGGAATATAAGTTTATTCATGAAGTATTTTAGTTTTTAAATTCCACTAACATTAAATTAATTAACACATTGAGATCATCCAAAATTAAATCATGATATAAAATAATGAGTCTAACCATGTGCCTTTATCATTTTGGGTCACATATTGTTCAATATTTTCTTTTAATATCAAGTTTTACTAAAATTTTCATTGTGTATAAATCAATAGATTCATAATGACTACTAATTAAGTACAAAATCGAGATTCCTTTATAACTATGAGATCTATTACCAGAATAAAATGTATTACCACTATAGAATAATATATAATTTTATTTAAACAATGGATTTTATTATTAATAAATAATTGGATATAAGATTAAATTAATTTTCCCATATAATAATCTCATTGTTGGTGATTCTGACATTATTTCAAATGATTTCAAACCTTATAACATTTGAGATAATGAAATTTTTTTTATCTTGAAACTCATCTATTAAATTATAGTTTTATTATTTTATCCAAACCATTAGTTTCTTCTAATGATCACCAAGTAATTTTACTATAAATTATTTCATTTAGGATGATTGTTAATAATTCACACTTAATTTTACTTATTTAGTAAAATATATATTGATAAAAAATATATTTATATTAAATAGAACATATATGAATATAAAATTTAATCTCTTGATAAATTGATTGAATTTATGACATATACACTAACACTTTTATACCTACATAGTTTTTCATACATTTGATTTTTCTAATTATTTGAATTAAATACTATCTTATATAGTTTCATGATATTGTGATGAAAAATAATTGAAATGCATAAATTAAAACTAGTAGAGTTTTGTTTTCAAATTAGATTCATTTCTTCTAAATTTTTTTGTTTTGATATGGTTCCTCATGGAATACATTTTTAAATATCAAATTTTTTTGATACTATTTTCAAAAAACTATTAATTAGTTATTCTCTATGTGTAATTTTTCATTATGTGATATTTTCCTTTTTAAATTCTTCAAATTTTTTAATTTTAATTCGGTCTTATTTTGAGGTTTTTATCATCAAATATAAATATTTTTTATTATTAGGTCATTTGAATGAATTATGTATATGATTTTTTGGATTTTATATTAATATAGGATTACGTGGGAAAAAATATTCTCAATTATTAATAGTGGGAGAAGAATATTTAAAACCCATTTAATAAAGAGATAATAATTCATTTTTAAAACTAATAAGGATAGAATAAATTATTCAATATCAAAAATTAAATAAAAAATTATTTTTATATGGTTTTTAATAATGATCATGGTAAAGATCTTAAAAATGTGTCCCCCAGATTTTTGTTATGGTGGTTAATGTAACGAGGTAGTCTTCCTTGAGATAAAAATGGGATTATTTATTATAAGGATTCATATATTAATAGAATATGATAATATATATATAGAATGAATTTACTGATTTGGTGAAGGGAAAAATTGCATCCTATGTTAGATAATTATTTTAGTGAAAAATTAATCTAGATAATAAAAATCATTCAACATAGAAAATCATTTGAGTGAGAGAGAAAATATTTTAGGTCATAAATTCATATGAGTGTGTAAAATACTTTGAATAATAAATTTATTTGTGATAGGAAAATAATTTGGGAGATATATCCTTCAAGTGAAAAATCCTAATGGGGAGATAATATTATTTTGGGTGAAAAAATTATTTAGTAATGAAAAATACATCATTTATGAAGAAACACATTAGGTGTGAAAATTTATTCAGGTGTCAGCATTTGAGATGTTTGGGGATCGGGATGGGGTATAGATATTTATAGAAAATATAAAACATCATGATTTTTAATTAATCATATCTTTAAGATATTTATTTAAAAAATAACATGATAATAAAATTGATTATTTCTATATTGGAGTATGTTTTTTCATATTTATATTTACCCTTTTTGATTTCATGATTACTTTGGGATATTAAAACACTTTATTTCCCAATAATACATTGTATATATATGTTATTTTGTGAGATTATAAATATAGAACAATGGATCTATATCATGATATTCATTGAATATAAGATACTAAAACACTCGTGATGGGTATAATGTGTTATTTTAGTATCATTAATGAAAAGGGGAAATAGATGATGTTGAATCCTATGAAAATAGAGTTAATAATTTTTGTGACAATTCAAATGGATTCAATGATTGTGTAATTTATTAAAATATATTCCATAATTGTGGATTATATGATAATGGACCAAGTGAGGGTAAAGTCTATAATAATATAAATTTGTGATCATGGATTTATGAAGGTTCAGTTGTTAAGGGTCCAGAATTCATGATTTAATGGTGGATATTGATTAGATTTTTTATTATGTTATTAATATATTTAAAAAAATTTAAATATTTAACGAATATGAAGAACAAATTTCACAGCATTTAATAAATAATTAAAAAGTCAAACTTCGTGATAATGAAGTGAGAATAAATAATTCGTAACATTAATTGAAAATTGAAGTATAGTTTTACTAAATTTATTATATAGAATATGAGCCAACGTTTTCTGAAGGTGAATTCCTAGATTTTTTCAAGATGATGAAGGTGAAGATATAGCCTATTGATAGAGAATGAAGAGATTCTTAAGCATGTTGTAAGAGAATGTATCAATGTAAAAAGAGAATATATATCCATATAGTTTTAATAAAAATTTATTTTTGTGATAAAAATATATTTTATGTGAAAAATCCCCTTAGGTGAAAAAAATCGTGAAAAATAATTATGCGAGAGAATAATAATTTGGGTGATAAAATCATCTCTCTATGAAAATGAAGAAGATATGTTTTAAATCTATATGAATGTATTTAATTTTCCAATATCATATGTGATGTTAGGGGTATATCATAATGAATAAAATATAGATTTGATGACACTTTCATATCCAATCATATTGTGTGATTATGTGATATTGTTTGAGGTTTTCTAAGTATAATCATATGGTATGATTTATATCCTATCATTACATGTAATTATATTGATAATTTTTATCATTATGAAATATTCCATGGTGGGTTATCATTAATATAAGGGTTTCTTTTAATGAAACACATGGAAGTTTATCATGGAAAAATATTACAGTTCATGTTACCACATGTACTAACTCTTAAATTATTAGTTAATCCAAGTTCACATGAGGAGACTCCTCTAGGTATTTATATATATGTAGTAACCAAATAATATATTTGAATTTCATGTGAAGATTTTTCTAAACCTTTCTACCCTCAATGCACTCTTTCTCCCTCATTTTTTTTTCAGGTGCGATTCTAGAATATTAAGGGTGTATAGAGGATTCATCCCATGTGATGGTAGATTATTTCAGCCTGTAGAAACACAACATAATAGGGAGTCGTCCAGCTACCTATTGGTGATCATCATCATGTATGGATGATGATATAAGTGGTAACATTCATCGGGGTAAGGAACAAATAATATTAGTTCTTAATTTTATATAGTTATATGGTTTATATTTTTTACACCAGGTTGATATTGGGTTTATGGTTTATTATTTCTTTAGTTTCTAAGATAATCTGTTGGTATTTCCTAAGAAACCCATTAATGGTATTAAATCTTTAATGTGTGAATATATTCATAAAATCATATTTTTAATTGTGTAATTAGATATGATATTTCATTTCATATTTTTTATCATGATATAGAGTTTGTATTTTATTAAGTGGTATTTGGGTTGTGGAATATGATATAGGATATTATAGTCTAAAATATATATATATTCCTTTGGTTTATTCCATAGTATAAAATAAGGTGAAAATGTAAGGGAAAATGATTTCACTTCATATCTGTAAAATGAATCATCATACCATAAATATGATATACTATATATCGTAAGAAATGGTATCTCTGAGGATGAGGATTTTAATTCAACCCTCTATATGCCAATTTTTATCATATTTTATCCAACCCAACTTCAGTAACCCAAATTCGGTGTCTACTTTGTTGTATCATAAAAAGTTACACGGGATCACATCACCAGGGATCAATCAATTTAGTAGTCTTAAAGAACAATATACATCCATGATTCCCTTTTTAAATTCAAAATAAAAAATAAAATTTATTGAAATTTATTATTTTTTCTACTTGAAACAAATTCATAGGTTACTACTTCATATCATTGGGAATATAATATAATATAAGGGTGATATCAACCACTTAGTATGATCTATTTTCATTGGATGATATCATGAGTAAATAAGGTATAATCAATGTGGCATGGTGGACAATTGTAACACCATGTTGCCTTCCATAATGTATGTTTTATCATTGGTTTTTGTTTTCCCTTTTGGTTTTGGTGCATTGTAGGATTCTTGGTAATGGAGAGCCTTCGATTGATAAAATTATATAATTTTTGGGGATGTATAATTTTTTCAATTATTTAAGTCTATGTAAAAATGGGTAAATAGATTTATTAAGTGCTTCTTAGGACTAGAGAAACTGAACATTCATTTAGAGGATTACTATATAAAATTGGGTGGAGAACTCCCTACAAGACAAATTCATTTCATGAATTGGTTACATGATGTCAACATGTTATATGGAATATTTCATGATTCCCATGTAGGATGTAAAATATTTTATGTTCTGAAACCATTACAAGATAAAAAAAATCTATTGATATTACATTTAATTGAAATATATTGTTTTTAAATTCATTGTTTTTTCAATGGAAAGAATTTTATAACTAAAAAAGTGTTTTAATTAAATTTTTTCTTATTTTGGAATTATATTTTAACAAACGTGGATTATTTTTAATCTTGGGTATGTTAAGTAATTTACATTTGTAGCCCTAGTGTGTGTAAAAAAACTAGTGGTTTTTTTATCAAAAAATTGTGGAGGGAATCAATATTGATTGGAATAAATGAGTGCCTACTTTAGGTTTATTTTATGTATAGTATGTATTCCCATATATGAGATCTCAAATTGATTTCTTTTTCTTTTATACCTAGTTTATCACAATATGGTTTATTTCATAGATAGTTTCTCACATGTTTAATTTGCAAATTTTTCATTAATAACCAATATATTCCTGGATTTTGAGAATATGGTATGTATTTTGGGAAAATAATAAAAACTCCTAAATATGGTTTTTTTATTAAAATACATTATAAATTAGATATTTTTTTTAAATCTAGAACTTATTCATTCTTGATATTACAACTTTTATTGACTCTTTGTTGGTATCCTTCTATGCTATGTACGCACACCCTAATTTTTAATTTGGGAAGTTGATGAACTTGTTATAAAAGACTTAAGGAAATGGAAGGAATAATGTTGAATGTTAGGATCTCTTTTGGCTGATTAATTTCATAGTGGGACGGTTTGGAGGTGATGGTTGGTCACATGAAGACTTATTGGTCATGTATTAACATAATTTTCTATTTTTTACTATTTATATTGGATTGTATAAATATTTTTGTGTATCTTTTATAATGACCCATACTTTACATACATTGTTAATACTTCAAAATTGAAGCACACTTATTACAACATATCACAAAACCACAAAGGACCGTATAGGTATAGTATCTTTAGAAACTGGGAAACATAAACAACTGGTTCATAAATCTTCTACAGTGTCTCCCATTTATTTCATCATATCTAGGGTCCCTTTTAGCATATTCTACTTAATATCCATCTTCCTGACCTGGGGAAAAAAACATAAAAGGGTGAGCTCAAATGCTCAGCAAGGGAAAATAAAGGAAATAAAAATCATATCATATCTTTTTGAAAATCATAACCTACAAAAGAGATCATAATATCTTAACATGGAATAAATCATAGAAGTGAAAATGAGATCCCCATAATCATAACATAAAACTTGAAACTTTGTGGCATGAACACATAATCATGGAAAATCATTTCTTGTTAGTCATGACTCATTTCCAAGACTATCTTAGCAGACAAAGTCCATTTCTGAACCGAGTTCAATCCTCGTTTTAGTCATGTATCATTGAACCGAAATAACCTTCCGTTCTACCCATGTCTATATCATGAGATATAAATCTTTACCCAATGCATTGGAGGGAGATATAGGTCCCACCCTTCTTATAATGAATCCTTTCTTATGTGTGCCACATAATCATAAATCATACATCATCGCATAACACATGTAACAAAAATGGGATTCTTGAAACATCATGACATCATAAAACAAACCATATAAGGTAAATGACTTCATAATAACAATTACCTCACAAAATAATCAAATCAATGTAATATTAGGGATAAAAACAGAACCCTTTATTATCTTAGATGGAAAAAAAATTGATAAAACACTTGAACTCCATTCTTGAGGAAAATATCCTTTCTTCTTCAAAAACACTTTTCTTGTCTTAACATGTCATACAATTATAAACTAAAAGAAGTTGATTAAAAATAAACTTGAAAACTTTTAAAGGAATCTTCTTCGAAATAATGTTTTAAAAATCCATTCATGCTGTATAAGTTAAAAAAACATTCTTCGTACTTTTGTCGGAAAAGTAAAAAAGTACCTCGTACGAAAAAACGACAAAAGATGCATTTCATATTCTTTACTAAAAACTCACAAAAGGGTAAAATTGGATTTAAACTATTGTAAGTGGATGGAAACAATATTACATATTGAGGGAACATGGATTTGGATGATAAAATACACCCCAGTAAATACCAAAGTATAAACAATCTCGGATAAAAATGAGATTGTGATATTTCCCCTTACCTTAGGTCCGACTTGCTTTGTAAGTGTCCGAACCTCCTGTATAATGATTTAAATAATGTTATTGACTTATTCCAGAATCATACTTATTTTTATGATATCATATATTGTCATATTATTAGCTTCTTAGTAGTAATATTTCGTTGCTACTTGTTATTCGGGTGTTTATAACTTTTTCTTCTTATGCGTGTTTTGTCGAATAAATTCTTATTCTTATCTTTAGGTTATAGATACTTCATTTCCAGAATGGTATTAGTGTAGTATATATCATATTCATTCATTAAATTCATTTATATAATCATTATGAAATGAATATCATGTAGAATGAGTGGCATCACATCGTGGAGACGGTATTCCGTACGTACGCACGAGTGATGATATCGTTCCTATGATCTTGGAATTGTATTGGAGTATATATATATTTTTTCAGTATCAATATTAATTTATAATAATCATAAATAGTTACTCATTACACCATTATACCCATCCTTGTAAGGTGATGGTGGAAAATAGATTACACTACGGCGTGGAGACGGTATTCCGTACGTACGCACGCGCAGTGATTTCATTTTTTCGTAGGATGGATAAAAGGTGAATTAGGGTTGTCTCATATTTATAATAACATATCAATATGTAATTAATACTTATGTTATTACTTTATCATGAAACAACTAAAGAAGAAGAAGTTGAAGAAGAAAGAAATTGAAAAGATCGGTAATGGATATTACCTCTTCTTTGGAACGCCTCTTTGAATCCTCCACTTAGGGAACTAAGATTGGTCTTTGAAGAAAACCAGGACCTCTAGGATTATTCTTGTGAAATGGAGAAGGGATTTTGGCAGGGGTTGGCCGAGCTTGAGTGCTCAAATTGGTGTGAGTAGGAGGGGGAGGAGGTGTCCTTTTATAAGGGAGGAGAAGGGCACCTTAGGAATATCTCAAAATATTATTTTATATTAAAGTCAAAATCGGTTTATAATGGTTTCAAAGGGTCTTATTTCGAAGCTAATGTGGGGATGGGTCTAAATCATATCAACCAATAGGATTTAGACAAGTTTAGGTTATTATTTTAACCATATCAATTAGATTTAACTCTAAGTTAAATAATTTAACTTTTACCGTGTCTTTTTGTTTTCTTACACTATATGGTTAATACACTTACTATAACATGCCAAAAGAACCCAAAATTGTTTATTATTAATATATATATCCTTATCTAAGTCATTTGGCAGAACCTTAGATTTTTAAAAATAAAATAAAAATTAATAATATAATATTTGATTTAAAAACAATTTTGTATCAATTTTGACACTATTTGATATATGATTTTTTTGAAAGTCATAACATAATTATATGTTCAAACCAAGTTTATTAAATAAACACTAATATATCATAGTAACCTATAAAATTATTGGGATTCAGAAAAAGTCTCAAATTACATTTATTTTGGTGTTTATAACATCACTTATGTCAATATTTAATTAATAAGATAATTACTGCATCATCATTGGGTCATTAATAAATTAAATTATTTAATGTCTAAAAATTATAAATAAAATACCATTATGTAGGAAATCCTTTTATCTTTCTAATGAATATTTATAGTCGAATTTATCTTATGTATAACCCCATATTAAAAATGATTTACTTATTAAACTTTGATTTTAACTATTTTAACCCTTCTTTAGATAAATTAATAATAAATGTCCTAATCTAATCCAAGTGGGCCTAAATGGTCATATTTTATTCATAAGTTTGTTTTTGGGAGAATTAAACTTATCCAATAGAATTAGGACATGTGTTAGGGTAATAGTTATATCATATTTACCCTTAGTTACCCTATTTACTATTAACTGCGGTAAAAAAAAGTAAAAAGTTACTATTCACCAAACAAATATTTTTATCTCATTGAACCACATTTTACTTACTGATATCAACCGTGTTTGTCGGATTTTCGAAATTCCATTCACAGAAGCTGTAAAATTAAGTTTTATGCAAAATTCAGTTTTTAACCAACCACTTAGTGGTTTCACTATTCATCAAAAATTGAAAGTTTTCAGAAAAATACCAAAATTTCACCCTAGGCTAATTTCGGTATTCCGAATCCAAAAATGAAGTCCATTTTGAAAAATAAAATTTATAAAATTTCAAAAAGTGGTTATTACTATTCATAACGGCTAGTTTTAATAATATTTTAATAGCATATCGTTGTTTAGTGAAACTCAGTATTGCGTATGACGCAAGCTATCGAGGAAGGTCGTGATTGCGTGTAAGGTAAGCCAAGCTAGTGTGTAGTGAAAGATTCCTTTGATAACATAAAAACAAAATATTACTCATAAAAATCTTAGGTGTTACATTCTACCCCCCTTAAAATGAATTTCGCCCTTGAAATTCGTCACTTTGTAACAAACAGATGAGGATACTTTTCCCTCATCATATCCTCAAGCTCCCATGTAGCTTCTTCAAGTTGGTGGTTCCTCCATAAAACTTTCACCAATCGAGTGGTCTTGTTTCGTAGGACCTTTTCGCTATGATCCAGAATCTCTATCGGTTGTTCTTCATAAGAAAGATCTTGCCCCAGTGGTACAACTTCTGAGCTGAGTACATGTGAAGGATCAGGTATGTACTTTCTCAGGAGAGATACATGGAACACATCGTGAACTTGAGAGAGATTCGGTGGAAGTGCCAATCGGTAAGCAACCTTTCCAACATGATCCAGTATTTCTAAAGGGCCGATATATATAGGGCTCAACTTCCCCTTCTTTCCAAATCTCATAACCCTCTTCTAGGGAGATATTCATAAGAACACTTTGTCACCCACTTCAAACTCTAGGTCTTTTCTTCAGTTGTCGGCATAACTTTTCTGTCGACTCTGAGCTGCTCTTATGTGTTGATGAATAGATCTGACCTTTTCTGCCATTTCATCAATGAGATCAGGTCCTAATAGCTTTCTTTCCCCAACTTCATCCCAGCAAGTTGGGGTCCTGCATTTCTTTCCATAGAGAGCTTCATAAGGAGCCATCTGAATACTGGAGTGAAAGCTATTATTATAAGAAAATTCCACCAATGGTAGGTGTTTATCCCAACCTCCTTTGGAATCCATAGAGCAAGCTCTCAACATATCTTCTAGGGTTTGAATTGTTCTCTCAGACTGACCGTCTGTCTGGGGATGATAAGCAGTGCTGAAACTCAACTCTGTATCCAGATTATGCTGAAGACTTTTCCAGAACTTCGAGTTAAATCTCGGATCCCGATCATATATAATAGAAAGTGGTACTCCATGCAATCTTACCACTTCCTTTACATATATCCTGGCAAGCTGATCTACAGAGAAATCCTCTCTAATAGCAATGAAGTGTGCAGACTTTGTAAGACAATCAACTATGACCCGGATAGCATTATTTCCTTTGGATGTTTTAGGAAGTCTTGTGACAAAGTCCATAGTGATGTTTTCCCATTTCCATTCGGGTATGGGTAATGGTTGTAACATCCCCTTAGACTTCTGTCTCTCAGCTTTAACTTGTTGACAAACCAGGCATCGAGAAACATATTCAGCAACATCCCTTTTCATGCCATCCCACCAGAAGTACTCTTTCAGGTCCCTATACATCTTCGTGCTTCCAGGATGAATAGAGAATGAAGAACTATGACCCTCATCCAGCAGCTCCTTCTTTAATTCGGGGATGGGAGGAACACAAACCCGATTCCTGAACTTTGTTATCCCATCACAATCAAGGTTGAATTCAGGAACATTTCTCACCTTCTTTTGTAACTCGACATCTTCTTTCTGTGCCTCTTTAATCTTCACATGTATAGATGGTTGAACATTCATTTGAGAAAGATAAGATTTTTTCCCCTTCAATTATAATTCCAAGATCCATCCTTTGTAAATCCATAAATATTGGATCTTTTGTGATCCTCATCATGGATAAACTAGCATGGTCTTGTCGACTTAATGCATCTGCCACCTTGTTTGCTTTCCCAGGGTGGTAATGGATTGAGTAGTCATAATCCTTAATCAGCTCCAACCATCTTCTTTGACGCATATTCAGCTCCTTTTGTGTGAAAACATACTTTAAACTTTTATGATCAGTATAAATATCGTACCTTTCACCATAAAGGTAATGCCTCCAAATCTTTAATGCAAAGATTACCTCAGCCAACTCCAAATCATGTGTTGGGTAATTTTGCTCATGGATTTTCAACTGTCGTGAGGCATAAGCTATCACCATATCATTTTTCATAAGAACACACCCAAATCCCTTCTTGGATGCATCACTGTAGATCACAAACCTTTCTCCACTACAAGGCAGTGTGAGCACAGGTGCACTGGATAACCTTCTTTTCAACTCCTTGAAATTCTCTTCACATTCCTCTGTCCAAACAAACATAACTCCTTTCCGAGTCAACTTGGTGAGTGGATTAGATAATCGTGAAAAATCTTTTACAAAACGTCGATAGTATCCAGCCAAACCAAGAAAACTTCGGATCTCAGTTACTATTGTTGGTCTCGACCATCTTTCGAAAACCTCTATTTTTTCTGGATCCACAGATATCCCCTCTTTTGAGATTATGTGACCCAAAAATGAAACTTTTTGAAGCCAAAATTCACACTTGGTAAATTTGGCATAAAGCTTATCCTTTCTAAGGGTCTTGAATATAATTCTCAAGTGATCTTCATGCTCTTCCTTGCTCTTTGAATAGACAAGAATATCGTCTATAAAGACTACGACAAATTGATCAAGATAGTCTCTAAAGACTCTATTCATTAGATCCATGAAGATAGCAGGGGCATTAGTAAGACCAAATGGAATCACTATAAATTCATAGTGTCCATACCTTGTACGGAAAGCTGTCTTTGGTATATCCTCCCTTTTGACCCTTAATTGATGATACCCTGAACGAAGATCAATCTTGGAAAAGTATTGAGCTCCGCGTAGTTGGTCAAATAAGTCATCAATGCGTGGGAGAGGATATTTGTTCTTGATAGTGATCTTGTTATGTTCTTGATAATCAATGCAGAGTCTCATTGATCCATCTTTCTTCTTAACAAATAGAACAGGTGATCCCCAAGGTGACGCACTAGGGCGTATGAATCCCTTATCAAGATTCTCTTGGAGTTGCTTCTTCAATTCCTGCAACTCAATTGGGGACATTCTATAAGGTGTCTTTGAAATAGGCAAAGCACCCGGTACGAGTTATATTGAAAACTCAACTTCACGATTTGGTGGAAGACCCAGTAATTCCTCCGGAAAGACATCATCAAACTCCCGTACGATGGGAATATTATTAATCGCGAGTTTCTCACCAACCATTTGAGATAAATAACCTTCATTTAGTGGAATCAATACCCATAAAATGGAAGAAATTTCCCCTGGAAGGTTATGTTCATCCTTGCATTGATAGACGATCATAGATTGATCTGGTATATGAAATGTGACTTCCCTTCTTTGGAAATTGATATGAGCTCTGTATAAAGAAAGCCAATCCATGCCAAGAATCACATCGAATTCCACTATAGGAAGGATCACCAGATTTGAAGGAAGCACTTTCCCACAAACTTCGATCGGAGAAGAATTATAAATTTTTGATGCGACTGTTGTGCCATTAGGTGTTGTCACAGCTAACTAAACATCTAATTGTTGAGGTAATATGGTGATACCCTTAGAAAATTCTTTAGAAATAAAAGAGTGGGTGGATCCAAAATCAAATAAAACATTTGCTACTTTAGAGTGGATGGTAAGTGTACCTTTCACCACTTCGTTATCGTACTCCACATCGCTGATAGAAATTGCAGTGACTTTCCTTTGTCTTTAGCCTTAAGATTTTGTTGACGTCGACCATCATCATCAACCCTTGGATTTGGGCATTGATTGGCATAATTCCCCATCTCCTTTCACATGAAACATTGAAGTGTAGTAGGTTCATTCTGTGTATCCCTTCCTTTGTTTACATCATTAGACATCTTCTTCCCATTATCGCGGCATTCAAATGCCCGATGACCTTCCTTTCCACATTTGAAACATTTACTTGTCCCTTTAAGACAACTCCCTCCATGATTCTTTCCACACTTTGAGCATAAGGGAAAGATCATCTTCTTTTCAGTGTGCTCTTTAGATTTTCCTTTGAATTCCATTTCCCTCTTCTTATCAAACCCATATGACTGATGAGTTACTCCAATCTCCATCTCGACTTTGAGATCACATCGAACGATTTCCTCGTAGCTATTGAAGTCCCTTATGGATAACGCCCTTCGAAGACTTAGTTTTAAGCCACTAAAGAATCGATCGATCTTACTCTCAGGTTGGATAATAATACCAGAAGTGTACCTTGCAAGTCTTGTAAAATTTGCTTCATAGGTACCAACATATTCATCATCCCTTTGCTTCAGTTCAAGAAACTCTTTCTCCGTCTTTGTTCGGAGAATACGAGGGAAGTACTTATTGAAAAATAAGTTCTTGAACTCGTCCCATTCCATGGACTCAATTTCATCCCTTTGCCTCGTATTCTTAATAAGATTCCACCATTGATCAGCATCTCCTTCCAAACGATACACTGCTAGGATGACTTTATCATGTTCAGAACATTGAAGAACTGAAAATATCTATAACGTCCCGACCCCAGCTACCCAGAGTCGGCGCATTACTTGGTAACATTGGCATGATCACAAAAGATCAAGTCTCGAAAGACCGATTAGTTTAGTAGCCTTGGAAACACTAGATACATTCATAAGTCTTTTATTACATCAAAATTAAAGAAACTACAATAACATGGTCTTCATAGTCCACACTCATATCTTCACTGACTATTCTTGCAAGTCAGTCATAATACACTTCTTCACATCCTGGAAAATATTTAAACATTGAAAGGGGTGAGCTCAGATGCTCAGTAAGGATAACAATATTGCGGAAGCTTTTATAAGAAAACATAAGCATTTAAGGCAATGTATAACTAAAACAAAAGCCTTATTGAACTTGAACTGCAGCATAATATGGAAAAAGTAAAATAAAATAATGCCATTACTTACTCACATGGATATTCTACTAGACGAATAATCACATGAAATATCAATAACCACTTTCATAATGAGGAAATTTATAATGCCAGACCTTCTAAAACATTTTGTCAAGGCCTCGGCCAAGACGTCTAAAATGATTAAGGCCTCGGCCGAAACCATAAATCAAATTGGGAAAGGGCCTCGGCCAATTCCACGTCTAGTTGTCTCATGAGACCTACCGATGCATCGAGGAGCTATAGCGGGCTCCACCCGTCACTTATTAAGTCCAATACATTCCTCATATGAATAGGTTTACACATAACATAAGTATTCGTATTAAAACTAGCATACGAAATGTCAACAGTTTCTCCATAAACTATGGATGATATAAAAATAACACATCCACAGTCAAATGTTTCACAAAATTCTCAATGGAAGTTTTGTATCATAAATCAATTTCAAATAAACTTAAAACCCATCAAAGGATGTTGACATGGATCAAATCAAAGCTATTTGAGAGAAATATCTCTCTTTTTGAAATCATTTAAAAGTCCCATAATAATACATTTACTTTGAAAATATTATTATAAGCTTGTAAGGGAAGCTTCGATGAAGTTATAATGGCGGAAAATAGCCGCACCCGCCGTATAAGTTTAAAAAAAACATTCTTACCTTAAATTTGTCAAAAAGGTCAAAAAGTACATTGTTTGGAAAATGACGGTAAGATTCCTTTCAAAAACATATAAGGGTATAAATGACTTTAACCCATTTTCCATTTAATAGGAAAAATGTTTTTAAATACATTTTCAAAAAACATGGATGTGGATCATAACAAGGTCCCAGTAGATAATTATGCATAAACAACCTTGGATAATGAAGAGGTTGTGAAGTAAACCCTTACCATGTACTTTTCCTTGGTTGGGGTAGGTTAACCTCCTGTATAATGGTGAAATAATTGTTATTAAATTATACAAGAATCATATACATTCATATGATATCATATATGATCTTTTAACATTGCTTTGTTAACAATATCTTAGATTTATCATTGTTTCGGGTGTTAACTTACTCGTTTTCTTTTATATGTGTTGTCACGTAAGTCGTGTTTTTCATGGATAGGTTGTATCTTATTCATATCCAGAATGATATCATGTCCTTAAAAATTATTTTTAAATCATAAAATGATAATTATACTTGAATGGATACGACGGAGAATGAATCTCATCGCGTTCGTGGAGACGGTAGTCCGTACGTACGCACGAGCGACAATATCATTATTTTGATATTTAAATAATATATAATTGGATAGTATATCATATATACAGAATCATTATCATTTTATATTTATTATTTACATGAATTACATATCATTATTATACCCATCTAAATAATAATATATTGAATAACAATTACACCACGACGTGGAGACGGTAAGCCGTACGTACGCACGTATGGTGACATGTCATTCAAATGATGGGTAGAATACTGAATATGGTTGTTCCATATTTATAATAACATCACAGTATATAGAAGATACTGGAGTTATAATTTTAGAATTGAAATAATAAACAAAGAGGGAGTGGAAGAAGAAAGAAACTTGAAAGAGGGTGATGAAAATGTTACCTCTTCTTCGGGTTCTTCCTTTTGATTTGATCAAAAGGACTCCTTAGGATGGCTTTCTGACTAAAGTAAAGCTTCTAGGATGAAGGGAGAGAAGTTGGGAGAGTATTTTGGCAGGGTTTGGCCGAACCAAAAGGCTTGGAAGTGTGAATAAGGTGGTAGAGATGGGGGCCTTTTATAAGAGGAGAGGAGGGGCACTTTTGGAAAGATTGAAATGTTACATTATTTCACAACGATTTTCGGATTCTAAAGGTCCCACACTTATATAATTCTAGGATAAGGTGATAATGTTTCTAAATCTCCTCATCCAATAGGCTTTGGACAAGTGTAAGCCTTGGATTTTGCATTATCTTCTCATTTTATTTAAATCGTTAAATAATGAGGTCATCACTGCATCATAATGATGTCACAAATAATTTAATTTATTTAATTTCTAAAAATTATAAAAAAAAATACTATGCTGTAGGAAATCGTTTTATATTTCTAATGAATATTTATAGTCAAAATTTGGACATGTGTAACCCCACTTAAAAACTGTTTTAGTAAAATAACTCATGTTTGTGTCAATTTAATTTTAACATTAAATAAATATATATTAATGTCATTTTCCAACTAAAGTGGCTCCATGGGGTCCCCAAGTTGACCCATGGGTTGTCTTGGTCGGCCATGACTCATCCAATAGGAGTAGGACAAGTTTCATGCTCATCTCATATTATTAAAACATTATTTGTACCTTAAACTACACTAATTACCTCTAATCGCGATTAAGAACTTAAAAGTTACTATTCACCAAAAAATTATTTTAATCTTATTGAACCACATTTTACTTCTTAATGACAACCATGTATGTCGGATTTTTGAAAATCAAAACACAGAAGTGGTAATATTTCATTTTAACGAAAAATCAGTTTTTAACAACCACTTAGTGGTTTCACTATTCATCAAAAATTGAAGTTTTTCAGAATAAGGCCAAAATTTCACCCTAAGCTATAATTGATATTCCGAATTCAAAAATGATGTCTATTTTACAAAATTACAAACATATAATTTTTATTAATTAATTTTATAATTAATTCCCACTGTTACAACAAATAGCGTGTTTTTAAGAAACAATTTATATCAAAATTTTGGCAATTGTTTATGTCCAATTTCAATGTTAAATTAATTCTAATGACCACCATTGGATAAAATGGTAAAAATATAATCTAGTTATACTTTAAAACCACTAAATATTATAATTTATCACTATAAATTATTTTGATTAAAAAAGTTGTTTTTAAGTATTTTTCACTATTCATAAAAATTTAGAAGTTCTCAGAAAAATACCAAAAATTCAACATAGGCTAATTTCAATATTCCGAATCCAAAAATGAAGTCCATTTTGATAAATAAAATTTATAAAATTTCAAAAATTAGGTATTCTTATTCACAACGGCTAGTTTAATTAGTTGTGGTGTGTGTTAGAGCTCGAGGTTGCGTACAACACACGCTATTGCATTATTCGAAGGGAAACGTACCGTGGAAGCTTGGGGTGTTACATTCTCCCCTCCTTCAAATAATTGCATCCTCGCAATTTCTAGGGTATTACTTCATAAAAAGACTCGGTGGTTTTTCATCATAAATTCCTCAGGTTCCAACATTGCCTCTTTCATTTTATGATTTCTCCACAAAACCTTCACCAGACGAGTCATCCGGTTTCTCAGCACCTGCTCCCTCACATCAAGAATCCTGACGGGCTCTTCACAATAGGAAAGATCGGGTTCCAGTTCTAATTCCTCATAGGTGAGTACATGCGTTGGGTCAGGCATGTATTTCCTCAACAGAGATACGTGGAACACATCGTGAACTTTGGAGAGACTTGGCGGCATTGCCAAACGGTAAGCTACAGCCCCAATTCGTTCTAGAATTTCGAAAGGTCCGATGTACCTGGGACTCAATTTACCTTTCTTACCAAAACGTGTGACTCCCTTCCATGGAGATACCCTCAGGAAAACATGATCACCGACTTGAAATTCCAAATCCTTCCTTCGATTATCGGCATAGCTCTTCTGCCTACTTTGAGCTGCTTTGATGTGATTTTGGATTACTTTCACCTTTTCCACCGTTTCCTCCACCAGTTCTGGGCCTACAAGTTTTCTTTCACCAACGTCATCCCAACAGGTTGGTGTACGACATCTCTTTCCGTATAACGCTTCATATGGTGCCATCTGAATACTCGAATGGAAGCTATTGTTATAGGAAAATTCTACCAGTGGTAAATATTGATCCCACATACCCTAAAAGTCAAGAGAGCATGATCTCAACATGTCTTCTAAGGTTTGAATAGTCCGTTCTGATTGTCCATCTGTTTGAGGGTGATAGGCAGTGCTCAAACGAAGTTCAGTATCCAAGGCCTTTTGAAGACTTTTCCAGAATCTTGAAGTAAAACGAGGATCACGATCAGAAACAATCGATAGGGTTACTCCATGAAGTCTTACAACTTCATTAATATATAGTCTTGCTATACGTTCAAGTGGTAGATCCTCCCGTATAGCCAGAAAATGTGCTGACTTAGTAAGTCGATCAACAATGACCCATATTGCATCATTCCTTCTAGGAGTCTTTGGTAGTCCCATGAAAAAGTACATCGTAATATTATCCCATTTCCACTCAGGTATGGGAAGAGGTTGCAATACTCCACCAGGATGTTGCCTTCCAGCTTTCACTTGTTCACAAACCATATACCTCGACACAAAATCCGCAATCTCCCTCTTCATATTGTCCCACCAAAAATGTTCCTTCAAATCTCTATACATTTTGGTGCTCCCAGGGTGTATAGAGAAGTTGGAACTATGAGCATCATCCAGCAATTCCCTTTTTAGATCAGGTATATCGGGAACACAAAGTCTCTTCCCGAATTTCAAAATTCCATCCTTATACACAAATTCCCTCAATCTTCCATCATTCACACCTTTAATCTTCTTTTGAAATTCTTCATCATTGGTCTGAGAACTCTTAATCCTTTCTAGTAATGATGGTTTGGCAACCATTTGAAAAAGCATTGATGTTTCACCTTCCCTAGCTATTCACATGTCCATCTTCACTAGATCCAAGAAAATTGGATCCCTTTCAATTCTCATCACATTCAAAACTCCATGGTCTTTTCTACTCAAAGCATATGTCACCTTGTTTGCCTTCCCCGGGTGGTAATGTATCGTGCAATCATAATCCTTGAGTAGTTCAAGCCATCGCCTTTGCCTCATGTTGAGTTCTTTTTGTGTGAAAATATACTTCAAACTCTTCTGATCAGTATAAATCTCACATTTTTCACAATAGAGGTAATGTCTCCATATCTTTAAAGAAAAGATCACAGCTGCTAACTCAAGATCATGAGTAGGATAGTTTTGCTCATGAATTTTTAGCTGTCGTGATGCATAGGCAATGACCTTATCATTCTGCATAAGGACACAACCGAGTCCTTTCTTCGATGCATCACTATAAATAACAAACCCATCATTCCCCGATGGTAGAGTCAATACAGGGGCATTGACTAATCTTCTCTTTAGTTCTTCAAAACATTCTTCACACTCTTTTGTCCAGACAAATTTAATCCCTTTACGTGTGAGCTTTGTCAATGGGTTACCCAATCTGGCAAAATTATGGACGAAACGTCGATAATAACCTTCTAAACCAATAAAACTGCGTACCTCAGTTATACTTTTCGGTGCTGGCCATTCTTGGATTGCCTTGGTTTTAGAAGGATCAACGGAAATTCCATCCTTAGAGACAATATGGCCAAGAAAAGAAATCTCATGAAGCCAGAATTCACACATGATAAATTTCCCATATAATTCATGTCTTCTAAGAGTCTTCAGGATAATGCGTAAGTGATTTTCATGATATTCGTGGCTTTTGGAGTATACCAAGATATCATCAATAAATACCACTACAAAGTCATCAAGATATTCCTTGAAAACACTATTCATTAGATCTATGAAAACAGAGGGTGCATTAGTCAATCCAAAAGGCATTACTGTAAACTCGTAATGCCCGTACCTTGTTCGAAATGCTGTCTTTGGAACGTCTTCCTTCTTCACACACAATTGATGGTATCCAGACCGAAGGTCAATATTTGAAAAGTATTGAGCTCCATGCAGTTGGTCAAACAAATCATCAATGCGATGTAGGGGATACTTATTCTTTATTGTTATAGCATTGATCTCCCTAAAATCAATGCACAACCTCATAGATCCATCTTTATTCTTAACAAAAAGAACAGGGGCTCCCCAAGGAGAAACACTAGGGCGAATAAATCCCTTATTACTCAATTCCTCTAGTTGTTTCTTTAGTTCAACTAATTCCATAGTGGCCATTCTATAAGGGGTCTTCAATATGGGCCTTGATCCAGGAATTAAATCAATGGAAAACTCAACTTCTCGTTCTGGAGGATGTCCAGGTAAATCTTCCGGAAACACATCAACATATTCCCTCACAATAGGTACATCCTCTATTTGAATATTCCTTTCCTCATCCTCAGTAATTTCCTTCTCTTCCTCCCTAATAATTGAATTTATTTGAGCTACTGGGGGTGGATCTAGATAAGAATTATGTGGCGACGATTCTGCTCTAAAGATAAGGTGTTCCTTATCATCATCATCAAGAATCATAACCTCTTTCCTCTTACAATAAATTTTTCCATCATGGTCCGAAAGCCAATCCATACCGAGGATTATATCAAATTCAATCATGGGTATGACGATGAGATCAGCAGGTAAAGAACATTTAGGTGCTCTAATGGGAACTAATCGACAAAACTTTATTGCAACAATACTTCCCTTAGGGGTTTTGACTGACAAATCCCTTGTTAAATCAAATTGGAAATATCTAATTTTCTTAGCAAACTGGGAAGATATGAAACAATGCGATGATCCAGAATCAAATAATGCATTTGCTAAACTTGAGGAAACCATTAAATTACCTGCCACCATGTGTTTCGGAGCTTCCACCTCAGCAGTAGTGATAGCATAAGCCTGGCCTTGATCCCTTGGCCTCTTTTGAGGTAAGTTCCCCTGACGCTTAGGACATTCATTTGCATAATGTCTCTTCTCTCTACAATTATAACATTCCACGTTGACAGCCGCTTTCTTTCCCTTGCATTCATGAGCTTGGTGGCCTTTTTCACCACACTTGTAACATACTCCTTTTTCCTTTTAGACAGGCACCAGGGTGCTTCCTACCACAATTATCACAGGGTGGAAATTCATTTCTACCCTTCTTCCCTGTTTCCTTATTTCCTTTCCCAGAGTTTTCAGCATATCTCTTCTTATCTTGCTTTGATTTAAAGTCATAAGACTTAGAGAATTTCTTTTTCCGTCTTGATAGCGCACGAGACAATACTTTTGTATGAAGAGAAGGTTTGTGATAATAAAGCTCGACGGAGAAATGGTTTCAACCCATCAAAGAAACGATCAGTCTTACTTCTTGGGTTACGTATGTAATCTGCAGCATACCTTGCTAACCTTGTAAAGTTAGCCTCATACTTTGCGACATTCTCATCCTCCTTCTGCCTCAGACTCAGAAATTGCCTTTCCATATCCGCTCGATGGTCTCGAGGAAAGTATTTTTCTAAGAACAGCTCTTTGAACTACTGCCATTCCATGTTTGTTAATCCATCATATTCCTTTGTGTTTTGAATTAGTGACCACCATTGATCGGCATCTCTAGTGAGGCGGTAAACTGCCATGACAACATTCTCCCTTTCACTACTCCCCAAGGCATGGAATATTTTCTCTAAGGAATTTATCCATTGCTCAGCTACTATAGGATTTGTACTCCCATTGAAGGTTGGCGGTTGTTGCCTCATGAAACGGTCTAGCATTGATCCTCCACGTTGCGGATCAGGGTGCTCCATACGAGTAAGTTTGTTATTCATAACCTGCGTGAGTTGTCCCAGTACGGTGAGAAGCTGATCAGCACCAGTTGTATCACTAGCTCCACCATAATTATCCTGAGCAGGAGGGCAATCCCTACACGGGGTGCGTGCATTGATACGGTTTCCATTCCTTCCACTAGGCGCCATTTCTAAATAATGGCATAAACTAGATGAGTTCATGAATCAAAATACATAATTCCATACTTGTAAAACACTTAACATAAATTGAACTAATTATGGATATAATCCATAATTATAAAAATGCTTTCTTTGAGGAAGTATATACTCGTAACCCTTCATAGTGGTTTGTAAAGAAAATGGGAATTATCCAAAGCATATCCCCCGGGAGTGTCGTAACCAAGAGTGCAGCAAGGCCCGTTGTCGTGCACCAGTTCCCGTTCGAGTCTAGCTCAAAGCGGTGTTTTCGGGTTTTATCCCTAGGTACATCTGTGCCAGAGCCGCCTCTACCTACTCGTATCCAGACAGGGATGTATTGCTCGGAAAACTCACAACATCTTTACAATACCAAAATTCTAGGAAGTTCTTATATACTAATCCTCAAAGTCTATCTTCAGGATATGTGCTCTAATCAGAGTTTATCTAAATCTAGCTTCCAAGGTTAGTACTAAACTGCCTCTGATACCAACTGTAACGCCCCGACCCCAGCTACCCAGAGTCGGTGCATTACTTCGTAACATTGGCATGATCACAAAAGATCAAGTCTCGAAAGACCGATTAGTTTAGTAGCCTTGGAAACACTAGATACATTCATAAGTCTTTTATTACATCAAAATTAAACAAACTACAATAACATGGTCTTCATAGTCCACACTCATATCTTCACTGACTATTCTTGCAAGTCAGTCATAATACACTTCTTCACATCCTGGAAAATATTTAAACATTGAAAGGGGTGAGCTCAGATCCTCAGTAAGGATAACAATATTGCGGAAGCTTTTATAGGAAAACATAATCATTTAAGGCAATGTATAACTAAAACAAAAGCCTTATTGAACTTGAACTGCAGTATAATATGGCAAAAGTAAAATAAAATAATGCCATTACTTACTCACATGGATATTCTACTAGACGAATAATCACATGAAATATCAATAACCACTTTCATAATGAGGAAATGTATAATGCCAGACCTTCTGAAACATTTTGTCAAGGCCTCGGCCAAGACTTCTAAAATGATTAAGGCCTCGTCCAAAACCATAAATCAAATTGGGAAAGTGACTCGGCCAATTCCCCGTCTAGTTGTCTCATGAGACCTACCGATGCATCGAGGAGCTATAGTGGGCTCCACCCGTCACTTATTAAGTCCAATACATTCCTCATATGAATAGGTTTACCCATAACATAAGTATTCATATTAAAACTAGCATACGAAATGTCAACAGTTTCTCTATAAACTATGGATGATATAAAAATAACACATCCACAGTCAAATGTTTCACAAAATGCTCAATGGAAGTTTTGTATCATAAATCAATTTCAAATAAACTTAAAACCCATCAAAGGATGTTGACATGGATCAAATCAAAGCTATTTGAGAGAAATATCTCTCTTTTTGAAATCATTTAAAAGTCCCATAATAATACATTTACTTTGAAAATATTATTATAAGCTTGTAAGGGAAGCTTCGATGAAGTTATAATGGCGGAAAATAGCCGCACCCGCCGTATAAGTTTAAAAAAAACATTCTTACCTTAAATTTGTCAAAAAGGTCAAAAAGTACATTGTTTGGAAAACGACGGTAAGATTCCTTTCAAAAACATATAAGGGTATAAATGACTTTAACCCATTTTCCATTTAATAGGAAAAATGTTTTTAAAGACATTTTTAAAAAACATGGATGTGGATCATAACAAGGTCCCAGTAGATAATTATGCATAAACAACCTTGGATAATAAAGAGGTTGTGAAGTAAACCCTTACCTTGTACTTTTCCATGGTTGGGGTAAGTTAACCTCCTGTATAATGGTGAAATAATTGTTATTAAATTATACAAGAATCATATACATTCATATGATATCATATATGATCTTTTAACATTGCTTTGTTAACAATATCTTAGATTTATCGTTGTTTCGGGTGTTAACATACTCGTTTTCTTTTATATGTGTTGTCACGTAAGTCGTGTTTTTCATGGATAGGTTGTATCTTATTCATATCCAGAATGATATCATGTCCTTAAACATTATTTTTAAATCATCAAATGATAATTATACTTGAATGGATACGACGGAGAATGAATCTCATCGCGTTCGTGGAGACGGTAGTCCGTACGTACGCACGAGCGACAATATCATTATTTTGATATTTAAATAATATATAATTGGATAGTATATCATATATACAGAATCATTATCATGTTATATTTATTATTTACATGAATTACATATCATTATTATACCCATCTAAATAATAATATATTGAATAACAATTACACCACGACGTGGAGACGGTAAGCCGTACGTACGCACGTATGGTGACATGTCATTCAAATGATGGGTAGAATACTGAATATGGTTGTTCCATATTTATAATAACATCACAGTATATAGAAGATACTGGAGTTATAATTTTAGAATTGAAATAATAAACAAAGAGGGAGTGGAAGAAGAAAGAAACTTTAAAGAGGGTGATGAAAATGTTACCTCTTCTTCGGGTTCTTCCTTTTCATTTGATCAAAAGGACTCTTTAGGATGGATTTCTGACTAAAGTAAAGCTTCTAGGATGAAGGGAGAGAAGTTGGTAGAGTATTTGGGCAGGTTTTGGCCGAACCAAAAGGCTTGGAAGTGTGAATAAGGTGGTAGAGGTGGGGGCCTTTTATAAGAGGAGGGGAGGGGCACTTTTGGAATGATTGAAATGTTAAATTATTTCACAATGCTTTTCGGATTCTAAAGGTCCCACACTTATATAATTCGAGGATAAGGTGATAAGGTTTCTAAATCTCCTCATCCAATAGGCTTTGGACAAGTGTAAGCCTTGGATTTTGCATTATCTTCTCATTTTATTTAAATCGTTAAATAATGAGGTCATCGCTGCATCATAATGATGTCATAAATAATTAAATTTATTTAATATCTAAAAATTATAAAAAAAATACTATGATGTAGGAAATCTTTTTAGATTTCTAATGAATATTTATAGTCAAAATTTGGACTTGTTTAACCCCACTTAAAAACTGTTTTAGTAAAATAACTCATGTTTGTGTCAATTTAATTTTAACATTAAATAAATATATATTAATGTCATTTTCCAACTAAAGTGGCTCCATGGGGTCCCCAAGTTGACCCATGGGTTGTCTTGGTCGGCCATGACTCATCCAATGGGAGTAGGACAAGTTTCATGCTCATCTCATATTATTAAAACATTATTTGTACCTTAAACTACACTAATTACCTCTAATCGCGATTAAGAACTTAAAAGTTACTATTCACCAAAAAATTATTTTAATCTCATTGAACCACATTTTACTTCTTAATGACAACCATGTATGTCAGATTTTTGAAAATCAAAACACAGAAGTGGTAATATTTCATTTTAACGAAAAATCAGTTTTTAACAACCACTTAATGGTTTCACTATTCATCAAAAATTGAAGTTTTTCAGAATAAGGCCAAAATTTCACCCTAAGCTATAATTGATATTCCGAATTCAAAAATGTTGTCTATTTTACAAAATTCCAAACATATAATTTGTATTAATTAATTTTATAATTAATTCCCGCTGTTACAACAAATAGCGTGTTTTTAAGAAACAGTTTATATCAAAAGTTTGGCAATTGTTTATGTCCAATTTCAATGTTAAATTAATTCTAATGACCACCATTGGATAAAATGGTAAAAATATATTCTAATTATACTTTAAAACCACTAAATATTATAATTTATCACTATAAATTATTTTTATTAAAAAAGTTGTTTTTAAGTATTTTTCACTATTCATAAAAATTTAGAAGTTCTCAGAAAAATACCAAAAATTCAACATAGGCTAATTTCAATATTCGGAATCCAAAAATGAAGTCCATTTTGATAAATAAAATTTATTAAATTTCAAAAAGTATGTATTACTATTCACAACGGCTAGTTTAATTAGTTGTGGTGTGTGTTAGAGCTCGTGGTTGCGTACAACACACGCTATTTCATTATTCGAAAGGAAACGTACCGTGGAAGCTTGGGGTGTTACAATATCTTTTCAGTAGTACTAATCCATTGTTCAGCAACTAATGGATCAGTAGACCCGCTAAAAGAAGGTGGACGCTACCTCATGAAGGATTCAACAGAATGTTGCTCCTTCCTTTGCTCGTTTGGAAGTCCTGCATGATTCATACCTTGAAAAGTTGTGTGAGAATGGCTACAAGATTTTGTATTCCAGCTCCCATATCGTTTGGTTGCTCAGGGGGACAATCATTGCATTTCCCATCGCATTCCGTATTAACACGGTTCCTTTGGGTTCCATCCATTGACTAAAACAAAGAAGAATAGTGTGAGAAACACTAATTATAATAGTAAAACCACATAATTCAAGAATAAAATTTTCATGCTTAAGGGCTTATCCTAGGTTATTCATGGCCATTTCTAAAACACTAATATTGTGTTCTATGCTTAGACTTATCCTTAGGGTTCTTACTAAGGCTTTCACATCCTAGTTTCCAAAGGTTGACTATAACTTTCCTCTGATACCAACTATAACGACCCATACTTTACATACATTGTTAATACTTCAAAATTGAAGCACACTTATTACAACATATGACAATACCACAAAGGACCATATAGGTATAGTGTCTTTAGAAACTGGGAAACATAAACAACTGGTTCATAAATCTTCTACAGTGTCTCCCATTTATTTCATAAAATCTAGGTTCCCTTTTAGCATATTCTACTTAATATCCATCTTCCTGACCTGGGGAAAAAACATAAAAGGGTGAGCTCAAATGCTCAGCAAGGGCAAATAAAGGAAATAAAAATCATAACATATCTTTTTGAAAATAATAACCTGCAAAATAGATCATAATATCTTAACATGGAATAAATCATAAAAGTGAAAATGAGATCCCCATAATCATAACATAAAACATGAAACTTTGTGGCATGCACACATAATCATGGAAAATCATTTCTTGTTAGTCATGACTCATTGCCAAGACTATCTTAGCGGACAAAGTCCATTTCTGAACCGAGTTCACTCCTCGTTTCAGTCCTGTATCACTGAACTAAAATAACCTTCCGTTCCCGCCATGTCTATCTCATGAGATATAAATCTTTACCCAATGCATTGGAGGGATATATAGGTCCCACGCATCTTATAATGAATCCTTTCTTATGTGTTCCACAAAATCATAAATCATACATCATCGCATAACACATGTAACAAAATGGGATTCTTGAAACATCATGACATCATAAAACAAACCATATAAGGTAAATGACTTCATAATAATAATTCCCTCACAACATAATCAAATCAATGTAATAATAGGGATAAAAACAGAACCCTTTATTATCTTAGATGGAAAATAATTTTGATAAAACACTTGAACTCCATTCTTGAGGAAAATATCCTTTCTTCTTCAAAAACACTTTTCTTTTCTTAACATGTCATACAATTATAAACTAAAAGAATTTGATTAAAAATAAACTTGAAAACTTGTAAAGGAAGCTTCTTGGAATTAATTTTTTAAAAATCCATTCATGCCGTATAAGTTAAAAAAACATTCTTCGTACTTTTGTTGGAAAAGTCAAAAAGTACCTCGTACAAAAAAATGACAAAATATTCCTTTCATATTCTTTACTAAAAACTCACCAAAGGGTAAAATTGGATTTAAAATATTGTAAGTGGATGGAAACAATATTACATATTGAGTGAACATGGATGTAGATGATAAAATACACCCCAGTAAATACCAAAGTATAAACAATCTCCGATAAAAATGAGATTGTGATATTTCTCCTTACCTTAGGTCCGTCTTTCTTTGTAAGTGTCCGAACCTCCTGTATAATGATTTAAATAATGTTATTGACTTATTCCAGAATCATACTTATTTTTATGATATCATATATGGTCATATTCTTAGCTTCTTAGTAGTAATATTTCATTGCTACTTGTTATTCGGGTGTTTATAACTTTTTGTTCTTATGCGTGTTTTGTCGAATAAGTTATTATTATTATCTTTAGGTTATAGATACCTCATTTCAAGAATGGTATTAGTGTAGTATATATCATATTTATTCATTCAATTCATTTATATAATCATTATGAAATGAAGATCATGTAGAACGAGTCGCATCACATCGTGGAGACGGTATTCCGTACGTACGCACGAGTGATGATATCGTTCGTATGATCGTGGAATTGTATTGGAGTATATATATATTATTTCAGTATCAATATTACTTTATAATAATCATAAATAGTTACTCATTACACCATTATACCCATCCTTGTAAGGTGATGGTGGAAAATAGATTACACCACGGCGTGGAGACGGTATTCCGTACGTAAGCACGCACGGTGATTTCATTTTTTCGTAGGATGGATAGAAGGTGAATTAGGGTTGTTTCATATTTATAATAACATATCAGTATGTAAGTAATACTGATGTTATTACTTTATCATGAAAAAACTAAAGAAGAAGATGTTGAAGAAGAAAGAAATTGAAAAGATCGGTAATGGATATTACCTCTTTTTTGGAACACCTCTTTGAATCCTCCACTTAGGGAACTAAGATTGGTCTTTGAAGAAGACCAGGACCTCTTGGATTATTCTAGGGAAGTAGAGAAGGGATTTTGTCAGGGGTTGGCCGAGCTTGAGTGCTCAAATTGGTGTGAGGAGGAGGGGGAGGAGGTGTCCTTTTATAAGGGAGGAGAGGGGAACCTTAGGAATATCTCAAAATATTATTTTATATTAAAGTCAAAATCGGTTTATAATGGTTCCAAAGGGTCTTATTTCGAAGCTAAAGTGGGTATGGGTTGAAAGCCTATCAACCAATAGGATTTAGACAAGTTTAGGTTATTATTTTAACCTTATCAATTAGATTTAACTCTAATTTAAATAATTTAACTTTTACCGTGTCTTTTTGTTTTCTTACACTATATGGTTAATACACTAACTATAACATGCCAAACGAACCCCAAATTGTTTATTATTAATATATATATCCTTATCTAAGTCATTTTATACGAACCTTATATTTTTTGGAAAAAAATAACAATTAATAATATAATATTTTATTTAAAAACTATTTTGTGTCAATTTTGACACTATTTGATATATGATTTTTGTGAATGTCATAACAGAATTATATGTTCGAAAAAAGTTTATTAAATCAAAACTAATATATCATAGTAACCTATAAAATTAGTGGGATTCATAAAAAGTCTCAAATTACATTTATTTTGGTGTCTATAACATCAATTATGTCAATATTTCATTAATAAGATAATTACTGCATCATCATTGTGTCATAAATAAATTAAATTATTTAATGTATAAAAATTATAAATAAAATACCATTATGTAGGAAATCGTTTTAGATTTCTAATGAATATTTATAGTCCAATTTATCTTATGTATAACCCCATATTAAAAATAATTTACTTATTAAACATTGATTTTAACTATTTTAACCCTTCCTTAAATAAATTAATAATAAATGTCCTAATCTAATCCAAGTGGGCCTAAATGGTCATATTTTATTCCTAAGTTTGTTTTTGGTCGAATTAAACTTATCCAATAGAATTAGGACATGTGTTAGGGTAATAGTAATATCATATTTACCCTTAGTTACCCTATTTACTATTAACTGCGGTAAAAAAAGTAAAAAGTTACTATTCACCAAAAAATTATTTTTATCACATTGAACCACATTTTACTTACTGATATCAACCGTGTCTGTCAGATTTTTGAAATTCCATTCACAGAAGTGGTAAAATTAAGTTTTATGCAAAATTCAGTTTTTAACCTACCACTTAGTGGTTTCACTATTCATCAAAAATTGAAAGTTTTCAGAAAAATACCAAAATTTCACCCTAGGCTAATTTCGGTATTCCGAATCCAAAAATGAAGTCCATTTTGAAAAATAAAATTTATAAAATTTCAAAAAGTGGTTATTACTATTAATAACGGCTAGTTTTAATAATATTTTAATAGCATATCGTTGTTTAGTGAAACTCAGTATTGCGTATGACGCAAGCTATCGAGGAAGGTCGCAATTGCGTGTAAGGTAATCCAAGCTAGTGTGTAGTGAAAGATTCCTTTGATAACATAAAAGCAAAATATTACTCATAAAAATCTCGGGTGTTACATCTTTCATCAGCATTGTAATATGGTTTTACGCCTTTTTCGGTTATACTCAAGGCTTGTTTATTTTATATTTATTATACCTCACCATGTGGTGGAAACCCTTGGAAGACATATCTTAATGACCTGGGTTGGTTCATTACAAATTAGTATCAAAGGGGATTCTCAGTTAGAAGTGTGTTTATACTACCTGAGTTTCATTCTATTTCTTTTGTAGATGGAAGATTGGACCAATAGAATTTAAGTAGTATGGGCGGTAGGGTTCCTAGCTAGACAACTTCCATTTTTGAACTACAGATACCATGGGTGGTCAAAATTTTTTACTAGGTTTTAGAATTGATTTTTGAGGTTATTTAAATTAAAATTATGGTAAGTTTATTTAAATAAACTTATTATTTATTTAGAATTGTATTTTATTCAAATAATTCATATTTAATTAAATTCATGTTATATTAAATCATTTATTTCTATATTTAATGTTTATCCTATGATTTTGGAATTTGGTTATGATTGATTATTTTTTGTCTTATGATTGTTAGAAAATGTCTCCTAGAATATCTCTTCCAAATCCAAGAGTTGAAGCTACAAGATAGGATCTATAGGTGAATCCTCTAGTGTAACCTTATTTGTTTGAATCTTTAATCTTCCCAATCTAGAATCTAGGTAATGTGTGTGTTGAGAAACTAGGATGTGTATGGATCATGGCTTTGAATTCACAAATTAGCATCCACACATCTTCCTTGGAGATAAAGGACCCTAGGAATCAGAGTAGTGGATTGAGCGTATTGAGATGATCTTCAACTGTCTGAATACTCATGAGTAATCTAAGGTCAGTTTTACCATGGTGCTGGGATGTACGTGGTGGGAATATATTGTGAAAACTATGTTGTGTGAGGATCTTTCCCAGACTTAATTCAAGAAAAAATTCAATCATAAAATTTTACATGAGACATTATGTGTAGAAAACACTCAGGTGATTCTAACGATGGACCAAGGAGAGGATACCATTCTATATATTTGCACCCATTTTATTGAGCTGGTGCATCTGGGAAAAAAGCTTTTCAATAATGAGTACCCAAAGGCTATGAGGTTTGATTTGGGACTGAGGCTTGATATTCTAATAAATTTTATTCTCATGTTTCTTCCAACCTTCATGGAGGTAGTCAAAAAAGAAACTTTGGTATAGGCTAACATATATGGAAACAATGGTTTGGAATGAGATTCAGTTGGTACTGTTGTTAGCTAGGGTGTATCTACTTGATAAAAAAGGAAGCACAAAGGTAGCTAGTTTTCACTAGGATTTATTTTGGGGTATATATATAGACAGTGTTGGGTTTTTTTCTTTTAGTGTTGGTAGCCTTGCCAACCTTGCCTAATGTTTTAAGTCTCCCAATAATTATCATCATTGTGGACAATCTGTACATATGAAATCTTTTGTGATAGGATTACCCAAGGTAGTATGTTTGGATCTACATTTTCCAAGGGCTTGTAGGTTAATATTGATTATTAAATGTGTGGTGGTTCTTATAAATAGGGTAAGGGGGATTTTCATTTGGATAATAATGCTTTGGTAGGACATGAGACTAGTTGTTTTTATGCATTGGTGTATTCACTAAAGGAATCAAATGTAGGTATAACCATAGTTAGAGGTATGGTGTGTATTTCATATTCTATGGTTATAGATTTATTTGACATAGTTGTTTCTCATTATTTGTTATCTTCAAATATAGTTGATGTGTTGGGTGGTTGTTTGGACCATATTCCATACTTTTTTGGATATTTACACTCATTTGGGAAAGACATCCGAACAAGGTTTCAAGTGTAAAACATGTCAGGTGAAGATAATCTACTTTGAGGTCAAATGTATATTCATAGTGCTCAATATTGATATCTTTTTTTTTGTTATTAGATTGGATTGGATGATCAGGGTTAAGTCCTAAATAGATAGTTATCATCGTCATGTTTAGTTCATATTCTCTGATGTGGTCATCGATGTTATTTAGAGTTAGTGGGACTCTTGATCAGGAAGGATGGGGCTTGTTTTTCATATGTTGGGGTAATCTTGTGCGATTTTTTAGATACATGTCTTGATAATATTGAACCTTTTTTAGTCATTAATCTACCTATAGTAGTATGTGTGTACCCTGAAGCCTCTAGGGATGATATTTCTAGTTTACCTCTATAGAGATAGTTAATTTTACTGTTGACATTCTCCATGGAAAAATGAACATTTCTATACCATATTATCATATAGAACCATCTGAATAAGTATAATATAATATCATTATTACATGTCTCTATGATAATAGATTTATTCATCCTATCATGTCATCAGGTTCTTTTCCTACAATTTCTCTAAGAAGGTAGAATGAATCCTTATAATTTTTATTGATTATCAAAAGATAAATAAAGTTACCATCAAGAATAGATATCTCTTTCCAAGTATTGATGATCTCCTTGGTTATCTAATAGGGGATCGTTAGTTTTCAAATCAGGAGTTATGGTCAGGGTACCACCAGTTGCGAGTCTAAAAAAAGGATATACCTAAGACATAATTTTATAGGTGATATAGTAATTTAGAGTTTCTAGATATCCCATTTAGACTAAATAATGTTCCTATGGTATTTATGGTGTTGATGAAATGGATATTTCATTGGTTATTTGATATTTTTTTTGGTGTTTTTTGGTGATATTTTTTATTACTCTAAGTTGGAGGAGGAGCCCATGGACAATTTGGATATCATTCATAGAATAATGAGGTAATATAGTCTATATGGAAATATTTCCATTGTTGGTTTTTGGATTCAAGAAGAATAATTTTAAGGTCATGTTATATCTGAGTGTGTAATCCTAGTAGATCTTGAAAAGGTACAGGGTGTTATGTATAGGGAGTGGCCCATAAATTTTTAATAAATACAATGATTCTTGGGTTTGGCTGGTTATTTCAGGTGGTTTTTCAAGACTTCTCTAAGATTATATCGATGATGAAAGATTTAATTTTTAAGGGTTTAATGATTGAGTGGGATGACATGTTTAATAGATCTTTTGAGGAACTGAAGGTGAGGTTAACTTCACCTCCAATTTTTATTCTTCTAGAACCATGTTCTGGTTATGATATTTTCTATGATTCTTTAGGCATGGGTTTGGGAGGGTCTTGGAATAGAGAAGATAGGTGGTAGCCTATGTATCTTGATAGTTATGCACTCAGGATAAAATATACTCTATTCATGATCTTGATTTAGAAGTATTTATTCATGCACCCAAAATATGGGGTCACTACCTCTTTAGGGAAATGTCTATAATGTATTCTAGTCATAAAATTATGAAGTATATGTTCACTTATAAGGATCTTAAATTTCCATAAAAACACTACAAATATTATATAAAAATATTTTATTTTGATATTTCTTATAATATAGAAAACGGTAATGTGGTCGCTAATGCACTAAGTAGGAAATTACTGACACAAGAAGTGAAGGAATCAATTGAAGAGTGGTCTTTGATGATTTTGTTTTCTGGGATGATCTTGGGAATGGAAGGGGATGTTGGGAGGGTATGTCAGAGTTTTATGAAGGTTGAGTCGTCATTTGATGAGTGGTTTTGGATCGAGAATATTTCTGAACTCGAGTGTTATAGATTTAGTATATTACTTTCTAATAGGGAAACCTTAAGTGAGTGTTATTAGTCTCCTAGTGGCGCTTCATTTTTTCAAAACATGTAAGTTGTTAAATTTTCCATGAGGTAGAAGTTAATAGATATTGGAAACTATTCTTGATTTTCTATAAACCCAAGTTATAATGATATGTGTCATGATTTGAGATGTTGATATTGGAAGGCGGGGATGAGGTAGTCGATCACGGATTTTTTATCATGGTGTCTTACTTGTAAGAGAATTAAGGGAGAACACCAGAGACATACTAGTTTTTTACAACCCTTAGCCATTATAATATGGAAATTGGATGATATTTAAACAGATTTTAGCATTAGATTAAAATGGGATTCTAGTGGGAAGGATTCGATTTGGGTGATCATTTATTGACTTACAAAATTAGTGCATTTCCTACCTATCATAGAGAGAACAATGTTGGAACATCTTGGGAACTTGTATGTATGAGAGACTGTGAGAATTAATTTTTCTCTCTATATAGTTTTTTTTTGCAGTTACTAGAGCTTCACATCTATATTTTAGGATGGTTTATAGGAGGTGATGGTTTCCTCATTAAAATTCAGAATAGTATACCATTCGTAAACATATTAAAATATAGGAAGAGTTTTCCATGTTCTTAATGATACCCTCATGTCTTTTGTGCATGATTTTGTAGATTCATAGTAAAATTATTTTTCTTTAGTCTTGTTTTCCTATAAAAACTTATCAGGTCATGATCAGGATGGAACCCTTTGAGGATTTTTATGGGTGTCCATGTAGATATACATTGTGCTAGGAAGAGTTGGGAGATCCATACATGGTTTGGATGGGTATTTTTCAAGAGGATATGGGGTGGGTGATGTTGATCCTAAATATATTTCTCATGGCATTGAGTTATCAGAAATATTATGTGAACCATCATAGAAAACTTTTATAATTTGATGTTGGTGTTTGGGACTTTATTATAATTTCACATTTTGTTTTACAACTTCAGTTGGGTAAGCAAGATAAGTTAGCATAGAAGTTTGTGAAACCCTTTGACATCATTGGATGAATTGGAATGGGGGCCAATCCATTGAAATTACCATATCACCTAACTTCCATCTATAATGTGTTTTATCTTTACAAACTGAGAAGGTATTTACCAGATCAGTCCCATGTGATATAATAGGAGAATGTAAATATTTAGCTTGAAATCACTATGGTTGAAAAAAAAAATCATCTTATAGATCATCGAGATAAGGTGTTTCAAGGTAAAACAATTCCATTGGTCTATTTTCAATGGCAATGCGAATGGGATAGTCATTAGAAGTGGGAGTGGGAATTGTTTATAAGCCTATAGTGGCCGTCACATTTTTCAATTCTAATATCCTGAGGACTTTCGAGGGATATAAATCCTTTGTGGTTGGGATATTGTAACAACTTTCCACCTTCCTTAAGGTATTATTTACTCTCTTTTTTCTATTTTCATTTATTTTTTTGGGTGTAATGTGGGATTCTTGAGAATAGAGATCCTTTGCTGGAGAAAATGACCTCTTGTTTGGGCATGTAGGTTCTTATGAATTAATAGAGTTCAGGTATAAATGTATATATATCTTTAATAAATTATTCTTGTGACTAAAGATTCATAACATTTTTTGGAGGTTTCATGCATAAAACATGGTACATCACTACCTACAAGAAAAATTCATGTCGTGAATGGGTTACATGATGGGAATATGTTATGTAGTAGATGTAGTGAGTCTCGTGAAAGGCATGAATGTTACATACCATGAATCCATTATACAATGTGAAAATTTTGATTATTATTTAATTTAATATGAGACCATTACTTTTCATTGTATCATTTATTCGTGTTATTTTACATTGTGAAAGTGATTCACGATGTAAAATTTTGTCATACATTGGTTTTAAACATTCTTCATCTTTTAATCCTTATATATTTCATTTTTAGGCTTCTCTCTCAAACACTAAAGTGGTTTTGGTAAATTTTAAAAGATCTACCTCCTCCAGGATGTCTTCTTTTAGAATTTATTTCATGTGGTAGTTTCACCCCAAATCCTTGGTAAAAGGTATTTTTTCTACGTCATTTCATTTGGTCTCAATGGTATTACTAGATTCATTTTTTTAGACTATATATATAATGGTGTTTTTAATCAATTCTATGATGTTTATTTTCATTCCTTATCTTTCAAAGTTTGATTCACAGTTTTTTAATCCCTTCTGTGGAAAGAAGATAGGTTTTAATCATTATTAAGATTGGCGGATCTATGAAAGTATTGATAACTCTTGATTTGTTATATGTTCTTGTTGATTTAATTTAGTTTTTTATTTTATGTGATTTTATTTGTGAAAAAAGGTTTTATTAAAATGAGATAATGGTTTTGGAAATTGTTTTGAACTAATTTGGCACATTGGTAACCTTTTTTGCATTGAGAAATGAACATAGGTGACCCTAGTGTTTGTGTAACAACTCGGGTTTCTTTATTTTTATCTATAGACTATAGTAAAAATCAGTATTGGTTGGTATAAACCAATGTTATTTGTAGTATTATTTTATGTCAATTATTTATTCTAATTGTCTAGAGCCCAAATAGTTTTCAAAATCTTGTATACCTTCATTATCACATGATGGTCTATTTCATGGATATTTGTTCATGTGATTAATTTACGTGTTTTTCTTTTATACCTAATATATTCTTGAATTTGGTGAATATGGTATTTATTTATGGAAAATTTAAATGTTAACAAATGGTTTTATTTATTAAAATTATTTTTAAACAATATTTCTTTTAATCTAAAACTTATGAATTCATTATATTAGAACACGTATATATTATTTGGGGGTATCCTACTCATATTTGTAAACACACCATACATTTACCTTTAAGATATTGTACACATTTTTTACAAGACTATGAAATATAAGGGCATCGTGTAGTATTATAGGTTCTCTTGTCATCTGTTTCTTTTATAATGGGATGGTTTTGAGGTGAAAATTGACCATATGGAGACTTATTTGTCTTGTATTGTTATAGGTTCTAGTATTTCATGTTTTTCTTGTATTGTATGTATCTTATTTTATCTCTTTATTATGAATTGTACTCTAGTTTTTTTTATTTTTTGGTTATATTCTAGAATTTTTTCTAATTTTTTTGTTATAACTCACATTATGGTAGACCACCATTTGTAACTTATCCTTTTGACCAGGGTTTTTTTGATAGAATAACTATAAATTTATTCCATTAATTCAATAAAATAATAATTAAATGCATCCATCGATAATATACATTTAATATTTTCATTGATAATAGTAATTTAATTATCAAAAAAGGAAATGAAGAATATTTAATTTCATGAACAAGGTCTTGTGCTATGAATTTTCAAATATGTATGGGTATACACCAAAACACATATAATAAATATGACCAACTAGTTTGTCTCATGAGACCTGTTGATGAATCAGGGGGTTAAATATAACTTAGATCCACCAATAACATCATATATAATGAGTTACTCAAATATTAAATGGTCAATTTTATTCATAAGTAACATTCCTTATCAAAAAATATATCTATTTAGTATAAAATACATAATATAAATATTTACTTAGTCAATTAAATAACTTTCACATTAAAATATTTCATGTGGAAGTTTTATATAGTTTAATGAATAAGAATATACAAGATACAAATAATATTGATATGGAAAATAATTTTGTTATCAATAAAATATGATCACATGATCGTGAATTTTTCATTTTAATGTTAATGATGAAAAGATCAATCAAGAGATGACAGGTGGATATCAATTGAACAAGAAAAGTATATTCTATAATATAATCCAATATTTCGGATAATAGAAGAAAATAGAATAAAAAAAATTAATTAAATATAAATTTTATAATTTTCTACGTAAAAAAATTTCAAAATTATTGAAGTAACTAAATAGTGTAAAATTGTTATGGTGGTGGTAAAACTATTTTTCATCATATAAGTTAAAAAGAAATATTTCTTATTCGATTTTGTAATGAAATGTGAAAATTAAACTTATATAAAAAATATATAATGATTCATTGAAAACATTTTGAAATTTAAAAAGAACAAAAACATTCCATGATAAATCATATGAGTAAAAACATTAGTTTTTTTAAACAAGTCTAAAAAATATGGACATAGAAGAAAAATATACCCAATCAAAAAGACAATAAAGATCATATTTTAAATTTTAAAAAATTGAATTTATTGAATTTAAATGGAGATAAAAATATATAATAAAAGATATTAACTCATTAAATATCTAGAAGAAAAAATTGAAGGACTTTTACAAAGGATATATTATATAATTTCATTGATGGAAATATAAGAGGTCCAAAAAAGTGTGATTATAAAATAAATTATTCCCACTATTGTAACATTTAAATTTTATCTACATGAATCATTAAACATGAATTGAAACATTAAATACATTTACTAAATATATATTCATATTAAATATATCATTTTTTATCATATAAACCACATAAAATGAAATAGGTTCACAATACAAAATATTTCTCAACGAAGTGGAAATTGAGACAAAATCCCATACAATGATTGTATCAATGAAGTGGAAATTAATCCATTAATTAATTATTCATTAAAAATTATATCTATATAAAAAAGTGGAAATAAAATATAAAATATCAAAATTTTATTTCACACATAATTTTTGGATAACATAATCATTGAACTGATGGTATAACTCAATGAATATAAATTAAATTAAAACACCTTACATCACGATTCAACTTAGTTGAGAATTATTTAAAACATTGGTAAAATAAATTTATAATTTTTATAATTAAATAAAATAACCATATTTATATTAATAAAATCATATTTTATCCACTTATAAAATTATATCCTCAATTTGTTAACAATATCTCATTACCATAATTGTTTTGGGTGTTAACTACTTATTTTTCTCTTGAATGTTTCTTCAAGAATATTTATTTTCTTATGTATGTGTTATATTTTCATAATATATGGAATTATATTAGTCATATAAAATTATTATTTATTTATTAGAAATATTTTGAGAATCACCCATCTAATGGGATGATGAAAAACGAATCACATCACTTCATAGAGGTGGTAGTCCATGCGTACACATGAGTGATCTTATCATTTTTAAAAGTATATGTTGTAAAAGAATTAATTGTTATTTTATAATTTGATAATTATAAATTGGTAATAATTATCATGTTATTTAATCAAATCCAAAAATATATACCTCACATGTACGGCGATTATGGAAAAAATATGCATCGGTTCGTGAGGTCGTAGTCTGTCATACTCATGAGGGATGTTTTCATTTAATATTTTATGGAGAAGGAGATAGGTAAAAATTATTATATATAAAAATAAAATCTTCACATATTGGATATAATATTTTTGTTATTTTTGAATGGATGGAATACAATTTAAGGTGGTAAAAGAAGAATAAAAATGAAATTGTTTAGTAAAGATAATTAATTTTTCTTTAAAATAGCTCATTTATATCCCCATTTAATGAGATGAGGGTATTTATTTTGGGAATAAAAAACATATAGAATGTGTATGAGTATTTTCGGGAGATATTTTTTTAGGTAATTATTGTGATAAATTTTTGAACAGGTGTGAAGAAGTGTTGGAAGGTGGTGTTATTTTATAAGAGTGGTGGGTGAAACAATTGTAATTTTTCAATGATTTAAAATATTATTAAGTCACTTTGTTTATAAGTGTCTCAAAATAACTCATATTTGAATTTTTTTAAGGTTATAGTTTATATAAATCAAAAAAATTCAGTTAAATCAGATGTCTTCCATTATATTTAAGCCTTATTAATTTCTTTTTAACCCAATTAACCCATTTTACCATTATCTGAAGTGATAAATATTTACCATGGTTAATATTTCTTATGACTACAAATAAAGTTGAAATAATTAACTAATATTCAATATTATGATTTGAAATATGGGAACTAATTTATACGTTTCAATTTCTATAAGTGGTAGAATTTAATTTAAAAAAAACATTCAAACCGAAATAAAAAACTGTTTTAGAATTATGTGTTTTTAAGCATAAAACTAAATTTAATTTCATTATATTTCTTTAAAAACTATGAAATGAATGGTAAAATATTATATTAAGTATATAATCCATATAATTAATTAAATACATTAATCAATAGAGATTAATTTAATTCAATAAGTTAAAAAACACATTACGCACGTAAAAATAATTTCTATATAAATGTGTTTTAAAGCCCAAAAATGAACTTATGCCCAAATAAATTATAATTATTATTCCACTTTAATTAATTATATTATTACATATTAAAGGGTATGTATGTTTCTTTAGTATAATATTTAAAACATAATGGTACTTTTAGTTGAAAATAAATAACAGTTTTTACAAAAAAATGTATTTTTTACTCTTCATAGAAACATAAATATTTTAATAAAAAACATAATTATTAATCATAAACTAATATTAAAATATTAATTAAAAACATTCATTTCCTCAAATAAAATTACTAGTAATAATATAAATTAATTGTATTGTTCATGTACAAAATGAAATAGAAACAATTTTTGGACAAAACTCATTTTTTGAAGCATTAAATCACTTTATTAAAAATTGAGTACTTATTTGTTATAAATTAATCAATAAATTTGAATTATTTAAATTATTTATACATATTTTCATAATGATATAATTATTATTCATACCTACCAAGGTAAATTATAGGTTATAATACATTGTGGTCTTATTTAAAATTAATGTTTCATGTCAAGAAAGTTATCAAACATATTATTCTTTTAAAACAAATTTTTAGGGTGATTAATTCTCCTAAAACCCAACCACTTAAATAAATTATGTCCTTGAAATTTATATCTAAATAATCAAGGAATTAAAATTTTATAATTCAATTATTTAAAACCCACATCATAATAAAGGATAATAAAACATCCATTTTAAAAATAGGGAATTGGAAATATAATGTTAATCTAGAATAACACATAACTAGGTTTAAAAAGTGTATAACACAAGTGTAATGTGAAATTAAGGATATATATGATAAAGTTAATTTCTAAATAATAATAGAGGGTTATATAGATCATAGTCTTGATAATTTTATTGACTGCAAGTCTCGAAATCTATGAGTAATGAAAATGGACTTCAATTCATCATAAATAACTATAAAAAGAAAGCATTCTCATTTTAATGGTCCTTTTCTAAAGAGTTGACAAATTTTTTTACCATGGAATATAAAGAAATATACATACTTGAATTCATAAAAAAACTAAACATATTTTCTTCCATTGGTTGGGTTTCTAAATTACTTTCCATCTCTTTTCATCCTATACTCCAATTATGAATTAATAATATGAATTTTTCATACCTTAAACTCTAAAATAAACTTATAATAGATAATAATATCCACAAAAGGATAAAAATTTATTTTTCTTATCTATATTTATTTTTTGAAAACAAAAATGGATAGTAAATTCTAAGATAAAAAATATGAATAGGCCTTCTATTGAAAGATTAATCTCAATGATTTCAATAATAAAACAAAAAATATATACTTCATTCCTTCTAAAAATATTTAATTCCCAAATATCCTCAAGTAATTCTTAACCAATATTAAAAAACTAATTTTTTTAAAAATAATGTTAGAAAGTTTCCAAAAACAACTAAATTTAATCCCTAAACAACATAAAGTATCTCTTAATTTCTCATACTATTCATGTGAATACCTTGATCATATATTCCCTTAAAATATTCTAATAACCAAAATCATCCTAAAATAAAAAAAATACATATATTATTCAAACGTATAACTCTATCATTTTTCCAAAAATTAAATCACTGATTATCCAATATATTAGATAAATAAATAAATTCAATAAAATTCATAAATCTCTAATCTATTTCAATGTAAAAAATTCTATCCAATTTTCCTTAATAATATCAATAAACTCTTTATCCCAAATAAAAAATATTATCTCAACCTCAATAACATGTTAGTTTTATATATCACTGAATCAAGTGTTTTCAAAAAATATCTCCTTAACACTAAATCACTTTTCTAAGTTATCATTATTATTCCACATATTCATGAAAATCTTTAAATAAAAACAATTATCAAACAATACATAGATGTCCCATGATTCTTTAACCATAATATCATTAATAAAACCCTTCTATACTATAATATTAAAATCCTAATACATAAACCCATAAAATATTTCACTTTAATGATTTGCATAGCATATTCCCATCCTTGGTCTATGAGGTAGACCTTGGATTTATGAATTGGCTTAGATAATTCATAAGTACCCCACACATAATACATTGAACTATAAATGGAACCTTATGATGTACTTTATTTCTATCCATTGAACTCTTCTTTTTTCCTAGTAACTATTTGATCTATGTCATTACTAAATACATTTAAATAGATTCTCATTCGATTGATATATATACCTAGGAGCTTCTTCACACATTCTCGACATGTAGGAAATGTAATATCCTTTCCTCCATGGCCTTCATAAAACTCCATTTTTCTTTTATTTGACTCCTTCGTAAATTTAACTATGTTAAATGTTTTTTCATATATCGAGATAGCATGTTAAGAATAATCAGATGATTTTCAGATTCTATCTTAGAATCATTTAGTTTCTTCAGAGGTAAATCATTATATTGTCTATTTCATTCAGTGTTAACATGATTCCTTCTACTACCATCCATTGTTTGAAAACAAATCAGTGTATGAGAAACAATAATCATAGTGGGAAACCAAATTATTATTAAAATCATTTATAGGATATCTAAATATTGACCCTTTACATTAAATCCTAGGTTTAAATTAGGTCATCTGTAGTCATTATGTATTTAAATAATTTATAATTATTCATAAATAAAATATGTATTAACCCAAAAATATCCTATGGGAGTGTCAAAACCATTGCACAGTTTGGGACCATTCACCATGAACCATAATTATGGATAAGATATAATCATCCAACACCTTTCACAGTTATTACCCATAAATGCATATGTGCTAAAATAAAGTCCATTTTTAGTATCCATATAAGGATTTATTTTACTGTATAAATTAAAAATATTTATATTTCCAAATTAGTGGGATATTTTCCTATAATTAGACTTATCCTAAGAGTCTTTCATATGTTTATTTTCACTCATATATGTCTTCATAAATCTAGTTCCCAACGTTTCTAGTAAACTTAATTTGATACCATCTTTAACAAAATCAACTCCAACAACCAATAGTCAGATTCTATTTTATAAAAATTTTATATGATATAAGGGTTAACATAACCAAGTATCTATATTTTTAGTATTGCTAAAGAAAAAATATAGACATGATTCCAATTTAAAATTGGAAAAAATATATAAAACATATTAAAATTAAATATTATGTATCTTTGAAACTCATTCATATAATCCTTATTCATATCCCAAAGAAAGAAAAATAAAATAAGGGTGAGCTCAGACACTCAGTAAGGGTTATGTATAGTGGAAGATATCATGAGTAAATAAGATATAATCAATATGAAAAGGGTGATAACTAAAAACACAAGTTATTTAATAATTAAATTGATTGTAAAATTCATCCATGGATAATAATGACTAAATTCTTAGTAAAGGAAATGTATTCATTCAAACATTATGATAAATAAATTCTAACAAGGTATTTTTAAATATGTGTTATTATACAAAAAACTCATTCTATATGCCCGGCCAACTGGTTTGTCTCATGAGACCCCAAATTCATCGATGGTTTATCTATAATTAGGCCCCACATTTAGCATCATGTCAAAAACATTCCTCATATATTGAATGATCAATTTAATTCATATAAAATATGTCTTATGAAAAAATATCTATATTGATTAAATAATATGGAATATCAATATTTTCCCAGTTAATCAGATAACATTAATAGTAAAACATCATATCTATAAATGGTATACGGTTTAAGAAATAGTAATATACATGATACAATAAATATTGATCTAAAAGATAAATGTCATATCCAATGAATTATTATTATAAGAAATTTAATGTTGCATAATAAATTCAATGCCTAAAAATAAATCGAGGTCTGATAGATGACCATTTATTCATTAGAAAATTATCTTTTTTAGTAAAATCAATTCTTTGGGAGAATAGAAGAAAATGGAATCAAAAAATTTAACATAAATTTTCATTAATAATTATATTTTATTATTAATTAAAAATGAATCTAAATAGCTTAAAGAATTTACAAAATCTTGAAAATCAGTTAACATCATATATGTTAAAAAGAGACATTTATTTTGAGTTTTTGTAAAGAAATTAAAAAATGAACTTTTTCCAAAAAAATTACAAATATTAATTTCAAAAAAAATGTAAAATTCATAGATAAAATAGTATGCTATTAAAAATAATTTGAGTAGATAAAAAAGTACTTTATTATAATAATTTTTAAGAATATAGACATGGAATAAAAATATACACGATCAAAAAGAGAAATAAGATCAAAATTTCTTTTAAACATTTCATTTCTATATTCAACTAATAAAGGGAGAAACGTTAGATGAAAATATCTAAAATAATTGAATATCTATAATATAAGAAAATATATGGATTTTATTAAGGATTTATTAAAACATTAATTCAATGAAAATACATATTCAATCCTAAAAAAATTATATTGTGAAATAAATAATTACCTCTTTGGTAAATTCTAATTTGTAACCCATTGAAAGAGTAAACATGAATTGATATTTTATGTACCATGAATAAATTGATATTTATAATAAATATTTAAATGTTTCATAATATATTCCACCTAAATGGAAATAGGTTTACAGTACAAAATGTGTCTCAATGATGTGGAAATTGAAATAAAATCCCCTATAAAGATCGCATCATTTTAGTGAGAAGTAATCCATGAATTGACTATGTTTTAAAAATTTATATCCAAAAAAATTAAATGAAACATAAAAAATTCTAATTTCATTTCACGCATTATCTTATCATAATATAATCATTGAAGTAGTGATGTAACTCAAGGAAGAGAAACTGAGTTATGAAACCCCTTACCTCATTCTTCAAATTAATTGAACATCCTATTAACCTCCTATATAATAAATTTATATTTATTATACATGGATACCAAGACTATATTCATTATTATAATATCATATATGATCCAATTTTAATATATTATTACCTAGTTTTTAATAATGTAACATTATTATCATTGTTTTGGGCGTTAACTACTTAGGTTTCCCATGCATGTTTCAACATAGATGTTCTGGTTATTGTGAATAGGTTATAGTTTGATCATCTAAATAATGATATTAATTTTATAAACATAATATTTATTCATCATATATATTTTTAGAATCATCCATGGTAGGTGGTAATGAAAAATGAATCACACCACTTTGGGAAGGTGGTAGTCCACACGTATGCATGAGTGACATTAATATTTATCAAATGATATGTATGAATAGAGTTTAGTATTATTTTTTCATTTAATAATTAAAATAAAATTATAAATATCATGTTAATTCTTTAAATCCACCTATATACACCATCCAAGTGAGGTTGTGATGTAAAATAAATTACATCATTTTGTCCGGGGTTAATTTGTTGCACATTGGAGTGATGGTTTTATTTCCCATTTGAAGGAGAATTAGAATGATAAATTACATGAGATAATCATAATAAAATATTAGTATATATTAGATACTATTTTTATTATATTATAATTATTATTTATTAATTAAATCTGGTAAAAGATGAATAAAAATTAAAGTGTTTGACAAAGATGATTATCTTTTCTTTGAAAGGGGTCCATTACTTCACCTTATAAAGAACCCAAGGATGTTCATTTTGGAAGAAAAGAACCTCTATAATGTGGGTAATGCTTTTTAATAGAAATTTTGGTTATGTTTTGGTATATTTAAATAACTCGAGATGTGTGAATAAGTTAGTAGAGGAGGTTCCTTTTTATAAGTGAGGTGGGTCACACACTTGTAATTTTTCAATGTTTTAAAATGTTATTAAGTCACATTCTTGGAAAAGTGGCTCCAAAATGACTCATATTAGAATTTTATAAGATTTCGGAAAAAAGAAAACCTACTAATGGGGTTTAATAAAGTATTTTTTATTTTCTATAATCCTTTTCCATTTATTGTTTACCCTTTTAACCATTTTCACCTTTAAATAATGTGATAAATATTTAACAAGAATACTATTCATTATGGCCAAAAAATAATTTTACTGAATTAACTGATATTAATTATGTTTATTACATATATGGTGACTATGTTTTTTGATTTAATTTCTTTAAGTGTCAAAATTTTATTTAAAATAAGAATATAGACTGTAATGAAAATAGGTTTTAGAATAATGTATTTGTAAGAATAAAACTTGGTTTACATTCATTAAATGCCTTGTAAAAACTATAAAATTAACATTAAAATATTTTATTGAATATAAAATAAAAATATTCAACTAAAAATATTATTTAATATTGAATAATTTAATTCAACATGAAAAAACACATTATTGGCATAAAAACAAATTATAGAAAAATGTGTTTTAAACACAAAAATTAACTTATACTGGAATCAAGTACATTGATAATTCATATGCAATTAATTAGATAATTTAAATTTAATATTATATTATGTTAATTTATGATCAAATTTCAAACATAATGGTACTTTTACATGAAAATAAATGTCCTTTTTCTACAAAAAATCTCTCTTTTTCAATATTCATATAAAATTTATTCTTTTTTTAAAAATCATAAAATTCCACCCCATGATAATATAAACATTTTTATTTCAAATTTTATATTAATCTCCACAAATAAAATTTTACGAAATTTTATGAATTAATTATATTTTCCATGATCAAAATTCAGTAAAAACCATTTTTTAGACATATTTTTTCAGTATTAAATAAATATACCAAAAATTAAGAAATTTTGTATTATAAATTAATTAATATATTTGAGTCATTTAAATCTTTTAATTTTTTTTTAAATAATTTCATTATTACTGTTAGTACCTTCACATTTATATTCTAGGTTATAATATAATAAGGTTTGTTTTATGCTAGGTATTATGTGTCAAAAAATCTATCAAACATAGTATAAATTCAATCTAAATATTTTGGGTGTTTCATTCTTAACCTCTTAAATAAATTGTATCTGAAAAAATTTAATCTTAGTAATAAAGGGTTTATCATTTGATATCAACTTTTTTGAAAACCCACATTGTAATAGGGGTTAATAAAACATCGTTTTGAAAATTGGGAAATGTAAATATGAAGGTTATTTGTAATAACACATAACTAGGTTTCTAACATGGAGAACATTTTTGATAAGTGAAAATATTGACATAGAAGATAAATTTAATGTCAAAAAAATAATAGTAATTTATAGAGAGCATATTCAAGATAAAGTTAATGAATCCAATACTATAAATTAGTTAGGGGTAAAAACGAACATCAATTCATCTTAAATTACTATAAAATGGAAGTAATTTTTATTTTAAAAGAAATTTTCTATAAATTTGGGAATTCATTTACCATGGAATGTGATAAAATATACAGAATTTATTTATTCAAATCCATAAATTTAATTTCATCATATTATTTAGTCTTTTAATTAGTTTTTACCTCTTTTTATCCCATATTCTAATGATTAATGAACAATATAAATTTTTCATGCCTGAATCACTTGAATATAATTTTAATAGATCAAAATAATTATAAATTGATGATAATTTATTCCTCTTAAAACCAAAAATTTATAGTACATTCTTAGATAAGAAATGAACAGAACATATTTTTAAATATTAATATAAAATATTTAAATAATAACACCCAAATAATTACTTAATTTTTCTCATAAATAATTAAATTCCAAAAAACCTAGAACCATTCTTAAACAGTATTCAAAAGATTAAAATTTAGAAACATTTTCCCAAAATTTCCAAAATCAACTTAACTTTAATCTATAAACAACATAAAGTATCTCTTAATTTCACATATCAATCATGTGAATACCTTGACAATATATTCTCATAAAACATTCTAATAACACAAATCATCATAAAAACTCAATAAAAATATATAAAATTTTAAAATATAACCCAATAATTCTTCCTAAAAAATCATAGACTGTCAAATATATTTTCTAAAGGTCCATTACTTCCAAATTTATTTCCTTCCCAGATTTTAGTAGTTAGAGGTTATTGGTGGAGGCCTAGAGTGAATCTAGAATATTTTTTATACTAAAACCTTGAAGTGAATAAATGTTGTGTAAAGTGTACACAAAATGTAAATGTGATGCATGTATTATGTGAGGCTTTTTCATGATGTGTAATAATCAAGTGTAATAATCCTCTAAGGTGACAAGTTATTTAATAGAAATTAAATTTTTGACATTACATAATTTGTCGATATTAAACACCCTTTAAATATCCTATGTAGTATATCTTTAAAGGTTGTGGTTCATTGGGTTATTTCTCAAACCCTTTGTTTGGTGATCCCTTATCTCCTTCCAGGTGATCGAGAGGCCCCTTATTCATGAATTTTGGATTCCTTTCGATGGGGTTGATTCTTCATTTCCCATCTCTGATCTATGGTGAGTTATCCTCTAGTTCTCATCTATTTATTTCCATTGTTAATCATATTTTTGTAGGGGAGATGTTATTTCTGTTTGAGGTGTGTTTTGGGATATTTTTTATCGTTAATTTTTATGATATAGTTGATATGTAGTTTCTAGTGGTGCAGTTGTGGTTGATGGGTGTTTCTTCATTTCCCACCAATGTACAATGATTTATAAAAGCTTCTTTAAGGTTGGGAATCCCTCATTTATAATTATTATATATCTTATGGGAGGTGTTTTCTTTTGTTTATATATGGGTTATGGTTGTGTTTCATTAACCAAAGATAAAAAATGTTATTTTTTAATTTAAGGGTAATGGTTTTTGATTCACTTTTTTTTCAGCTTGGTTATTTTTGTGATGTTTTTTATTGTTCGGGCAAGATTCCCCACGAAAATATTAATATTTTCAGGGGATTTGTTTTCCTTGGAAGATGTGTTTTATTAATTCAAAATTTGTTTTGATTATTTGATATCACTCTAAAATGGAAATTATATATTCATATATATATATATATATGGAAAATAAAATTGGTTCCCCATGATTATGGAGTGTGTGGTAATGACCCTAAAATAACATGTAATGTGATAAAATCTCCTTTCAAAATATATAAAATTCCTTTTGATGTGCTGTTAATTTTGTCAGGATTTTTGTTTTGGAGATATGAGATTGATGTGTTGTTTTATAATGTGGTTATATAGGTTTTTTTGTTATGATTTTTGTGTGGTTATCTTTTATTGATGTGTGGTTGGTTCATATGCGGTTAATGCTTTCATGGTTGTGATTTTTGGGTTGATAGGAGGTTGTTGTTTGGAAATGATTTTTGTGCGTTGATGTGGTTTTATTATCATGCTATTAGGGTGGAGAGGTGGTAATTTGTTTCAATGATTTTGGGTGACTAGGTGATTATATGTTTGGTGGAGTGAGCTATCTGTGATATGGGGTTGCGTTGTGCGATATGCCTGTGTAGTGGTGGAATAAATACTTGTTAAATAATGATTCAAATGACATGGATTATTTGGTTATTCGGTTATAAATGTATAATTAGTAATAAAATAGTGTGTTGTGTGGTAAAACATGTTTTTTGATAATTAATTAAATGAATGTATTAAATGGAATTGGTTGGTGATGTGACTTGTGTTTTTGGCTTATGTGGTGTTCTTAATTTAGAGGAAGTAGAAAAGGTGACCATGTATTGAGTTGATTAGCATTCGGTTTTGAAACCATAGGTTGGGGTTTTCTGTTGGTATATGTATATAATTTAATATTCCTTTAAATTTCTATACACACCCCACTAACGTCGATCATTATGTGATAACAGCTACATATTCACATGGGGTGTCTTTCCTTGCATCCAGTGAGGAGGAAGGATGGTTGGGTACCCACTCATTCCTTCTCTCTCCTCCAGGAGAGGTAGGTATTTCATAATTTGTAAAAGATATAGGTATATAAGATCATTATAGATTTTTTGTGAAAACCTATATGTTTTTATTAGAGATTTGATGGCCCATGTGTTTTGAGGCTAGAAGTGACTGTGTTGGTGGAGTAGTGAACTAAGTGTTTTTTTGGGAGAGATTTGATATGACCATGATTGTGGGATGGCTATAGTGTGGGTTGTGCATGGTACGATTATGGAATGAGGTGGATTTACTACATGTTCACGATACCCTACTACTCTGGTTATGCCAATGGTTGTGATATAATGGTTCAGGTATATGCGGGAGAGATGGGATGTGACTTTGCTTGTGTGGTGGTAGCCAAGGTGTCTATGAGCATGATGTAATGTGACCATTCTTGTGGGGTGGTGTGGTATGAAAGAGATGTGAACATCGGTGCATACAACTTTGAGGTGTTATAGTGGCATACTATAAATAATTTGATGATGGGTACCCTTTATCGATGTCACTATTGTTATATTATATTACATGGCATGCGTTATTTGGTGAGTGTTCCATGGTGAGGTTGGGATGGATAGTTGACCTCTTTAGGTGTTTTTTATTCTTCTTTTTTCTCATGGGTAAATTATCATGCTTCTTTCAAGTGTACATGAAAATATTTGGTTCTTCTAATGAGTATAAATGTATGATCACCATACATATATAAACTGTTTTCACATTTCCAGAAGGATTATGTTGACTATGTCAGACATTACTAGCTCAAAACATCGATACCTATTTCTTCAGTAAATTATATTTTCTTTTGGGTATTTACTTTCAAGAATTTTTTCTATATCATTTTTATTTATATATTTATTATGGGGCAGTTGTGGTTTATTTTATATTATTTCATTGAGTTGTTTGTGGATGATTCATCTTATCTCATGATTCTATATTATTATCAGGGTTAATGACTCCCATATAATGATATTATTATACCCTTAATATTGGTCTCCAACATGGGGCCCACTGGTGGTGGGAATCGGGGTTCATTATCTCTCTCTCATCATTATGGTATATTTTTAGGGAGAGTTTGTGACATAGTTGTATCAAAGGTAATGGCATAGAGATTGGATAGAGTATGGAGTTAGGAACAGTAAAGATTTCCAAGGTTGATATAGAAACAGTGTTAGTCAACCTTGTTTAGTGACATAGGCCGGGGATATCAGCTAATACACAGGAATAAAGGCCCCCATTATCTAGTGCATGGGCTCTGAGCATATTTAATTACCAAAGTTAGGTGGACCTATTTGTAGATTAGAGACCTATGAGAGGTACATACATCATGATGAATTATGTTCTTGTTTGAATTGGGTTGTTTTTGGTTGTTTAAAATGAATAATGTTCATTAAAAAAATCTAAATAAAATTCTCTACTATCAGGCCTAGGAAGTTATTTTTTATTTTATGTTGTCGATCTTATTCATCATTCACATGAGGTTCAGGCAGTTGAGGTTCAGCAAGGTGATCTAGTTTATCGTCATATTATTGATCTAGTGGAGGATAATGAGTCCTGGTAAAGGTAGTTGTGCGGATTTCAACAAAATGATTTGAAGAAGTATGGGGGAGTGTTTAATATCTGGAGACACAGAGATGGATATATGAGCTCTATATTACATTCAATATTATCCATTCCACAATTGAGTATTGGTTCCCTTTAGAAGTTAGTCAGAAGAGGAGAGTTTCACGTCCGTAGTGGGTGCTATCTCAGGGAGAGTAGAAGGAGGAAGATGTTTCGTGGTTTTACTCTTGAAAAGAGTTAAATGAAGAGTTTCTTTCATTGACTATAAATTAATTTAATAGGAAGAGTTATATTTCTCTTCATCATGGGAGAATATAATTATGGGATTGAGGAATCAAGTTCAAGGAACTTCTGTATTTTTTCCCTGATATTTTTCTAGATGATGAGTCTTATGCGATACATCTTTAGGAGGCCCTAAATCCTTCTATCTAGTATAAAATTACTACTATTATGTTTCAATAATATATATAGGTGTATAAGAATTCTTATTTGGTTGACTAGATACACTCGGGAGGTGGTTTACAATTATTTGGAAACCAATAGTGTTCTTCATGGAGAGTAGTTTACAATGGAAAAACACAGGAACTAGGACCATTGAGGTTTTGACTAGCAAGTATTTTACCTCATAAATTTCATTTCAAAACATCTGAGGCCGATGGTTTTATTATTTTTCCTATAGTATTTATTTCCATAGTGTTTTTTGGGGTTTGGTGTCCATCACTAGAACCAGTGCCTAGTGGATCCCAATACTTGGTTTTGTGGAGGTGGATTAGTTCAATTCCATCCTTATTAGTAGAAGCCTATGAGACCAATTAAGTAGTAGGGGTAGTAATATTTTTATCTAATTAGGGAATATGGAGTATGTTTCAGTAGACCATAATTTGTTTCTCATGTTTGGGGACCTCAACTCGAGCATTGATGTGGAGGTTTTCATCATTAAAGAATCATATAATGTGGGTTTGGTCAGTTTCATGCAGTGGAGGCAGCTGTTCCAGAGGGTCCAAAGATCATCATAGGTATGATCTATTTATTTAGTACCCTGGTTTGTGACTTTTTTTATTCAAGAGATTTTCACAACATTGTTTCACATGATCTATATTGTGCTCTAGGAGTATATGTAGAGAGGCTCCCCATGCCCTGGGTTTTTACTATGCCAGTTGGAGGGTAGACCAGCTTGTTTGATGTGTTTTGGGGGTGTAGACTGGAAATGGGGCCACATCCATCTCATGAGGATATTTACATGATATATATGCATTCATATTAAGTTGTCCTTATAATCAACTAGTTTTATTTCTTATGTTATATTATCTACTACTTCCATAGGATAGTCATGTTTTCATATGGTGATGGCCAACGTGTGTTTTTCATTGGCAAGCAATGTTGTCAAGTCGGAATTCAACGTATGGAGCCCATTATTCCTTTTTTGGATGATTATTTTATGGAATCAGTGTATATTAGGATAGTGGGAGTCCCTAGGGTTTTTGGGGAGTTTTTGGACATTTTCATCTTGGTGGTTGTGACGCTACCGCCATGACATGTCATTGATTTCGAGATAGATATTCATCTTGGTGCCTCTATTATTTTTATCTATCCTTATCAAAAAGAACCTTTTAACTTGTGGGTGTTGAGAATTCATATTTATGGTCTGATAAAGAAGTGTTTTATCTAGCCTTGTTTTTCATCAGGGGGTGCACCATTTTTTCACCAATAAGGTATATTGTATTTTTGAGGTTGTGAATAGACTATATAATATAGAATAATGTGGCGATAAATACCCATTACCCTCTTCTGAGGATAGAAATTATTTTTTACTAGATGAGAGGGGTGATTTGGTTTTCTAAAATTGATCTGCATTCTAGATATCACCAGTTTAGGGTGAATAAGTGAGATATACCAAATTCTACCTTCAAATATAGGTATGGTCACTTTAAGTTTGTATTCATGCCATTCCACATTACAAACATAGGTGATATGTTCATGGAGATTATGAACTCTATGTTTCATGAGTTTATAAAATGTTTCATCTTTGTATTCATCGATGATATGTTAATTAACTCGAGGTCAGTTGAGGGGAATGTTGACCATCTCAGAGCTATGTTATAGTTTATTTAATGCTGCTATCTTTGATGGAAAGTTTTCTAAGAGTGCATTTTGGACACGAGAGGTGTACTTCCTTATGAATTTGGTGTCTCAATAGGGTGTGGTGGTGGAACTATCAATGATTTAGGTAGATTTTTCATGGGCCGCACCCAAGAAGGTGGAAGAGTTTTTTAGTTTCCTTTCTCTTTCAGGTTACTATTAGATGTTTTTTCCATATTTTTCTCAATTTAGAGCCGCGTTGAAAGTTTAATATTAGCTATGAACTGAACTTCCATCAGTGGAGGTGGATGGAGTTTCATTAGAATTGTGATTTTAAGATCTCCTAAATCTAGAAAATGGAAAAAAAATCCAATGATTTGAGATGGAAGTTAGGGAAGGATGTTGTTCAGTAGTCTGGGGATTCTTGGAGATCCATGGATGAGTTGGAATCCTTCAACTTAGATGCAAGGGTGGATAGTGGTACAGGTTGTTGGTTTCATTTGATAGTGTATTGTTCTCTGATGCATCATGTGGATGATTCACCGTGGGGAGACTCAGACCTAGAGGTGATGTGCATTCATGTTTTCCACGGTGATGCTCTAGAGGGATGGGTTGAGGACGGTGTGAACTGGGTGTTATTTCATGGGAGGTTTTTTATGTTAGTGATATGCAGGGGAGTAATTCCTGAGTTTCTTAGATCACCTTTTTCATTATACCTAAGAGTTTCAAAGATGTGCCTTGATTTGAGGATGAATTTTGGGTGGCCTTGGATGAAATGGGAAGTGGGAGAGTTTGTGGGAAACTTCTAGTGTTTCTAGTAAGTGAAGGACATGCATTATGTTCCTGGTAGTTTTTTTCAACCCATGGATGTTCCTCAGTGGGAACTAGATGACATCATGATGGATTCAATCAAATATTTAATCTGACATTAGAGATTTTGTGACTCTATCTCGGTTATCTTGGATGTTTGATGAAATTGACCCACTTCCAGATGATTAAGGATCCGGTCATTGATGATTCATTGGACAATATATATGTGGATGAGGTGGCATGGTTTCATGGAGTTTTGAGGTACACTATATCAGATCATGATTCATATTTTACCTTGAGAGTATGGATTGGATTGTATAAGGATTTAGCACTCAGTTAGGCATCATAACTAATTTCCATCCTCAAAAAGATAGAAAGACAAAGATGACAATAAAACACTCTAGGTTATATTTTATGTGTGTTTTATGGACCTTAGTAGATCATAGGTATGAAACTTTCCTTTAGTCTATTTTTCTTATAATAATAGCTATCACTATTTCTTTTTCATGGATCCATTTGAGGATTTGTATGAGAGACCATTTTGGTCCCCATTATGTTGAATGAAATTTGGGGATTTATAAGTTCTTGGCCTCAATGTGGTGTATAGAAAGAAAGAGAAGGTTCATCTTTTTCATGAGATAATGAAATAATCACAGGACTAGAATAAGTCTTATACCAATAATTGGAGGAATCCCTTGGGGTTTGATGTTAGAGATCATGTGTTCTTGGAAGGTTTTCTCTCAATGTGTTCAATAGAGTTTTGGGGTGGAGTAATATTTATTCTAGGGGTCTGGGACATTTGAGGTGTTGGGGAGAGATGGAGAGGTGGTGTATTAGTTGTCATTGTCAATGTTTTTAGAGAGTATCCATGACATCTCCCACATCTCTAATCTTCTTCGGTACTTCTATGGTGACTCACATGTTATTTAAAAGGGAGATTTTTATATTAAGGGTGACGTTACATTCATGGAGTACCCATTAGAGATCCCGGATTAATAAGAGAAGTTACTGCATGGAAATACCACTCCTTTGGTTTGTGTGTTGTGTAGGAATGGTTTCTTAGATGAGAGTACTTTAGAGTGATGGATGTGTATTTATACATAGTACCTAGAGATGTTTCGAGTTTTTTCTTTTCTGTTTTTCCTATGATGTGATGTTTTCATCTTGTTTTATTAGTTGAGTTATTTTTCTTTATTTATAATGTATGATGTGTGATGAATTTCTAACATATAAAAGTGGGGATACTTGATTATTATTCAAGATTCATTAACTATAATGTGATTATACTCATGTGGGTGAGTCAATGGTTCCCAAAGTGCATAGTATCTTGACATAGAGTATAGAATTCCATGATTCATTTGTTCAAGGTAGTATGGTTCATTGGCTGTAGTGGTTATTAGTTTATGATTCATATATTTTGAGATAGTTTTGTAATGTTTTTGAGTATGGATGGTTGTGGTGATGTGGTTTTGTGGTGATGAGGTTGTGCAAGATGTTTTTGTCTATATAGATTGGTGTATCTGGTTGGTGGTATAATTTGAGGAGACGGGATCCTTGATAGGTATCTTGGGGGTGGTTGTTCATACCCCTTTCCTTATAGGATTATTTTTTGGATTATTATGGAAGAGAATCGTTTTATAGGCATCTTATTTAATGGTTTTTGCCTTCTTGGTATGATGCATTGCAGGATTTTAGTGTTCGCGGTTCTTAAAGGAGGCCCAGAGTAGATATGGAAGATTTTGGATGCTAAAAGTTGAAAGTATTGTGAATACAAGCCTTGTAAAGTGTATATGACTAGTAAATGTTATTTACGGCCTATGTGGGGCCATTTCACAATGTTTAATAAATAGGGTATAAAAACATTCTAGGAAACACATTTTTTGTTAGAATGTAAATCCAGACATTTACATGATGTGTAGGGATTACATGTCGTGTAAATGTCTGGAACAGTGCATCTATAAAGGCTCTAGTTCTTGGGGTTATTTCTCAAACCCTCTATTTGAAATTCCCTTCTCTCCCTCCATGAAATCCAAAGTCTACTTCTGTAAGCATTTTGGATTCCTTTCGATGGAGATTGATTTCCAGATTCCCGTCTTTGATTTTTCTTGAGATATCTTATCGTTCTCATCTGATTCCTTCCATTATTTATTGGAGTTTCACTATAGTTATGTTTTTTTTTGTTTTGGGTGTGTATTGGGATGTTTTTTCTTGATCCTTTGGTGCAGTATAGATTTATCTTCAATTTCTCATGGTTTGGTTGTGTTTGATGGGTGTTTTTTCTTCACCCAATGGTACTGAATGAGTTGGAAAGCACCCCTGAGGTAGAGAATCCCTTATTTCTCTTTTTGGTGTATCAAGAGGTTTTTTATTTTATTTATATTTTGGTTCTACTTTTTATAACTTAATAAAATACTAAGAATTTTTTTATTTTAAATTGATGGGAAAATGGGTTTGATCTGCATGTTTTTACAGCTTTGTTATTATTGTGATATTATAGATTGTGTGGGTTTGATTCCCCACAGAAAAGTTTGGTTTTTGGAGAATTTCTTTTAGGTTGTATGATATTTTTTGTGAAAAATTAATTTATTTTTATTTTTTTATATTACCCTAATATGAAAATTTGTTAAACCCTTATATGTTGATAATAAAATGGTTTAACCCATATTATGACTTGTGAGACAACGACCCTAAAATAAAATGGAATGTGACAAAATCCCCCTTTGTAAATCTATAAAAAGGATTTTGATGTGTTATGATGTTTTTTCATGATTTTAGGGTGGATGATTGTGGTTGATTTGTGGTTGGGGCATGTGGGGATGATGGTTTTATGGTTGTGCTTTTGTGGTGGAGACGTAGCTGTGGTTTGGTCATGATTTTGGGGAGGTGTGGTGTTTATTGTTTGGAAGTTCTTTCAGGCAGTGAGGTAGTCATTTTTTCTATTATTTTGGGGTTGTGAGGTGATGGTATTATGGGGATGATGAGATGGTTGTGATATGGGGTTCTGTTATACTAGATTCCTAGGTAGTGATGGGTCAAATAATTGTTAAATAATTATTTAAATGAAATTAGATGGTTTGGATAATGGGTTTGAAATGGTTTAAAAATAATTAATTTCTGGGTTGTGTGGTAAAATGTATTTTGATAAATAATGAATACAATGGGATGATAAAATGGAATTGGTTAGTGATGTGACTTGATTTTGTGGCTTAGGTGGTGTTTTGCATTTTGAGGTAGTTGCAAAAATAATGATGTTGTGATTTGATTATTGTTTAGTTGTGAACCCATAGGTTTGGGTTAGATCAGTCTATATGTATATTCTTAGATATTCATTATGATATATACACACACCCCACCCACATCATGCACTATGTTGCGACACCCATATAGTCATGTGGGGAGTGTTTTTCCTGACACCCAATGAGGAGGACGGATGGTTGTGTATGCTCCCTTTCCCACTCTCTCTTCCAGGATAGGTATTTATTTCATAGGATATGATGGTTAGAGGTCTTATAGTTTATTATAATGTGGTTAGGATAGCCCTTATTCTTTGGGGTGATATTTCATGGAGCAAGTGCTATCAATTAATATGTGATTGGGCTTCTGGGGTAGTGGCCCGAGTATTTTTCGGGCGAGATTTGATATGATCGTGCTTGTGGGGATGATACGGTGTGGATTATTCATTGTGGGAGGAGGGCATAAAATTTATGTACTATATGTTCATGATACCCTACAACTATTATTATGGAAGTTCTTATGATGTTATGGACCAGGTTTTTGTAGTTGAGACGAGATGTGACCATGCTTGTGTAGTGGTGGATCAGGTGTTTGCAGGCATGATGTGATGAGACTATGCTTGTGGGGAGGTGTGGTACAAAAGAGATGGGAGAATCAGTATGTACTATATTGGGGTGTGAGACTAGAATACCATAAAGAATGTGTTACAAGGTTCCCTTTATTAATGTGACTTAGGTTATAACAAATAACTTTTCTTGCTTCATTTGGTGAGCATATATTTGTGAGGTTGGGTTGGATAATCGACTTTCTTAGGTGTTTTTGGTTCTTATATTTTCCCATGGATGAATTTTTATTCTTCTTTCACATGTTCACAAATGACTATGGTTTTCATACTAACTATACTTGTATTCTCACCTTATGTATATAAAATATTTTTAGGTTTCTAGGTGGATTACACAGACCATTCTAGACATTACTAGTTGGGGCCTTGGATAACTATTATGATGCTCCTTTATCATTACATTTGGTTATTTAATTTGTATACTTTTATATATATCAGATATATTTATACATGCATTGTGGGAAAGTTTTGGTTTCATTTATATTATTTCATAGAGTTGTTTTTGGATGATTCATATTCTCTTTCAATCCTATATTATTTTTGAGGGTAATGTTTTACATATCATGATATTTCTATACCCTCAATGTTGGTCACCAATTCGAGGCCTACTGAAGTTGAGAGTCATTGGTAATTATCTCTCTCCCCTCATTGAAATGTATTTGGTGGTCAGGGGGTCATGATGTATTCCATAAATTCAAAAAATGTAAAAAAAACTCATAAATAACACTTTCATCAAAACACTATTTAATTTCAAGGTCACCAATAAAATCTAATTTACTTTATCAACATCAATCAACTATTTGTCCCAGTAAAATACTATTATTTCAACTTCAGGTACATATAAAGGGTTATTTATCCCTTGATCATACGTTTTCAAAAATATCACCTTACCTATAAATCGATTTTCTAGTTTATCAGTACAATTCAATATATTCTTGGAAATCCATCAAGAAAAACTACTATAGAGAAATCCTTAGATGTTTATTGATTATTATAACCAAAATATCATTTATAAAACACTTCTAATATATAACTATCAAATCCCAATACATAAAAACATAAATATTTTCACTTCAATTATGGATATATCATATTCCCTTCCATAGTATATGATTTAGCCAAAGGATTATGGAATTTTATTGAATAATTACCAATTTTTCCAAACATAATACATTAAAAATTAGTAGAACATTAGGATGAACTTTATTTCCCTCAATTGAACTCTTTATCTTTCCCTAGAAATTATTTTCCCTATATTCTTGTTTTTGACATATAAAATATATTATCATTATTTTGAGACATTAATCTAGGTTATTCTTCCCAAATTATTTACATATTTCAAGTTTAATTATATTTTTTATGTGGTCTTCCTGAAACTCTATTTTTCTCTTATTTGGTTCCTTCGAAAACTCACATATTTTCACTTTGTTAATCATATGTTGAGATACGTGTTTAGGAATAGTCCTAAACATTCACGTTATGTATCTTGTATCATTTTTTCTTAAGAGTTAAATAATTTCATTGGTCATCACATTCTGTATTAACATAGTTTTTTATTGTTCCAACCATTTATAGAAACCAAAAATCAAAGTATGAGCCATAATAATCATAGTGTAAAATCATATAATCTTTCAAGAAATTTATATAATGTATAAATATTATCACATTCGTTTCAATATATGAAACAATATATATAACTTAGGTTATCCCTAGTAATTATATATTCAGATAAATAATAATATTTTATAAATGAAATTTGAATAAACCCAATAACATTACTCAAGTGTTAAAAACAAAGTATATAGTAAGGGTTCATTCACCGTGAACTAGAATAATGTTTGACATATACTCTTCCAACTATTTTGTGTTTATTACTATTAGATTCATCTATAACAAAACCACATCAATTTTTATATTCTAGACATGGATGTATTTTCTATTCAAAACACATAATATATATCGTAAAAATCATTATATTATTAACATATATATAGTCTTATCCTTAGAGTCATCCATAGGGTTATGTTCTCTAATCAATATTTTCCTAAATCTAATTTCCAAGGTTTATTTTAAAAATTATATAATAGAAACTATAACAACCATACCTAGAGAAACTTAGAGTTCGTGTCTGGTTTATTACGTTTTCATAAGATACATGGGATAACATCACTAATTGTCAATCGGTTTACATGTGTTAAAAAACTAAATGCACGAATTATTCACATTTTACAATGGAAATAAAATATAAAATGTAATAAAAATTAAACATCCAACATCCTTGAAACTCATCTATAGATTTCTTCTTTATATTTTGGTGAAAGGAATAATAATAATTATGATCTCAAAAACACATTTTGGGCCATGTACAATTGAATAAATCATGAGTAGATACGACATGATCAATATAGAAAGTGAGTTAACTAAAAGAATCCATTAAATCAATAACATGATCATGAAGTGTATCCATGAGTAAAATAAATGTAATAATATCATGGATAATAATAACTGAATACTCAATGAAAGAAATACATAATATCTAATATCATGATCAAGGCCTTGTTTCAAGATATTTTCAAATATGGATGGGTATACACTAAAAAAATTAATAAGGCCAGAAAATTGGTTTGTCACATGAGACATGTTGATACATAGAGAGACTATCTATAACCAGGAAAAACCTATGACAGCATTCCCAATTTATTCCTCATATATTAAATGATTAATTTAATTAATAAAAAATATCCCTTATCAAAAATTATTTTTATTAATTAAATAATATGCAATATAAATATTTCCTTAGTCAATCAAATAACATTCATAGTAAAACACCATATATAGAAATAGTATATAGTTTAGGATATATGAATATCCACGATATGAATAATACAGAAATATAATAAAATTGAATTATCTAATGAAATATCATCACAATAAAGTGATAGTTTCATTAGAATGTTAATGAATAAAAAATAAATCAATAGATGATAGATGAACATCATTTCAATTAGATTTTGTAGTAAAATAATGTATTTATAATTATAGAATAAAATTGAATAAAAACATTAAGAAAACTAATTAATGGATTTTCTCTATTAAACAATTTTAAAATTATAGAATAAGATAAATATTGTAAATGGTTATAGAGGCCAGAAAATCATTTAACTCTATATATGGTATAAAGAATCATTCCTTTTGACTTTTTGTAATCAAATTCCAAAATGATCTTTTTGAAAAAAATTAGAAATATTCCTTTAATCCTTGTAAAAATCATGTATAAAATAAAATTTCCTTATTAAAAAATGAGTAGATACAAATTTCTTTGCTAAAAAAATTGTTAAATATGGTCATGAAAAAAATATCCGATCAAAATGAGAAACAAGTACAAATTTTCATTAAAAATTTTTTTTATTTATTTATGTGAAAAGGAGAGGAAAATTTGTTGAATACATGGAAATCCATTAAATATATTTAGGATAAATAAATATACAGTGTTTATGAAGGATAAAAAGTAATATTACTTTATGGAAAATATAATAAATTCTAATGAAATTAGATTGTAAAATAAATTATTTCCACTTTGGTAAAATTTAAATTGTAACCCCTTCGAAGAGTAAACTTCAATTGAAGCATTAAATAATATATACAATTATATATTCATGTTTAGTATATCCAATTGGTATCATACATACCATATAGAAGGAAATATTATCATAATAAAAAAATAGGTCTCAATGTTATTGAAATTTAGATTATATCCCTTACCAGGATCATATCACTACAGTATGGATTTATCCATGAAGTCAATATGTGTAAAAAACATATATACCTAAAAAAAGTAAAAATACAACATAAAATAGTCAAATTTAATTTTACATATAATCAGGTAATAACATAACCAATGAAGTATTTATAGAACTCAATGAAAAGAAATTGAGTTATGAAACCCCTTATCACATGCCTTCACTTACTTGAATGTTATTTTGACCTCCAATAAAATAAATTTAGATTCATTATACTTATATACCAGAACCATATTCAAATATATAATATCATATATGATCCAATTATAACATCTTATTACCTATTGTTTAACAATCAGTCATTATTGTCATTGTTTGGGTGTTAGCTGTATAGTTTTATCATGCATGTTTGATCAGGCATGTTCTGGATCATGTGTATAGGTTATAGTTTTTTAATCAAAAAAATTATATTCATGTTATATATAACATATTTATTCATTAAATATATTTTTTGAATCATCCATGTAAGAAGTTAACTAAAAATGAATCACATCGCTTCGTGGAAGTGGTAGTCCATGCTTACTCACGGACGACACTATCATTTTTCAACAGATATATTGGAAAAGTGGTTGTTATAATATTTTTAATCTAAGAACTAATATTCTATCATAAATATAATTTTATTTCATTAAATATACATATATACTTCATCCATTTGGGTGGTGATGGATGAAAAAATGCATTGATTCGTGAGGCAGTAGTCTACCATACACATGAGTAGAGGTTTTGTTTCCCATTAAACTGTGAATCTATAACACCCTACGATTTTATGGTATTTATCTCTATAAATAAATTAAATTCATTTGATATCTTTCATCACCCACATCACTAAACTTAAACAAATAGTAATATACTATTAAATAGTAACTTGACCGTTTCAGTAGTAATATGACCATTAGGAAAAGTAATCTGGCCATAAAAGTATAGATAAAATTTAGGCATCTTAAAAATGAAAATATGATATAATAATATCATAGTATAAGTAAATAAATATTTTAATAATGATAAATTAAGTGTTGGTATTTTTGTAAAACATAAATATTTGTTAACAATTTTATAATTAATATAATTATTTAAAATAAAATTTATTTTCATCAAACACATTCATAAATTAATATTTTTTTCTTTATAATATAAGTTAATTTTATGAGTCCTTAATTAATTTATCAATTTTTCATAAAATCAAATGTAATTTTAAAATTGGTTATTTTTAAATAAATGATGGTTTTAATTAAAAAATAATTCTATCATACATATAAAATTATTTTCATCAAATGAATTTCATTTTTAATTCTACACTTCTAAACATGGTAAGGGTGATTTTTTTATTTATCTAGATAGATAATTTTTTATTGAATAGTGAAATATGATAATTTACAGTATATAACATTATAAGTTAAATAAACTATTTTTTGATTCATTACTAATTTATGAACCAAAATATCGAATTATACTTCATTATTTAATATATTTAGTGATTAGTTTTAATACAATTTATAGTGTTTATCTAAAATCATAAACTAATTAATAAAATAATCATAAAACAACCCTCTTCTTCACTATAAATACAACCCCTCACCACCTCTTCTCATTACACATTCCAAGCCTTGAAGAATTCCCAATTTTAATCTAATTATATTCCAAAGTCTCTCCCCCATGTCCAAGATCCTTCTTCCTCTAAAAAATACCAAACCCAAGTTCCTTAAGGAGGTTCTCAAGGATAAGAAATCAAGAGTAAAAACCCTATTTCATTTTCTTTTCATTTTTTTATCAATTCATTTTTCTTTCTTATTATCTCCTCACATGACCTTATCTAAGTAGAATTATAACTCTAGTATATTATTTATAATATAATTTAATTATGTTAATTCAATATCCATCATCAAACCCATTCTATTCTCCATTTGTTTTCAAAAAATCAAAACATCGTTTGTGATGTGTTGATTTACCATCATCATGGATGAGGCATCTTCTTTTTCTATCACTGGATTAAAGGATGATCATAACACCATTATAATGGTTAAAAATATTTTAAAATATATATTATAACTTATTTATTATTCTAGAACTAATATATATATAATGTAAATTAACAAAATAAAACTATTTTGTGATGATCGAAAAAATGCCAAAATAATCTAAATGATTATCATTAACGTTTTATATAAGGAATCTTCTTTATATCTAGAAAAAAATGATATATAAGACCATTTAATATTTTTTAAATTAATTAATAAAATATAATTTAAATTATGAATAAATATTTCCATTTTACATTATCATTCTTACATGTATACAAGTGAACCAATCATGAAAACCAAGGAAACGAACACTCTCTAATGATGAAATTAAATCATATGACCCATAAAAAAATCCAAAAATGAACCTAATAAAATTATAAAAATTCAAAAACATGTTTAATAGGTTTTGAATTTAATTATTTGTGAATCTATTTTCATTATCTAGTAAACTAAGTGTGAGTGCAGAACACTTTCGAACATTTGGGAAGGGAATCTCTCTGAACCCCCATATTTCCTTTGGGTTACTCTTTATCTATCTTTAACCAATATAATTCGTGTTTAGGTTTATATAATTCATATGTATTCTTTTAATATGTTATAAAATCATTTTTCCAAATCATTCCATTTTTAATTCCGGGTGAAATGCATGTTTTTATGGGGTTCCTATATCAATTCTACCTGATTTGCAAACCCGATTAAAGGGAACTTCCAAATTTCATACCCATTTTTATGTATAATATATAATATATTTTATTCCACCATTATTATTCTAAATAATACATTTTTTCATGAAAATAAATCTTTTTACAATTTTATTTTTATATAAAATATTTTTTTTCTTTAAATGCTCCTTAATATTTTCCTTTAACCGTGCTAAAATGTTTCATTTATAATGTTTCATAAACACTATTTTTAAAAGTTTTAACTTATTTTGGAAATAATTTATCATTATTTATTCCTATTTTCCTTTATTAATGTCCAATTATGTTTAAAATGCATTCTTTCCTGGATACCATTATGATATTCCCTTTGGTTATGCCTTATTCGCCACTTTTTTTATGTGTGGTGTATATATATTTCCTTTTATTTATGATCATAATTCATTGAATATTTCATTTAATATATATATATTTTGTTTCATGGTTATTATTATTGTCTTATTAATTTACCATTTTACATTTTTTGTTTAGTTTTAATGTTTATCTAGAATTGGTAAATATTAATAAATCCATATTTTCAACTAAATACGGATATTTTGATAAGTCATTTTGTTCAGGAATTAAAAATAAATATAAATAAAACTTTGGAATTATATTTATGGGTGGTTATAGATTATAGATAGATCCTCGATGGATCATCAGGTCTTATGAGACAGACAAATTTGTGACAAACCCTTCATGTTTGTTTCTAAGTAGAATCAAATGGGTTTCTACTCACAGACTTAAACTATCTTAATAATATAATAGTTCATGTTCAAGATACATGACATGCCATAAATAAGATTTATTTTTGTTTGGTACTTATTTATTAATTTTTATTAAATTTTCATTGTGTTAAAATATATGGTTTCATTTTCATTCTCAACATATTGATGGCATGTGTTTTTTAGATTATTTTCCTTACTATAATGACCATTCCTTATTGACAATTCTACCCTTATTAATGTCTCATGTAACTATTACTGAGAATTTGATCTCACCATTTTATTTTTTTCCCTTCCCCAGGTTATTAAGATTAAATATTTGATTATGTTATAAGGAATCAGTTTATTTTTATTTATTATGTTCTATGTTTAATTTCCAATATAATAGGGGAACTATGTATTTTTCTAGTACATTAAGACTGCTAAACTGGTTGATCCTTGGTGATGTGATATCTTGTATATATATTATATTTTAATAAAATTACCATTGACTCAAGAAATTAGGGTCGATATTGTTACAATTTGTATTAGAGAATTTTTAGTAGGAACATTTTGAACCAAATGATAAATAAACATGAGAATTATAAAAACACAATATAGATAATTGTTTCCCCAATATTTATGATAATTATGTGATAACTTATTGGGTTCCATTATTTAGTGATGGATCCTAATGGAAGGAAAGGAATCAGTACTTGTGGACAATCTAGGTATTTCCCCACAACGGTAATCAATATAGTTAGTGTTGGTGTTCAGAATATCATGACAATATTAGGGAAGCTTACTTGAGTTGTGGAGAATAACCATACTACAACTATGTTAGGTCATTTAGTACTGTTGATACCCCCATATTTTAGTGAGACTACTAATCCAATGGTAGTTGAGAAGTGGATCAACTCCCTTGAGAATACATTTTAACCAATAGGATGAAATAAAAATGAAGTGGTAGAAATATTAGTATATTTTCTCAAGGTATATGTTGATTAATAGTTTTCATTGATCCATAATACTTAGGAGGAAGATAAAATAGAAGATATGGAATGTAATTCTGTTAAATAAACATTATTCAACAGATATTTCCCTTGATAACAATAAACTGGAATGAAGAGAAAATTCCTTAGTGTAAATAAAAAGGAAGAATAGATTATTGCAGAGTATGAAGATACATTCTTAATAATATCCAGGTATGGTATCGATTGAATACATGAATTAGATGATAGAATTGGTCATTTCTTTGATGTTATTCAGCCAGGTCTCTGAGGGGCAACGGATTCTAAAGCATTTTCATCATATGAGGAAATAGTTTTAGGTTCCATCAAAATAGATAAAGAAAATTTATAGATCCTAAATATTTAAGGTAAATCAATATAAAATGAGTCTTTTTATTAACATGGAAAAGTTGAAGAATCAAATAAGAAGTGGTGAATGAAGCAATTCAAATTATGTAAAACTTTTGGAATGAATCATCATAAGAAATACTAAAAATGCATGAGAGTTTGTTATAAGTGCGGATAAAAGGGTCACCGATCTAATGAATGCAAGGGTATGAAACAAATAAATGATGTTAAATGCTTTAAATATTATTAAATGAGGAATTATTGAAACTAATTTCCCATAAATCAAGGGAATATACCATATAAGGGTAAAAGTGGATATTGGAAAGCTTATGTGATCATCACAGCTGAAGTACCCAATTATGTGGTGAAAGGTACAATAATCCTATCTTCAAATTTTTCCAATGATTTATTTGATTTTGGATAATTCCACACTTTTATATCAACCCAATTTGGCCAGAAAATTATATATTTCCATTTTGATTTATAAGGTATTTTTATGTCAAACCCCCTAAGGGAAGTCTCGTTGCCATAAAAATGTATAAATCAATTCTTATTATATCATATAAACCTAATTGTTTCTTACCTTGTTATCATACAGTTGGTATACTTTGATTTAATCCTCATTTTAGACTATATTTCAAAATATTATCTATGAACTTATTGCAAGAATAAGTAAATTATGATTTGTGAGGAAGATGTTGAATCCCTTGTCTTTATATAAGGAATGTCATCATCTGATTCTTATCTATATCCACACTCTTTAGCTCTACTAAATGAAATTCTTTGGGAGGAATAGAAAACAACATCTAAGGATAAGAAAGGACATCTTCAAATTGATAATATACCAATCATACCAGAATTAATTGATTTATTTCATAATGAATTACCTGGACACCTCCCATAACATGAATTTGAGTTTACCAGTGATTCAATCAGATATTCAAGGCCAATATCAAAGACTCCTTATTGACTGTCCACTATGAAATAAGTGGAGATAAAGAAAAAAATAGAGGATTTTAGTAATATGGAATTTATTCCCCCTAGTATTTCTCCATGGGGAGCCCCTTTTCTCTTTATTAAGAAGAAATACAGATCCCTGATAATGAGTATTGAATATCGATAAATCAATGTTATTACTATAAAGAACAAGTGTCTTATACCTTGTATTGATGATTTATTTGATCAAATTCATAAATACTAATATTTTTAGAATATTAAAAACCAATCTAGGTATCACTGGTTAAGAGTGAAAATTGAATTTATTCAAAAGATAGCTTTTTAGATGAGGTATGGGAATTATGAGTTTATAGATATTCTATTTGGATTTACTAATGAACCCTCTATCATCATGGATCTAATGAATTGAGTATTCAAGGAATATATTGAGGATTTTGTTATTATATTCCTTAATCATTTTATTTCTCATTCTAAAATCTATTAAGACCATGATAATCACTTTTGGATTATTAATGAGACTCTCAAAAGGAAAGAGTTATATGGTAAATTTAGAAAATGTGAATTCTGGATTCAGGAATTTTTTTTCTTGGCCATATTGTCTCTAAGGATGGAATCTTAGTTGATCCTGTAAAGACAAAGACAGTTTAGCAATGGAATACACTAACCAAAATAACCAAGGTACATAGTTTCATTGGTTTTACAGGTTAATATCAATGTTTTTTCTGAATTTTTCCCAATTATCTAACCCATTAACCAAAATTACTCATAAAATGGTTAAGTTTATTTGAATAAAGTTATTTGAATAATAATTTGAAGAATTGATGAGGATATAAGTGAATTCTATAATATTGACTCTATCATCCATGAATGGTGGATTTGTGCTTTATATCGATGCATTAAATAAATGACTGGGTTTTTTTCTTATGAATAATGGTAATGTTATTTCATATGCATCAAGACAGTTAATGATTCCAAAACTAAATTATCCAACTCATGATATTGAGTTACCATCCATAAGTTGTGCTCTACAGATATAGATACAATATCTCTATAGTGATAGTTGTGAGATATATATAGATCACCAAAGTTTAAATACATCTTTACACAAAAACAAATCAACAAAAGACAAATACAATGTCTCGAGTTACTCAAAGATTGTTATTTCTCAATATAATACCCCCCAGGAAAAGAAAATAAGGTTGAATATGTATTAATTCTAAAATATGTCAGAATTATAACCAAAATAGGGAATTAGAAAGATCTTATATTTGTGGATTTAGTAATGATAGATTTGGTAATTTTTTAGGAAGGGGTAAATAACCCCTTTTAAAAATTATTTCTAAAATATCTTGACTAGAGAAGATAAAATCTTTCTATATGATGTTGATAATTTTCAAAAGAAAATTAAATCCATTAAGGATGGAATATTGGTATAAATAATGTATGAGGATGGAATTCTAAAATATGGAAATAGATTATGTGTTACATCAATACCTAATAAAAAAAGGTAACAGTTAGAAAATGCTCATAGATTAGATTTCTCTACACACCATGGCAGTACCAATATGTATAGAGATCTGAATGAAAAATTTTTGTGGGATATATTTAAGTGGAAAATTTTTGAAAAATTTTCAAGATGCCTAGTCTATCAACAAGTGAAGTCTGAAAGGCAATATCTAAAAGGATTCATGAAACCTCTATCTATTCCTATGTGGATGTGGTATGAAATTACTATGGAATTTTTCAAAGGACTAACAAGGAAACCTAAAAGTAATGATAGAATTTTTGATATTGTTAACTATTTTACAAAATTAACAGATTTTCATACAATAATAGAATATTAACCTCTTCAGCTTCTATAAAGAATCTATATTAATGAAGTTGTCAGACATCATGGTGCACCTATATTGATTTTGTCTAATTGAGATCCCCGTTTAACATCAAAATTCTAGAAGAGTATTTAGAAGGCTTTGGATACTGGGCTGCATTTGAGTACTATTTATCACCCTCAAACAAATGGATATCCTGAAAGGACAATCCATACTTTTGGAAACATGTTGTGATCATGAATACTTTACTTTAAAGGTATATGGGATCAGAATTTACCTTTGGTAGAGTTTTCCTACAACAATAGTTTCCATTCAAGAATTCAAATGGCATTGTATGAAGTGTTATATGGAAAGAGATGTTGTACACCAATTTATTTGGACAAAGTTGGTGAAAAGGAAACTTATTGGCCCTGAACTTTTAGGGGAAACTATAGAAAAGGTAAATACTATACAAACCTATATCAAAGTAATTTGAATTAGGAAAATGAGTTACTCTAACTACCGGTGGAAGTATTTGGAGTTTCAAGTGGGAGATCATGTCTTTCTAAAAGTATCTCTAGAAAAGGGTGTCATGTGGTTTCATAAGAAAGGGAAACTAAACCCCAGGTACATCGTACTATTTAAATTTTAGAACTAATTGGAGGTGTAGATTACCAATTATCAATGACATTTTGTCTCTCCAATGTTCATGATGTGTTCCACATATACATGTTAAAGAAGTATATTCCATACCCAAAGCATGTATTCACATATTCAGAAATATAACTAGATCAATACTTGCCTTACATTGAATGGACTATCAATATTCTTGACACTAGAGATGAATTATTGAGAAATCGGATGACTCAACTGGTAAAATTTATTTGTAAAACCCATTAAATGGAAGAAGTGACATGGGAACCTGAGGATGTTATGAAGAAGAACCACCCACATATGTTTAGGAATAAAAATTCATGTAACATTTCAAGGATAAAATTTCTGAAGGAAGTATATAACACCCCAAAATGTTACTGTATGTATCTTCTTAAAAAATTCAACTCATTCGATATCTTAAATTGCACACAACACCAAACTTAAAAAAAGTAATATACAATTAAATAGTAACATGACCATTGAAATAGTAATATGACCACTAGGAATTCTAATCTAGCCAATCGAATAGTAACCTGACCTATTAAAGTATAGATAAACTTTATTAATCCTATAAATAAAAATATGATATAATTATATCATTGTATAAGTAAATAGATGTTTTAAAAATAGTAAATTAGGTGTTTGTACTTTTTTAAAACAAAAATATTTATTTAAAATTTTATAATTAATATAATGATTTAAAATAAATTTATTTCCAAAAAATATATTAATAAATTACTATATTTTTATTATTATAAGATAACTTTACGAGACCTTAATTAATTTTCCAAAAGTTTCATAAAATAAATTACAATTTTAAAATCACTATTTTTTTAATAAATGATGTTTTTAATTAAAATTTAAATTTATCATATTTCTAAAATTATTTTTAATAAAAAAAAATTTATTTTTTTAATTCTAAACATCAAACCAAATTAGGGTCAATTTTTGGGATTCTTCAAAAAATAGCTAATTTTTTTGTGATTAGTGAAATACGATAAATTACAGTATATAACATTATCAGTTAAATACACTATTTATTAAGTCATTTATTATTTAAGTATCATAATCATTAACTATACATAATTATTTATTATATTTTGTGATAAGTATCAATACTATTGATAGTCTTGATCCAAAAATAATAAACTAATGAATAAAACAATCAAAAAACATTAATCTTCTCCACTATAAATACCACCCCTCACAATCTCTTATCCTCACACCTTCCAAAAATTGAATATTGTATAATTTTGGCTCAATACTATTCCCAATTATCTCTCCCATTTCCAGGATCCTTTGGTCTCAAAAAAAGAATGAACCCATGTTCCTAAAAGAGGTACTGGAGGAGAATATTTCAATAGGTAAAATTCCCTTTCGATTCTTTTAATTTTTTTCAATCTATTTTATTTTCTTATTATCTACTAGACTCACCTTATCCATGTGAAATTATAACTATATAATCTTATATATACTATAATTTTATTTTTTTTAACGGAATATTCATCATCAAAACCCTTCACTTATCTTTTCTTCTAAAATTAAATACATCATCCTTGATGTGTCAATTTACCACCATCGTGGAAAATGCATTTTCATTTTTCATTAACACTTTAAAGGATGGTCATAAAACCATTATAATGGTTAAAAAATATTTTAAAATGTATATTACAACTTATATAGTGATCTAGAACCGGTATATATACATTATATTAATTAATAAAACAAACATATTGTGTGGTGATAAAAAACCAGAATAATATAAACATTTATATTTAGAATTTTATCTAATGAAACATCCTTATATATGGAAGAAATGATATATAAGACCATTCAGTATTTTATAAGTTCATTAATAACATAAATTTTCAGTTCTATATAATTGTTCTAATTTTACATGATCTTTCATACATGTGTACAACTGAACCAATCATGAAATCCAAGGGAAATAACACCACGGAATGATAAAATTAAATATTATAACTCATTAAAAAGGACTTAAATGAATTTAGTAAAACTATACTCCAAAAAAATAGGTTCTGAATTAAATTATTAATTAATCTAATTTCATTATCTTGGATATTAATTTCAAGTACAGAACACTTTCGGATAAAAGGTAAGGCATTCTCTCTGAACACACATGTTTTCTTTAGGTTGTGCTTTCTCTTTTATTAACCTAATGAAATTATTATTTATTTTTATATAATTTTTATAAATTATTTTTATATGTTATAAACTTATGTATCAAGATCAGTTCATCCTTATTTTTTGGGGTAATATATTTTTTTTTATAGCTCTCTTCTCAATTCCTCCTGAAAAGAAAGACCAATTAAAGGGAACTTCCCAATTTCATATCCATTTTAAATTTCCATCCATAAACTATTTTAATCCCCCAATTTTCTTATAAAATATATAATTTTATCATGAATATCAACCTTGGTTCATTTTTGGTTTTATATAAAACATTGTGTCTTTTCGTCTTTAAATGATCCTTAATATTTTCCTTAATCTATGCTAAACTTTTTCATTTATAATGTTTCTTAAACACTATTTTTACATGTTTTCACTTTATTTGGACATCATTTATCATTATTTAGGAATATTTCCATTATTAATTTCAAATTTTTTCTTAAATACATTTCTTCATGGTTCACATTTTTGATATTCCCTTTGGTTATGCCTTATTCACCACTTTTTCGGGTGCCATTGGTTGTTCCTATCTATAAAAATTTGTATTGGTATCCCAACACGAGATCATTGAAAAAATTTCATGTCTGATCATTTACTTTGATTCAATGAAGAAACCATGACATTGAATTCTTGGTGAGATAGTTTGTGTTGGGTGCATCATTGGTGATATGACATTGGTTAAATAGTCAAGATAGAATTTGTCCCTTCTGAGTTGAGGATGTGATATCTTGGTCCTAGATGATCAGGATGGTAGTGCTTTTATAAACTTTGTCCAAGGTATTCAAAGATGAGTTTTTCTAGTTATATCAAAAAATAATAAAGTAATAATGGATAATGACACAAGCTATGCAACCTACTTTATGAGATATCGCGAGATAAAGAGATTATATTACATAGTGTGTGTTTGTAAAAATGTTTTCATTGCTATGAATTTTTTTATCTCATTAGGATCATTGATTGGTTGTTATACTCCTCTCCTAGTCTGTGAATAGTATACACTGCTTTTGAGATAATGGATTAGAGGGTTATATAGAATAGTGTATTCAATAGTATAAACTATCTTGGAGAATATGTTTATAAGAAATGGTGGGCCCCACCATGGGAGCCGAAAGTTTCCAAAGCATTAATGGTATCGGATAAATAAATAAATTCATATTATTTGAGTATAGAATAATTGGGCTGAATTTATTTATTAAAATTATTTGCACGGAATTTAGTGAATACATGGAAAAATATTATACGAATCAATATTGTTTTAATATTCAAGGTTCGTTTATTAATTTTAGGAATTAAAAGTTGAGTTAATAACTTGGTTTTGTCATGTGATAAATTTATTAAATATTAAAAATAAGTGAAAAAATATATATTATGTTTATCATTTTTGAATCCCACCAAATGAGAATCGAAAAATTCACGAAGGAAGAAATAGATGAATATGGGTATTATCCTCCGCATAAAAGAAATGGAAGAAAGGGGTGGTTGAGACTCATGGATAACTCAAGACTCTAAGGGATAAATAATTCAGTTACCAACATGAGGTCATGTGAAGACAACATTCAAAATGAATAACCCACAGGCGTCCTGTGAAGTCCCTTTGATGTTGTCCTTCTACTCTTGCAAAGATTCCTTGGACAATCGTTGGTCATGCGGCAGCTACCAAGTAATCACCCCTGGGATACATGTAATGAAACCCAATGGATTCCTAAAAACCCATATGGAATTCTTCATAAAATAAGATGAAAATATCCAAATTAAGGGATCCAATTGAGGTCATAAAAGACACATGATGCGCCACTAGCAATCGGCCTAACGCCGTAATACTCCGGTGACATGTCCACCTCCCATTGCAAAAGACCTCCAGCATGTCACCCCAATCGTGAGAAGGGCCGCAGAACCTTTTTTTCATTCAATGAATCAAAAATAGGTAATTTTATTTTCTTCAACAACACCCAAAAAACCTCACGAACTCCCCAACCTTTGTAAAATAAAAAAGGGGGGGAAACCTCTCGCAGTTGTAAAACTCTTTCAATACACTGAGTTTATCAATAGGATGATCTCCCAAGACCCCATTACAAGTCATACTAATACTAATAAGTCCCCTTAAAATGAATCCTTGCCTCAAGAAAAGTACCATACAAGTCCCCCAATATCATGCAAAAGCATTTAGACAGGAACCCTGATCTCACAAAGGCCCTTTGACATGCAATCCTATCAACAAGAAAGTCCCTTGAAAAGTCATAATGATTCAATAAAAGTCCCCATTAATTATAAATAATTAAATAAAAAAAGTTTTTATAGTATGATGATGTGGTCATTGAAAATTAGGGGATTGCCTCAGAGTAATCCACAGGAGAGACTCATGAAGGTGTGTGCTGCCGAATCCTTTCGCTAACTCCAACTTGGAATCATGTTATACGCACCATGAAAAGTGATGAAAAATATGGTGGTGAGGCCTATAAATCACCCATCACAGTATGAAAAATTTACCATGACTCTTCAAATGAAGAGTTTTCCATCTCAAATCTAGACGCACCTATGATATAGAGAATTTCTCATAGTGGTTAAGCTTGCGACCAAGAAAAGTTCCCACCGTTTAAGATCTAGAAAAAAACTGGAGAAATCATTTTCCATGCCCTATTCACTTCAAGTGATCACTCATAGATCACATTGAGGACTTATAGAATTAAAAATGAGGAACATCCATCACATCTACTAGATCCCGTGATAATGAAAAAAATAACACTGAAAATACCAAATCCATTCTCAAAATAAATGCTAGAATAGAGTCTAAAGTTGGGAAACATACATGAAGGACATAAAAACTAGCCTTCAATCACTTCATGTGAACCACCCAGGACATGGGAAAGCACCTAAACATGTTTCCCATATCTCACGATGCTCCTTAGGTATACTATTTGGGTTATGAAAAGTGTTTTATACATTTAGAAGTAAGTCACACTGCGCCCCTCAAGAATTCAACCCAAGTCTCGTAAAAGCCTTCTGGTATTCTGATAAAGTCTTGAAATTTCATTCAGATGTTTCAAATCTATCATATAATGGTTTTAACACATGTTAGCTAAGTCTTATGGTAGAACCCAGGTGTATTAGCTAATTATTGCAACACCCTCTAGACACACCACCCAATTCTCACTATGCCCTATAGATATGTCATCTAGGACATGATACACCTTTCAAGACATGTAACATTGACTCTCATGAAACCCTCCGAGAATGTCATACATCTCTCATGATGACCCCATGGAAAGTCACCTGGATCATGTGAAACCCTCTTGACAGGCCAACCGGGGTCATGTGATGGCTTCCAGGGTCGACCTGCCAGGTCTCGTAATATCCTACAGATTATTTGCCCTTGATCAAATGAAATCCCTCTCATAAGTCAACTATATTATACGATGTCCTTAACACATGTTAGGAATACATCCTCTCACATGTCAAGTATAAAATCAAGGAATGTCATACGAACAATCAAAACATGTCAAAAGACATGAAGGCCATGTCATAAGGGTATCCTAGTGACTGGTAACATTGAGAACCCTCTATGTGTAAGCCCCAACCAAATGGAAACAGTAGTGTGTATGAACTAATCTAGGGAACTATGATGAATCTAATTCCCTTCATGACCAGCATACGTAGTATGCCTCTCTGATGCCCAATATCCAAATTAACCATCCAAATGGATACTCAAGACATAATTCCCACATCCATAAGAAGTGAGACCGGTCATTTTCCATCCCTTTTTTGGGACGCCAAGCATATCTCACATGGAATTTGGTTTCTTCAATGATCATGTAATTTTCACTGTAATCCTCTACTAAGTCAAGGTAAATGTCAGTGTAAAATCCCCAATCAACGGAACTATAAAAAATCTTTTTCTGGAAATAACTAGGATATGTAGGATAACCTTTTATGGCCTGATCTCAAATAAATATCTATTTTGATTTAAACCCCTTGTCACCAACATTTCAACTATCTAGGAATAATGATTACAATGGGATGATCACTCTACCTCATCACTCAATGGACTAAGAAAGAAACCGAACTATGATGACTCTGATTCCTACCATATTCAAGATACATAGGATGAATCATAAATGCATGAGCTCTATATTGATGTCTAATGGATGTACTTATACAGAGGTCATAAATCTATATTCAATGAGTCTGATCACTTGTTATCTCTTATTTCTCACACTGAGAATAACTCATGTGGGCTTGGGGTTACACAATGAATACCTCATTGGAATCTTTAATATTCATCAGCCAGGGAAATCCAAGTATGTAATCCCTAATGAGTGGCCTGAACACTCCTTCACATATGTGAAACTACCTTGGCACCAATACTAAGGAAGTTATTGAACAATGAAAAATCTGATTCCTACTATAACCATGATATATAGGATGAATCACTTAGTCTATAACTCAAACATATGGTGCCTCTATGACTGAACATATGTCTTATGTTCATGATGTTAAACTACATAGGTTTAATGAACTATGTGTGTTTTGATTCCTGGAATAACCAGGATACATAGGACACCTCATTATGTCTCAATCCTCTCCTTGGAATATTAACTACGACCCTATGCGTAAAAAATCCCAAAGTACCTGGTTATATAGCTTTAGCGCATGAGAAATTATCCATTACTTGGAAAAAATTGAGAACCTAAAAAACATACATATGGATTCACTAATTATATCCCCTTTCCTTTTCTCATTAATGAGTTCCCATTTCTTTTATATATATACAGAGTCAACCTATAATAATTTTTTAGGGTAATTGGTCCCATATCAAAATTGGAACAAGAAACATGTAAATATCATAAATTTATAAGAGAGACCCATAATACGAAAAAATTTCTCCCAAAAAAGGTGTGATGATCCCGACCTCCCATCTTCTCGACCAGTGTGAGTCCCTAATCATCACTAGGTCTAAAACCCAAGTTGACCACCTTCTTTTGGATAGTAGGTATTTACCCAATTATAGATGATGGAACCATGAGTATTTTTCATTAAGAATTATAGTGGTGACCTGACATTAATGATTTTACTTGAAATAAACCCCTCACAGTCAACCATCGGGTTGAACCAAGCACACTTAATGGTCTTCTCATCACCTTACAAAAAAATGATAAAACTAACATGAATCAATCAAATAACAAAATGATTAGATTATTATCTATTGGTCCATTTTCATTTCACTCTATACATAAAAAAATGGTGAACTCGATATGAATATCTCATGTAATAAAATTATTGGGTTGTTATCTGTCAGTACATTTTGTATTCACACTATATGCAAACAAAATTGCTGAACCTGACATGAAACACTAAAAAACAAAATTATTGGTTAATCATGTTCCAGGACACATTGTTTTCATATTCTAGAAAAATATAGCAATACTAGCATAATATTATAGTTTATCCTCAATATCATGGGTTCTCATAGAATGAGTCTATTTCTACTTTGACAATTTCAAGTAAGGAGAATGGATGGATCAGGAATAAAAGAAGAATTTCATTAACCATGAAAATATGACTGCGCACATTATGCCTACGATATTACACTAAGAGGTTATATTGTTCCTCATTGTTTTCAAAACTAAAAATACTAAACTCATCCATAGTGTCTCGGTCTATGATAATGTCTCCATCATCTAGATACCATTTCGGTAAATTACATATAGCTTCAACCCCTCTAGTTCAAAAAATGATCTCACATTCTTGACAGATTCAATGTCAGGTGGTGAACATGATGGTCTGGTAATAAAACTAATGTGGTATAATCCCTACCCAAGAAGCTTCATGTGTGGTTCTCGAAGCACGACCACCAGTGAGTCTGCATCACCCATGAAAAGTTGGAGCTAAGCCAGTGGCCCTCAAACCCACATCCAACTACTTTGGGAGCTTATAACTGGATAGAAACAATGATCACCTTCCATATCTAGTAAAGGAGGACCAGAGAGTCAAATAAGGTCCCCACCATATTCAGGAGCCACCAAGGAGGGAACTTGTCAACTACCATCACCAACACTACCCCATCAGTACCCACTAGTCACTTACTGAGGGTACCACCTGACACACTGCCACCTATACTACCCATGTATAGGAAGAGATTAAAATACATTGGGTGAGGAAGATACTAGATATCGAAGAAAGGGATCATATCTCCACTCTTAATTAAAATTCCTTCTATCATATTCCAGAAGTGACACGTAAAAAGGCTCATATCCTAGCTCACTCATAACAAGCCTATGAAAATATTCCAATAGCAGGCATGGGGGTGTGTGTATCCATACACTCATGCATGAAGTCCATTTTCAAATTCCGAGGGAACATTTAGGAAATAAGGTGGGACATATCCCTTCTTCAATCGACAACACCTTCTAGTACATAATGGAGTCAGAAAATGTGATAGATTATATCCCTTCACACACATTTCTAAAATAAAGATATATTTTATCAATGGCTAGTGGACTCCATCAACATATTTCAGGACTGGTACATATATAGGGACTTGTGAAAATTCTTATCCATATAGCCAGTATATCTCAAACCTCGGATCATCATGAAAAAGTGGCTGCTCTAGAGAAAGCGCACATTCATTCTCCCATCTAGGAAGACTATTGAAATATTCCAGTAAAGGATAGGGCATAAGACTTTTCTCATACTCCCTTTCAAACTAGAGCTCACTATGTGAGAGTGGAACTTTCCTCGAGGTAGGGTAACATGCCTGTTAAAAACTCTAAAGACATATTCTAATGCCCCAAGATAAGGCTCATATCCCCATTCTGGTTGGAGCTCACTAAGTGAGTGGGGTACATGCCTTGAAAAAAACTCATATTCATATCAAAGAAGTCCAGTGGCATACTCTAAAGTCCATGTATCATGCATATATCACTATTATAGATGGGGATAACCCAGTGATAATGGAATATGCTTCGGGATAGGCTCATATTCATGCCAGTGAATCTAATTGAAATATTTCCGTAGATCATAAAATAAAGGGACATATTCTTACTTCCACTGAAGAAAAATTACACCAACATCATTCTAAGGAAATACATAAGGAGGATCATATCCTTTATTCCATTACATATGTCCATCGAAATATTCAGATAGGGAATGCATATTTGGACTAGGATCATATTCCTAATCCAACAGGGGCTCTAGGTGAGAGAATAAAATAATTCATTGTAGGTGCATATCCCTTCCAAGAATAACCAATGACATTTTCAAAAGACATAGGATTAGTATCATAAGCTCATCCTGACTGAGGATCTCCAAGTGAGAATGGTAAATTCCATGTTATAGGCTCACAATCCTATCAAATTACAACAAATTCTTAGTAATGGTCTCATACTCCCATGGAACTTGATGGTGGTAATAAGGAATTTCTAAAAACCTTCATACAATAGGATCATATCCCTGTACAATTACAAAAGGAAAGTCATCATATTTTGACCACAATGTAGAACATGGATCATATTCCTAATATTCTCAATTTTAGTGTCCTTGAGGTCATTCAAGACTCATTATAAACACCACATGGTTCCATAAACTCTTTAACTGAAAAATAATACAATCATTAATGTGATAGTATTACTTTTTGTAGTGTCGAGATGGATCATAGGGACTCTACTCATTACATCGACCGTGGTCAACCTCCCCATGGGGATATATCTCATAGACAAGATAATACTCCCCTTTACTAAGAACCATCATATAGAGATGTTTTCAAAGATAAAACACCACATTATAGAGAAGTTTTCAAAGCTCAAATGCCTCAGTATAGAGATGTGCTCCAAACATCCGATTACACCATATATAGTTCCCCATCAACTTCTAATAGCACTATACTCAAATCATCTGGTGAACCTAAAAAAGAATCTTCTATGGTCTGACTAGATGGAGGTGTGTAAGACTTATGAAGAGGAGGTATATATTTACATACATAGAGAGTTGGCTCGAAACAACCTTCCCACCATGTTCTCGTCCCTCTCTACTTCAGATTATGAGATCCTAGATGATATAGAAAAATATTTGTGTGCCTTATATATTAAAAAATATGTGGGCTACTCATCAGTGAAATAAGGCTAGATACCTCCCTTATTCAGAGTATGAGGGTCGTCTTTAGACCATTAAAATACTTGGTTATTGGCTAGACCTAGATGTTATCTCCATGTTCCAGGATCCAAAACTGAATGATCCCAGTGAAAATATGCAACACACTTTCCAACATTGCATTACAATTCATTGGATGTTAATATTTGAAGCCATGCCATGCATATGTATTCGAGTATGGGGATAGTACGGTGTGTTATACTTTTAGACACCCCTTGAGCAGCAAAACTCCTCGAATATGGCATCCTATAATGTCATAGAATCTATTAAAATTATGGGACTAGGTAATGCTTGAGCCAATTGGTCACCACAATATAATACCCCTACTTCAATGGTTCCCTTACATCATAAATAGAGGGATAGGATATCCAATGGGACTTCAAACTGGGCCCCTCAAAGAAATTATAATTCATTTAATATATATATATATATTGAATATGAGATCAAACAGACAACATCCCATAAAGAATGGTTCTCACCATGGGTTTCTCTCATGCCTAGATCAAATTCTAGCACAACTACACCATATCATATGGGCTATAGTAGAAGCTTCCATATCAGTTGTCCAGGAGTAGACCCAGCTCAGTGGGCTGGGGGGAAATCTATTGCCACCTCCACCACTTAGATCACCAATTCCCAAGAGGATTTGGGATATCCCGGTAGCTACTGCTAACAAACCCCATCCCACTGGACTAAGTGAATTTATATCACAATCATTATCAGCAATTTTTTATTACCTGAACTTTTGCATAATATTTTGTTTCCTAAAAATTAATGTCTTATTATGTCAAAATTGATAAAAATATATAAGTATAAGTTAAATGAAACCGTCGGTTTTTAACCATTATGTGACCATTGGTTGATATGACCATTGGAAACAATAATAATTTTTTAGGTTATAATTATTCTTTATAAATAAAAATTATAATGGATAATTAATTTTGAAAAATGATTTGATTTCCTCTTATAGTAAAATTGTTCCATACGAAGCCAATTTGTTTGGAGCTTGGGAAAAAGGTAGTGTCACTGGGCTTTAGTCTGGACCAATCCCAAGCCGAGCTTCAGCATGTTAAGATGGAATGAAATCACCTATGGGTGAAGTTCATGTTGATATAAATCACCACTCAGGAAATGTTTTTTGAGCCAACCTAAGAGTCTATCAACAATTCACACCTTACCCGTAGGTCATATGTGGGTGTTATTAGGGGTTATGTAATGAGTCCTTAGTTACATTATATAATCCCTTTGTATAAATAAAATTTTTATTTCATCATTTTAATTTTTAATAATAGTATTTCTTAATAAGATATATGTTTAATTGATACAAATTTGATAAATTGATTTTATTTGTAAAAAATTTACTTTTCTGGTATTTCTCATGCTTAGAGAATTATTCTGGTAAAATGAACATCATTTTTGAATTTCAAATGTCAATATTAATATGGGATTAATTTTTAGTATTTTTCTAATAAGTTTCATATTATTTTTGAATATTGAAAAAAATAGAGTATTTTAAAATAATTATTATACTTGATGGAGCGAAATGATTTTTGAACAACAGAAATATGTGGTTGGGATCAATAAGAAATCTAGATTCTGATAAGATCAGCGTAATTTTTGGTAAATAGTAACTTATGAATAGTTATATTACCCTTATGAATATTAATGTGACCAATGGAATAGTAACCTCACCAAAGGAAGTAAAAAATATAATTTTGGCACCTTAAATGGTAATTTGATATAATAGTGTAAGTAAATGACTGTTTTAGAAATTATTGGTTAAGTATTAATATTTTTCAATAAATAGTGTTTTTAATTAAAAATTAAATTTCTCATATTTATAAAATTATTCTCATAAAATGGAGTTCATTTATGAATTAAAAACATTGATATTAGGTTAGGGTAAAATTATAATAATTTTATAAAATATTTTTTTTTGGTGAATAGTAAAAATACATTTTTTTAGTTTTTGTTGTGTTTAATGATATCATAATGATGTAAAATGTAATTTAAAATTATTTTCGACTCATTTGGATTTAAAATATGATATTAGGTGTCCAAAGTGGCGAAAATCATTGGAAAATACCATGGTTAAGCCCATGGTTTTGCAAATACCATTGATGAGGTGTCCTCAGAAATTATTAAAACTACTCCCTCTCTTTTACAATAAATACCATGCCATTTATTCATTTACATTATTTCCAAATTCATTAACCTATAATATATAATATTATTTCCCCCTAAGAATACCTCTCAAGGTTTCCTCAATCCCTTAAAGTCCCAATCATAGAGTTTTTTAAGATACTCTTCAAGGTAGGAAAACCCTCAACTTCTCTTTTCTTTTCAATATCTCTTCTATGTGGTATGTCTTTTAAATTTCCATAACATGTTATTATTTACATTTTATTCTATCCCTATACTTTATTAGGATTATTTTATGAAATTTTTACCCCTATCCCCTCCCTATTTAATGTTTTATAAAAATATTTTTCATACCCTTTATGCAGCATATTTTTCATCTCAAAATATTTCTCTTTTTCTCAGGAAATTCTTTTATTTTATTTATGTGAATACACAAACCTCTTTCACTTTTAAGGGTATTAATAAAGGAATAAAAATTATTTTTTTTATAATTGACATGAATAAATCCCCCATTCCCATTCTATGGGTTATAAATGACATAATGATCATGTTTTTAAGCACTTTTTCAGATGTCGTAATTTTGATATGAACACCATTTCTTTTATTCTCTTTGGGTTATTTAAGAAATGTTTGATTATGATATATGTTTCTTATGTAAAATTAAATACATATTAAGGGATTTCCTTAATAGTGCTCTAATGGATTGGGTAAAGTGAATAATCCCTAGAGATAACAAGTTTTACAATACCTAGGTAATTTTAAAGACACCTTAGGGATGGAACTTAGTGATATGATTATAAATGTATAAATTAGATGTTGTACCCAAATTTTCAAGTTATTATTAACGATACTATTATTATTATATTCTGTTATATCATGACTTCACGATATTCCTAATGTTCTTATTGATATTTCTCAAGATTACATGTGAACTATTTTCCTGGTTTTCACTTACTGGCCTTATGCTCACCTTTTATTTTGATTTATGTTCCCAGTTTATGAGATGAAGTAACTATACTTAGTATGAACATTTTATGAAGACTTTTAAGTTTATTAAAATAATGCTAGACTTTAAAGATCCTTTATTTTTCAGATTTATTTAAAAGTTGTCCAATAAAAAGGAGGGATTCCATAATGTTCATCATCCCCTTAGATGGTCCTAGGAAAACTTGCAATGATTCTGGATCAACCCCACCCTACTGCACTGGGGTCATTTATATCTTCATTTAATTCTTGGGAGTCATCAAATCCATGACTTCACTCATTGGATCCACAACAACAGAACCAATCAATGCTAATTGTATCCCCAAATAACCGCCACCCAACATGGATGGTGGTGTTTTCATCATCGTCATCATATATTGAATCGGTATTATCTAGGTCGGGAGGAAAAAATAAATGGTCAACATCCCACCTATTCCTCCAACCACACGACAAACCTATACTGGTCGAGGTCTTCTCGTAAATCATGACCAAAAAATCCCTTATGGTCATTGTTCATAGAAAAAGACATGAGGACCATACGACCTAGGTGATTAAACCTCATTGGGATCACAGGACAAAATGTCCCAATATGGCCAAGGTTTCAGATAATTTCTTTAATGAATTCATGGTAGAATCATCTCATTGTGTTGAAAATAATGGTACAACCACCATTTCCCAGTATTCCTTTGTGAATGTCATCATTGTCAACATGTAAGATATAGTGGATCAAGACACAAATGTAGAGGTCTGCAACATTTAAAATATAACCTGAGAGAAGGGTGGCTTGGATTCACCAATTGAGGCTTCACACACTCAAAAACAGAGAAGGCTCCAAAATTTAGAACCTTCAAATAAAGAGTTCCCACCTATCAAGTTGAACACTTCCACTGAAAAAGGGAAAGGTGAGGCTACATCCCAATCACCACCCATAAGAGTTGAGGTTCCTTCCATGAAGGAATAGTTATTACAATATAATGATGAAATAGAGAATCTCAGAAAACACAATGAGGTGATACTCAAGGGAAACATTTCCTTTGGGTATCATCTTCATAAATATATGAATATTATCCCTATTATAGCTAATCTTTCAGAAAGAGTAGTATCTACGCATCAGAATAGCTCCAAATCTAGAAAACCAATCTACATAAACGAGGAAGTTTAAGATGATATTTACTTTCTTATGTTATGGAAACAAATATTCCCTCTTCATAGGAATCATTCAATCATAGATGAATTGAGAATCAATGGGAGATGAATGCATGGCCACCTCATCGACCCCTGCCCACTCCTCATAGATGTGAGGTGGCTAAAATAGTAGTTCCTCTAGAGATAATTAATATGATCAAGCCCTTGGCTACTCAAATGGTTTACATGGAAGGGTGATGTGTACCTGTCTATCCTAAAATGAATTTATATCCTATGTGGGTTGATGAAACATTACCTCCACCAAATTTCAGCGACCCTTCCTTCTCTACCATTGATGGTGAAGAAGACATTGAATAGAATCTCCCACACTTTGTATATTAATGCACGACAATGATGGATTCTCAAGATAAACAAGAGTTGAAAAGGCTGAGTTGTTATGTATAAACTCTGAGAGGACTATCTTTTTTATGGTATAACAGCCTGGAAGTATGATCCATTGTAGGATGGGGAGGCCTTCGTTATTAGTTCCTTTATCAGTTCACCTCCATGCTGAGGAAAACAACGATTATCGACCTAAGAAACTACAGGAAATGAAAAAAAATTAAAGGGTGTATTGATTTATATCCAAATGGAAAGGTTTAACATATTCACTCATTATCTCTATCTCACAGGATAAAATATTCAAACTATGTGCTAAAAATATTTAGGAAGAGTTGCAGACACCTTTAATCCTAATGAATCATCTAGATGGGTTCCAAGAATTCATAGAAATGTCACAACGTCTTGATGAATCCATTTAGTTATCCCATTCTAAAACTTGAATCATGCCCACAATATAAGGAAAAGTCTAGGAAAAGTGTAATCTATATATGTCACTATTAATCTAATAACGGTTCAAATCTGGGCAACTAGGAAAGTCCCGAACCACCGAACACCTCCTATTGAGTGGTAGCGCCCACAGAATCACCCTCATCCAGAAGCGCAAAGAAATCAGTCTCACACTAGACTTGAGGAATTAATGGATAAATAAAACTCTTACAAAATGAAAAATTACCTAATTATTTATTGACTTCTATGGACAATAACCTCCTCACATAATAGCATCCAAGGACTTCTGATGAGGTCAACCTCACTGACTGTCCTAACTAATACCCTTTCCATTGAAGGTTGGGTCATAATATTTAGGGATTATTTATCTTCAATTATTTTCTTCAATACATGGTCAATTATGGATAGGTGGTGTTAGGTAAGACCTTAGAAAAAGTGTATTTCATAACTGTTTCATAGAGAAATGAAGAAGGTGAATGGAAGAAAGTTATAGTCAGGCATTAATGAATGTTCAAAAACTGGATGACTCGAAAAATTGTTGAATGAACTCATGAAACCCTAAGATCATAGCTATATAAACCCACAATTAATCCACCACATAAGAATGAGACATTAGATATACCTCCAAAAGTTGGGAATGACCATTATAAGAAGAAAGAAACAGAAGGGCATGAGTCATATTTTTCTTCAACTCAAGCTCTTACTCTTATAGATTTCTTCCCTATATCATCTGCACCACAAGAACCACCCATCCAAATGGATTCATCATCAGATGAAGAACCCATATATTTTCATTTCAACGTGGAAAACATGGTATACCCCTTATCTGATGATAAATACTCCTCAAAATATTAGCTTCCCACACAAAACTAGGGAACATGAGGCCATATGCACCAGAATCAATGATATAGGGGACAATAAAAATGTGGTTAGGCACAATATTTTGGCCATGTCTTCTTTTAGAACATATATGTAGCTGAAACTCATGTTCAGGAACTCCATCAGGCTCCAAAGTGGCAGGGAGGTGTCATATAACCCTATAGCTATCTCCGGCACCCAATTGTCTTGCATGACTGCCTAGAGGGGGTTCTATTATATGATTAATCTAGGAAATAGGGAATCTTGGCATGACCTACACCACTATTAGTAGATTCTCTCTCAACTTCTTCACAAGTACCAGGCTCATTCACCTCAAATTCCCCAACTCCTAATGTGCATGTCCACGAGAAACCACACATCGGGAAGCACTGACCTCTAGCATAAAAGTATGAAATTATGAAATCATTGATAGTTTTCCTTGAAAATATCTCAGTCATAGATTCACTCCATCTTTCAAAATAAATCAGTTAAGAACTTGTTTAAGACCTCTAGATCCCACAAAATTTTGAGATAGAAGTGATACAGCTGAGGTTTACCAAGTGGAGACTATTTCAATAGAATTTCATGTCTTCATCTCATTCACTGACCAAGATCAAGAAAAGTTTCTTCAAAGAACCATCATGTCCCGATATGTTTCGGAAAGATTCAAAAAATTTAACATCTATAGGGACATTATTTATAGTGTCTCTATGATCAACCTCATCCCAGTTCAAACACTATGTTTTTTTGGATATATTAAAGGGTACTTATCTCCCACAAAGCTAAAAAATCAGGGGTTTCATAAGCATGAGAAAAGACCTCTTAGGAAGATTAAACTCAAAGCTCAATTAGATGATCTCACGCCTGGTTATCCAACATGAAACTATATACAATGTAATGTTTGGATGTCCATGGATAGGTAAAAACATGGCGGTGGCTTCAAAATTCAATCAATTTTGAAATATCCCATAAATAGAAATTTGATCATACTGTATAGTGATAGATCCCCCTCTGAAACATGAAAATCCACATATACTGGACCAAATTTCTATAAAAGGGGAGGAAAATAAACACTTCTAGATTATGATATAAATGTTTAATCCTCCAATGTCTTTGAAACCACCCCTGCAAATCCCTGGAGTATTCTCTACAGCAACAATGTGCTCCCCATAAATATATTCAAGGTCATAGACCCAGTCCCATATATCCAAGCTCCTCTTGTCCTTAGTGATATTGAAAAAAAACATCAAAGTCATCCCTCCACAATAACACAAGAAAAAAACGATGATAATCTCTATTCTCATGGATTCCCTCACCCCGATAGTGACAATGAGGCCCTAAGATTGCCGTCTTCATCTAGAAATTTATCCATATACACTGAGGTGGAAGGAGATGAGGATGTCCATAAGAATTCTCCTTCCAAATTTGAGGAAGGTGTCTCCACCACCATCGATGAACTCATATGGGTAAAACTAGGAATAGAAGGAGACCCATGACCTACACTAATTAGTTCTAGCATTCTCCGTGAAGAGTGAGAGATGTATATTACATATCTAAAGTACCACAAATGTTTTTTCTCTTGAAACTACTCAGAAATTCCTAGATGGAATCTAGATGTGTCTATTCTCCATCTCATCTTACCCAATTAGCATTAAGTATTCAAGAAGAAATCCATGAGGATGCACCCATCACATGACACCAATGCAGAGGCAAAACTTTTTAAGTTGATAAAATCCATCTTTTTCTGAGAAGCGCAATACCAATGATGGCTTAACAAAATTGTCGCTATCAAGAAAAAGAATAGCCAGACTGGGGTTTTCATTGATTTGAGTGACCTTAATAGACATTAATAAAAGGAAAAGTCTCTACTAAAAGTCATAAAACTTTTGATAAATGTAACTACTATCTTATAATCCCTTCCTTAATTGATGGGTATTCAAGATACAATAAGATAAATATAGACCCCGAAGATGTGGAATCCATTACCTTCAATGCGCCTCAGGGGATATTTTTCTATCAATTCATTCCCTTCTTCTTAAAAAATGTTTTCACCAAATATCAACACTCCAGGAATCATATATTTTATACATTATTGTAATTTATGGATGAATATTATATCAATAATCTTGTGATTAAATCCCAACAGTGAAGTGATAACTTCATGGATCTTCAAATAATCTTTGACAAGTTGCAACAACACAGTGTAAAGATGAATCTGTTGAAATTCACCTTCAAGTCAACATTTGGGAAGTTACTTGGATTTTTTGTCTTTCACCATGGCATTGAAGTCGACCCATAGAAGAATAGTACTATTATAATAATGTCATACCCTAAAAATCTCATATAAATGAGCGGGATCTCTGGGAAATTTTCCTACATTCGGTGTTTCAAATCCATCCAGGCTGAAAATATCTTCCTTTCACTAGGGTAATGAATAAATAGACATCCTATCAATGGGATAATTATTTCCAAGAATCCTTCGAGATTATCAAGCAGTATTTACTTTACCCACTAGTTTTGATGCATCCAGCAGAAGGCATTCCAGTCAAATTGTACATGGCCCCAATGTAACACTCACTAAGTGACCTCCTCACTCATAAAAATGATGTGAGGAGTGAGAAAAGTCTCTACTACATAATTTGAATAATGCTGCGTATTGAGACCTGATACTCTGATGCTGAGAAGAACTTCCTTGAACTCGTGTTCACATTTTAAAAGTTGAGGCATTACTTGTAGTAACATGAACTCCGTATGGTCTCTTGTATTGATACCATCAAGTACATCCATGTTTTTTTATGTTTATTGGGTACTTATTCAAATGGGTGGTCATTCTACAACATTATGACATTCATTTCATATCATAGAAATTTGTGAAAGGGAAAGACCTACCTGATTTACTTGTAGCACATCCTGCCATAGAGAATACACCAGTGGACACCAAAATTTTAGATGAGGAGGTTTTTTATTCCCATGACACTCCATGAACGTGAGAAATATATTTTTATGGTGCCTCATTGATTCTTATTAGTAAATTTATGGATAACTAGATGCTCAATTGGGTTGATTTATAGATTGTGTTTTTCTCTCCAAGAAAATTTGTTATTCCCTACTATTTCTCACTATATGAAGGTTGCACTAATAATGAGTCCAAATACCAATCCACCATTTCTATATTGGAACTATTTCTACAGCTACAAAATATCTTACCTAACCATCAAAGGTGATTCAAAGATAGTGATAAAGTAGATCAATGGAAAATATTACATCAAAAATAAATAACTGTACCCTCTCACTAGTTATGTTAGGGGAAAATGGTAGAGTTCAATTTTGAGCCCATATTACATCATGTTCCCTAGTCATAGAATGCTCAGATTGACAAATTGGATATTGAATCCACTATCCTAGCTGACCCTGATTAGGAGGAAGAAATATTCTATATCACACATAAAAGAATGGTATCATTTATTATCATATGTGAGATGAAGGAATTAAATCAGTTAATTGTTATCTTTGGGTATGATGAACTGGTGTCCACCCCTAGACAGATGGATCTCATAATCAGTTATCTCAGAAATGGGGCTCTCCAGATAGACTAAGATAGAAGGGAACAAGTTTGATGTTGTGTAGAAAACTTTATCTATAAATAAGGTCTAAATGATAAAAAATCCCTCTAAAAATTTGAATTTGACATAATCCCCCTCAGATGCATTTTTGAAGGAGATATTCTCACTGTCAGGGAAGATTTCCATGTAGAATCCTACAGTGCTCTTCAATTTGGAACAAAATTCTCCCACTAAATCAAGAGGTTTGGTTACTATTAGAAATCCATAATATAAGACTGTGTGGAATTCACCAAAAAATTTCATGCATTCCATATCCATGAAAACTTAATCCGTCAACCCTTGGAATTTCTACTTACAACTAAAAATTTTATGGCCATTTTTCATTTGGGGTATGTAAATTGTGGGGAAATATCCTCCATCCATAGCTAATAAGTTCAGGTAATCCTTAGTACCACTAAATTATTTTCAAAATTTCATTAGGAAACACCCATCAAGGAATTAGGTATGAATAATATCATTAATTTCATAAAGTGACATATCATCACTACATTCTGGATTCCTCGAATAATATTGATGAAAAATGGAACAAAATTCTATTCTATAGAGTTGAAGAAATTATACCAGGAGTATAATATCAAGTCAAATCACTCATCTCACTGTCATGTAGTGGTAAATGGATAGATAGAGGCCTTAAATAAGAATCTGTAAAATATACTCCAAAAGATGGTGTACAAGTATAAGAAGTCCTAGCTGAACAATCACCTCCATTTTTATGGACCGACCATACCACCAAGTGTACTACTACACAAGAAATTCCATACTAATTGGTGTATGAGACCAAGGAAGAGTTTACCATATATTTCTGGATACCCTCTATCTAAATATCCATTTTTTGGATAGCTCTTAAACGATGAGATATCACAAAATTAAAAGGATGAATTGGAGTAGCTAAATAAGAATAGGTTTTGCACATTACACAACCTTCAAATCCATCAGAATCATATTGCATGGGACTTTAATAAAAATGTTCTCTTTTGTTGATTCCTATATGGAGAATAGGCTTAGCTCTCAGGACCCCAATGATAACATGAAATAAAAATAAAAATCTATAACCAAAATGGAATGTTCCTTACATCATACATAAGTTCTATCACAATGGAGCTTACTCATTGGACACAATGGACAGGGAGGGTGTTACACACCCCACCAATGTGAGATTTCTCAAAAAAAAATACTTTGCGTAGCTATTGTCATATTTTCATCCACATCAGTGTACATCAATTCAATCTTTCTAATAGAAAGATGTAAAAGAGAATAGTATCCCACATCCCAACCACACGACGTTAAAATATATAGAAAACTCCTAATATTAAGACTTTAAACTACATGATGTCTCATGTCCTGACCACATGATGTTAAACTATATAAAGATGTCCGAAAAACATGACACTAAACTATATGGACCAAGTCCTCGCCACGTGATGTTAAACGACATGAAAAACATCATATCACTAATAAATCAGTGCACATGAGCCAGATTTGTGGGAGGGAAGGATGAAATGCCCCCATCTAGTATGACATTCATCTTCATTAGGAGAATTTCATCCCAAAGAAATATGTATGACTTTATTCCTATCATCACTAGATATGTTATGATTCCCAAACCTTTATTCTTGGTCCCAACCACATCTTTCCTTTTCTTTCACGTTAGGTGATCATCATCCTTACCTCATGACGTTAAACAACAAGGATGATGTCATATATATATGACATCAAACTGTATGGTTTTCTAGAACTAATTACATCCTGACTCTCATTTTCAATGATATATGTAGGTATTCCATGATCCTATATCTTAGTCCATCATCTTCATGATATAAAATACCCTTGTCCAATCCTTAACTACCTTTAAAAGTGAGAGGAACCCTTTCCATCCCTTGTTTTTCACACATATCATAGCTCATGTGAGCTTAATAATTTCAATAAGGGATTCCCGCATGAACATGGGATAGAGTCTCATAACTGGATCATCATGGTCCGGAATGCAAAATCAAAAAATTCATACCGTGAGTACTTTTCTCATGATGTTAAATTTTATGGTTTATGTCTCATACATGACACAAAACTATGCATCCTTGTGAACCTATCCTAAGTGAACCACTGTTGTAGGTGTTGTTATCTTAACACAACTCCATTATTGAACTACGTATGTCTTGATTCTCATTTTAAATGATATAAATAGGGACTCCTCGGTCCTATATCTTGGTCCAACCACCCCATGATACAAAATTCCCATTTTCGACATATAATCCAAACATGCACAAGAAATTCATTCCTCAAGAACTACATGTTCCTTGATTCCTACCATCACAAGATATGTAGTGATTATTTTATATCCAATTTTGTTCCCAACTAAAATTATCAGTGGAAGAAACTCCCACCTCTGCATACGGGGTAGACATGCGTAGAGAGTTTCTCATTAAAGAACTATGTGTGGACTAGTTCTTGTCATCACAGGATATGTAGTGATGCCCAAGTCCCCAATATCAGGGCTATCCATAAAAAACAATAAAAATCTCACCCCAAACACATACGTACTGATTCATACAAACTTTTTTTCCAACATACAAAACTAGTCTATGTCTGGTTTTCTCTTGCACGCAATATATCATGTACAATTGTTCACGTCGGTTCCCAAATATTTTCCACATGATTTTAAACTATAAGAAGGAAAAATAATACCCACTATATGATGTTAAACTGTATAGACCATAATCCACATTCATCCCCTATCAAGGGAACACAAGGTCCTTATCTGGGTCATCCAATGTACGGGGTGCTTTGGTTGCCTTTTAAAATCTCCCCAATCCATAAATCATACATCATTTCTCAAGTGCTTAGGGTGGCCAAAACCTTCCATGGACCTGGAATAGATACCCATATTCAAGGGACACTTTTCTTGACAATGAATTTATACCCATGGATCGTTCGTATGTGGCTATAGTCATAAACCAAATACATCTCTCCACAAAAAGGGATTTTTAAACCATGTGAGACCTTCCATCACCATGGTAGAACTCAACACCTCAATGTGATTTGAACTACCCCCAGACTGATTTTATCATATCATTAATCATGACTTGAGGTCTTTGATCCATGATTTACAACCATTACATCCCCCACTTAAAAGGATTTGAGGGTATTCTTAACCTTGGGTATCCTAATTAGGATCTTGTGTATCATTTATCATTTTAGGTTCATGTGCATCATGACCATAAACTTCCAACACTATTGTTCAAAGCTTTACAATCTCAAAATCTAGCCTATTCTTTCCCAAATCAAAAGATCTTAAATTACTAGTGAACGATGCACAAAACATGTTAGTTTGAAACCAAAAAAGGGCGGCATGAGAAAAAGTATACCCATCGCACGAGAAACTCTTCATCTCCAGATTTTAGGAAAAAATTGGTGCACAAATAAATAAGGCATAAATCTCAAAGGGCATACTCTTTATCCCTAGTAAAATCCAAGAAATGCTCTCTAGACCCCCTAATTTTGGAAGAAGTTAGAGTAATGATTTGTCACATATCTTCACCATGGGAATGTGATTTCAAAGTAGTGACACAATTTTTAGGGTGCTCAAACCCTTCTTGGATATTAAACATTCCAAAAATAACACATCATTATTTGGATTGCCTCGTATTTCCATAAACCTTCCATGGATGTTAAAAATGATACAAATATTTAAGAAAACTTTTTTAGGACTATTCATGTATTCTTATGCCTCTTTCATATGAACCTATGGTCATCAAACAAATTCATCACTTTGAAAAAAGGGTTTTCCAATCCTTATGATCCCTAACATCACTACCGTAGAACTCAACACCATAGTGTGATTTGAAATACTCTTAGTATATCTGTTTCATATCATCCTCTTATCCTAAGAACTTTGGACCATGACTTACAATCTCCGTACAAAACTATCCAAGTTGATTCAACATCCTCTACATTATGTCACTGTGTTATGTACCATTTCGCAAGGCCATAATTAGGCACTCCATTCCTGAAAATTTATTTTCCAACACCTCGGGATTTGAAACCACATGGAATAGGTAGTGGGATTCACAATTCAGGAGACAACTTCCCAAGGGTGAAAGAACCCTTATTGGATAACTTTACTTCAAAACCCAACCTCATCAGCTGAACATTTTAGTCTTCATAAGTCTCTTATTTACCTCAAAAAGGAGTGGAAATAAAATTTTTCTTGACCATGATATCAACACATAAGGTCCTTGACCCCTAAAATAAAGGCGTATCCTTCTATCATGAAAATAGATTCAATCCTTTTAAGCCCTGGAAACGTTATGGTAGAACCTTGAATCTTAAAGTGCCATGGAAAATACTTGATATGTCTTCCCTAAACCACTCTCATAGAATCAAACTTTTGGGTTATGAATTACAATACCCATATTACAACTAACCTGGCATAGATAGAATCCCTAGTATTTCTACCTCAATAGATATTACCTCCATAAATCTTATATATCACCGAGAAAAGATACTCAAATTTAGGAGACAATTTTCTTGACTATGCAAGTATTCTTATAGATCATGTAGATGTGTCTATGGTTGTCAACCAAATGCATGACTCTATAAATATAAATTCATGATCCTCATAAGCCTCAGCAACACCATGGAATAAACCAACATCTTAGTGTGTTTTGGGTCACTCCTATCATGTCTGCACTATATTCCACGATCATTGATCAGGTCCGTGTTAAAATACCCTAAACTACATATGTAGAATGTCTTATCTAAAATAACCTAAAATAAAATAATATATGGTCTGAGATAAAATATCCTAAACTTTAGAAATAAAAGGTCCAAGCTAAAATAACCTAAACTAATGAAATATAAGTTATGATCTAATAGAACCTAATCTACAATGATAGAAGGTCTAAGCTAAATGACCCTAAAATACAGTGATAGCAGGTCTAAGGTAAAAGACCCTAAACTAAAACAATATAAGGTCTGAGCTAAAAGAATATAAAATAAAACAATAAAATTTATAAGATAGAAGACCCAAAACTAAAGTAATAGAAAGGTCAGAGTTAAAAGACCCTAAACTAAATCACACCAATAATTTAGTCTGCTGAAATGGAAAACCTTGAAAGGCCCATTATATGGCCTTAGAAAAATCAAGCTATGATCTCCAAGCCTATCATATATAGAGAAAGAAGAGCTCTCACCCAGAAATAGATATATTCTACACATTTATCCTTTTTTAATTAGGTTACCATAATGTAACTAGAATAGACAAGTCAGTAGGGAATCTCGTGTTGGTATAAATTCATGAACACTTATTTAAAATAATCTATTATGATTTAAATATTCATATTGAAAAATTATTATTTACTATATATTATAGAAAGGATGGGTTTTCATAATGATTCACATAATATCATATCAACAAAAAATTCATGCACATAAATGAAAGAAAAATGGTTGATAACATGAAAAGTTATGAAGTTTCATTCATTGATTCCTGGTGAAAAGAGGAATATCAAAAAATCAGATTATCTCAAGGAATCACATCAAATATCAGGATCATATCAACGATCAATATATAATAAAAAAAATTGGTTGATCTGGCCGTGTAAGTAAGAGTCTTATGAGAAGTGATGATTGAACGTTAAACTGAACCTGCCCTGCCTCTTCTGCCTTTTCCCCAGGATGGAGAGTCTCAACCAAGGAGGCCAGATCCTCAAGTAAATTTTGTGAAGTTTCCAATGAGGAAGATGATAATGGAATTTCATACTTTATGAGATATATGGTTTCCTCTCATATTTATATTTTCACAATCCAGGCATCCATATAGTCTTGCAATTTATAAATCAGCTGGAAGCTTTTCTCCAATTCCTCTGACACCTCCTTCAACATCTCAGAATGTTGATCATTTTCTGAAAATTCATGTAGCTCCCTCCCATTGGAGGTCAAAATCCATTAGGTCAGAAAAATTTTCTTCATCATTTCATATAATGTTTGAAAATAAAATCTATTCAACCCCAGTTCATAAAATAGCTGATAAAGGCATTCCCCAAGTTCATGATATGATTCCAAGGGAGTCTTAATGATAAAGGTGTGAGTCAACTTCTAAATCATCCTACGTTTTTTTTTGAGCTTCTTTGACTGATGGGACAAGTTTTCTAAAAGGAGGAATAGCCAAATGATATGGAAAAAAACAACATAGGAAGATCCATGTATTGTTCCCCCTACTGAAACATTATCTGTTGCCTATGTCAAGGGTCTAATTTCATTAACAGAGTCACTCCTCCTATTGATATGGTTATCATCAGGGTGAGTTTTATTCCTTGAAGTCTCTCCCAATTCATCAATAAATTCCTTTGTTTCTACATATATAGGACTTTTTTAAGTAGGTCACCTATCTACATAATTAACTAGTCACCTTAGTGAGCCACTTGGATAAGATTCTACCCAAGAATAGGAATAATTTTGGGTATAAAATTATGAATTTTTGATAGGTGGAAGAGTGATTTTAGTATCATTGTCTTCATGTGACAATATCATTCAAAACCGGAGAATGATCCTAGGTTTTTTTATCCTTGTACACTAACTGAAGGAATAAAAGAGACCCTTTGGGTGAAATTGAACTGACAGGAAAACTGATAAGGCGTATATGGATCCTAGATGATAAACTCATCCATCTTATCTATAGGAACCCTATCCCGAAGGGATGTCATATAAGTCCTTTCTTAGATGAAGCCGCTATCATTTTCAATGATCTGCCTAATTAGTGCCTGATAAGAGGTGAAATTAAAGCTATCAGATCGGGGGAATGTATCCATGACCTAATCAAAGCTTAGGGACATAGATCCAACCCTAGATATGTTTAGAAATATAAAGATGGATAATTTTTGAGAGATCCTGGTGGAATTATAGTGTTCATAACAATGTAAATTATTCTCTATATTTCCAAAGAGGAATTGTAAAATGCCATTGATTTTGTAACGGGTTTTTTCTTTTCAGAATATAGTGTAAAAGCTGGTAGTGGAGTGAAAGGACCGGTACTTCTATATTCTAAAAGTGTCCTTCTGATAACTATGCTTCCATGACCAGTATGATAACATTTATTCTTGAGAATGTATCCCCAGTATGGAAAATCCATCCATTCAAAAACATAGACATAAATTTCTTCAAATGAATTCTTGGATATATATTTGGGATCACTCAATACCCCTACAAATTATAGTCCCCATCTTCTAAATATCCTAATATGAGCTTAAATTTTCATGAACATTCTAAGAAGGGAACTGATGTGGGTGTATGGAAGTTCAACTAACTTCACTAGAAGATGTTGATCTAGTCATTGAAAGATATAATAGAGCACAAATTTAGATCATTTCTTAACTTATACTTTTAAACTATGATCATTTCCCTCACAAAAACTAGAGTCTGAATGGGATCATCCAAAAACATCTACAATACAGATAAAGTCTTCATACATCTCATTGAAAGGGGGAATCCCACCCAGTTGGTAAATGCCCCATAGGCTGATACCCACTTCACCATGGGACATATGGAATGTGTTAGTTCTAAGATAATAATTATTGATCATATCTCGAAGAAGATTGGGCTGGAAAGAGACAATGAATTGGGAAATCCACATGACTTCATAAATATGGACCCTATATAATTGATTAGAAAACTATATGCAGCATTTCTTGACCCAGAAGGGTCATGTCCGTTCATAATAAAAGATTCTTACATGATGTAGATCCCATTTCAAGATCCATTTGATGCTTTTATTTCTCAAATAAGAGGAAAATATACTCAAGTAGCTCTGATCAATAAGCTATTCAGATACATCACAGTAATCTGAACCCAAAAATATTTTTCCAACATATAAGGCAAACCCTGGGATCAAGCTATAACTATCCAGCCACCCTTATAAATTTTAATCTTAACACAGTTGGGATATGTTGAAACCCAGTGAGATAGTAGATTGAATTATGAAGGAGGAAAGGTGACATCATCCAACAAACCTAACCAATATAGAGAAAGTTGGTGCAATAGTGGATAATCTTGGATCTCATATGAGAGGAACCTCTTCAAATCCCCATTATCAGAATCCATGTGATATAGGGGGTTATCATTGAGATTTATAGCAATCATATCCCATTTTTTAAATACAAATGAGGATTTATTATGAGATTCAAAATACATATGAACAAAAGTAAGTGGCATATTCCAAACAGATAAAATAAAATATTTTGAAAAGAAATACATAAAAACTGGCACCATCATGCACATCGCATGAATCAACTAAGGCATTCACAAATCTCATAGATGGATCTAGAATCTCCTAAATCCTAAAAGCCATTAAGGGTGCATAAAACCATAGGTAATCACACAATCTCATTAACCCATAGTAGAATTGTGATCATGTGAACTATATATGATCACATGAGTTGTATGACATCCAAAAGATCATCTCATCAAGACCCACCGATCCAAAAACAACCCTTAAGACAATAAATCATCCTCATGGTCAAATATCGAGATATTATCAAACTATAGAATTTGGTTGGTTCAAGAATAATCTAGAGAAAAAATAGTCTTGTAGAGGGGTAATTGTGAAATGGGCTCACGGTGAGATCTTGTGATCGAGTCTTGTAGAGCAATTTGGATACAAAAACACGTAACAAAGCAAGGATATATAGCTTTGAATATTTAGTATTTGGTAAATCAGGTTGATCTCTACTCCCCTAAATATAGTTAATTCCATAGAATACCAATGGTTTCCTAGTAGAGAAAATGTTTCCCAAGACACTAACACGTGACAATTCCAAAGTATCAGGTAATAATTTACTTTCCTTAGAACCAAGCTCTTATCCCCATATATGTCACTCCTAAGGGGTGAATTTTTTGATTCCCACTAAATGATCATTGGAAAATTCACAGAGGAATAAATACCTGAATATGGGTATTATCCTCCCCCCAAAAGAAAGGGGAGAAGACGGTGGATGACTCTCACAGATCATGTAATCGTCTAAGGGATATGAGACCATGTGACCATAATGTGGTCACATGAATAAACCATATACATTAAATAAAATATAGGTGGACCTATGAATTCCCTTTGGTGAATTCCATTTACTCTCACCAAGGTACATGGGATAACCAATTCTCATGCGGTGGATGCCAAGAAAGAACCCCTGGGACACACAACTTGAAAATTAGTCGACTCTAGAAAAAACGCATAGAAATCCTCATAAAATAGGAGGAAATATCCAAATTATGGGATCCACTTGCAGTCATAAAAGATATGTGATGTGCCTCTAGGAATCTTAATAGTGTCATAAGACAATAGAGACATGTATCTCTCACCTCGTAAAATATAGTCGGCATGTCACCCCCATCACATGAAGGGCCACATGACCTTTTGTGGTCATGCGATGCATCACCAAGAGGTTAGGTGATTGTCCTCAACAACACCCAAGCAACCTCACAAACTCTAAAACCTTTATAAAATAAACAATGTAAACTAAAATGGGGAGGAGTTGGAAACCGATGATGGCAGAAAACTATTATTATATGCCCAAGTAGTCTGCAGAATGGTCTTCAAATACCCCATAAAAAGGTCACATAATTTCATAAAGTCCCCTTGACATGTCAACCTTATCTTGTGTAATGTCCCAGAAAATTCATCCACGTTCACATGATGGCCTCTCGATTGGCACCCTAATTTCATGATGTCCCTTCGACATATCAACTAGACAACATGAAAGTCCCTTGATAGGTATGAATAATTCTAATAATCCCCCATTAATTTAAATTATTTCAATAGAAGAGGCATTCATGGGATGATCTTATAGTCGCTGAAAATCCAGTGATAGCCTCAAGGTAATCTAAAATAGAGGCTCATGACGGTTTATGATGTTTAATCCCTTTACTGACTCCATCCTAGGCTCATGTGGTACATGTCACGCAAAGAAGTGAGCAATCATGGTGGTGAAAACTATAAATCCCCCTACCCAACATAAAAAATTACCAAGAATCTCTAGATGAACACTTTCCCTTCTCGCATCCAAACCAGCAACTTCTAGAGTGGATTTCTTAGAGTAGTTGAGCTTGTGACTAGAAAAACATCCCATTAGGTATGATCCATGGAATAATAAAAGAAATTGTGTTCCATGCATAATTCACATTTCATGATCCCTCGTAGATCACATCAAGGACTTTTGAAAAAACATGTGAGTAGCATTCTGCACATCTACTTGATCGCTTGATAATTAAAATAAAATAACACTTAAAGAATCGAAGGAATTAACAAAATAAAATATATAAAAAAATACTAAATGTGAGATACTTATGTGAAGTACATACACTCTGACCCTTATTTTTTTCGTTTGAACCACCCTAGATGCACACCAACACTTAGAAATGTCACCTAGATCTCACGATGCTCCTTCAGTATACTATTTGGGTCATGTGAAGTCCTCCAGAAATGTCAAAGTAACTCACATGGTTCCACTTAGGCATGCCACCAATGTATTGTGAAACCCTCTAGGCTCACAATTCAGGTATCATGATGTAAATTATATGTGTCTTATGACTCATATAAAAGCACTAGCACATATTAGCTGATTCTATATGTAGCACTTGATCATGTCAACTAGTTCTCATGATGACCTACTGTCACACCATCTAGTTCTCACGATCCCATCCAGACATGTCATTTAGAACATACGACACCATATAGAACATGTTTCATTAACTCTTATGATTCCCTCCATGTGTGTCAACCATCTCTGGTGGTGAAACCAACATAAGTCATCTGGATCTTGCGAAACTCTCTAGATAAGCCAGTAGGGGTCATGCAATGGATTCTAGGGTTAAATGGCTAGGTCTTGTGATGTCCTATAGAAAATTAATCCTTGATCATGAAACAAACCTCATACATTCTATAAATGATATGACACATCCCACAGATAATTCAAATAGATTATACGATTTCTGTAAGACATGTTAAGAAGACATCCTCTAACATGTCAATCATACAATCAAGTAATATCAATCAGACAATCAATTCATTCTAGGATAAAATTAGGATTTTTATAAGGGTGTCCTAGGGATTGGAAAATATTTCCACCCTCAGTGTGTAAGCTCCATCCAAAGGGAAATATCAGTGAGTAAGCCCCACTCTAGGGGACTATGGGGCCTATGATTCCTACCAAGACTAGGATATGATGGATTCTTCTCTGGGGCTCAAGATCCTTGATAAATGTCTAAAGGTATATCTCAATACTTAAGTCCCATATCCATAATCACTGAGACTAATCAATTTTCAACCCTTTTTTTATCACACTAGGCATAGATCATGTGGGGTTATGGAGTTGCATTAATCTTATCATTTGCATCATAAGCCTCTAAAAAGGCAAGGAAAATGTTAGTAAATAAACCCCAATCAATGGAACCACAAAAACATTGAATTATACAATAACCAAGATACGTAGGATTCCCTCCTAAGTCCTGATCTTAAATAAATATCCATTTTAAGGTAATCCCAATGTCTTCGACATTTCAACCATCAGGTCAAAATAATTCTCATGGGATGATAACTCAACCTCATCCCTTAATGGACTAAGAAATAAAATAAACTTTGAATAATGTGATTACTACCTTAATCAAGAAATATATGATGCATCATTTACACCCAAGCTCTATATTGACATCCATGGGCTGTCTAGGTACCAAATTCCCACATCTATATGGAGTGAGGATGATCACTTGTTATCCCTTGTTTCACACACCAAGCATAGCTCACGTGGTCTTAGAGAGCTACAATGAAGACCTCATTGGAATCATGAATCTCTATTATCTTGTTTAATACTATTATGTGATCCCTGATGATTGGAATGACATAAACACCCAAACACATATGGGAATCTACCTTTGGTTCATTCCCAAGGGAGTGATCAAACTACAATAACTCTAATTCCGGGTATAACCATGATATGTAGGGTTTCTCTCTGAGGCTTGAGATCAAACATACCTGCCTTAGTGCCCACACATATATTCACTCCACATTTTGGTAAACTATACAGGTTTAATGAACTCTGTGGATTTTGATTCTTATAATAACCAAAACATATAAAACACCTCGTAATTACTCAATCCTCTACTCACAATATTAATTGCCTCTATATGTGGTATTAAATCTGAAAGTACCTAGTTATATAGAATTATAACATGAGTAGAAACTCATTACTCAAAAATAGATGAATAACCTTAAATACATATTGATGGATTCACTAATGAGATTCACATTCTTTTGTATACAAAGATATTCATCCTATAATAATATTGATAGGGTAACTGGTTTCGTATCAGTATAAGGAAGAGATTCATGAACATATCATAAATATATAAGAGGGTCCCATAGTAAGAAACAATTCTCTTTAAAAAGGTGTGATGAGCCTGACCTCCCATCCTCTCGAACAATGCTAGTATCTAAGAGTCACTGGGTCTGAAACCCTAATTGTCCACCTTCCTTTGGAAATAATGTCTATATCCAATTATAGATTAGAGAACTCATAGTAGTGTCTATGAAAAACATTAGTGTTAACCCAAAATTATTTATTTGGCAAGAAAAGAACCCATCACAATCAACCATCGTACTAAACCAAACACACCTAGTGGTCACCTCTTCCTCTTCGAAACAATGATGTGGTTATTTCATCATAACAATTCATTTTTAGCTAATTTAGTAGAGGTTAGATATATGGGGTTTGGGGAACACATTACGAGTATTTTTCATCCACTGTATAAGAGGAGGAGATGATTTTATGACTATTCATTCAAACAGAACATATAGAATCTATCTCCTCTCAATTTGTAGAGATAGAAGGTCACCATTCGTGTAATTGATCCGAGAACTTCTTCATGGGTCAAAAGAATAGAGTCGAGGTGATCATTGGGGCGTCGAAGGCATCATCTAACTTCCAATATTAAACTTTGTTTCTAATGAATGGAATTCCTACATATACATCAATCATATGTGTAATATCTATGGGGTTTTGATCTCAAATCCTTTGAGAAACGTTCATTGGTGATGATCTTTTGTCGAGCACAATAAAATTCAAATGACGTAACTATTCAGTTTAATTTATTTCCATTGACAATTCACATGAGATACACATACCTGTATTGGGGCATGTATCACTATAGATGAAAAAAATTAATCACTCTGGTGATGAATATTTTTCAATCTTTAGCCCACCGGCTTCCACTAAAAGATTCATTACCATCATTTTGGGTGTCCTAAGACTCCAACATTAATATATTAAAAATATTAAATATATTAAATAATGTGTGAGAATACTTTCAGAATAATTGGTTTTCCCATTCATATGGACCTCATATAGAAAATTAGAGACTGATGTCGTTTCTAAGACATGGGGTTTACCTTAACCATGACATAGAGCCAATCGGTATCAAATGTCTCATAGAAGACATTCGTTGGTGGGTGTGTGAATAAATTAAATTTTCTAAATTTATTAAATTCAAAAACCAACCCCTCCTCTAAGATTATGTGGTCACAATAATACAAAACTGGTGTTTAACAACGTTGGTATTTAGCAGTGCTAGAAAGAAACATTGATTATAAAATATTTATCAGTATTAAAGAGAGCACTCATAAATTGGACACTTCATCAGTGCTTTTTTTAGTGCCGGTAAAGGTCCCATTTATCAGCGCTTTATTTTTAGTGTTGATAAAGGCTACCCTTTATTAGAACTTTATTTTTTACATTGATAAAGGGTTTCCTTTATCTTTGATATATTTTTAACACTTATAAAGGAGTCCTTTATTAGTGATATTTTAGCACTGATAAAGGTCCGAATAAATAAAATGAAATAATTAAAAAAATATAAAAACATAAAAATAGTTTATTCGAAAATTATTATATTTTTATTAATTAGAAAATTATTGATAAAAATGAATAAATTGGTTTTACTATATATAAATTATAAATAATAATACATAGAATGTATTAAATATATAGATATACAAAATGAAAATTAAACAAATTAAAATTAAAAATATGTAAATTAAGAAAAATATTAAACATTTTATTAATTAGATGATTATTAATAATGTTAATAAATATTATATATTAAATATATATATATATATATATATATTAATGTATATAAATTTGATTTATATATTAAAAAATATTTATGTTCTATATTTAGTGACTAATGTTTTATAATTAAAAATTATTATGAATTAGAAATACTGACAAATTTCATTGAAAAATCAACTTATAATTGAGTTTCATATGATTTTTAAATTTAATATAGATCAAATGTGTGTTATATTGATTTCACATATACTTAAGGAATACATTTTTATATACACAATGTACATACACAAAATATATCCTTTTTTTCAATATTATTATAGTGTATTTTTATTAATTTATTCAATTTCACTCATTTTTAACACACATGCACTTAAAATTATATATTTATTAATAATGTTTAGAAAATATCTATAAAAAATATTTATAGAAAAATATTTATAAATTAATATATTTTAAAAAGTACAAACAATATTTATAAAATTGTATATTTATAATTATAAAAAAAATATTTGTATAATTATAAATAAATAATTATATATATTTAAATAATTATAAAATTTATCATAAATTTACATAAATAATGAATATATTTACTATGTTTATATTTATATATATTTATTACATATATAATTATATATATATATAATGATGTAAATATTATTTTTGAAAAATATTTATATAATTTTAAATAAATAATTATATATTTAAATAATTATAAAATTATAATGAATATATTTAAATAAGGAATATATTTACTATATTTATATTTATATATATTTATTATGTATATATATATTTATTTATTTATTTACAAATGTTATTATTTATAATTGTAATTATAAATCCTTTATCAGTGCTTAAGTAATAAATACTGAAAAAAGAAATCTTTATTAGTTTTTTTAGTGTTGATAAAGATAAGATTTATCAACGCTAAAATATGTGCAGATAAAAGTAATATTTTTTAGCACTAAAACTTTAGTGCTGAAAAACATGGATTTTATAAGTGGTAAAAAAGTGTGGATAAATATGAATTTTATTAGCGCTTAAATAATAAGCACTAATGAAAGTATTATTTATCAGTGCTTTTTTAAAAGTGTTGATATAAGTGTGTCAATCTAATAAAACAAATTGAACTAGTTGTGAACCCTTTGAGGGCACTTCTCATTCATTCTCCCATTTCCCCATCCTTGATTTTCTCTCATCTTTCACTCAATTGCTTCACCCTAAAGTCCCAGATCTATTCAATGGTGTTCTAAATCTTTTGATCTCGAACTCGGAGTATAACACGACATCGGATCTTCTTAATCTCAGCTTGATTGTGCGATTTAAGTAGTGTCTCCCTTTGGTGGAAACCATAGATTGGTTAATATCCAAGTCTTGGTGGTTGCAAGATCAAGAAATGGTATGTCTACTCAACAAAAGGAATAGCATGATTCCATTTTCTTTGAAGGGAGATTTGGTCAGGGTTTGGTCAAGTACCACCCCCCCCCCCCTCGTAGCATCAATGGCTTCTGGTTCTATCTCTTCAGGTGATCATATGACTTCAATATGAAGTGTGACATTCCAACAGCAGTAATTTGGATTAGTTTCCCCAATATCCATTTAACTTTTCAAAATGATGTGATTATACGCATGTTAGGGAATCTCATTGGTAGATATTTATGTTCTGATAGTAGAACATGGTCAGTTTCTCACCCTATTTCTCCTATCATTTTTATAGAAGTTGATGTCTCGAGAGTTCCTATAGATTATATTTGGATTACAGTGGGGGAAGAATTTTGATGCAAGAAGGTTGTATGGTGGGAATCATGGGTCTATTTCTATGGTTCCTATAAGAAGATGGGTCATTATAAATTTTCTTGTAGGCAAGGGATCGAGAATTGCGAACAACATCAGGTTGTGGTTTCTGGAGATAAAGGAAAGGGATTCAAGCCTAGTGTTCGTGAAGGGTAGATGGGGTAGAGTCAGGAGGATGAATCTACTAACCCATGAAATTTAAATTGTGTTCAATGCAAGTCTCATGGGGGTGCATCTCTTCTTGTAATTGAAGTTATCAAATTCTATATATTAAAAATTATTTTTAGGTAATCATCATTTTAGGTCTATAGATACTTTCTAGGTCTATATATACATTTAATTAATAGTAATATAATTTACACTTGAATAACCAATAAAATTATGTAAACTCATGTTACTTTCTAAATAATAAAATTAGGTAAATATATATACTTTTTTTGAAATAAGGAAACTTTCCAAAATTAAAATAATTATATTTTATACAGAATTTCCTAGAATAATAATTATTTATAACTAATATTTTTTAAAAAAAAATTGTATTAGTATTTTTTTAATTTCATTGGAGAAATATTATTATATATATATATTGAATAATATATTGTATATTTAAATAAATTAGAATATGATAAATAATATATATATATATATATATATATATAATTATATTCAAATAAAGTTGTCACGACCCATCCCCTAGGGCTCGTGTTGTTACTACCCCAAACCCACCTTCCATAGGCTAGTGGTTGGTGACTAGCACTGAGTAGGCATATCCCAAAAAAGGGAAGGTGTTGCCTTTAAACCTATATGCACACACAAAGCACAACTATGAATAATAAGCACCATGTAAACCACAACTATTACTGAGAGAACCATTAAGAGTACAGTAAAACTAAAAAGTACAAAGGATCCATAATACAAGCCCAAACAACAAAGGAAAGTACAACTACCATGGTCTATCTACTCAAACACTGCCTGGAGGGTAGATGGAGGGTAGTTATTGGTAGTCATAGAAGTACATTCGTCTGTCATGTCTCACTGAACACCACATGGACCTGGACCACCAAGGTCTCCGTTGAAGCGTCGATCACCTTCATGAGACATGACACATGCAGGAGAAGACCAGTTAGGTGTGAGTTACACAATACTAAGTAGGGACCCCAAACCAAAAAGTAAGAACACAGAGCAAGGCCACAAAGTAGAGACCACTCACACAAGGTATAACTCAAATGATAGAAAGTAAGATTATCAGTTATAATGTTAAGTCTTATTATAATACTGACGGACTCATCACTAATAAGTCATTATGGTCATGCTCGGCTACTGGTTCACTATGGTCTGCTCAGCTACTAGACCACTGAGGTCTTCTCGGATGATGCTGGACCACTGAGATCCACTCGGCTACTAGACCACATAGGTCTGCTCGGCTCATGTTGGACCCCTGAGGTTCGCTCGATTGTAGGACCACTGATTTCCACTTGGATCATGGACCACTGAGGTATGCTCGACTACAAGATTACTAAGGTCTTCTTGGCTATTGGAACACTGAGGTCCACTCTTCATATCCTTCATTTCATAGCTAGTAGAAATATCCTTTCTCTATAGAGCACTTGATTCTTGTAGAATCTACCCCTCAAGACATCGGTCATATCTCTAATACCACAAAAACTCACTTAGAGTATACCCAAAGGACTGCCTCATCACAAGTGTCCAAACTACATAGATAGCGCATCAATTGGATATCCAGTCTAAAAAATATTGGCATTTTAGTAAAAAGGGGTTGGTTGCATCTCGTCCTGTTACAACTTGGTCGTACCGACCTGACCAACCCGGAATGGGTGTCCCGCATGACCACCAACCTGTTTGGGTTTGGGATGACCCGGTCCAACCTGGCCTACTGGCTAGGCCCATTAGGCCTTACTGGATCCTGCCCGATTGGGCTGTGGGCCTAGCCTGCCGGGTCACCCAGCAACCCGGTCCAATAATTCTAGCCCAATCTAACTTGGTCTAATTAGTTTTTCCAATCAGGGATACCCAGCGTCCTAGTTTTACATCCAGCCTAACACGCATCAGTGGGCCAATTCTCCTCCAGGCTAGTCCGCCCTAGCAGCCCCATTTGTTCCATCGGCCCAGCCCGCAATGGTGGGTCAGTTCTCCTATAGCCTAAATGCCATGTGGTGTCCTGTTTGCGTAGCCACACGGTGCAAGGGTGGGGCTGCCTCCTTGGCCAGCCAGTCTGCCCATGCGGACTGGGTTCTCTGTGGACTACAACATTGTGCCTCTGATGTGGTCAAGTGTCCATGTCTACCTTCCGTCGGCCTCCTTGTTTGTGGCCCCTGTCACAGCCACGGTGCACCGCCTCCCACCTACCGCTGGACTTGGTGTCGGTGGCTCCGGCTTTCATTGCATATTGGTTCTTCGACCTCTTACTGATTCCGCAATCCACCTGGCTATTACCCTTCCAACATGTTGCTTCCCTCTCTCATGGGCTCATGTCGTGTGACAATGAACCACCACCACTGACTGGTGTGCCATGAAAAAATAGGAAGAACACAAGAAGATATTGGGGGGAGGAGTCACAACATAAGAACACCCAAAGAATGATATGGGTCTTTGTTCATTTTCATGTGGATTCATTCTTGTTATCAGGATCATGAATAACCCAATAAGGTATAAAATAATCACTAAGATAGATATCTCATTTATCCGACATCATTAACCATCCCGCATGAATGATCGAATCATGGATCAACCTTTTCATGAGTTGGTCCACGTTCATCGTTAAACTTTATGAATGGGGAAAGTAAAATCACTCAGAAAACCCCCCTACCTAGGTAAACAGAGACTGTTTGAGGATGATCATTTGTCATCATCTGTAGATCATCAGTCCCAAATCTGATCTCCATTGGTGTCATCACCATCATCTGATTCACTGGAGTTTTTTGCTAGATAGTTTTCATTCATCATTCTTCATAGGAATTTCTAGGGTCGTTTGTCAACCAAAAATTCCCAATTTTATTGAAGTCAGACACGTGCTCATTGTAGCACCACCATGTTGCTTCATTAATTTATTGTATTAATGAGTTTCAATGTCCTCATGTCACCAAAATTTAGTGATGTTTTGTCATTGTAAAAAGTTAAAAGATACAAAATAAATATTTTTTAAGTTTATTTTATTTTCCTTTAAAACGTTCAAAATTTATAATTCACCCACTACCCACACCGGTCAAGGTTAGGAACTTTATAAGGGGATAACACCCTCATGAAATCAACAGTACTCTCGAATTTCCAATTCGAGTTACCATTTATGAGTTATAAGGATTTTAAAATAAAATAATCTTTGTTCAATTATTTTATTTACGACAAAAAACTACTTTCCACTATTGGCCTGTGCTGACCAATGTTAGGATCTGCCAAAGGAAATTACACCATCACAAGCTCAACAGTGGTATAAAATTTTCAATCTAAGTCACGGTTCATGAGTTATAAGGATTTGAAAAATAAAATTATATTATTTATTTATTTTATTTATGGTTATTCCATTTTTGGGATTTCTGACTAGAGGCCTACATCGACTAAAAATAAGTCGTGCCTAGGGTAAACCCCCCATGTTGAATGCAATGGGGCCTTTTTATTTTTGATCTGGGATCTTGTTTAATAATTATTCTACTTTTTTAGGAAAATCACTCATGTGTGCTATTTATAACATAAAATTTTTTGACAGAACATTCTGAGAACAGTAGGCCTTAGAATCACACACCGTCTTAGCATCTAGTTATATAATTTTCCAATTTAATTTTCAAAAAAAGAATTACATGGAATTATGGGGCATTAAATTCTCCCCACATTAGGGATTTATGTCCCTAAATCCAAAAAAAGGCTAATCAAAAAATGGGGGTACTGAAAATGAATCTAAGCCTCCCACTCCCACATTCTCTACTAGAGATTCTCATGATGCCAATGAACACACATGAGAGGAATCGACCATCCATAAAGGATCCCCCTTTGTTGATCCTATATCTCCACTAGGTACTCCGTGAATGTCGCCCTGTCATAAATCTCCATCATGTCATTTTTTATTATGTGAGAAGGGTCATGCACGTATCTCTTCACCTAGGATATGTGGAATACATCGTGTACCCTCTCTAACTACGGTGGTAAATCCAAGAGGTATGTCATCTCCCCCACTCTACATAGTACCAGGAAAGGTCTGATGAAACTCGAAGATAACTTTACTCCTTGGAAAAATCTATGTATCCCTCATCGAGGAGAGACCCATTGGAATATTTGGTACCCCAACTTAAACTCCAAGGGTCTATGTTACTTATGAGTATAGGACTTCCTTTGGCCCTAAGTGGTCTTCATCCTCTCTCGGATGACCTGCACCTTCTCAATGGTAGCCTATACCATCTCTAGACTAATGAGTGTGAACTCCCATGGGTTTTTCCAGAATAATGATGACCTGCATGGTCATCCATAAAATTCCTCAAATGGTGTCATACCAATGGTGGAGTGGTAGATATTGTTGTATGCAAACTCCACCAGTGGTAAGTGGTCCTCCCGACTATGCCCAAAATCAAGGAAGTAAGCAAGAAGTATTTCCTCCAAGGTTTGAATAGTCTACTTCATCTAACCATTAGTTAGTGGGTGAAAGGTTGTGCTCAAGTGTAGTGAAGTCCCAAAACCCTCCCGAGATCCCTTCCACAACCAGGATGTAATGCATGAATCGTGATATGAGACTATCATAGATGGGAATCCATGGAGTTGAACTATATATTATACATATAGGTATTCAAATCTCTCTACTGAACCCTTCTCTCGAATGGGTAGAAAGTGGGCCGACTTGGTGATTTGGTCTACGATCACCCAGATGGTATCATGCCCCCTAGACATCCATGGTAATATCGTCATGAATTCCATTGATATTTCATCACTGTTCCACTCTTGTACCACAAGGGTGTGTGTCAAACTTGTGTAATCTAGTTCTCATCCTTCACTTGTTGACAAGTGAGGCATCTCGAGACAAATTCTACCACTTAATTCTTCATCCTCATCTACATGCACTGACATAAGAGGTCTTATTACATCTTTTTAACAACTATATGTACCTCAAAATGGGATGTATGGAAGTCACTCAAAACATCCTCCCGAAACACCATTGGTACTACAGTGCATACTCTGAAAATAATGACATGCTCCCCACATTTTGAATATCCATCAGGGGCTTGCCTTGTGGTCATCTGGGTATGTGTATCCTCCTAGCTGGAATCTATGAGTTGTGCCTCCCTAACTCACTATAATAGTGGATGGTCAACTACCATCAACTGAAGAAAAGTTTTATCCTCTATATCCATGAAGGATATCTGAAGCAAGGCCAACTACTCTAAGGCCTCGTTCAGTAGCTGTGAACCCAATCTCTTGCTGAGATAATCTTACACCATGTTCTCCTATCTAGGAGTATAGATTATCTCTAAGTCATAGTCCTAGATGAACTCTAGCCAACATCACTATTTCAAATTTAGATCCTTCTGAGAAATGATATCCTTGAGACTCTTGTGGTCAGAGTAGATGATGAATCATTCACCCATAAGGTAGTGTCACAACATCTTCAATGTGAAGAATACCACTACCAACTCAAGGTAGTGAGTCGCATAGTTCTTCCCAAGTGGTCTCAACTACTGAGATCCATCTCCCTCCCTTCATCTGATTTAAGAGATCATTTATCATTGGTAGTGGATACTTATTCTTCATGTTCACTTGATTCAGGGGTTGGAATTCCACATATAACCACAAGATTCCATCTTGCTTCTTATAAAGGAACACTAAGTATTCCCATGGTGAAAAGTTGGGCCTTACAAACCCCTTATTCTTCTAGTCCTGCAACTATACCCCCAGCTCCAAGAGCTCTATGGGAGCCATCCAATATGCATGTGTAGATATTGGGGTCTTCCTGGGGTACAAATCAATGCAAAGGTCTACCTTTCTGTGAGGAGGTATTCCTAAGACATCCTCTGGAAAGACATCCTCATACTCATACACCACTACTAGAAACTGAAAACTCAAATAATCCACTACCACAAGGGTAAGGTTGGTCAACTTAAAAGTGATTGGATACACCCTCCTATGCATGATTTTATACCATGCTGCCTTGGTGTCCTTTTTCTCTAGCCAAGGAAAACCCCATTCCAACACTGCGGATATACCACATCCTTTCGCTTAAAATAACCAATCTGAGATTGAATTGTGGATGACCAGTCCATACCCAAACTAATATCATAAGGCCTCGATGCTTCCTCTTAGAGGTTCCAACAGAAACTCTCACCTCAAGGGTCATATCACACTATCGGCATAAGTGTGATTATTAAGTATCCTCTCATATTTATCTCTTTACGTAAGGGTCAAGTCAACGATTTAACCGTAAACTCTAGGTCTTGAACAATATTCATGTTAACAAGAAATTATTAGAATTGTTTTCTATTAAAATGGCAGCTAAGAGTAGATATAGATCATACCTCAAATCATCCCTAGATCCCTTGGGTCATATTATTTGACCGCATGCATCTACTCCATTCCTCTGTCCTCTAGCTCCTTGAGCCTGGTGTTGACCACATTGGGGTGATGGTTGAAACATGTCAAAATGTATACCACCTCCTACAGCTCTCCCAGATCCTCTTCCACATCTGTCCCCCTACAAATTCATCTGTTCCTTTCCCTACCTCAACCCCGGTGGCCCATCAACTGTTTCACTATCATCACAACGGGATAGACATTTTCTAGTGAGATGTCCTATGTTATCTTTTTAAAATCATTACCTCTTCCAAGGCCGACTGGACTCACCCTATGAGCCATGAGTCGTAGATCCCCTATCTTAGGACCTCTTCTCGAAATGTATCACATGTCCAAGTCTATAATACTGACTCTAGAGACCTTATTTACCACTACTAACATCCACTAAATGTATATGCTCATCCAAAGGAGTTTCACCCACAATGTTTTTCTATATCACCCTAGTATAAGTATAAATTCACAGAGGAATAGTGATGTCTAGGATGTCTCTAAACATATCTTGGTCAAAGGTTTGAGCCATGAAGCACTGGTCGTATCGTATTCATTAAGTACATAGAAATGTCGGTACGCCTCAATGAATACTTAGTTACCTTCATGTCATCCCTTAAAATCTATAGAAGCTATTAGGAATGATATCCATTAGATTTTGTGGAGAGGGCCCCTTCTCTGAGGAAGGTTCTCAAGATCTGACCAGGGAAGAGTCACCTCATCATAAGACCGGGTAATTTAAACCCCTCCATTACCCTATTAAGCCACATATAAGGCACATTTCTAGGACCTCCATCTGACCTAATGGTGTTCTGACTAGGAAAAAAACTCAGTAAACACCTCAAGCCAGTTCTTATCCGACTGTGAGTCAGACTCACCTCAGATCATGAGGGGTCTCTGTCACTAAAAATCATGTAGTATTCTCAGCCCGCACATCTCATCTTGATGGTACTATGAGTACCATGTACTACTTAATAGGTGGTGGTATAGATGGTACACCACCCAATGGTGCTATCTCTGGTAAAAACCCTTGTACCCTTCTCTTCACCCTACAAATCATCCTTATGATCATGTGGTTGAAACCTAGTTGGATCTCTACATGAAATCATCCTGAAACAAAACAACGTGTACCATGATCAATAGATTATACCTTGTGAGATGACTCTAACTTAGAAAGATCATGAGAAAACATTCAAAGATGCATGAAACTACTGTTTTCATGTACCGAGTCAGAAAGTGTATTTTAGGGTCCTGGTGTATGGATACGTTGGTCACTGCACCAACATTGGACTCCCTAGCCTGAAAGCTGAACTCAAAACACTTAACATTGTTTCCCTAAAAAATTTACAGACACATAGTTCTTCTTGTAGAACTGACCCCTTTGAAACCACTTTTTCACAACCCTTCCCCCAGGGCCCATGTTGTGACTACCCAAAGCCCGCCTTCCATTGGCCAGGGGCTAGCGACTAGCACTGAGTAGTCATATCCCAAAAGGGAAGTAATTTCCTATAAAATTGTACGCATGAAAAAAGATCAACTGTATAAAATAAACACCAAGTAAACCACAACTATCACTAATATAAAAACTATGATTACAGTATAATTGAAAATTACAAAGGGGACCAAATACAAGCCCAAATTACAAAACAAAAGTACAGCTACAAAGGTCCTTCTTCTCAAACCCTTCTGGGAGGGTAGATTGAGGGTATCTGTTAGTAGTCATAGAAGTAAGTATGTCATTCCTATATCATCAAACACCACCTCATCCCGGACCACTATAGTCTCTTTTGAAGCATCAATCACCTACATGAGACATGACACATATAGGAGAAGCCCGTGTAGGGGTGTGTTACACAATACTTAGTAGGGACACCCAATCACAAAGGTAAGACCACAAAGAAAAGCCACAGAAAAATATATCTCACACCCGGTATAAATCAAATTATAGAAAGTAATATTACCAGCTGTAAATATGATTCATTTTATACTACTAGGGGACTCATCCCTGATGAGTCACTATGGTCATGTTTGGCTATTAGACCGTTGAGGTATGCTCATCCACTAGACCACTGAAGTCTTCATGGCTACTTTTGGACCACTGAGGCTCGCTCGACTACTGTACCACTTATTTATGCTCGATTTTTGTTGGACCATTGAGTTCTACTTAGTTGTTGGGACAAAGAGGTCTTCTCTGCTACTACAGGACCACTAAGGTCCACTCGGCTGTTGGACCACTAAGTTATGCTCGGCTGCTAGACAACGAAGGTCTGTTGGGCTCCTGGACCACTGAGGTCTGCTCGACTATTGGTCCACTGAGGTCTGCTCGGATCCTGGACCACTGAGGTACACTCATCATATCCTTTATGTCATAGCCAGCCATAGGATTCCCACTCACCAGTGCACTGGATTCTAGGAGAATCTACACCTCAATCCATCGGTCATATCATTACTTCCACTAAAACTCACTTGGAGTATTCCCAAAGGACCATCTCATCACAAGGGTCACAACACTACAAACGGAACATCAATCAAAAGCTCGGTCTGAATGATATTGGAATTTTAGTAAACAGGGACTGGTTGCATCTGGGGCCGATCCAACATGGTCGGACAGACCCGACCAACCCAACCCAAGGGCCCCACATGACCCAACCTAATTAGGCTGACCCCAACCAACCCAATTGGGTCTAGGCTAACCTAGTCCAGCCTAGCCTAGTGGCCAGGCCCATTGGGCCTTGCTGGACCCAGACCGGTTCGGTCATGGGTCCATCCCACCAGGTCTCTCAGTGGCCGAGTGCAATTCCTCCAGGCTAGTCTGACTCAGTCGTACCAGTTTTTACTAGTCGAGCCACCCAGCCACCTGGTTTTACATCCGACACAACCCACATATGCGGGCCTATTCTCCTCCAGAACAAGCCTCCCCAAGGGACCAGTTAGTTCTGTCGGCCCGACCTGCACTGATGGGCTAGTTCTTCTCCAACCCAAACAATGTACAATATCTAGTTCGTGCAGCCACGCAGTGCCACCTACTCATCCAATAGGTCCACTCATGGGGAATGTAGCTTTGCCCCTACGACGCGGTCGGGAGGCCTTGTTTGCATGCTGCCAGTCGTTGGCCTCCGTGCTAGCAGCCCCTGTCACTGTTGTGGGGTGCTGCCAATGCTCTGTCTCCTACCTACTACGGGCCATGGTATTGGGGACTCTTGAAGCCACCACGGCCTGGTTCCACTGCCACTCCTTGGTTCAACAACCTCTTGTAGATGTCACGGCCCGCCAGGCCATGGCCCTTCCTATCTGGCATCACCATCTCCGGAGACCTTTGGCTTCAAGATGATGTGACACCACCACTGACTGTTGAACCACAAATAATGTGAAGAACACAAGAAAAGAATGTGGGAGAAGTCACAGCACAAGAACACCCAAATAAGAATCTGGTTCTTTTTTGTTTTAGCACAGATGTGTTCTTGTTAGTAGGATCACTAAAAACCCAATAAGGTTGAAAATAATCACTAAGATAGATATCCTCTTTATCCTGAATCAATAAAAATCCCACAATAATGATTGAACTACATATTAACCAATTCGTGAGATGGTCCACATTCTTCATTAAACTTTAATAATGGGGAAAGGCAAATCACTAAGAATAAACCCCCTACCTGGGAAAATGGATATTGGTCGATGATGATCATTCATATCTATTTGTCAATCTCTGGACCTAAATATTCTCTCCAAGGGTGTCATCATCATCATTTGATTCACCAACATTCATCATTGGAGTGGTTTCCATCATCGTTTGTCAGGGGAATTTACAGCGTTGTTTTTCAAACATGAATTCCATGTTTAATTAAGGAAGGAAGAGTTGTGCACGTTGTAGCGTCACCATGCAGTTTCATTAATGTATTTCATTAATGAGTTTCAACATCATCGCATCACTACATTGCAGTGACGTTGTGTCACTGCAAAGTGTTAAATTAAATAAAATAGACCTTTTCTAAGTATATTTTATTTTCCTTTAAAACATCCTAAAATAAATTATCACCCTCAACTCGCACCGGTCGAGGTTAGGATCCACCTAAGGGAATAACACCCTCAAGAGCTCAAATATATTCTCATATTTCCAATCTGAGTTACCGTTTATGAGTTAAAAGGATTTGAAAATAAAATAATCATTATTAAATTAATTAATTTATGGTCAAAAACTAGTTTTCATTGTGGGCCCGTGTCGGACAATATTAGGCTCTACCTAAGGAAAGAACACCCTCACAAGCTCAATGATGGTCTCAAATTTTCAATCTGAGTCACCATTCATGAGTTATAAGGATTTGAAGAATAAAATTATTTTATTTAATTATTTTATTTTTGGTTATCCAATTTTTTTGTTTTCTCACTAGATGCCCGCACCGACTAAACTTATGTTGCACCTATGTTAAACCCACCATCCTGAACACAATGCTGCCCTTAATTTTCTAATATGGGCACCTGATTAAGAGTTATTTCACTTTTTCAAAAAAATATCTCATGATCTATATTTAAAATATAACATTTTTCATTGTATTATTCTGGGCACACCAAGACACAGAATCACACACCACCTCAGTGCCTAGTCTCAGAATTTTCCCATTTAATTTTCAAACAAAAATACATGGAATTTCTTGTTATTATAGAAGTTACTAATATAATACACACACACATATATATATATAATATTTAGATATATTCACTTTACATATCTATGTATTTAATGATGAGTCACCTCTATTTTATAGTTTTTGATGGTGGAAGGCATCAACCATGTTTAGGTTTATCACCTATCGAGTTAAGTGTGAACAAAGTAAAAACCTCCATTGAAATCTTTTTATAATCATATAAAACCTTATAATTTTTTTATAAAATAAAACCTATTAAAAAAATCCTACTTTTATTGAAAAAAACATTAAAAAAACCTCACCAATTATTTTATTAAATTTTTTTCAAATCCTTATTGATAATTCTGAGGATAAAAATGAAATTAATTCATCATTATATTTCACTTCACATAAAATAAAATAAATTAATTTCATTAGCATACAATTGTTTTCTAAAATTACATTGTATCAACCCAAGAGACTTAGGCTACATATCACTGTAGTTGCGTATTCTAATTCTTCGGTATCCACCCTCTCTATTTATTTCCTGCCCATCACTCTATCATTTCTCTGGTTGTGTGGAGATTTTATATAGAAGGATTTGGTAGTAATGGATGTTTTGAGTTCATAAATAGTTTCAATAGTTTAAATTTTTAAAATGGGAGGAATATTTTTTTTTAGAGAAGAAAATGAAGTACAATTGTCATCTTCATCATCTCATCTCCCAAACAGTTATCATTGCATATATTTATTGGACACACATTATCCATATATTGTGGACATGAACATATGTTTCTTGAAATACTCTAAGTTGTATTCTAACATGGGATGACTAATTCTCAGAGTAGTAGAAGCAAGATAAAAGAGATGATGGACGAGTCTCAAGGCAACAAAAGGGAATAATATCTGTTTGGGAGATGAAACAGATGAGGATTATGATTGTACTTAATTGTGTTCTATAAAAGGGGAAATGCCTCCCATTTGTGATAATTACACCATTAAAACTAGTTACTAACTCAAAACCTCCATTTCCACCAACTCCTTCTAGACCAAAGCTCCACACAACCATATAAACGATTGATTGAAGGGTGGGAAATAAATGGAGAGGGTGGAGACCAATGAATCAAAATATGAAAATGTAGTTCTACACAACCTGTGGGTCTTGGGTTGCTAAAGTCTAATTTCAGCTGAAGATTGTATGTTATTGAAATTAATTAATATTATTTGATGTGGAGGAACAGTTAATTATCAATTACTTTCATTTTTATCCTTAAAATTATCCACAAGGATCTAAATAAAACTGTAATAAAATAATTGGTTGAGGATTTTTTTAATGTTTTTTCAATAAAACTAGGATTTTTTTAATAGGTTCTATTTTATTAAAAAATGATAGGGTTTTATATGATTGTAAAAAGAGGTTGATGGAAGTGTGCACTTTGTTCACACTTACATTTATACATAACAAACTTGAACATGGTTCACGCCTTCCACTATCAAAAACTATAAAATGGAGGTCACTCTCCATTCGATACATGGATAAATAAAGTGAATCTACCTAAATATTTTATATATATATATATATGTGTGTGATATATATATATATATATATATCTGTGTGTTATATATATATGTGTGTGTGTGTGTGTTATATTAGAAACTTTATTTGAATATAATTATATATATATATGTATATTAATTATCATATTTAAATTTATTTAAATATACAGTATATTATTTGATATATATAGATATAATAATATTTTTTCAAATGAAACTAAAAAAACTATTACTAATAATTTTTAAATTATATTAATTATAAACAGTTATTATTTTGGGTAATTGTGTTCATTATCAATTTAAAATTGAAATTTCAGTCCAAAAAATGTCACTCATTGAAAACCAAACAAACACAGTCAGAATGTATTCATAAACTGGTACATCAATTTATAATTCCTTTTTGACAGGTACGAATTGGTCACACATCAAACCAATACACAATGTGATTGGTATGGGTCAAAGTCTGTGTTTCTAGATTAAAATAACATTTTAGTAAAAAGACAAGTGACATACTCAAAACTGGTAAAATGAAATCAGATTTTTTCCTACATTATTAAAATGATCCATAATTCATTTGAGACATGTAGGAATTAGTTGTACCTCAATCTGACTTACTGTGTGATCGGTATGACTCCAAGTGTGTCATTTTATATAAAAATTACATCAATTTTAATAAAATGGAAAAAGGACTTACTCAAAACTGAGAAAAAGTAGTTATAGTGTTTTTATATTTTAATAAAATGACCCATAAGTCCTTTTTGAACTGTAGTAATCATATGCACCTCTATCCAACGCACGGTGTGCCCGATAAGACTCAATGTTCCAGTTATCAGTTTTAAATCGACAGTTTAGTTCAAAAAATGTCACTCAATGGAAACTGATCAAACACACTTGTATTTTGTTAATAATTTAGTACATTGATTCATAATAAATTTTTGATTTGTTGGAATTGGTATTGAAACAAACTGATAAATGATGTGATTGGTATGATTCAAAGTGCGTGTTTCCAGTTTAAAATGACATTTTAGTAAAAAATACATATGATGTGCTCAAAACTAAGTAAATGAATTTTTATTGTTTTTATACTTTATTAAAATGATCCATAATCCATTTTGAATGTGTAATATTTATCTTCACCTCAATCTAATACATGGTGTGACTGATATGAGTAAAAGTGTGTCTTTTTATTTAAAATTGACAATAATTTTAGTAAAAAGGAAAACTCACCTACACAAAACTAAGAAAAAACATTAATATTGTTTTGATACTTTATAAAAACAATATATAATTCATTTTAGACATGTAGGAATTAGTCGTACCTCAATCTTATTCACGATGTGACCAGTATGACTTCAAGTGTGTATTTTTATTAAAAAATGACATCAATTTTAATAAAAAGGACAACTGACTTACTCAAAAACAATAAAACACATTAAAATTGTTTTTATACTTTAATTAAATTATATATATGTCATTTTTTGATGTGTATAAATCAGCTACACTACAATTTGATGCCCTGTGTTCCCGGTATGACTTAATGTGTCAGTTATTAGTTTAAAATCGACAGTTTAGTTCAAAAAATGTCACCCTCTAAAAACCAATCAAACACACTTATATTTTCTTAATAATTTTGAACATTTATTCATAAGTTATTTATCGTGTGTAGGAATTTTTATCACATCAAACTGATACACAGTGCGATCGATATGAGTCAAATTCATGTTTCCAGTTTAAAATGACATTTTTGTAAAAGAGACGTGTGACATAATCAAAACCAAGTAAACCCATTCATACTGTTTTGATACATTATGAAAAATATCCATAACCCATTTAGGATGTGTAATAATTAGATGAACCTAAATATGATGTGCGATGTGACCAATATGACTCAAAGTGCATCTTTCTATTTAAAATTGACATCAATTTTAGTAAAAAGGAAAACCCACCTACTCCAAATTAAAAAACACGTTTTTATTGTGTTGATACTTTATGAAAACAATACACAACTCATTTGAGACATGTTTGATTCAATTGTACCTCAATTAGATGCATGGTGTGATCAGTATGACATTAGTGTTTCTTCTTATTTAAAATTTACATTAATTTTAATAAAAAGGACAATTGTCCTACTAAAAACCAATAAAGAGCAATTATATTGTTTTTATACATTATTTAAATAATCAATAAGTCATTTTAGATGTCTACTAATCACCTACACCTCAATTTGATGCATGGTATACCCTGTATGACTCAATGTGTTTGTTATCAGTTTAAAATTGACAGTTAGTTAAAACATGTCACTCATTGAAATATATGGAAACACACTTGGCATTTCTTGAAAATTAAGGACATTTATTAATAATTAATTTTTTAATTGTAGTAATAATTCTCATATCAAACTGATACATGATGTGATTGGTATGCAACAAAGTGTGTGTTTCTAGTTTAAAATGTCATTTTAATAAAAAATACATTTTTCATACTCAAAACTGAGTAAATACATTCATATTGTTTTGATAATTTATTAAAACAATCCATAATCCATTTGGGATACTTCATAATTAGTCACACCTCAATATGATGCATTGTGGGATCGATATGACTCAAAGTGGATCTTTTACTTTAAAATTGACATCAATTTTAGTAAAAAGGACAACTCACCTACTCAAAATTGAGAAAATGCATTCATATTATTTTGATACTTTTTGAAAATGATCAATAAGTAATTTTTTATGTATAGAAATCAGTTTTACTTAAATAAGATACACAATGTTTCCAATATGACTCACTGTGTCGGTAATCAGTTTAAAATCAACATTTTAGTTCAAAATGTGTCACTCGCTAAAAAATGAGAAAACACACTCGGATTGACTTTATAATTTAGGATAATATTTCATAAGTAATTTTTGTCATGTAGTAATCATTATCACATACTACCAACACATGATATGACTGGTATGAGTCAAAGTGTGTGTTTTGAGTTTTAAATGACATTTTATTGAAAACAGACAAGAAACGTACTAAAAATTAGGCAAACGCATTCGAATTTTTTTGAATCTTTAGGAAAATGATCCATATGTCATTTCAGACATGTACAAATTATACGTACCTCAATCTGATAAAAATTGCGACCTATATGTCTCTAAGTACATTTTTTCAATATAAGTATCATTTTAGTAGAAAATGTGCATCATATCGCCAAAATCGAGCAAACAATCATTTATTGTTTTATATTAATTTAAATTATGTATTCACACTTTATTTTGTTGATTTTTTGGGGTTTTCATGTTGTAGTATGTTATTATAACACACTGTACAGGTGGGGAAGTGTGTTATAGTCGCACACTGCAGTATGCCCCTTTATTAAAGCTTTTAAAAGCACTAATAAAGAGATTATTTATCATAGATGACAAATAATTCCTTTTTCAATGCTTATAGAAGCTCAAATAAATGGTCTTCCTTCACTTATTTTTTAGTTCTAATAAAAGACTAGGTATTTTAACCTCACTTCAATAGTCAGTGCTTCTTTATCACTGATAAAGGTTATTTTTAGCACTGCTAATGGCATATTTTGTAGTAGTGTTATGAAAAATATACAAGGTTATTTTTATAAACTAGGGTTATTAGTGGAGAGGAGGAGAAGAATTACCATTGGTGGTAGAAATATCATGACCATGGATCAATGATGAAAAAATTAATGGGATACACGGGATGAATGAATAATGTAGTAGGATATCCATCATCATCGATAGAGGATATGTTCTCCCACATATATCAATCCATTATTGAGGTAGGTCTTGTTATATATGAATTTTATCCCTGTGATTTTATAATTCAATATAAATATTATATCTTCCTAAATCCTTTATTGAATTTCTGCACATGATTTATAATTTAATCTGTGTTTTTTTTTCTAATTTTCTTATACCCCCTAATTATCACAAATTTTGGTTTCTACAATTATGATGGTTGTCCAAGATCACATCCGCTGATGATAATTACTTAATTATTTGTGTACCTATCATTTCTCTATTCTTCATGTTCTTAGTTGTTGGCCCATGGGATTGTTGATTCAACCTTTCCAAATAGATTCAAGCCTGATCAAATCTCTAAATTCACAATGGTTGAGGAAGAGACAATGAATTGAATGTTTTAGAAGGATCATGAGGAAGTGGAAGATTTAGAGTGATGGATATAGTTATTGTAACCCCATTTTGGAGATTAGAGGCACAAAAATCATGAAAAAGAATGTGGAATCCTAATTTCTAGCTACTGGAGGCAAAAAATCAATATTTGGGGAAGTGATAGAGGTGATGTACATATGATGATGATTTGATTATGAAACGATGGAGGTGTTCTCGATAGATGAATGATTTGGTGTTTCTGAATGATAATGAAATATGTTTCTCCTGATAATGGGATATCATGATCTGCCCATTGTAAATGCTTCAACATCAGTCAATTTAGATCCCTTAATCATTTTTTATTTCATATATGGAGTATAGTAGAAGTCAATGTGGGTGGAAAGTGTCAAGGTCATGGGTTTCTGTGAAAACATAAGACAAACCACGAAAATTTTAGAAGAACACAAATCCTATGTACCCCTATGTGCAAAAGATAGGGTTTATGAATTCTATAAATATCACATGCCATCTATAAGACCAGAACACCAGGTGATCATAGCTGGGTAGCCCATCCACATACTTATAGTACACGCTCAGGCCATATTGGTGGCCTACACACCGTGTACCATGAAGTAAAACCCATGTACAACTAGTCAGTTAGAGAACCCATGTTCATTATGGAAATGGCTTGGACCCCATGTGATCTCACATGCACTACCACCCAAATGACACATTTTTTACTTTGGATTTTACAAACCAAGTGCAGTGATGGGACACGGCCAGGGTTTGGCTTCAAGAAATGTTTCATGTACCCCAGTAGGAGACCCCATATACTCCGATTAAAACCATCTACCTTTTGTATCCTCTTCTCTAAGACTCATATTTGGGTCCATGAGTATCTTATATTTTTTATTTTTATATGTACTAAGAAATGATAGTCTTGTTTCTGGCATTAGAGATACGATGCATGGTGTTATGAGTGATATGCTTATTCCAGTGATGTTTGACCAATGGAAGGGATAAAGTTGATCATCAATGATTTTATAGGGCTAGTACTCTCCCATAACATCTAGGAATGGGTCCAAAATATAATTAAAAAAGTGGGGTTTTTACTCTCCCATATTTACGGAAGTCATGAGTCCTCTATCTACAGAGTTGCCCTTTCTTGGAACATTAACGGGGAGCATTTCCTCCACTAGAGTTAGTGATTCCTCGATTGTGGATCATAGTATCAAGGTGGGGTCCCTCCACCTCAATTTTTTGTATAGTTTCACGAGGGTCTCAGGATCATATATGGGACCTTTGGGATTTGAAAATTGACCCATCATTCATAAATGGATATGAATATGGAAATCCCCTTACTCTATTCACTTGGGATTCATTATGAGAAAATATAATGTTGGTTTTCTTTACCCTTCTTGCTTATAGGTTTATATGGATATATTTATTCTTTTTCTTTCCTGATGGTTTTTAGAGTGTTTTAAAAGTTATTTATTTGCACACCCCTACATGGTATTTTCCCAGATGTGTCATGTCTTAAACAGACGAAAGATAGATTAGTGATGACTATAGTTGACCTACAATCACTAAATCACTGAAATGTGTAATGGTGTTTGGTATTCAGACTCTAGGACCATTATTCGATCTTTCCTTTTATTTAATTTTTTTAGCAGTTGTCAGTTTTTTTCCCCTACTATATCTCTAGTTGTGCATTTATTTTTCCCCTTATAATTTTATTTTTCCTATTTACACTTAAAATGTATCC